>OZ018403.1:37419261-38036891 GCA_963969585.1 Drosophila helvetica
TTGTTTATGTGTGTGTGTGTGTGTGGTTCTATATGCGATAGTTAAGGTTCTGTTTGTTTGATTCTAACGATTGCGGCGGCTCCTCATTCTGGCTGTTAATACAGAGCGTGCGTCTAGTAAATTGGTGTTTTGTATCTGAACTATCAAGTTAATAAAACTCTCTGACTGAGTGAGTGTGTGTGTGTGTGGCTACTTTAGTGGAAACCTTACGATTAGTTTGTGATTTGAGTTTTGGATTTCAATTGTTTTATTTTGATTTTTATCTATATTGTGTGTAAAATATATTTTGTTTTTGTTTGATTTGTTTGTCTTTAGGGGTCGCGTTCTCCTTCCTACCAAGAGTTATATGTATATGTATAACTACTATCTATATAGCGGGTATTAATTTACGTATGTGTTTTTTTAGTTGTATGTACAAACTACATTTTGCATTGTTATTTCTGTTCTCCTCTCTCTCTTTCTGTGTCGTTTTTTGTTCCACTCATGTCTTGCGCTGTAAATATTTGCACGGATATGAAAACAAACTAAAAACAAAACAAAACAATAAAAAAATACAATATTCCTATATATTGAACACAGTATTGCATATATATCTCGGTTAAGTTCTTAACTCCTTGTATAATCGGATCTGTTTCTTTTATGTGGATTTTGTTCATCACTTTTTGTTTGTTTTTGTGTTTGAAGAAATCAAATAAATGTCTTTTGCTTTTGTTTTTTCTTCGTTTTGCTGATTAGCAGCCTTTTGCTTTTGCTTCCGGTGCTGTGGCGCACATAAATTTGCATAAATAAATTCTAACAACACGCTTAAGCTATTGTGATTAGGGTAAAAAAATACATACAATAATAATGTTAATCTTGCGGATGCTCATGCTGCTGCTGCTGATCTCTCATATATGCGGTATAAATAATAAATTAAGCATTTATAACTATTGCAACGCTACTCGACCTATCAACTATATCATCAAATTGTATATATATATAACCGTGTATAAATATGTCCTTTTTGCTAAAAAAATTACTATTATTTCTGTTTGTTTTTTTCTGTTACTCGCGTTGCGTTTCCTTCTTTCTTTTTTGTTGCTTTTGTTGTTATTCGTCTAAACGTTTATAAAGTAATAATAACTGCAGGATTATCAACTTGCTCTAGCTGGCATGGCCCTGCGCCCTTCGCGTGTTTAGTACTCGTAGAAGAAGATCAAATGTCGGGGCAAATATGCGCTAAATACCTATTATCGCTAGTTTTACATATTATCAAAATTATTATCTGAATCTGTATCAATATTATTATTATATTATTAGAATTAGAATTATATAGGTATGTATTAGCGTTATTGTTACATTATGTACAACTCTCCGGATGCTGGCTCTGCTTGCGTTTCGATTTTGGCTCCTTGGGATGCTGCTCCATCGACGGACGACGCGGACCGAGCGTGACTAAGGCGCTGGCCACGGCCAGGCCATTCGATTGACCCGTCGGCGCTTGCGATTGGCCACCTAACAAGAATAATAAGAAATAGATTAGAAATTGATTCAGCTTCAAAGAATTCAAATTAAATCAAACCCGTGGGCAGCCGGACTAGAAGCGAGAGCACAGCCGCTCGATTGCCGCTACAAGGCTCCAAAGCAATGGGACTGGGACATTCCTAAAAATATCGAATTATGGTTAATAAAAGCGAGTTTTGGCAGCTCGTTTCGCCCACCTTTTTGCGTTTCTTGGACATGTGGCCAATGCCCTCCAGCGTTAGACTCAGATCAATACTTTCGCGGTTTTCAATGTCGACGAGCACCTGGAAAAGAAATCAAAGTATCAGTCAAGAGTGCGTGTCCATTGGGCCATTCAAAAGTTGATTGATTTACCTGTGAAAACGGTCGACTGGCCATCTGTTCCATTTCGACGAACAGACGCTGCCGTCGCCGGAACATGTCATACTTTTGCTTAATCTTCCACAGCACGGCGGCCATGAGGAGCAGCAGCAGGAAGCAGGAGGAGAACGTAATGAAGAACTGCTGCAGATTGAGCTTGGGATACTGGGAGAATGCAATCTGAATCCAGATGGGGGGCTGGAAGTCATGCACAAACACATAGAATGTCGTCAGCGAGCTATTGTCATCCGGCGAGTGACCGAATTGATATTCGGTCTTTGGGAACCGGTGGCGGAACGTCGAGCAGTTGACGCCCACCAAAATGAGCATGTCTGGCGAACCGGCTCGCTTCACCGAAATGTCCATTTTGGCCGGCACACTGCAGGTAATCGTAAAGTCCGCGTCGATCTCCGGCTTGCCGGGCGAATTGCGAAAGTTGATTTGGGTGAAGTGACGGTCCTCCTTCTTCGACAGATTGAACGTGAACTGGTAGTCAATGGTGAGCTCGTAGTAGCACGAGCCCTTGAGCGGATCGCCATGGTAATGATTCTGGGAGTCACACTTCTCGCAATGATCGCCGACAATGCCTTTGGTGGTGCAGTAGCACTTGCCAGTATCCGGATGACAATAGACGCCCTGACCGTTGCACTCGCAGCGCTGGCACTTCCCCCCGTTGATGGGACTGCCCCAGTATCCCGTCCGGCACTTTTCGCAATGCACGCCCGTCGTCAGATTGTTGCACGGCTGTTCGCAGTGCTGCTGATCGTTGCACACCGAATGGCCGTTGCAATTGCATCGCGGACACGACGTGAAGAACCAGTGCTTCAGGGCGCACTCTGTCTCGTCGTAGGGCGCCAGGGCACCGCCCACCACACAGCGGCCGAGGCCCGTGTTGGAGCCGTTGTCGCACCAGCCGCAGGCGGGATCATCGAGACACTGCTGGCAGCTGTTGTAGTAGCCGCACTGGGCACTCGACAGGGCCGTGGTGGTGCCGATGCTCAGGGCCGTCACCGGGGAAGAGCGGCACTTGGCAGTGAAGGTGGTCCACTCCCGACACTGACCGTAGGGGAAGCTGGCCGTGTAGGCATTGCGATCCACGCACCGCTGCTCGTTCTGGCACCAAATGCACTCATCCTCCGTGCAGTTCTGGCAGTTGGTGAGCGTCGCACACGCCGGCGGACAGACGACATCGTCCTGCGTGCGATTGGACATTAAACTCCCAGCTGTGGAGGACGAACCATGGCTGCGGCAGCGATTCTGCTCTGTATCCCACTTGCAGGCCGCGTTCGAGGAGCAGGCACGACAATTGTGCAGCTGCTCGCAGATGGACTGCATGAGAAAATCCTCCGTCACGGGACAGGAAGCCAGTCGCTTGGCATTCAGCAACGGACCCACTGTCGATGCCGGCACCTGCGGCACGGTCGTCGACAACTCGAGGAAGACGGACGCCACTGAGGTGGTCTCGCGACAGCGCTCCTTGCTGCACAACCCATTGCCGCAGTAGGTGCAATCGAAGGCGGTCGAGACGCACGATTGACAATTGCCCAGCTCCTGGCAGCGGTGGACGTCGTGCAGCAGCTCCGAGGTCATGGTGAGACGACTCTTCGAGGGGCATGCCACATAGTCGTACTGCTCCCGGCCATAAATGGCCGACCGCTGGACTTGGGTAATCGAAATGCAGCGCATCTTCTGCACATCCCAGATGCACTTGATGCCCGGCCGGGCGCTGGTGCACTTCTCCTGCTTGGTATAGAAGCTGCAGTAACCCGGCTGGTAACGCAATATGTCGTTGAGCAGCTGGCCATTGAATCCGCCGTAGATGTAAAGAGAATCCTCAAACACCACCGAACTGTGGCCAAAGCGAGCCAGATCTGCCTGCAGGTAGCTGGGCATCTGGTGGAAGTGCCAGGAATCACAGTAGACGTCATAGACGAGCAGGTCCTTGCTGTAGCACTTGGCCCCGTAGCTCGTGGAGGTGTCGTTGTGCGTGTTTCCCCCGAACACCATCATCAGTCCCTGGTTCACAAAGTTGGCGGTGTGCAGCAGCCGGGCACTGGGCGCCGACGAGAGCAGGCTCCAGATGCGCGTCGATGGCTCGTACGCGTACAGCCGCGAGCTCAGCACCTGGCTGGACTCGCTCTCCGACACAATGCCACCGTAGACGTAGACTTTCTCCGTGAGAAAGTCGTAGGCGGCGCTGTGGCCGTAGCCTCCCTTCACGACGTAGCCCGAGGTCTGGACAATGCGCCACTCACGTGAGCCGAAGTTGAACTCCTGCACCGTGTTGAGGTAGCCATAGTGGGGCGAATGCCCGAATATGACCACCATATACTGATAGTTGTTCTTGTCCCCGAAGCCAGGGACCAGCGTGGCCGTGTGCCCCACCACATGGAGGGGCCCGCACATGCCACTTGGTGCGGTGGTTACATTGCACGCGTCCGTGCGCACGGTGATGTTCTCCCACGTCTTGGCCGACACATCGAAGGCCCACAGCTCATTGGAGATGCCCTGGCCCTTGATGACGCCGCCGTACATGAAGATCTTGTCGCCATACATGACGGTGGAGGTGCCATAGCGTTTGTCGGGCACCTCGCCGCCCTCCTCCGGATGTACAGTCTCCCACACATTGCCGTTAAAGTCATAGGTACTCATTAGCTCGCCGCGTCCATACGATTCTCCGCCCACAATGTGCAGAGTGTCGCGCCAGACGGTGGCGCCATGGGAGGCACTGCCCGCCGGCGCCGGTGAATGCTTGGGATGTACAGTGGTCCAGGCACCATGGGCACTGACCTGACTACAATCATCGCCAGCAAAGCCATCGTAGCAGATGCAGCTGAGGATAGAGAAATGGATGAGTATTTGGGGATGATTTCTGTAAGGATTTCTTACCGCTCCTGATCCAGTCTGCAGTGGCCTTGGTTTTTCTCCTCCAAGCAATTGCCTGGACAGGCAGCCATATTGCAGGCCTCTCCCCTGTACATGGGATCACAGATGCATTCGCCATCCCGGCAATCGCCATGCCCAGAGCATTCCACCTCTGCAAAACGGATGAGAAAATCAATTGGAGTACATGGAAGGCAGGAATCATGCATTACCATCGCTATCCGTGGGACAGCCATTCATTTTGTAGGTGAGATTGAAGCCAGACATATTGTAGGCATCGTCACTGAAGAAGTGCACCAGGGCAGTGCCCGATCTGGCTATCACCTGCGGCACTCGTCGAATGGAGAAGTTCCCCCTGTACATGAGGCCGCTGCAAGCAGAAAGAGAGGCGGACGGATAAAGGTCAGTCATTGACACAAGAGGTCACGACTAATCGCTTACCTGAACACCGCCAGCAGGGGCGAGTCCACGCTGTCGCCATCGTATATGTACAGGTGATCCCAGCCGCATTCCGTCGCGAATTCCCGTAGGTGAATCCGTATATTGGATGTTCTTGGCGAATTGGCATTATGTCGCCGACCCCAGTGCGGGTGGCGGGCATCGATAAGCCAACTGCACTTGACACTCACCGAATAGTTGCCCCAACCATCGTGTATGGTCCCCATGGGATGGTACATGCTGCAACAAAGACACACAGAAAGAGAAAAAGTGATGAGGGGGGGGGTTTTGGGCGGGGGAATGTGAAATGAATCCGTGTAAAGCGTAATCGATGTGGCAAAAGATAAATCAATTCCGCAATCGATTCAATGGGAGGCGACTACATGTGCAATGCCTGCCCCAATGGATGCTGTCGCTGCCGCTGCCGCTGCCACTTTGTTCAAAGATAATTGAATTTGCCGGCCAGTGCAAATGCAATCTCCCCCCATTGATTGATAGAAAACAGCGGCAGAGAGGAAGGGAGGGAGACCGACCACAGCTGAAGCCTCTCAACTGTTGAGTGTGCCTAGCCTTTCTCTCTCTCTCTCTCTCTGTACCAAAGGTGACCGTTCTTTCTTTACTCTTTCCCTAATCCCTGCCCTAGCACACACATACACAACACACACACAATTGGAGATTATAAATCGAAATATCTACTGAGTGGAGGGTATGAGCGACAGGTGACAGTTCCCGTTGCAGGCGCTGCATGTAACTCAAGAAGAGCATTCAATAGTCGACTCTCATCTACCGCTCATTTCCGACATCCGTTTAAAAATAACTGCTTTCTTTTTGCTCGTCTCTCATTCCACGGAACATGTAACTCAAGGAACGGTTTACCCTACACTCGGCAGAACAAGTCCTACAGATTCTCTCAAGATGTTTAAACAATTGAGTGAGGGAAAGTGGTTTCGGGTGTCCCATATGCTATGCTGCAGCTCACGTTACATCGAGCATGTGTGCACGCTGCACGAATAACAAAAATCAATGTCAGTAGGGTATAGGTATATTTATAAACCTACTGATTGGCGAATCCCATGAATCATTTTGGGCACTGAAGCGCCTAGCCTGGCCTAGCATACGCACAAAGAGAGTGATAAAGAGGGAGAGAGGGAGAGCGAGTGTCTGGGTGACCAGTGCGTGCAATGGCTTGGAATGCATTAGTGGCGGAGAGCAACCAGTTTTTTCACTTTGTGGATTCTGTTGTTGCTGCCCCAAAGCCCATTCAAATACGAATCGTGTGCAAACACAGACGACAGGTGGTCGTTGGTGGGAGAGTCCAACTAAAACCGTAATAGTCTCTCTCCCCCCAGCCAGCGATAAGCGTAGCTGATAAATAACCGGCGGCGAGTGAGGAAGATTCCGCCTATCAGCTACGTAAATCGAAAAGTACAGAGTTGCTGGAGGGGGTTGGGCCCATAAACCAGATCTGGGGGATCAGAAATGCATAATTTAGCGGCAGGTGAAACGACCTTAATGGTTGGGTGCACATGTTTTTCGGATCCATCATTCAGGCAACGCAGCAGAGCAGGTGTTTTTTTATTTTAAAGCGCTGACAGCACCCAGAGCTTACTTAATGTCAAGATAGTAGTGGGAGAGGGGGCTTTTAGTCGCGGTCTCTCTCTCTCTCTCCCCCTTATCGAGTTTGCTGAACAAACAGCTCTCGAAACATAAACAAAGCATTTCATAAGCTTTACGACGCCGTATAATATACATATGTATGTATATCTCGTACCGTACCTATTAGCCTGGCCAAGAGAACGAACTCCATTTGGCAGAAAGACAGAAAACCTGTCTATCTCCCCGGACAAGTTCAAAGTCAAAAGCGGGTTAATTAAATAATCCGTATTGGCAGTGACAGGAGGAGGCGACTGTTTGGTTCTGTTCTGTTGGTCGTAGAAAGCAGGTGAAAGAACGCTCAGAGCGGGTCCACAAAGAGAGAGGGAGAGCGAGACTCAAACAGATTGCGAGAGAGAGAGAGGTAAGAACCCGTTCAACGAGAAAAACCAAACCGTTGCTTGACACAAATAGGCCACAAAAACAACAACAAAAAAAGAAAAAAAAGAAAGAGTGTGGAGCGTTGATTGGATAACGTTGACGCAGATTTGTCTTTTTTTTTTTTTTGTATGAATCATTGAAGAGCAGCACCCCAGGCCCATCTCTGCGTTCCTTCCATTTTAAGTAGAACTTACCGCACTTTTCCACCGCAAAACTGACACTCGGGCCCCTGCCACCCGTCCGCGCACAGGCATTGGCCATCCTCCTGGCACTGACCGTCGTTCTGGCAGCGGCTCCCGTGCGCCGTGCAATTGTACGCACTGGCCCGATGCAGGCCGCTGAAGCACCCATGGAAGAGGAGCAGCGTCAGCAGGAGCAAACATTTTCGCCTGTATTTCGCATTGAAGGTCGGCGATGTGGTGGTGGTGGTGGCGGTAGTGCGAGTGGAGGTGATGGAGGTGCTGGCGCCACTACGCAGGCTCTGATGATGGTGCTGCTGCTGCTGCTGGCTGTTTACTATGGTTATGGAGGGGGAGGGATTGTTGTTGCGATTGCGATTTGAGCAGAATGATGTTGTGGAAGACGTCACTGGCGATGATGGCTGCTTCTGCTGGTCCCCCGCATGCTCCACCAGGCACATGTTTGATAGACTTTCGTCGACTGCCGCTGTTTGGGTTATTGGCTGCAGTTTCACGTTTCACATTTTCTCGCGACGACAAAATCCTTCGATTTTTGTGGATTGCACAATTCTTTTGCTTTCCCCGCACGGACAAGCAGACGACCAGGAGTACGCGGGACACTAAACAAACACTCACACACACACACGCACACACACGAATGGCACAACCTGGTCGCGCTCCTAACAATTAGTTGCAGCGCCTTAACTACTTTCTGAGCAAAGTTATTGACAATTTTTATTATGAACAGAGAGACGAGAAATCAGCGCGAGTGTTGGATAGCAGTGCAACGCAGACAAGTCGCGTTTCACAGCACTGCACGGCTTTCAGCGTTGCCAGACAACCGACATGACCCATTATTGTTTATATCGATGTGTGCGTATCGATAGTAGACAAAATATTGTATGGATCCTCTGATTGGACTTTTACCTGCTGGTTGGAGGCCATGGATTCGTTTTTATTAGAATTTCTGAAAGAAATCCCCATTTTTGGCAGTGCCATAAGTTGCAGCTGTTGTCGGTGCATCATAGATTGTTTTCCAGCAGTTGGACACGCATTAAATGTGGCTGCCACAAGCGTTAAAGCACATAAAATCGATACCCCCCGGAATAACAACAACCAGTCGTCCCGTTAGAAGCGCGTAAATTCCGTCAGTTTTTCGAGAGTTTCAGTGATAAGAAAATGTGCGAATCGGCAGGCGCAGGCGCGGGTGCGCTCTTCCCCGACAAATTTTCCGACTTTTCCTGCAATGCGAGGCAAGGCGCAATCCAATGGCCACAGTTTACGTTCGGAAGTCGATGAAAGCTGTGTGCTGGCCGTGGCCAACGGAATTTTAACCGTTGCATGTGCGTTACGCGAGTGTGTGTGTGCCATGCGCGCGTCTGTGTGCCATCCGTGTTGTAGTAGAGGAGCAGCGAACGAAAAAACGGAACGTCTGCTTTAACAATTGCAAAAAGAAAACCACACACACACACATCACGTCACGTCACAGAGCGTCAGAAGAGCGGAGCTTAAGCTGCATCCGGGATTCGGTTTGAAAAAACTATAATTTGATTGGCGTCCAGCATTGCAGGGGATACCTGGAAGCACTGGGACAGCACCCGCAACAGAAGCAGCAGCAGCAGCACAGGTGAGTGGCGGAATTTCGTTGTCTCCGTGGAGTGGCAGTCATTCGTTACAGCAGGGATGGGATGGATTCCGGGGGTGGATTCCGGGCCCGGGCTCTGTCTATGGCTCCGGTTGCTGCCTACAACAGACATGTCTCTCTGGCGGTGTGGGAGTGTTGTTGTGGCGACACAATGCTGTCGACCACAACAACACACCTCCCATGCACACCCCTCCCCTCCTACCGAAGTTTTAGCCTCTAATTAAAGTCTTTTTTTATCAACATTTCTAGCAATATTTGCTTAGCGCTTAGCTGCTTTTGTGGCACATTTTGTGTGTGTGTGTGTGTTGTTTCGGCAACAAATGCCTGGAATTTAACAGTTACAGCAGCAGTAGTGGCAGAGGAAGCTCTGCCCACGCACGTTTTCGATTAATCCCCCGCATCAAATGAAGCGAAGCAATGACAGTGAAAATCGATTGGCATTGGCACGCTTCCCTGTATGCCAGTGTGTGTTTGTGTCTGAAACGAGTCCGCGGGGACCAGTGGGGAACGGGAACATTTCTGGCAGAGGCAATCATAAACGCGCCCATAAAAAAACGGCTCATCTCATGGCTGGGGAGAGGGGCAGCGAGGCAGAGAGGCAGAGAGGCGGCACTCTGTAATACAAATGCGTGCTGAAATTGAAATTCCGTTAGTTGGAGCGATAACCGTTATTCATATGTTTGCATTTGTGTTTGGGTACACGTCGATGTGTGCTTCTCAGTTTTTGCATAATTCAGATGACCGCGCTGCTGGCGTCAACCGCGACCGCGACGCTAACGTCAACGCCAACGCATGACCGCCAATGTCTTGCTGTTGTTCTTGGCTGCTCTTCCCCATTCTCCTCCTCATACTCCGCTTCGTCTTGCTCTTGGCTGCTGATGCTCTTCTTCCTTCCCCCACACTCTCCCCTTGGCGGGGACTGCTCTTTGAGAAATTATTTTTAAGTTTGTGGGTGTCCGGGGTCGTGAGGGGGGGGCGAAAATGTGTGTGTGTGGGAATGTGTGCCACCGCCGCCCCAGCCCTCAAGGTCATTTACATTCCGTTTTATTTCTTCTCAATGAGCGTTGCGTTTTCTCTGTTGTTTTTTGTTTATCTTCAATTTCCTGTTTTTTTTTTTTTTTTTTTTGCATTATATAATTTGTGACGTTTATGGGGAGGGGTGTGGGTGGTGGTGGGTAGACGTTCGTTTTGTGGCAAGTTCAAGTGCAGCGGTGCCGAGGCGACGACTACGACAGCGGCGGGGGCTTGCGGTTGCTTTTTGTTGAATGTTTTGCCAATATTTTCGCCACTGACAACACACACACACACACACACACACATATATAGGGGGCGGTAATGGTGTGTGGGCGGGGCTGTTGTTTACCTTGCCAATATCTGAATTTTGCGGGCCTTTTTATTATTTTGCATAACTAAAGAAGAAAAAACAGAAGGAAGAATAACAGCAACGCGAAAAACAGAAAAAGGAACTAGAAACAGAAGAAACAACAACAGAAAAAGTAGAGGAAGAAACAACAACAGAAAAGCAGCAACAAATAATGAAACAAAGTTTTTTATATTACAACGGGACGGTGGGGGTGTCCGGCAACCGAAGTATATGATACTCTAGAATCTAGAAGATCTATATTTTTCACAATATTATATAGTCATTCGATTTTCTCTGGCACCGGAAGTACTTGATACTCTCGAAGATCTAGGTATCTTTTTCCCAATATAATATGTGTCTATAGTCATTCGATTTTGAACAAAATTCAGTGTTTTATTTACACAAATTAACATTAAAGCAAGGTTTCTGTGAGCTGTGTTTAAATATCTTTAGAACCCAACAAGATTTCCTTACATAGAATAGGATTTTTACCCGATTGTTCCTATAAGATACAGTGATATCCAATATTATTCATATTTGGTAAATTAAACAGAAATTTAATCATTTTGGGAAGCACTATTCATCACAATCATTTGTGTTTTAAGCTGTATTTAAGTATAATTATAAGGTTTAAAGTTAATCTTCTCATTTTTGACTTGTAAAAATCAGACAGAAAATATAAGGATGAGTGTCAAATTCTTTAATTTAAGGGATTCCTTGAATATACATAAATATATAGAAGTATCTAAGGAAAGTATCTGTCTGGGCTGTGGATGGTTGTATAGTAGAACCAAAGCTAATATAATATTAAGATAGGTAACTCCCATCTATATCAGTGGTTTCTGGTATATCTTATAGGGTATTCTACCTTCCCTGCGTTGCAATCTTCTGCTTAAAGTCAAAATACCCTTCCTTCTGTTAGAGTAGTATCAACATGGAAGAGAAAACGCACCCGGCAACAAAATCAGCAACAAGAAAAGAAACAACAACAACAACAATAACAGAACAGAAAACAGTAGCGGCAGAGAGCAGTAGCGCCATTGAGGCGCACAATTTTCCCCGTCAATGGGTGGGGCAGAGCCAGAGAGAGAGGAGGATTGCAGGGACTAAAGAGCTAGCGGTTGAGGTTGGGGCCCAGGGAGGGTTAGGTTAAAGTAGAAACAAATTATACGACACACCCCCCTCTCACCGTACAACGGTTTGTGGGTGGGGGGTTTCGGTAGCGCCCCGCCCGCATCAAGTCAATAAACAAGCAGCAGTTACAACAGCAGCAGCAACAAACACAAAAACAATGGGGAAAAATTGAAGGATGAAAAGGAAGGAGAGCCCAGCCCCTCAGCTTTTATATGGCATTTCCCCAGTGCCATCGTTCCGTTGCGTTCCCCCCTCTCCGCTATTGCTCCATTGCCGCTCTCCATTAAAGCGCACACACACACACAGGGAACACACAGGGAGCACAACATGCTCGTACATTTAACGGTTCCCAGCACCCCAAAGAGCTGTTTGTCTCTCTCACACCAACAACTGCCGCCGCCGCCGCCGCCGCACTATGGTCCCAACGACCTGTTTTGTTGGCCAAAATTAATAACTCGCGAACGAAACAAGATTTTTTTATTCCGTTTTTTGTATTGGATAGATATAATCAATACGAAGTGGATTTACAAAAAAAAATGGGTGTGGCACCGCCTTTATTTAATTAAGGCAAAAAATATTAAATATTTTTTTCCGCTATGGCCCAAACCGACTTTTTCTGATAGATTTTGAAATTTAAATTTTTTTGATGAATTATGGTTTTTTTTCAAAGTGTAGTTTTTTTTTATAGAATTTTTTAAAGTCTGGCATTATTTTGCATGTTTTTTCAGTGGTAGTGCTTCTTTTTTGCACATTACCCAAGCATCTCACGTCTGGTTGTATTAAAATGCGCAATTCTGAAAAGCTGATAAATGCAGCTATCAATCGGACCCAAAAACTTTGCAGTTGCTGCTTACCGTCTGGTAGCTATTAAGTTTTCAAATTCAAATGATTGAATTTGAGGTTATGATCTTTTAAGACAAATTTCAAGATTTGTGGCAAAATGTGGCATTTTTTACTATATACATTTTAAAAAGGATATATTAATCTACGACACACAATAGGTTTCAAGGTGGGACTAGGTGGGACTCACTTTGAAAGTCTATTCAAAAATTAGTTTTCATAACAACTTGGTTAATTTTGAACCACTAACTTTAACATACAATTACGAAGACATCACAACTACTAGATACAGTTCACATTACAAAACACGTAGTTCAAACCTGTCTGATTAAAAGTCATTAAAAAAATTTGATCAGTTAGTGGGTTTTATTCAATTTATCAATGATTTTAAATTGCTATTAAATTTGCACTTTTTCCCTGCACGAGATTATCGATAACAAAATCTGTGTTGCACAACAGATTTCGCGAATGTGGCGCCATCTATCGAAATTTCTGGTACGCAACTTTGATGGTAACTCTTTTTCCAATGCAGAGTGACCAAAATAACGTTATTTCATTAACATTGAAAAAATGGGTTTTGGCCAACAAAACCGGTCGTTGGGACCATAGTGCGCCGCTGCCACAGCCACAGCCACACTCTCAGTCGGTGACTGACTCTCTCTCCCTCTCTGTGGAGCTCTCTCTCTCTCTCTCATCCTCCTTCGATGGCAGAGTATTTGTCAATGTTGCTTTTCTTGGCTTGTCATTTATTTCATCATTTATGCAAAATTTTATTGCTTTTTCTTGTCTTTCGGTTTTCATTGAGCGACTAACGGGAGAGGCTGTCGTACAAAGGGGTGAGACTGAGGGGGGGCACTCGGGTGGGTAGGGGGTTAAACAACAGGGAGTGGCAGCCGCCCACAGTCCCCACAGGAAGCCACAGGAAAAACTTGGCAATTAAATGCATGCAAATGCATGTACCACAAATAGTTGTTGCTTCCCTGGAATCGATGTGTTTCTACAGCCAGTAACTGAGAGGAATAAGGGCATACACATACTATTTTACGTATTTATTTTTACTGTAAGGCAGGCTGTAACCAAAAGCAATATAAATCCCTCTAGCATTTCAATGTGGGGCTCTTGTCTGTAAAAAATCAAGTAGGATGTCATGCCGGATCTACTGGGAATAGTCAGTCTCCGCTAAAAGCTATTAGGGCGAAGAAATGGAAAGAATGGAGAAATTTCCCAATTTGATGGCCTTTAAAATGTCTCAAACAAGACGTATCCTCAAATTGTAAACCATTTTCTCATACAAATTTTCTTTAAATACTATATACATTTACATTGAGAATAGAAACGGATCGAATGATCTTATAGATGAGAAATCTTCGGGATCTGAGGGATAACTCTTAAATTCTTTTCTTAATAAAACATCTAGAAATTATACACAAATCTCTGTATATCACATTCCCTGTTTCAGAGCTGCAAACAGCTAAAATCTATATATTTAACACCCAGAATATATTGTAAACAAAAGTCACGTTAATAGATCTGATTTTGGTTACTTTAGGAACTACTAACAGAAATCAAATGAGCCATATTGACTCCTGTCGCGATGTCTGTCGATACAAATTATGTCTTAAGTTCTGGGAATTCACTCATCTGGTATCCAAAATGTAAAATAACCAGTTGAAACGTTTTTATCAAGGCACACGTGCCTGCTACACTCCCAGTTACATAAATTTACACGATTCGTACATATGTAATTGTATACTTTAACACTCTTATAAGGTTGCATTACTTATTTATAAAGTGGTTATCCATCAATTTACCTAAAATACTCCCGATGGGGTATGCCTGGAAAAGTCCGAAGTATTAGGCCCACGCCTTCAATAGAAGTTCTGCTGTTTGATACACCCACATGTGCCCCCGTAAGGAGAGGAAAATGCAGTGGCGCACAACATTTTGAATCGTTTAACAGACTAATAGATAGAACAACTGCTTAGCTATACTTTTATCATTCAGATAAGACATGGTTAATAAATTCCCGACTGTTTTTACTCTTATTTTTATATTAATTTGGAAATTAAATCTGATCTGAGTATCGGGTATCCTGATAGTCAAAACATCTACATACGACTACTACGAGTACATGTAATATTCTTTCATGTTTTCCACTCTGATTTCCCCCGTTTCGAGGGCATTTCTTGTGCTCGCTGGCGTGCGGCTAATTAAAGCGAATGCCCCATGGGCAGTGGCAGTAGGCAGTGGGCAGTGGCAGCGGCAGCACTGGTAACTGGAACTCCAGGCAATTACTTGGGTATCCTGTGGCCTGTGGCCCCCCCTCGCCACATCATCATCTGGGGAGAAGGAGAGCCAAAGTGTGCTTTGAACTTGGTTCAATCTCGCTGGTTGCGTGGCATGCGGCATAGAACAAAGCTCCAATACGAGTACTGGGGCATACATAATTATGCGGAACCCGAAACCGAAACACAAGGCAGAGCTTAGATCCTTTTCCGATAAATGCTACTAAATAATACATTTTCCTGTGGCCACGACAGCACGAAGGGGCCCAGCGGAAGGGCTCCCTCCTCTCGAATCGGGCACAAAGTTTTTCCTTCCTTCTGCTGTACTTTTGTGTGCTGTACTTTGTGGCAGGTCTTGTTGCATGCCTCACTGCGTTTTCATTATACGATATGCGCACAGGGACAGCAAGAGAGAGAGAGAGCGAGAGAGCTGGTTGGTTGCAAGCGGTTCAAGGGCATTTCCCTAGTACAAAAGTAGTAGAAAAACAATGGCCAGAGACGCCTTTTAGGTAAATGAAAAGCTTTTGGCAAATAAAACAAATGCGTGCACTCGCATTCGAATGCTGTCCTGTCCTGTGTCCACAAATTGCCGCAATTAATTCCCAGACATGATGGCAGGACATGCGCGAAGGATAAAAAAAGTAAATCATGATTTCAGCGGGGATTAAGTGGGGGCCAAATATAAACATTTACATTTACGTAGAAAATATGTGCCTCATAAAACCGGGCGGGGCGGGCGGGTGCTCACAAAATTATGCTCACAAGCGCAAAAGAGCAAAAGTTGCGACCAAGCGACTGTAACTGTATTTAAGCGCCTTAGAAGCAGAGCAGAGCGGAGCCAACTTGCGTACAATGGAGCGTATACGCAATCCCATTTTGGGCAGCAGCTTAATTGCAGCCAAAGGATGGGCAGTGAAAGGGGCGGCTGGGGGAGGAAAAACTAAACCAACAAGCAACTAAACTTTCGCCCTGTCTTTCAGTGTGTCTGTCTGTCTATCTGTCTGTCTGTCAGTTCTGTTCTGCTTCCTTCCACATAATTAACTTTTAATGGCAAAGCCAAAAACAAATCCTTGTCTCGTGCCACCCAGAGCCTTCTTGCGAATATGAGATGTGTGTGGGCGGGAAAAAGACTATTGCTCGAGCTTAATGGCCAAGGAAATATTCATTAAACAATTTCAACTGTTATTTGATTTGTCTTAAACGGATTTTAATTGGTTTTGCACTTGGAATTATCTGGAGTGTTGGCTATTTCTGACTCGAGAACTGTCATTCCTAAAATTTTCCGAAATGGCAAAGCCGCAATATTAACTTATCCGTGTGGAAGGTGTGATGAATTCCTGGAAATTTGTAGATAATTCAAATAGAAATTCTCTCGACCTCGAAGTGTAATTTTGCTATGTTTGTTTTTGTGGTGTTGTGGAATTTTCCAATGAATTTTATTTTACGAGTATGTCTATGTATGTTGCAAAATCAGATTTATTTTATTAAATTTATTTGATTTCTTTACCATTTTTAATGTTTTTGCATGACTGTACGTCGTATGTAGAGTAGGTCGTATCAGATTTGTTCATACTGAAAAACCCCCGAACTGTGGGCTAAAAATTCTCTTAAAATCGGAACGAAACAGAAAATAATTAAATAAATCTGTTTTTGCAACACTTGAACATATTTCTTATACCCATACTACGGGAATGTCTTAATATTCTCTTAAAATAAGTAGCATACCAACTTAAATATAAGTAATATTTAATTATGGCAAAGACTGTACTTGTGGGAGTAGCCGAAGATTGTGTATTTTTTAATTAGAAGCAATATTATCACACATGATAGCTTATACCTTTTGCACTCGCTTGCACATTCGTAGCAGGACGTTAATTTTTATTACAAAAACGGCGACATTTAATTCGACAGGAACAAATTTATTAATTTATTGATGGAATTTCTTGTACAACAAAATCCCTAAAATTGTATTTATTTTTCGGTTAATTCATAAAAAATATATATAAAAAGGGGTCACTTAGGCATTCCGGCTCACTCGCTATGCTCATTTGTGGCTATATGAGTATAATATCGGATGCGTCGTGGACTCACAACTTTTTGTATATTATAGAGACATAATGTACATGCAAGTATAGTATTTTTCATACATTTTTTGAACATTCCTCTAGTTTCAAGTTGCAAAAGTCGCAAATGTACTTGAACAAAACCCTTCCCCCGCATTTAATTGTTACGTTAAATCAATAAAAACTGCTATTGACATTAGTTCTTTTTCGCTCGGAAAGCATTCAAACAAGAAGCTATTTTTGGTTATTTATCGTTGATATCACGGCATAAAAGGTTTTGACTGGAGGCCCAATGCCAGGACTTAAACCATTGTTGATGGTTAAATGCATATTTCATGATGTCTCGGGCGTCGACGTTGTCGTGTCCGTCGATTGGCCCACCTGCACAGACCGAGCGAATCCTTTGGCTGGCATTTCGACAGCTCTTGTTGCGGTGCTTGCCCGGGTATTTTCGTTGCTTTTTGCAGCCCTATGGCGGCCGTGAACCGCACGCTGCTAAAAGTGCTCAATGTCGCATGAAAGCGGAGAGCGGATTGCGGATGGCGGATGGCGGAGTGGCATGGCAGGCGGCAGTTGATTGCCTTGTAAAGTGTGGCACGTTGCACAATTTAAAAATGGCAGCCAAACAAAGCCAGTCTGTGTGTGCGGCAGAGTGGCAAAAGTAACACGTACCAGAAATATGGCTTGGGGCAAATGTGCAATCATTCATCTCGAGAACTACTCGAAAATGCATTCCATTCGCCCGACTGCTACCCTGCCACACTGCTGCTGCCACCGCTGCCAGTCTCGTCTTCTGTCTGTCGGTGTTATTGAAATGGAATTCAAAGGACTCTCCCAATCTCCCGCACTCTTCCATTTATAACGAAATGTAGTTGGCTTTTTATCAATATTTAAGCAGGCAAGGCTCTTGCCAGTCGAAAAAAGGTCGCCCCGCTGTAGATTTTCCATTAGTTCTATTCTCTCTCTGTCTGAGAACCAGTCCCAGAGCCGGGGCTCTTCCTTTGTTGATGACGGCCCGCCCTCGGGGCGTATACGCAATCAAAAACTGTGTATCACATGACAAATTCAATCAGACAAAGCACACGACCTAATTGAAGCGAATGCGTGTGCTCTCCCCGTGCAGCTCTCGGCTGGAGGCGATGCCTGGGCAAAGACAAATGTTGACTGGCTGCCAGCTAGACCAAAAATATTGTACTACATAATGCCAGGGGCCAGAAGCCAGATAGAGTCAAGCAGTCATACAGGGACCACCCAACAGACATCAGACAGCAGACAGGAGACAACAGAGCCGTCAGGCATCCTTCCATGCAGCAGCCAAGCCATATCAATTATTCAGGCATAATTTGAAACATTGTCGTACTCTCCTCCGAGCAGTTCTTGGCTCTAGGATTTTGCATAGGATTGTGATATCCTATACAAGGGGGGTGTACTCTTTTGTGTTTAAAAATAAACGAGTAGATATTTATTTCTATTTGGATCTAAGATAATGTTGTATGTATAGGTCTCTGGGCTACAGTATTTATTTTAAATATCTATTTATATATTTATTTATTCAATAATAAATATTACAATTGAAATCAGGAAATTAGGTTACCATTTCTTTATTTTTTAAATTATTTATATTTTTAATGGCATTCAGCAAACCTAAGCCTTTATTCAGTCTCTCTCTCTCAAGTATTTTTCCATTAAATTTCAATGAAAAAATTCCACTAAATGTACAGTACAGGATATCCTTTAGTCATTCCCACTGGCTTTTGGCTTTGTCCTCAGCTTCTTGTCTGCTGCTATGCCTTCTGCCTTCTGCTTGGCTCTCCACTCTCGTCTCGGTTGAGTTTTTGCCTGAAAACTTTTTAAATTATTCAAATGAGGAGAAAATGTACACATAAAAGGACGTAGCTCTCGACAACTTTTTTTTCTCTCCCAGTTGTATATATATCATATTCCTTTCCATCTTTGTTTTTTCTCTCGTTTATTATTTTAGATCGCAGGCAAACGCACAACTTTTTCGAGCTGTGTGTGTAAGCAGAAAACACATTTGCTAGAAAGCATTTTTATGAGCCATGTGCGAGGGAGTGGGTTAACCGTGGGTTGTCCGTAGGTTATTCGGGTTATACGGTCTGGCGGAGAGCCCCAGAGGTAGATAGGACACAGCACCACTTGGCCACTAATACCAATTAGCGTGCCCTGGAAAGTGTGCTTCAAATTATGTGTGCCTCAAGGGGGAGATGTTGTACATAGTATACTCGTATTTGTGTGTAGTTGATATTCCATATTGGGGTTCCGGGATGGCTAGCATATGTATGCCCGCACCCCCATCATATCACCCCATCAGTCCACATTCATCTACGCAAATCCCCGGACAAAAGACCCGCAAGGCAGAGGCCGGGGCAGAAGCAAAGGCAGAGGCGTGCGTGTGTGTGTGTGTGGCTGATAAGGAAGCAGCAGTAAAGCAGTGTGGCAACAGCGCCACTCCATTTGGCTTTCATCGTAAATTAGTTATTGGCATGTTGTACCAAACGATAATGAAACTTTACCCTCCCCCATTTATCCCCCTCTCCATATCTCTCTCTCTTTTGTAGCAACATGTGTGTGGCTTGAATCCGTGCAGGAGTACTACAACATACAGATAGAGGACAACCAACTAGTGGGGATATTGGATATATCTGGGGACATAAAATGCATTTACATTTCGAGCGGAACCTCAACACAAAATGCGACTGCACGATACTATCGCTATCATGGATGGGAAAGGTGCCAGATGATATACCCGAGGTAAGTGCTGAAGTCCAAAAGCCATTAAGTGTGCGGCCCACAAAGTCATTATCCCCCTAGTGTCCTGGCCCATTTGTCCTTCGTCTATGGCGTTCAATATTAATACAATAAATACTGGACAAAGTCCATTAAACTGTGTGGACACTTTAAACTATTATGAAGGAAGACTTTTATGGGAAGAGCTCCTAAATTGAGAAATGTAAGCATCACTGGAAATGTCTCTCCAGAAAATCGAAGGCCTTGTCTTCTTGTAGGAGCCTTAGCCCTGGCCCTGGCCCTGACTCTGGTTCTGTTTCTGGATCTGGCCTTTCAATTCCCTAGCGGCCTCCACAATGCATTCATTTCTGTTTACGTTGGCCGCTTTTCAGGCTTCAAATTGATTTTACATTCCCCCTGCCTGCCATGGGCAATCGATTGTTGGATTTTATGGATTCGGCGAGGGGGGGATAAAGAGAGGTGGTGCTGGCACGGTGCTTGACTGTCTGAGTGGGCTGTAACTTTTCCAATCATTATGAACTTTCGATGCTTGCACAACAAATGCCATATAATCCTTTTTATATTGAATATAAAAATCCAATCACGTCTGTCTCTCTGTATCCTCCACGTGCATTCTCCTGCTCCCAGCTCCAGCTCCAGCTGCCAGCTCTTAGCTACATCCTCATATCCTTCTACTGTTACAGGTTCTTCTCCTCCTGCTCCTTGTCCCTCTAATGGCTCTCTGCCTCCACTCTCTGGCCCTGTCTTCTCTGTTGGCTCTCTGCCTCTTCTCTGATGGTTCTGCTCCTTTGGATACAGATACTTATGTGTTTTTTGTAGTGCAAAATTAAAGTTAAGTGAGATGCGGCCCACGCAGCAGCAAGGGCAGCAGCCTCAAGTGGATCTTGGGGTCCTGTCCGTCGTATGGTCCTTCAGTTTCTTCCTATATCTGGTTTCCTTTCTGTTTGTGGCGCCCATAAACTCGTTTTGCGATTTATTTAACAGTTTTCAATTTCGTTTTCAACACTCGTGTATGAAACACTCTCTGGGCATCGAAGTGGGGTGTGTGAGTGTGGCCACGGGACACGTGTCGAGGTTTGTCAGAGAGTGTGTGAGAGAGAGAGGGCGACCGACGCGTGCTCTTACCATTTCCTCATTTTCCGTTTCCATTTCGATTTCCATTGCCATTCCGATTGTGCCGGTGTGTGTTGCAAGTGCGCTAAGCCACAAGCTTAATGCCTTGTTACGCCCTGGCAGCAATTTACCAGCGATAAGCACTTCCCCTGACACCCCCCTTTCCCTTCCCTTCTTGATGGGGGAGTTTTCCCCTTTTTTTTCCATCCCCCCGACTATCAGCTCATTGCGGCGCTGGCCTCATTTCCCTTTCCACTGGCCATAAATCATCTGCATATTAAAACAAGCGAGAAAACCCCCTCCAGAGTCCCCAGAGCTGTGCAATTTGCCAGGGAATCATAATATTTTAACAACTGCGACGCCATTAATAGAATATTGATGATGGAGTGCGTCATCGCGCTGTCTCTGATTTATTGGCTAGAGAACAACATCCTTCGAGTGGATCCTTCGACCCACCCATCCCCAGTCTCTGATTTTGTGTGTCAGGATCAAAGACAAAGACTCCAGTCTGTCATATGCAGAAGGACACCCAACCCCTGCATACAAATTCCCAATTCCATGCCATCCTCTGGACGGAGTCGTCTCCTTCGCTGGCATCCCAAGGGTTGTGCCACAAATTGACATGCCAGCGGACAAGGACACACAACTCAAATCGTAAATGGAAATTTAATAGCAATAGCTCGCAGCTTTTCTTCTTGTAAGTACATCGCACACATGTCCACAAATATGTATGTGAATTTGAGGCATGTTTCCAAATGGTCTTTCCTCCACATCATAATTGTCATCTCTTGTGCTTGAAGGATATCGCATTATGCAGAATCCATAACAAATAAATTTTAATGAGAATAAAGTGTGAAAACGTTAACAAGGAGTGGGAAAACATTCTACTTTTCTTTAATTTGTTGCCATTATTGTGACAGAATCGATTGCGGCTCTGCGTTGGTGTACAGTGCGTTTCGCAAGAATAATGCGCCTGAATTTTGTGAATAATTTTGTTCAAAATATATTTTTACTGACGTTATAGAACCTCATAAGTGCGAATATCGGATAATTTCTTATATATACTAATCTGAAACTCAAAAATTTGCATAATTTTAAATAAATAAGCATTTTCTAAGCATTTTTGCTTATAATTTTTATAAATAATCGATATTTTTTTGAAATTGCTTGTGCAAAATTCGAGAAAATTGTGTCAGTTCGCTTATGGAAAATTTTTACAGAGAATAAATTCATCATTTGCTTCATTCAACAAATGGCTCTTGAAAAGATATCAATATATACCGAAACGTACTCAAATAATACGAAAATAACATAAGAAAGAGATTTCCGGCATCCAGACCATTTTTCATTAATTTTCTTTGGGTGTTTAGAGGTTTTCCAACACACATTTGAATAATAATTCCCGCTATACAAATCCCGCTGTACAAATGCCCCTTGTGGCAACTGTGGCTTGTGTCTAACAATGGTCTTGTAATTATGAAACGTACCGTTTTAAATCTATTTATATTGTAGAGACATTTACAGCCGTACATCTGGCCAAATGGCATTTAAACTGCCAGCAGGAAAAGAAAGTCGAGTCGAGTCGGAATGTATTTTGCATATTTATGCCAAGCGCAGAAGTATGCTACAACTTTTGTATGTGTGTTTTGTTGCTGCTGCAAAAAGTTTTAAATAATGCAAAAAAGAATAACAATTTCTGCTCGGGAAAAGCTGAAGATGAAACTGAAGCTAAAGACGCTGCTCGATGTTGGATGCTGGGGAAGCTGATGCCGATGCCTTATGCCTGATGATGGCCTGGCTGAAATGGTTCACTTAGCGTAATTAACTTGCCAACTTGCTGGATGAAGTCAGCCAACGTAGCGCCAAAGGGAAGCAGCGTCATTAGTAGTCGGAGGAGAGCTTAACATCATTAATATTTGCAACTGAACTGCCATTCTGCCACTGCCACACACAGAGGACAATCCGTTTCAACTTTTCTTGTACGCTTTTTGCACAGTTTTAATTACGCGCAGTAAAAAATAATTGAGTTCTTTTCAATCTTTGTGCCCCGTCCAGACGACGGCGGCCGCGACAGTTGAGTGGCCGAGTGGCCACTGACCACACAAACCACTTGAACGAACCACCCCTCCTGGCTAGTCCGGGCTAATTATGTGCAGCAGACCATTATTCCTATGTACCCTGCACATTGTACAATATCCCCATAGTAACCGCCTGCGCACAGAAAGCTGAGAACACTACGTTGAGTGTGGTGCGTGTTTTTAGTTCATTTCGTAGCGACCATAAAAATGCCGAGCTGCTGCCACCTTTCGACACGCTGCTTCCACGCTTTTATTGTATGCAAGCAAAGCCTGTACAGCTCTCCAACTCTCCAGCTCTTGAGATTCATGTCATTTTGGTTGCTTTAAAGCTAAAGTTTGGTCCAACTTTCATCAGAACCGACAGCAACAGCAGCAGCCAACAGCAACATCAACGGCAGTCCTGAAAGTATGCAACGAAATGTGGGCATCCGAAAACTCATTTGCTCGGAACACAAGACACTGAGGGAAATAAGCAAGTAATTGGCCCTGTTTCTGGTTGAAGCTTAAGTTTGAAATATATCATACCAAATGTACAATATATTCTTAAGTATTTTTAGTTTACTCTTACAACGGAGGTACATATAGGATATCCCTATTCAGTTCTCCGAATATATGCGGTATACATCTATAGCATCAACATCTATAAGCCATTATCACAGATTTACCGAGAGCGCAAAATAAATGTTTATTGAAAGCAATAAAATCCACATTAAATTAAATATATGTATATATGATACAATTCAATGTGTTTTTCGATATTTTTTCATTCTAAAACGCAAGTTCTTGACAGTATTATAAAAGTACTCCTCACTTTGATTTGAAAATGGCATAAAATTTGGGCATAAATACTATTCCTTGAGATTGTTTTAGTTAGTAGGTAATTCCCTTTCGGTCGAGCTAAGCAATTGTTTTTCAAAGGATATATTATTTTTGTACCAAATTAGTCGACAATAATTTTAGAAAACATTTTTTAAAATAATTTGTATTGTGAGACTCGAATTGAACATCAATGTGCCTGATCATGCACATGACATAGATATTGTTTTTGAATAAAAAATTCAGTTTATAAATTTATAATTATTCATGGTATGAAAATCGTATTACAAGCAAAGTTTGATGACAGTTTCTTTTGAGCTTAATTTCGGGCACACATCTATTCTCTCTGTGTACGCACCCACGCCCTTATAGGCACACGCACGTTGACAGGGGAACGGCGTGCTCACGCGTAATAAATGTATTACGTGCCTGCTTGTAGTAGTGTGTCCCATACACGTGCACTGTCCCACCCACAGTGCCACCACCCCGCCTGCCCCACACTCAATCTGAGCTTATTTAAACAGGGAAAAGCCCCTGGCAACAGAATCCTCCCCTCAAACCCCCTCAGACCTTGTTACGTTTGTTACGCTTGTTGAACAGGTGCCGATTACAAGTGCCAATTTGGCTGTTCTGTGCCTGCGAGTTAATTGAAAACTTTTTAATTGTTTAGGCACGGGGCAACATTTCGTTTCGAAATAAACTTGGCTTAGTGGCGCTTCGGGCCCTGCAACTGATTTATGGCCATGTCTTTGGCCAAGGCCTGACGCTGACAGTTTCAATTAAGGAGCAAAGCACAGGACCAGGCCGGCGTCTCGGTCTCGGTCTTCTTGGACTCTCGGGCCGGGCTCTGCGTCTCGGGTTCCTTTGTGTGGCGCCAGAGCCAGAGAGAAAGAGAGAGAAAGTGCAATATCAAACAATCGAACAGGCGGCCAGCCATTCATTGATTCACGTTGGAGAGTCCTGTCCTGTCCTGCACTTCGATTGTTTGTTCTTGGCACTCTTCTTGGCCCTGTCTCAGTCTAACAACTGTAATTTAATGTGCCCAGGATCTGCACTGAGAGAAAAATAATAGCACCTGGAGAAAAAACATTTTATGTAAATGATAAAAATAAATTATTTTCACTTCTATTTTGACATTAATATGTTAATATTTGATTTAAATATATTTCATATTTAAATTAAATATTTTAATTGTTTAATTAAATATATTGCCTACAAATTTAATATATTATTATAACATATTTTAAAGTTTTTTTTTTTGATAATGGTCCGTTTTAAAAATATTGTTAATAAATTTATTTTTAAATTAAATTACATTTTAAATTTAAATCATTTTTAAATGAATTCAATTTAGTTTCATCATGTTCGAACTTTAAATATGGTTGTTTCTTTTCACTATTTTGCTGCAGTGCTGTGCATGTACATACATACATATATGTACATATGTACATTCCTGAAACAATATAGGAAAACCACATACATGGCTCAATCATTTCGAAACGAAACCCATCTGCACTCTCAGCCATCGACTTTCCACGCCCCGGTCTTCACACTTGGGTGACGTTGTGGCTTTCAGTTGTGTCATTGATTGGTTTACCCAGCATTCTGTTTGTTTGCATTGGCTTCGATCGAGAGCCACGTCCCAGGACTTGTGGTTTTTCTATGCTCTGTGTTCTGTGCCGTGCCTCCTTCTGGCACTCCTGCCCCTTTTGCCACTTGCCAACAATTGTATGCGACTGACCGCATACACAGCTGCCGTGCTGCCGAGCTGCCACCGCCCAACCACTGGCTAACCATGATTTCCCATCAATTGTTGCATGCTGCATCAATCAATCAATTATGCAACCGACCCCCCAACCCATTGTGATTGCATAAGCCTGAACTATTTTCAGACGGCCCTTTCGTGGTGTAGCACCAAAAGTAATTTCAATTGGAGCTGCTCGTTGCTTTTAATTGTTGCAATTCACTGTACATACTCGTCCGCGAGAGCATTCTCCAAATGTGAGTCCTGCATTGAATGCACTTTAATTTGGATTCCATTTGTGTATCCATCCATCCATCCATCGTTTCAGATGCATCCACATCCATTTGCATCCATCCAGACAATGAAAGCATCAGCCCAGAGATTGGGGATGCAGAATGCATCCATTTTGGAGGATGGATGTCAGCTGCGATGCTCTCATGCTCCATTTGTCAGCAACAGACACAGAAAACACATCATTTCTCTGTTGCTCATCTCATCTTCTCTTTGGGAGCGAGAGACAGATTCAGGGGAAACTCATTTCGCTTTGTCCTCGATTCTCAGTGAGATTTTCTTCCCCTTTGGTCTTGCATTCTCTGTGAGATTTTCTTCCACTTTGCTCTTTACTTCTTTGGGAGATTTTCTTGCCCTTCTTTCTGTCAGTCTCTGTGAGATGTTCTCCACCTTGGGCTTTCATTCTCTGTGAGATGTTCTCCCCCTTGGTCTTTCATTCTCTGTGAGACGTTCTCCCATTCTCTGCGTGTGTGTGTGTGTGTGCATTTCCCACCCCTTTATTTTTTCTCTTCTCTCTCTGTAATGTTACAAAAGATGAGTTGCACTTGAGCATGCTAAAATGCGTTATTAAGTGCATAAATATGCAATGTGTGCAACCTTTGCACTCGCCAGCATCCAACCCCCCAGCCCCTGCCTCCCACTGCCACCCACCTGTCTAACAATGGCCGCCGCCGCCGCCTCTTCAGGTGAGCCGTCGAGTGGGTGGGTTGAATGGATGGATGGATAGATAGGTGGGTGGGTGGATGGGCTGCATGTGAGAAGAGCTTTTGAAATTTAATAAAATGCAAATTCAAATGCAGAAACCAGTCGGCCAGACACACCGAGCAGCATGTGCCACACATGCCACGCCCAATGTTCCCATTGTCAAGCAAAAAAGGGGCCTCTGTACCTCCTCCCTTGCCATATCTGGAGTGCAACAACTGGAGGACTGGCAACACGCTAATGAGTTGAGTTTTGTCTCCATCTCTTGCCCCCAAACTCACACACACACACAGGAATGGAGAATGGGTCGGTCTCTGGGTCGCCATGGGCCCTGTGAAGGCATTATGCAAAAAGAGAGCAGAAAGGATGCACTGAAGCGACTGTGCCCACAACGAAGTTGTGGTAAAGGAAAATATAAAGATATACTGTGCGGTTCAGGCCTATAAAACAAGAGGAAAATACAAAAATAACAGAGATTTCCATATGCAAAAATACATAAAAATAAAATAAACAAAAATGTGCATCCCAAAGCATTCTACACAAAGCTGAATGCTTGCCAGTTAATACTTACATTTATTTATTTTTTGTATAACCTGTACTCAAATGTGTGTAAATTTAGTAAATAAATCCCGTGCCTCGACAAAAAAAGTTCCTCTGATTTCCTTGGTTTTTTTTTATTTCCAGAAGGGTTTTTATTTTTTTTTTTGAAAACTTGTTTTTGGTGTTTCGAAATGCCAGCAGATTGTGCTAGAAATTCCTTTCGCTGACTTCAAACGGCAGTTGACCCTTACAATCATTTAATCTCATTTAATCTAAAATAAACGACCTAAAACTGTGAAAATATTATTGATTAAAGATAAATATTTGCTGCTCTGTTAACTTTTGACATGGGTTCTTTAGTTCTGTGTGCTCTAGAGACCTCTAGAGATTATAGTTCATTTTTTTTCATGGTGCCACAATGGTGTATTCCTTCTTTAAAGAATAGAACCAGTTTAAGCCTGAAACGCACTGTAATTTTAATTATTTTTAAATTTAAAAAGCATCGAAAAGGCAGTCAAGGGGAAAAAGCATAACATTACAACAGCGAGTGGGAGAGAGAGAGTGAGAGAGAGCGAAATAAATGTATAAAAATCGATACAACTTTTTGGGCCGCATTAAAAAAGGATCAAACGGAGGAACACGTGCGCACAGCCAGGAGGCGAAACGCACACTGCTATCTATGCTATGCTATCCTATCCTATCGCATACGGTGTATCCTTGTATATCCTTGTAGGTATACACATGTAAGTCACATGGATAGAGGGAGAGCTGTTCTAAGGAGCACCGCACACCCACAAAAAAGTTGCCAGTATTCCCATTCCCAATCCGCATTGCCATTGGCATTGGCATTGTCTGGTGGTCGGTTTTGGTGGGTCTGTCTCTGTCTCTGGCTCTGGTCCTGGTCTGCCTTGAGCCGATTGCCTTGGCTTTGACAAGGAGGAAGGGCGGCGGATGAGGCCCTTAAGCAACCTTCCCCAAAAGGTTTACCCACTCCCCGCCTGTCTCTGCCTTTCTCTCGGTCTGTCTGTGGCTCTGTCGAGAAGCCCTTTCACACCAAACGTGTGCTGTGTGGGGGTGTGTGGGTGTGCTCGTGGCACAAGTGGCAAAATGTTGTTACGTGAGCATTAAACCATATTTTAAGTTATTAAGTTATTGACAAAAGCTCACGTCACCCCTTATGTCGGGGCTTGGCTCTGGCTCGGGCTCTGGGTAAGGGTTGGGTTGGGTAGGGGTTGGGGCTGGGGTTGGAGGACACTTGTGCGCTGCTTATCCCTTATGGCTTACAATGCCACGCCTAGGCGCACACAGACAGAAGATATATCGTATGTATATATAGTGTGTCCTGTATAATGCCTGAATTATATGTCTGAAGGATACTGAAGGAGTACTCGCACTCGTACTCGGTACTTTTTCAATTTCTGTCCAAGCTGTTCGGTTCCTCCGCGTCTCTTGTGGAGACTTCAGCTGTAAATGGGAGCATAAATACTGCTGCCCTGTCTGCCAGCCCCAATGGGGCGTCTGCATCTCCGTTGCAGTCATTCACTCACATGTTCAAACCTCTGACTGGACTCTCTCTCTCTCTCTCTGTCCCTCCCTTTCTATATGTAGAGTGTAACTGAGTTATCCTTTGTGTATGGTCCGACTGTGACATATTTTACTCTTTCTGTTTCTGTTGCATTCTCGCAGGCGCTTTGCCGGAAAGCCAGGCCACCTCCGGAGCTCTAGAGTCCGACTCCAGGTAGCCTTTTCCATCTGTAAAGGACATGAGACAAAGGAGAAGAGTCCTCTGGACAGTTGCCTGCCGGAAATTGAAAACAAGTTATTAAATTTCTTTGACAGCCGCAGCCGCAGCAGAACAGAACCAAACAGAGAAAGCAAAGAGCTAAAGCCACATCCCATCGTATATTGGTTCTCGTAAATTGTTCTCAACTTTTGAATGCTTAAAGGATTATTTGCTGTGCTCCTTTGCTGCCGCTGCTGCTGCTCCTCTATTTTCATTTACATTCTCCTCTGCAGTTGTTCTTTTTTGGTGGGGTTCTCTCTGTTTGGAAACAAAATACAAGGCACATAAATTGCCTTCGCAAAGGACACATTTGGGTCTCTCTCTCTCTGACATAGTAATGTCCAAGCAAATAAACACACACACATTCGGAAAGGATGGCTTTTGTGGCTCTGGTCTGCTGTCGTCAGTTGGTGTTTTCCACACAGTTTTTCCTTTTGTTTTCCCAATGCCAAATCAACCACCGCCGACGCAGATAATTTGCCAAGGGAGTTGTTTTATGGCCAAAGGCAGGGCAGGGCAGGGCAAGGCCGGTCAGGGGCGGACAGGACGGGGCACGGCAGGGGGAGGGTTTCTTAATATGTGGTTCTCTTTGGCTCTCTGAATGTGGGGGCTGCGGCAAGGCGATGGGTGGGGGTCAGGGCGCCATGACCTACTTTTGTGTGGCAACTTTTTCAATTTGTTTTAAGACCGGGGACCAGCGGACCAGGAAGGGGGACTTTCGCTTGGTTTGGCTTGGGCCAAGAGTTTATTTCATAAAATACAATACAAAGAATGTTGGGACTAAAGTCTACTCATAAAGCTTTTCAATGGATTAACTAACGACTCCCCTGCGCACCCCGCCACGGCTGCTACTGCTGCTGCTGCTGCTGCAGGATCAACAGCAGCAGCCACATCAATGCCCAGGAGCCCCGATCGAGCTGCGGCAGGGCCGCATTTGTCTCGTCCTCACTCTGGTCATCCCTCTGGTCCTCCGCACGCGTCCTCTCAAAGTGCATGTCCTCGGGTCGCATCGTTCGATCCAGATCCTCCTCCTCATCGAATATATCCGACGTCGAGTGTTGCGGTGCGGCGGCAGTGGTGGCCTTGCCCGTCATCATCAGCAGTTGCATGCGTTGCAGGGGCGTCAGCGGCGGCTCATCCGTGGGCCGCTGCCAGTGCGGTGGAGGGAGAAACGGCTCGTACGTCTTCGGAGCCTCGTGGGCCCGGTAGCCGTAGACGAACATCTGTACGAAGAGCGAGACGGTGCTGAAGTCCGTGATGACGGCCTTCAGAGTGCAACTGGAATAATGGCTGTACTCTGCCACAGGTGGCACATAGTTGGGATCCACGCCGCTTCTATCCGAATAGTGCTACAAGGACGAAAAAGATTAAATCATGGCAGAAATATGCACTGGCCATCACTTACACCAAAGATGACAAACTTCACGTAGGTTATGGAGTCGCTGTCGACGTAGTAGAACACCACCGTGTGGTTTGTTTCCACCGAGGACTCATTCGGAGAGGTCTGAAAGGTCTCGTACACCAATTGATCGCCTGGGAAACATTTAAATCTTGTTAAAGGATCATCTAATTCATGAATCATCACCCACCTGGCTGCCTGTGACCAATTTCAATGACCTTGTCGATATTATCAAACTCCAAATTGGACCCAGAGCCGGGTCCCTCCGTCCCTGCTTCCAGTTCCTCGTCGTCGTCCTCCTCCTCGATATCCACCTCCAGGGCATCTCGCTTGATATTGTCATAGAGCTCGGTCAGCTCCTTGCTCAGTTGCCCGAACTCCCCATCATCCTCATCGTCGTCATAGTCCTCGTAGGGCTGCATCTCACCCTCGAACTGACGATCGCGATTGATCAGCAGCGAGGGATTGACATTCAGAACGGTGTGATTGAAGCCAAAGATCAGGATGGTCACATCGAAGGCCGGAGTGGGCAGGGCCAGGGGCAGGGTCTCGTCACGGCTCTGATTGCTGCCCAATACGCTGATCATTCCCACAACCAGGTGATCCGTATAGCTGAACTTCACCTCCGCGTAGATGTTCTGAAAAGTATCGGGGGAGGGTAAAGAAATCAGACACTCAATCCACTTTGGGGCAGAGTCAATCAAGCCTGTCCAACCATCCATCCATCGTCGGCTGCCACAATTTCCGAGATGTTTACAGTCGGCTGCTCGATATGTACTACGTATGGTATTTTGTGTATTTTCTTGAGAAAAACTCACGTCATAATTGCCTTTAGAAATTGGCCTCAAATTGAAAATGCATTTAACATGATTTTCACTATATATATTCTAGAAATAACAAGCAGATTCCTACACTTTTCTCCCCTGCCGCTGCCTCATTAGCCCGCCACTAATCCCATTTGACTTTTTGGCATTGCCACAAAATTGCCACATTTTCAGAGTACATTTTCGCAGTACATTTCTAGCCTTAAATTAGTTAAGGGCACATGTTTTTTGTACTCCTTAAAATATATATTTTTTCGAGCATTATTATTACTTTCAATTATCGGGCCACAGATGCCATTATGTATATATTGTTACGTATGCACAGCGCACAGCTCATAATCCAATCTGATTTCAGGGAAATAGAAATAAACAAAAAGTTTGAGAGTGGCCTATAGTGGAGGGTAACGACTGCGTGATACCTCAAATAAATATGTCTACTTTGTAGGAATGGAATTACATAATATGTATATCCTTTAAATCACGTTTACAACACCTTTTTCGTTCTGGTTGTCAAACTGACCCCGAAAGAACGAATTTTTTCACCGACCAGTTTATCCGGTCGTCAACTTTATCCTCACTTTCCAAAACCGGCACCGTAACCCAAGGTCGAGATACCGGCCCTTAGTGTTCAAAAATAGAAAAAAATTGCAAGCACAAAATAGGGAATTTTGTATTTTTTCTTTTCTTTAAAAAAAAGCTGCATAAATATCGGAGCAGATGCCATAAAAAAGTTTTAAAAATCAATAGAGAGTAGTAGAGATCAGTAGAGAGTACTGTCACATTTTCATTTTGAAAATATTGATTTTTAAAACTCTTTTTTTTGGGTTATTTTTAGAAGCAACAGCAAAGGGAAGCCTGCTACAAACGGATCCCAGAACGAAAATTCAGGCCGAAGGGCGCTGCTGCATGACGCGCGATGCACCAAATATTTCTGTTCTCATTTTTTTATACCCGGTACTCGAAGAGTAAAGGGGTATATTAGATTTGTGCAAAAAATTAATGTGTGTAACACCCAGAAGGAAGCGTTTCCGACCCCATAAAGTATATATATTCTTGATCAGCATCAATAGCCGAGTCGATATAGCTATGTCTGTCTGTCCGTCCGTCTGTCCGTCTGTCCGTCTGTCCGTCTTCATTAGCGCCTATAGCTCATAGACCATAAAAGCTAGAGGAACACTATTTTGTATCCAGACTCCTGTCCTATCGCACTGTTACAAGTGTATTTCAAAATTTCGCCCCGCCCCCTTCCGCCCACTCCAAGGACGAAAATCTGTGGCATGCACAATTTTAAAGATACGAGAAAACTAAAAACGCAGAATCGTAGAGAATGACAATATCTATCAGATTGTAGAATCTGGATCAGATCGGATAATAAATATAGCCACAATGAAGAAAACCATTTCGAAATGCATCGTTCGCTCTCGCTCTCTCTCACACACAGGGGTAGGCGCTATGCCTGATCGAATTTTTTGACGCCTAGTTCTCAGAGACTATAAGAGCTAGAACCACCAAACTTTCTATCCAAGCTCCTGTGATATCAAACCGAGACGAGTTTGTTTTAAAATTTGGCCACGCCCCCTTCCGCCCCCACAAAAGATGAAAATCTACAATTTTGAAGATACGGGAAAACCAAAAACGCAGAATCATAGAAAATGACTATATCTATCAGAGTATTGAATTTGGATCAGATCGGATCATAAATATAGTCAGAAGGAACAAATGAAATTTCAGTGGCCTCCCAAGCGCAGACTGATTCCCTCTCTCTCTCGCACACAGTCGTGTATGTATATGTAGGAAGTAGATAAGAACATGTAGAAATGGCAGATGTAAAAAATTTATGTAAACAAATATGGAAACATCTAATAGATCAAAATCTCCGAAAAGGTTCGACTTAAATTGTTTTTTTTTGGCTAAAATAAAATTTTTTCCTTTTGCGAACATGTAATAAATTACAACAAGCTCACATACATATATACTGACTGAGTACCGGGTATAAAGTAGAGCCGCGGCGCAGACGCGGCTCATAACGTTCCCCCTCGTTCTTGTTACTTCTATAATAATTTTAGAATTTTGATGCAATTTGGTATAGTAAAAGGTTATTTTTAGCAGAATGATTCAACAGAATTGTAGAGACCTTAACTTAATCTTGTTTTGGCGTGTGGGATAGCAACATTTCAAGCAATCAATAAAAGAACCATTTCCATAGTAATATCAGGAAAATCCACATGTAATGTGGTGTAAGACTCCAAGCTTCAATCTATACAGTTTCCTCCTTCAACTTCTGCCTGTTGCTTATTCCTCCACAAATACAACATATCCCAAGCCCCCCCTGTACAAGTACCAGGTACCGAAGAAGTAAAGCCAAAAAGATTTAGTAAACAGTGGGCCCATATACTGGATATAAATATACTACACACATCTCGTACATATAGACCGAAACTTGTTGTCGTCTGCAATGACGAAAAAGCGACAATTTTCTATTTTTGGGCTCTGGGGAATATGCAAAACGAACGGAGCACCGAGGGGTCACTTCTGTACTGCGGACTGTGTATTATGTGTATTCGCCAAACCTCGGACTCACTTCCTCCGAAACGATTTCGATGTAGGTGATGGGCTCCGGTATCTCGTAGTTGAAGATCACACGGGGCTGCTCGCTCATGCCAGCAGGACGCGAGTGCTGGACATCCTTGAGGAGCAGCTGATCCCCCTCGATGCGCTGGCCAACGCCAAAGAAACGCTTGGCCTCGCTGCCCCGCAGGACGACCTGAGAGGCAAAGATCAGCAATAAAAAAAATACTTTTGCACACATTTTTCCCCCTGTTTCAAGTTCTATTCAGTTTTTGTGTGATGCTTTTTACTTTGTGAATTTTTGGTGGCACATTTTTAGACACAAACACGCGCGCCCCTTAGACGATCGAGAGATCTTGCAACGCGTCGCGGCAAACGAACTTTGGCAACTGAGAAGTGAGAATGCCGATTGCCGCCGAGTGGGGCTGCTGCTGGCCGCTGGGCTGCTATGTGCTCCAAGTGTTGACTGATCCGTCGGTCGCTGTTTTTCGCTTTCGTTTCCCCAACAGAGAGAGAGAGAGAATGTTTGAGAGCAGCGCTAGAGCTCTCGTGGAACACGGAATATAGTTTTCCATTTGTTTTCCTCCGGCTGCTGCTGCTGCTGCTGCTGCACTTGACCTGAAATCATCTGGCCATCATTCCAGCCAGCCAACTCTTTGAACTCTTTGTCAACGACCCGGTCGAAACTCCCAGGCCCCAACCAACCCCTTTCGAAATGCGTTTAAAATTGGCCAACGAAAGTCGTAAAAATAGCCTGAAAAAAATATACATATATATAGAACACGAGTAAACATATATAAATATCGTGCGTGTTTTGCAAAAGAGTTCTTTGACTTTGTCAAACACTGGGGTTGTTGATTGATCAGATCTGAATTATTCATCGGCTATTCATTCTTTGAACTGAACTCTATTCCGGCGGAGATACGTTTTTCTCCTGTTTAAGTGTGCAAATGATTTTTTGGGGGCTTTTATAAATTGTTAATGCATTGCATGCCTCTCTAATTCGTTCATGTTTTTGTGGTTTTTCGTGTGTATCGTTTGGAGGCTTATATTTAATTTATTAAATGCTCATTTTGCATTATTTGTCCGTTTAGCCGCAGCTTTGTCCATTAGCCAGACAGATCCTTCGCATGGAGTATGGGATGGGATGGGATGGTTCTGGTTCTAATGCTGGGGTCATGATGATAATGAAGCGGATGCGAATGCGAATTTGCCAGAAGCGGGGTGGCGCGGGGAAGGCCCATGCATAATGGATTGCAATTATGGTTAATGCGCACAAGTGCGGCACGGTGTGGCCAAAACGTGTGGCACAGGCTGGCCCGGCAGTCAGGTGTTTGGATTAAAAATGATTTTGTGTACACGGTACGTTTAGGCGTCGAAGGGTATATTCGCCACATATACGCCATGAAAAAGGAGTTCCATAAAGCAATAGTGGTCCATTAGCAGTCCGGGAAATACATCAATTTGCCTCGTCATGCACATGACATGTATTTTGTTTTCGGATTCTTGGGTATTCCCTTTTCTTTTTTCTTTTTGTTTCTGGATATGGCTGGCGTCGGTTGTCGGAAAATAAATAAATAAAAAATAAATCGAAATACAAAATAAGCAAGGATAATGTAAACAACTTTAACGGATGAACCAATCTGAAAATCTATTTAAAAATGTTTTCATGAAAAGCAACGAAAAACCTGTGGTACGTACAGGATCTATGACTGCATCAGCAAGGCGAAGCTTGTGACGCGCGGATCTCTGTCACCGAGAGGCGCTGCAGCATGACTCACGACACGTGCAACCGAAACTGTCACGTACATGCAGGAATGCAGTTGATGGACATGCGCAATACCTATTTACAGCACTGCCAAAAATCTTAAGAAATTAAATAGATCCCAAACAATGCGCTTTTGCCACTAAAGGGTACCTCAAAGGCGCATCTCTCTGCAGCTCCTTTCTCGTTTTTAATTACATGCTGCGTCCGTGTGTGAGGTGCCAGTGGCGGCATTTGAAATGGAGCATGGCAGTAGCAGCAGCAACATCGGCCACACGGCTGCAGTTTCGTGTGCCAAATGACTGAAACATAAATTATGGAGAGCCCAGCACCAACGTGCCACAGTCACAGCCACAGCCAGAGCCAATGCGTGCCACTGCAGCATAATCAGATGCAGACACTGAGACAATCCGATAATAGTTTGCGGCCCTCTGTACGATTCCGTATACGAATATATAGTATGTGTTTTCGGTGGCCATAAATTTAGGTATTTCCCTCTCTGATTCGTTTCTGACTTGAGCGATTGCACAACATTTGAGCGTTTCCTAAACGAATGTAGGCAGGATGCTGGCAGATGCTGGCATTGGCAAAACTGTTAACAAGCTTACAAGTAGCCACTTAGACATGGGGCAACAGCAGGCAGCCAACCAGCAGCAAGCAGCAGACCACGGACGGAGCGGAGCCACTAACAAGCCAAAGACATGGCCAAAGTGCGAGGCTGTCAACGCCTTGCCTTCCGAGTCGTGTCGTGTCGCGTAGTGTCGGTGTCTCTTGCCTCGTCGTTGGCTCTGACATTGATGGGGGCGACTGCTGCTGCTGTTGCTGCTGATGCTGCCCTGATGTTTCTTGGGGTTCTTGTTTTATTACATAAATGAAATGAAATTATGGCATTTAATGATGGAAAATTGTATTTGCCTCAATGGGAAACAGGGGAATTTAAACAATTTTCGAGGGCTTTCGAGCACACTCCTGTCGTTCCAAATGAATGCCACTTTGTATGGCATGCTCTCTGCTCCAATTAGAGGCATTATGCCATAAACGTTTACATGTATTTTAGTTGTGCATTATTAAAATGCAAAACTGTTGCAGAAATGCACAAAAATACCCACCCACTCATTGCATTCCGAAATGGTTCAAGTGTCTCAAGAGCACGAATCGATGGGAATCGGAATTGGAATTCGAATGCATTCCGTCAATGGCAGGCATCATCATGCCATCCGCTGCTGCCGTTCAAGTGTTTCAATGAAAGGTTAACAACACTCTACAAAGAAACGTTGAATGGCTTTTCATAATTGCTATCCAATGAGGGGTGGTGGATGGTGGATGGGGGGGGATGATGGCTATATGAGGCCATTCAACGGCCTGTCGATGCCACTCGGCAATCGGAAATGCGCGTACAAATGGCCCTGGACAAGCGAACGGCACACCAGACCAGACCCGACCCGACCCGACCAGCAATTATATAATTGAATTTACCATTTGCAAGGACATCAGAAATCAGACATCCGAAGCATATGCACATCAATCAATCGGGCTAATAAAGCAATTAACATGGTCAATGGGCGGGTCAGAAATCGATGAAAGGTCCTCAGCCCTCTGGGGCCCAATGACCAATGACCGCTGGCCCGCTGGTCCGTTCGTCCGAAAGCGGAAATTACAGTTTTGTGCTGCGATTGCGGGTATTTTAATTTATGCCTCTCGCAAATTGGATTTTGACGCCCGCCCCACTCAAAAAAAAAAAAAATGCCCATTTGGCTTAGTCGGGGATTAGCCCCAGAAACTGCTGAATGCCAGTGAATTTTCGTTTAAATTGAAAATGTATTTTCGCTCTGTCGGCAGTTATGCCAGTCAAACGCTGAAATGTAGGCTACAACTTCTGCCGGAAAAACAATCAATGGAAAGGCAGCAGCAGGAGAAGGAGCCGCGGTTGAGTGCAGCTGTGGCTGCTGCTCTTGCTGTTGCTGCTGCAGATGATAAACAGTCAAAGAGTTTTCCCAAAGAAAACCTCGCAGCATAGAAGGAGAAAGAGCAGGCGGAAAAGCCCGAAAGAAAGTTATAGAATGAAAACTCGACTCGACTGCTGTCTGCTGCGTGGGGGGAGGAAACTTTTGAAATGATGATTGAGGTATGCCTTAATTGGATTGTTTGCCAGGATTGTTTTGCACCTTAATTGCATTGAGCAGAAAAACGAGGGGGTTTTCAATGCAGAATAGCAGTCGGTTCCTTCGAAAGTGAGGAAAATAGAACAGATGTGTAATTAAGATTTGAAAGACTTGCTTTCAAATTGAATTTCTCTGCGAAATTCTAGAGAAACTCTGAAGGTGATATTGAAAGGCTGTTGTTTAGGTAATTGGATATTGTAAGGTTTTGAGTTTTACAATCTACATTCATATAACATCAAAATTTGACATCCTTCTTTATTTCTGAAGGGACTGAGAACCAGACTGACGTTTAGCTGTTATAGAAATACTATTTATGAGCTGTGTTTAGAGATGTGCCACAATCTGTTCGCAGTTCAAATAAATAATTCTTAAATTATTAACAGAGCTCGCAAAAACCTCCCAATACTTTTGGGTGTCCGAAAAAAGCCGTTCTTTTCCAGATACAATGCAAACGAGACAAAAAATACACTTTCTATTATATTTTTGTTCAAAAAAGTCTGTACTCCAGCTCCTTTTGATTCTGTTTGCGATCACAGGCTGTCAAAGCGTCTTTTGTGTATGCACCAGAAAAAGTTTTTGTTATGGTGAGACAGACGTGTTCAATCGTGCACGAAACAGAGCACACGAAGCGAAGGTAGAACAAAAGGTGTTCGGGTCAGCGAGAGATAAGCAATCCAGGTGTGCTTGGTTTTTTTTCTCCGAGAGTTGATCGGGTATTTGCTAGCTCTGCTAGATAATATCTTCTAATTTATAACATCCCAAGAGGGGATTTCCCAGTGATGGGAAAAATAGGTTGAGAATTATTTGCGAGCTCTGACGATGTATAACCATAAGTGCTCTTCTGACTATCGCATATCGAGCACACCCAATTCTACTGCCATTTGCATGGTACTTAAAACTGATTGAGTAAAAAGCGCCTGCCCCGCAGCTGTGAAAAGGCCAAACGGCTGCGGAATAAGGAGAGGAAGAAGTACAAGTAGATGCAGTCACAAAAAGTGGAGCATATTTACCCAGCCAACGGCAAACGGCAAGCGGCAAACGGCAAAGGCACAAACTGTCGATTGTGGAAATGTGTGTGTGTGTGTGTGAATGGGGGGCCAGGGCCTGGGTAGGGGCTTGGACTTTGAGCCTGCGGCAGTGGCAATCCATTTCAGAAGCAGGCTCCAGCGAGCACTTGACTTGCGATTGGCGCCTGCTTAAAAACAGCTGCCAACAGTGGCGGACATCGTGGTCTCATCGCCTTTGTTGGCACTCCTTTCCTTTTTCTTCAGGATGAGGGCTGGAAGCTGAACCGCACCAACTACTACCAGGAGGGATGGCTGGCCACGGGCAATGTGCGCGGCATTGTGGGCGTGACCTTTACCACCTCCCATTGCCGCAAGAACATGGACTATCCGCTGCGGACCAACTACAATCTGCGCGGCCATCGATCGGATGTAAGTGGAGCATTCAGTGCGAGCCATCAAGCATTTTCTAAGCATTTTTTTCCCTTTGGCAGGTCATCCTGGTCAAGTGGAACGAGCCGTACCAGAAGCTGGCCTCCTGCGACAGCTCGGGCATCATCTTTGTGTGGATCAAGTACGAGGGCCGTTGGTCCATTGAGCTGATCAACGATCGAAACACACCAGTCACCCATTTCTCCTGGTCGCACGACGGACGGATGGCCCTCATCTGCTACCAGGATGGCTTTGTCCTGGTGGGCTCGGTGGCGGGACAGCGCTATTGGTCCTCCATGCTGAACCTGGAGTCGACCATCACCTGCGGCATTTGGACGCCCGACGATCAGCAGGTGTATTTCGGCACCACCCAGGGCCAGGTGATCGTCATGGATGTGCACGGAGCGATGGTGTCGCAGGTGCAGCTCTCCAATGATGTGCCCATCACCTCGATGGCCTGGTCCTGCGAGAAATTCAAAATGGAGGAGGGCGAAGAAGCTGAGCCCGGCGTGACCAATGCGGGTGAGTGCGGGAGGAATCTCTTTCTCAGGATTATCCCCAATAATAATCCTCTCTCTCTTTGATTTTCCTCGTAGCCAAACGATCGTTTGTGCTGGCTGTTAGCTTCCAGAATGGATATATCTATCTGTTAAAGTCGTTTGACGACGTCTCACCCGCACATATCAACACTTGCCTCAACGGCGCCCTCGGCATGGTCATGGAGTGGAGCAATTCCCGCGAACTGCTCGCCGTGGCAGGGACTCTGCGCACCGGGATGGATGGCCATGCCCATGGCCAGAAGCCATCGGAGGACCTGACCGCGCCCACCAGCTACACGAATCTGGTCAAGTTCTACACGGAGACGGGGGCGTGTCTGTATCAGGCGCATATACCGTGCAGCAGTGCCCCGGTGTCGGCCATTACGTGGGGCCACAACGACAAGCGTCTGTTTATTGCCACGGGAACGCAGGTGCACATTGCCTGGGTGTCGCGGCGGGTGGCTTCGCTGCAGCTGCTCTGCCGCCTGGAGATTCAGGCCAGTGTGGGCTCCGAGACGCTGCTGCCACTGCTGCCGTTGCCTTCTAGGATTAAGTCTCTCATTGGCAATCTGTTTGCTCAAACGATACGAGTGAGTGCATCATTTAGCTGCCTTCGCTTCAGGGATTTATCATATCATTATGATGCTCCTTTTTTGCAGTGCTGTGTACCTGATCTGAAGTCGCTGCGCGATTTTGTCTCGCGACCACCGCTCTGCTCCACGCGACTCCACTGCACCATGATCCGGCACGACGATGACTCCAATCTGAGCTCGGGCACCTGCTACACGCTCTACCTGGAATACCTGGGTGGGCTAGTGCCGCTGCTCAAGGGCAAGCGCACCTCAAAGATACGCCCGGAGTTTGTCATATTCGATCCACAAGTGAACGGTGAGTGGGAGTTCCCTGCTGCAGCCTCATTTTATATTCGCTTTCCCTTCTGTTAGATGCTCCTTTGTACTTTCAATACTCCGCGGAGGCCAAGAGCTCTTCGGGCTCCAGTCAGTCCACCACAACGGGCAACAGCGGACGCACCGACTCGTCGGACAGTGACTTCGAGGAGCGATCATCACGCTTCGGTTCGCCCAGGACGCCGCGCAAGAAGCGAGTGCGTCCCAAGCGTCGCAATCAGGCGGGAGAGCGTGTGGGCACTGCAGGAGGATCAGGAGCCAATGATCCGGACAGCCTGGATGAGCTGGCCTACGTGGATACACTGCCAGAGGTAAGGGGCATCCAACGTCTACGAGGCACATGCAATCACTGATCTCTCTATCTCTTAAGCAGGAAGTCAAGCTGGTGGAGGTGACCTCCAATATTTGGGGAACGAAATTCAAGATCCATGGACTTGCCAAAACCGTCCCAGCCAATTTAGGCCAAGTAACATATAAGACGTCCCTACTGCATTTGCAGCCGCGTCAGATGACGCTGGTGATCACCGAGCTGCGCGACGATTTTCCACCTGGTCCCGATCCCAGCTTCAATCCCAACATCTTCTCCGAGGACGAAGACGAGCAGCAGCAACAGCAACAGCAACAGCAGCAGCAGCACCAGCACCAGCACCACGAGGCAGTGCCCCAGGTGAATGTGACCACGCCCCAAGATATGGCGACCGCCCTGAAGCCGCCGATGATGCCACAGCGACGCCTGTTGGAGGGTGCCTCCGCCCCACTGATTGCACCCATGTCGCCACGCCCCAATCGAATACTGGCGCGGCACAAGAACTCGCTGGCGGTGAACGGAGGAGGAGGCGCGGATCGTGGCTCAAATGCGGGTCTCAGTCCATTGGCGCGGGCCGAGAGCTACGATGATGATTCCTCCAATGACTCGCAGGAAGCAGGAGCCGCTGCTGCTGCCGCCGCCTGCCAGTCCACCACTGTGCTGCTGCATCAGGCGCCCTCCTCCAATGGCTGCAGCAGTTCGGGGCCCAGCAGCAGCAACGGCAGCGGCAAGAATCTAACACGTCCAAAGACCATAAGCAGCTTCAAGAACAGTTACAGCCGCTCCAGCTCCAATTCCAGCTGCCAGTCGCGGCACGCCATCTCGCCACTCTACTGCGACGGGGCTGTGCCCACGCTCCAGTCCCCCAAGAACGCTGTGGCGCCCTCGGACATTATTTTCGAGAGGCCCGCAGTGCCGGGCGCCGGTCAGACCACACTGATGTCCTACTCGAGCAATGCGGACTATGCCAACAATGTGGTCCAGGTGAAGAATGCTCTGATGTCGGAGCCCGTGCGCTCTGCTAATAGCCACGTGAATCCCGTGCCCCTCAATCTGAATCTGAATTTGGAGCGCATGGATGCGAGGCAGGTGAAGTGCATGGCGCCGCCATCCGCATCCACATCGAAGCGACGTGATATGCTATACATCGACGAGGAGACCCAGTCCCCCACGCCCACCACGAGCAGCAGCAGCATGAAGCGGACGCCTACAGTGGTTTCTATAGCGCCCGCAATGCCCGACTCCATTACGCGCAGCTGCAGCGTCGGTTATTTGGACTCTGTGGCCATCACGCCCTCCGATGAGGCACTGTCCGCCCTGCGCAAGGAGGCTCCCAACAAGCGTCTGGTTCTCGTTGACAAGCGTCGCAATCGCCGGAAGCGACAACAGCAGGAAGATGCGCGACGCCACAAACTGCAGCAGACTGGGAAATCCAAGAGCTTGGATTCGTGTGATCTGCTGTCGCTGCAAACGAAACTGTCCAGCAAGGAGCACGAGCTGGTGGTGAAGAAGCTCCAGGAGATCTCCGACAGCAGTGCCTGCAGCAGTGCAGCCAACACGCTCTGTTTCAAGTGCCGCAACAACATGAATCCCAGCAGTGCCTGCAAGCGGTGCCAGCCCACGTCCAACTCTGTGCTCGACGAGATCACGGCTGTGGTCAGCGTGGAGGCACCCGCCAAGGAGGCACCGCCTGCCGCCGCCACACAGCCAAAGCCCGTGACCAAGAAACGTTTCGATGTCATCACCAGCTTCACAGACTCTCCGCTCTTCACGCGAAAGCATCGCTTCGGCTACGGACGCAGCAAGGATGGTGCTGGCACAGAGAACTCCACCCCGGTGCTGGGCCGAAAACAGGATAACACTTTCAGCTTTGTCAAGCAGCTGTCCGAGGTGCGCTGGCGTCGCAAGGAGCCACCGCCGCAGGGACAGGTGAATGGATCCAGCAATGCCAGCACCTTGGAGAGGCAGCAGCAGACAGAACCAATTGGAGCCGCCGCCTGTGGTGCCGTAGAGGCCACGCCCGTGGAAGCCAAGGCATCGGTGTCGCTGCACACACAGGTAGGAGGACTGCCTCCATCTTAAAGATCATTCTTTTAATCAAATATTATCCTCTTTAGGCTCTTACAACTTTGGAGAACATAATCAGCCGTCTGCGCGATCTGGACGAGGGTCGTCTGACGCCACCCTCAACGCCACAGCGTCTGCCACGCAGCTCTCCGGCCTCGCCGGCGGCCAGCAAGAAGAACAAGCGCCAGCAGAGTAACTCCCCCATACGCCACATTCTCAACTCTCCGCTGCTCAATCGCCGACAGCGCAAGAAGCCGAGCATCATCGAGAGCTCGGACGATGAGGGTAACCAGACGAATGGCTCTGGCACAGAGGAGAGCAGCAACAATGGTGGGGGCAATGGCAAACAGTATCGCGACCTGGAGACATTCCAAAAGGCTCAGCTGCGTCAGAAGGTGAGATCAAGAGCCCCCAATCCCAATCCAAATCAACTCTAAGGGAAGTCCTTTCATCCACAGCTGAAGCGTGGCAAGATCGAGCCGAATGGCAGTGCCAGCTCTGCGAATCCAGCACCAGTGCGTCGGGAGTTCGTGATGCACAACAAGGCGCCCATGTGGAACGAGATGAGTCAGGTGTATCAGCTGGATTTCGGTGGTCGCGTTACCCAGGAGTCGGCCAAGAATTTCCAAATTGAGTTTCGTGGCAAGCAGGTGAGCACTGAACAATATTTTCCTTAAGAGAATCTCAACTAATTTCTCCTCCAACCGCACCATTAGGTCATGCAATTTGGTCGCATTGATGGGAATGCCTACACCTTGGATTTCCAGTATCCCTTTTCCGCCCTACAAGCCTTTGCCGTGGCTCTGGCCAATGTAACACAGCGACTAAAGTAATTTCCGAGGCAGGGTCTACTAGTGAATGTGTGTGTGTATATCGCAACGTATCGTATCCGTAACCGTATCCGTATCCTTATTGTGCATTGCATTACGCTCTACAAAATGTCGCCAGCTGATTGCAGCAGCAGTTGCTTTTTTGGCCTATGCTATACATATATTTTTTATACCAAATGGCAGACGACAGACGACCGACCGATTAGCAAAAAATGCTTTTTCATTTTGTATATAATGTACCATATTTATATGATTGGGGGTATGGTCTTTAGGTTTCTGAAATGATGCCGTATTTTAAGTGACCGTAATGAACACGTACCACCACTCCACTTGATTGAAGGTTTTGCCATATGCAAAAACATAATGCATATGCATAATGGGTGTCACAGTCCGATCCATTTTTGTGCAATATTTGTATGACAAATTTTTTGGATTAAGCGTAGCCGGGTTGCCGGAGAGGTGTAAATGTCTAGCCGTAAACGATGTAATATTTAAAAAAAATCTAAAGTCAAGCAACTAAAACGAGATCAGTCGATTTTTAACACTAGTTTGTACAAGAGCAGCCTTTTTTGCATAGAGCTTCGTTTCTTGCTTTACTCGATTTAAGTGCAATATAAAAATTCCTTTCGTTAACACTCTCCTAGACATAAGCCAATATGAACATGGAAACAAACCAAATGGAACATACCCCTAAACGGGAGCGATTACTTAATGCTAGGCCTAGCATATTTTTTATATGTGTAAACAAATTGTGGAGTGATGTGAATGTTGAAATGGAAAAAACAACTCTCTGTGCTTTTTCCTCGGACTCTTTTTGGTAGTTAGGCTTAAATTCAAATGAAAATTCGTTATTGTAATTGTTGTGAATATTGAAAATAAGCACCGGAGTCGTAAACGATTCAGGCGATCTACTACATTCATACATATACATCATTAAATAAATGTATTTTACGTGAATAAAGGCTTTCGTTTTATAAAAATAACAACATATATAAAAAGTATCGTGTAAAAACAACCTAAATATTGCACCATGAAACAGGATATAAAAATATCCCAACTATATACAGATTCTACTCGTATTACGTCTTTTTAAATTGCTCTTCTAATTCGATCTCGGCTTTCTCCCAGTCTGGAATGCTTTTCTCCTTGATGTGCCACGAGTCGGTTTTGGCTCCCTTTTCCTCAGCTGTTCAGAGATTGAAAAAGGATAATGAAATATGTAGCTCGTCCTTAGATCAACAACAACTGCTCACAAGTCTTGAATCGCCTCACGCCCTCCTGCATATCTGTGACCATCTCCGATGTCACATTCATGACTTCATTGTAAGTGCCGGCATAGAAACCGGGACGGTTATAGGCATTCGCATTCTCCAGCACAGCATTGCGATCGTGCATCAGCGCAGCCATGGGAAATTTGGCAATGGAGAAGGCTAAATTTACGGCCTGGCCAAGGGCTGTGCCCGTGGCAACGATTCGATTGACCAGGCCGATGCGCAGAGCTTCTCGGGCATAGACACGTCGTCCAGCTTCTATGATATCCAGGGCATTCGATAAGCCCACTGCAGCGGTCAGACGCACGGTGCCGCCGTCGCTAATCGGAACGCCCAGGCGTCGATTGAAGAAACCCAGAACAGCTGTGTCTTCCATCACTCGGAGGTCACAGAGCAGGGCCAGCTCTAGGCCACCGGCCACACAGAAACCGCTAATGCCACACACAATGGGTTTGCGTAAATGCCGCCGTGTGGGTCCCACAGAACCCTCATGACGCAACAGAAAGTTCAGGCTGCCGCGATCCGCTTCCGCTTCGAGTTCCTCCAGATCATAGCCGGCACAGAAGGAGCCACCAATGCCGTACAACACGCCCACGGGAGACGTATCGTCCGCCTCGAACTGGCTGATGGCTTCGCCCAGTTTTTTTGCAGTGGCTGCATCGATGGAGTTGCGCTTTTGTTCTCGATTTAGACCGATCAATGTTATATGCGAATCCTTCTCCACGAGCACTGTGGGAGCGTCACCATCGTCCTTGCTTTCTTCCACATGCCTAGATGATGTCAAAAAAATGCTCCTTTTGACTGAATTCGAATAGTTTACGCGTTGAAATAGTTTATAAACAATTTTAATCATTTCACCGCGAAAACAACTGTGCAGTGTTGAGCAACGTTGAAATTGGCATTTTCCGCGCGCCGACCTGCAGCACAGCTTGTCTTTCCAGCGTAGCTGGGAAAAAAGGGTGTGTGTTAACCCATTGTAGACCATTGGGTATTCAAATAAACTCCGCGAAACAGATTAAACTTGAATAATTTTAGCGCAGCTTTGGTGAAGGTGGTTCTTTTTGTAATTTAAGCGGAAGGATGGGATGGATCTTCAAGAAGAATTTATAAACATTATTGTTTTCCGCTCAAGCTGTGCACCTTTTTAAATATAGGGGTGCTAAGAGGGCTAAGTTCGTCACTCACTCATGATTTATGGTCACACTGGTGAAAAAAAAAGAAAATACATTTTAAAACTCTGCGCTGCCAATTAAACACATATTTACAAGTAAAAACATTAACAATTTGTGTGGAAAGTAATCTTTAAACTGCGCCGCGTGTGCCAGCGCATTGCATTTGTAGAGCACACAAACACTCCCAGTGATATAAGCAAAGTACAAAACAGTCGCCGCTTCCTCTTGGACCTCGACTAAACTCAGTGAACTCCCGTTTGCAGACAAAGAAAGGATAGGTTAAAACGGTAACCGAACAATACCATTCCATTTGCGTGTATATGCAATTACTGCGGCGGGGCAAGGACTGCGACTGCAACTGCCCTGCCCTGCCCTACGGCCCACGGCAACAATGGTTGACGGGACATAGAATGGGCGTCCACAACAAAAGAACGCGCTAGTGTTGGCCAGCGGCGCCCAGCCCTTCGCTCAGGCGTTGCATGTGGCGTAATGTCTCACTTGAACTTTAATTGAATTGGCATCCGTATTGTGGTTAAATCATGTCAGACCGGAGGCGCCGTCAGACAGTCGCGCCGCCCTACACGCCCGTCCACCCACCCTGCATTATTAGATCTTAATTGTGTCTATTTTTATCAGTGCGCGTCTGCCGGTGCGGTGGCTTCCGCGTCACCGCAACATTTGGGCGCACTCGTCTGTCGACGCGCCTCCCCCACGCACTCCACCCATGCATCATTGGAGGCCCCCGAGGGCCCTGGTTCTGTGTGTTCTCTGGCCTCTGCCTCTGGCGCAGCGCAACTGTTGCCATTTGCTCTGCTCCGCTCTGCTCTGCTCTGGCTGTGTGTTTGCGTCGCTGTTCCCATTATTTTCTATGAGTACCGCAGTCGAGTGTCGCATCATGATCTATTTTCGTAAATTTTATTTGCAAAAACGAGACTGCTCCTCCGAGCAGAAATGAGACTGTCGTTTTATGTTTGTTGTTCTGGCTGTGGGACACACCTTTCGAGCGCCCGCCCAGCCTTTTGATCACACAGAGATATACGATTGTATGCCAGGTTGGCCTGTTAGTCGCGGGTGCAGCAGTGTTCTGTAGACCCTAAAGGCAATTAAAGTATGTATTCAGAAATATGTGGTATGTGGTCAGAGTTTGCCACAACGAAGTTTATTGCCTCAAGTAGAACTTAATTAATTGAATTAAGGCGCACGCATTCATTGGAAAGACATTCTCACATACGAGTGTGCACACTTATACTCACATCTATCTTCTGTGCTCGTTCTCTTACTCTTTCGCCGGTCACACAGCACACATAGTCACGACTCACGATGTCAACCGGAAGGCCCATAAAATGTGTTGTCGTTGGTGACGGCACCGTCGGAAAGACTTGCATGCTAATCTCCTACACAACAGACAGTTTTCCCGGTGAATATGTGCCTACAGTGTGAGTATATCCGATACAATACTTCTTCCGGTTCTGCCTGATTCTGATCGTAGATTATTACTAACATTTGCCATTGTTTAAATACATAGCTTCGATAATTACTCCGCACCCATGCAAGTGGACACAATACAGGTCTCGCTGGGACTTTGGGATACAGCGGGACAGGAGGACTACGACCGCCTGCGTCCACTCTCCTACCCACAAACAGATGTTTTCCTGATATGCTACAGCGTGGCAAGTCCCTCGTCATTCGAAAATGTCACCTCGAAATGGTATCCGGAGATAAAACACCACTGCCCCGACGCGCCCATCATTCTAGTTGGTAAGTTGCCAGCTCATGGTACCTCTGCCCATTCCCCCAAGAACGTCTTGTATATGCGGCGTATTGTATTGCAGGCACTAAAATCGATTTGCGGGAAGATCGTGAAACGTTGAGTGGTCTGGCCGAACAGGGTCTGACGCCGCTAAAGCGCGAGCAAGGTCAGAAGCTGGCGAATAAAATACGCGCTGTGAAATACATGGAGTGCTCCGCCTTGACGCAGCGTGGCCTTAAGCAAGTAAGTCATCAGAGTGGTGGCAGGCGGGCGCACCCACTTACGCACACACGAGCATTCTATATGATATCACTTATCGCGTTTTCTCTTGTTGTTGTGCTGCATTTTAGGTGTTCGAAGAAGCGGTGCGCGCCGTACTCAGACCAGAGCCATTAAAGCGACGCCAGCGAAAGTGTCTAGTTATGTAAATAAGGTAGCAGCATGTTATTTGCTTTGTAACGACCACAAAGAGAGAGAGAATACTCAGAAGCAGCAGCACATACAACACACACACACTGACAGAAAGCACACCTTTTGAGCGCCCTCATCTACCTTAAAGTGAAAACGAATCAAAACCAGACAACCAACTCCATTCATTGAGCACTACTGAGCCACACATTTTGTTTAAGTTCAAAATTATTCGTATTGTATTGTTGTGGCACAGACAGCAAAACGACTCCCTCCCGGTAAACCGCAGCAGCAGCAGAAACAGAAACAGGAAAATCTATCGAATGTATCTAAATCAGCTATAGAAATCTAGTCAATTGAATCGAATGTATTTGTACTAATTGTAACAGGCAGCAGCGCACGAGAAAATTGTAATGAAGCAAAGCATTGGTTTCGTTTCGCATATCATATCTCCTAATTTCCCCCCATTAAATGTATTATAATTCTAATCTAGCCAAGAGTTAAAGCATAGAAACCTCTCCTAAAACTGAAGTCAAGGCCAATCACCCCGTGACGACGATGAGCTCTTAGATAAAAGCATCCTTTATACGATATTTAAGCATATTGCATTTTTTTTAGCTCCAACTCGACCCTCGTCGAATCGTAATCATAATCACTCTTATTTGACGCTCATTTGACACTTCTGTCGCTTGGAAAATGTAACCAACTGTTGTTTTATTATTTGTATTATTTTATAATTACTTATTTATTATCCTAACTTTAAAGAAGGCAATGTATAAACAACTTTTACGGCGTAAGGATAGCAAAATGGTTTATGTAAATGGAATGGAAAAACTGCATTTAAATGTGACGTCGCGACTCGAATAAAACAGAGGAACAAGAATCAAAAGAATCGAAATAGATCGAAAAAACAAAAGCATACAAACAATTTTCAAAACAAAAACACACAGAGATGCGTGAAGATGAGATGAAATCCCAGGATAATTTTTTTACGAAATATATATATACTATATTTAAAATCTAACGAATCGAATGTCTTATGTAAATGAATTGTAAACGAAGGGCGTAAAACTGATTTAATACTTACGAGAAATATATACTGTAATTATTTAAAGAAACAACACGTTGGACTCTCTGTTTTGTGCTTAACATTGCCTCTCAGTTTATCGTTTATTTTGTTTGTAAATGCCACGGTTCGTTCTGTAGTAGTAACTCGTTTTCTAATCAATTAACAGTTTCGTTTCATAAAATTTGTTCTCAAATGGTAGTATTTTTATAGAAGTGCGTGCCTCGATACTCGTATCAACGTGTGCACAAAATCTCGGAGTGCTTGGATGTGGTGTGTCGTCTCGTGCAACATGTGAAGGAGGAGGAGGAGGAGCAGCAGCATCGTATCGGCGGCGGCGGCGGTGGCGATGGCGGTGGCTCAGTATAAGCGGAACGGCTTCTGATGGACGGCCTGGCTGGGCTTCTTCTTGGGACCGGCACTCTTGGGACGCTTGGGCTCCGAGTTGAGCGAGGGCATGGACACTGAAAGCACCAGGCACTCGGCTGGCAGGGACATGGACGAGGTAAGTGTGGTGGCTCGTTGAATGCGCGGTGCCTTCCAGTACTGTGGGGGCGGGATGGGAGGATAGAATAGGCAACATTTTAATTCGATTCACACATGGATACACCGCTGAATGGAAAGCTGAGTAGTAGTCGAAAAGTCATAGCTGGATTGAGATGGAAACTTACAATTTGTTTTAATCAAAATTTATTCAAAAATTGTTTCGATTACCAATGCATCCAATGAGGTAGAGATGTGTGCTCGTGCGTGGCTTTGTTGGAACGCTTGCGGCGTGGGCGTGGCTGTGGCTTTGCCAAATGTACTTAAGATTCTCCAAATATTTGTATATACGATTGTATTGTATTTCTATCTTAAATGGTGGCTGTTGAGATTTTCAAAAAAAAACTAAGTGCAACAACGCCAAAATTTTGGTAAATGAAAAAACGTTTTTTTTTCTGTTTTATTATGTTTAAATTTTTGCCATTGATCTTACATTTTGTAACAGGGTGTAAATAAATTGTGAGAATGATGCGCTTTACTAATAAGATACAAATTAATAGTAGTAATAATAATATGCTTATACGTGTTCGTTTACATTTCTGTTCGGTTGAAGTTCTCTGTTCTCTTTTAAGTTCTGTTCTGTTCTGTTTAAGGTTGGGCTGTTCGCAAAAGTATCTAAATTGGATAGGTCATAGGTCGTGTATTATACGAGTACGAGTAGTTCAACTGTTCAACATTAAGGGTAGACGTCAAGTGGGTTTACGTTTGCGTTTACGTTTACTTTTAAGTGTCGTTCAACATTTTCAACTAAGCACATACAGTTTATGATTTGATTTCTTGTATAATTCGCTTAAATATTTAGATACTTTTATGTATATATAAATGTATATATATTTTTGTGTGTATATATGTTTGGGGTTTTCGTAATACATTGAGATATATAATTTTTTGTATGTCTTGTATCTGTATGATAAAGAGTGCACTGCTCAACTAGTCAAATATACTCTTGATACTTGAATACCGCTTCTATGTGTGGTGGGATGCATCTGTATCTCAGTGCATCAGTTAGAACCGAATCGCAATGCTTCGGCTCTCATTACATGTCTGGTTTGTGGTGTGATGTGGGTGTGGAAATTATTGCATATTTTGCATCGGTTTTTGCCAATGTGTGCAGGCATTTTGTTGCTTAAGATTTACTTTTCAAATTAGCGCTTGTTCAATATTCAATATTCAGTTTTCGGTTTGGTTTCATTCCTATATTGCAAAGAAAAGATTCAGATTCAGCTCAACCTCAACATGCACATTTTCGGCACTTAGCATTTAGCTTTGTTGATTTAAATTCTCATCAGCGCCAGAAGCCGTCATGGATGGTAGTGGACTCTGCGTTCAAGATAAAAATATAAATGTGAATGCATATAGAATTGCACAAATCAAAATAGGGGAAAAACTATTACAAACATAAACCAAAAGCCTTGTTAGATCATGAGTTTTGTTGTTTTTTTTTTTGGAATATGGAGCGTGGACAGAAAGGGTGGAGTCGGGGCGTTCGGGCTCTGAGCCGAGTCAAGCAATTTTGCACATGAAACCGTTTTGGGGTGAATGGATAGATGGATGGATGGCAAATCAAATTTGATTCTGGTACTAACGGATCGGTTAGTCTATCACAGCACTGTTAAATATATATATATATATAGGCAATATCATCCCATCTATCTATGCAACGGACACATCTCTGGGTAGAACACGCAACGCACATTCACTTACGGAGGATGCTCTTTGATCGATGATCGATGATCGAATGTTTCTATATTGCTTAAAACCGCTTCGTATTCTGAGAGTTCTGAGAGTATACTCTTAAAGTAGTAGTACGATTGCAGCAGTGGACGATAAATAACTCTAATGGACGTAACATGTATACGGATTTCGAATTAATGCACTTAGTTTCGTATGGACTAGCCTAATAAAATTGGTATATATATTCCTATAATAAACGAAAGAGAAACATTAAGCCACAGAAATGAAGAAACACACTTAATAATTCATAATTAATTTGAATACAAAGAGGATGTAAATATGTGTTTATGTATGCACAGTGTTTATGTGTGTGTGTATGTGTGAGCAAAGCACTTTTTTTTTTGTTAGATGATTTTAAATGCTGGGCAGCCTTTTCAAAACCGTCCTTAAGGTCAGAGTCTCTGGGGTTTCTGGGGTTCTTTGAGCATTTGCGGATCATATCAGTAGTAATTATATTTTTTGTTTAAAATTTGTACTATCCTATATAGTATAAAATTGCTGGCCATTCAGCCATAAATAATACTTTGTGTTAAAGGATATACTCTATATAATACTAAAGGAATTAACAAACATTTTCTTCACCCCTCTCAGACCCAGGGGCGGCACCCGAAAGCGGGTGGTTCCAATTATCGGATCGGTAAGGCCACCATCTGCCGTGTGTCCGCCCATGGGAGAGAGTCAGCTCATATCATCTAAATATACACACTCCAAGGGGATAGTGTATAGTTATCGGGGTTTTAGTATACAATTTAAAATAGAAACTCTTGCAAACTCATTCGAGATATTTCGGTCAGAGCTTTTCTTAGTTGAGAGTTGAACTGAGTTTAGGTTTCGTTTGAGTAGTTCTGTGTTTTAGTTGAAGTCCTGCAACAGTTACTGGTGTTTGGCCTTAGGTACAGTACAAGTAGTTGATGGATGTCTTATTGTTCGGTTCGTTTCGTTTCGTTTGGTTGTTAAAGCTAGTACTGGGAGTTGTTCATTTAAAAAGCGACTCGAATATATTGTTACACACACAGTCTGAGTTACAGAGGCCGAATTCTAGATGGATCGTTGCAATCAAGCGCCCTTGTGCCTCAAACTACGGTTAGCCGGCGGGTAGGTAGGCAGAGGGCGCAAACGGAGAGGGGGAGAGACAGAGAAAGAAAGAGAAGAGAATAGTTTAGAGAAATGCGGTGGTTTTTTTTTTCTTAGGAGAATTTCTGGAATACACGAGTGGAATGTGGAACGCTTTTTGCTAGCAAATTTTGTCATCGATTCGATCGCCAATGAATCTCAGTTTGAGTTTGAAAGAAATTCATTTTTAAATGTAAAAAATAAATCATAGAAACTAAATGAAGATTTACACAAAACTCAAAGTTCAAAAGAGAAGAAAAGCCCACCCATAGTACATATTTTGAGACCTGAAAGTGCCAAGAATTACGAGTACTTAGAAGTCCAGATGTTAGTTCTCATTAGTTATTGATTATTGATTTGTACAATTGCGGAATGGTTTGATCTATTCTTTGGGAGGAGTTCTCTGAAAGCGGTTGTGGGAGGTGTTGGGTGTTTTGGTTGGTGGGTGGTTTTATTTTTGGGGTGCTGTGGGGTGCTTTGTTATCGGCTGACAGTAAAACTAAAAGGTTTACGCCACATTTGCAACTAAATACAAATATATAGATATTAAATACATCAAAATGAATTTCTTAAAGTTAACACAAAATGGGAAAATGGGACTAGTTTATCCATAATTTATAGAGTGCTTTTTTTGTAACGAAAAACTAGAAATTCCATTAGAATAAATCAGGGTAGAGGTTTAGTTTAAATATTCTGGGGTTAGGGGGTCTCTCTAGTCTACGTCTAGTTTAATTACGGAGAACTAATGGGATGGGGATGGCTTATGTACACGTAGTTTACCTGTGTTGGTGGTGTTGTCAGTGCAGCAGAGTGCTCAACATTTTTCAAATAATCCTTATCATCGAAAATCTTCTTTTCGCCGCCACCGGGCCTGTGCTTTACATTATCCAAAGAGCCAACTTTGCTTTGTGCCTTAATTTCTATCTTTTGCGTTTGTATCTGAAAGGGTAGCACCGGCACCGGCAACGTACAGAAATTAATTAGCAAAATCACACTTGAAATTCGATTTGGATTCAGTTTCAGCTATGGGGAGGAGGGTATGGCGAATTTCGGGTTTTCCGACTCTGCGGTGGGATTATATTATGGGAGACACACGACAACACAACACGAATCGGGGGATTTCGAGCCAATCGAGGACACAACTGAAATTTAGAATTTTCAAACACAGAAACAGCAGAGCACAGAACGGAAACAAAGTCACAAAGAATATACTACATACATATATGCTACGATTTCTACTTGGGGGTATTTTTAAGGGTGCTGAGGATTTAAAAAAAAAATGGTTAAGTGGATTAAGTGTTGAAAAAATCCCAAAAATTATGGAAAAAATTATGCATCCAAACGTTTCATACAAAAGCACATACCATGTGATGCACACAAAGGTCAGATATAATACACAGAGAGAAAAATGAGAGTAATCACGACTACTTACTTCCTTGGGGCCGTTATCCTTCAAGACGGTTGTTAAATGGTTTAGTTAAAAGCAAAATACAGTTTTCAAAAATATGTTTTAAATATGTTTTCGTTGGTTTCGTTAAAATCAAATGTGAACGAACTAAACAGATACTTTATTGTCAATTCGAAGTTCTTGGTTAGAAACTGAACATGAACAGAATATGCTATCCCTACCATTCTGGATGTAACCCAAATCGGAACGGAACTGTTTAATCAATGCGTCTCTATGCTATGTGGGTGTGTTCTGTGTGAGTCTGGTTTATAGGTGGTGTTGCTGTTACCTACCCAAAGCTAGGGGAGGAGAACTACTCCTCCTCATTATACAAATTCTCATCCAGGCGCTCGCTGCTCATTCCGATCAGACAGGCGCGTTGGTTGACAATTTTGGAGCCCTCGCCATAGATGATGTTTATCTTTCTATCGTGGGGCATTCTGTTCGATTGTCTCTGGAAAGTGTTTCAGACTTTTACTCGGAAATGTATGTTTGTAGGTGTGTGTGTGTGGGAGGGTGTTAGTGGATCTGTTTTTGTGTACACCGAAAACCATGAAGAAGATTGAACATTTTTGCAGCATGCTTTTTGTTTTTTTAAAACTAAGAGAACTTTCCCCATGCATCTTTCCCACATGCCCAACATGCCCCCCATGCCAGTTGCTGTTTTCTGTTTGCTGTGGATTGAAGGAGCAACTGCATGCGTTGCCAGGACAGACAAAATCGTAACAAAACGAGAGAAGAGCATCCAAAAAAAAATATCCAAAATTTAAACGCTACAAAAATCAATGGGAAAACTCGTTCGCGTCTCTGGGTCAAACTCAAATGTGAACAATTCAAAGGTTTTTAGGAGCTGGAGACATACCTTGATATCACCGCCGCCTGGCTGATATTTCACGTTGTCCTTGGAGCCGACCTTCGGCTTGGCCTTGTCCTTGAAGTCCGTCATTCGTAGGGTCTCGATCTTCTTATCGCCGCCGCCAGGCTTATGGGCCGCATTCTCCAATGAGCCGATTTTCGACTTGGCGTTCCACTGCAACTTGGTTGTAACTATCTACGGATTTGCGGTGGTTTTGTGGTGCGTGGTGGTGATGGTGTCGGTGATGGCGTGGGTGTGTGGGTCGAACAAGTTGTAAATAGATACAAGGTAGAACCATTATAAGCCAAAGTCAGTTTACGCATTCCAAAAATAGTATCGATCGAACAGAGATATCCCATCCAGATACCCCAATTGCAGCCCCGGCCAGCCCGCTGTCAATGTCAGAGTCACGCCCAGCTCTGGAACACCGAATGGGGAATGTAATGGATATATGGATATGGGTATGGGGTATCTGGGTATCTGGGTATCTGGGTATATACTACAAAAGGCACGATGGAATTATGTTGCTAAGTGTCGCTGTGGATTGGTAATTGCATTTCCTACAACAAGATACAATATACAAGATACCGGTGGTGCTGACGATTTCCATCTAAATGGGGAAATCGAGTAAGTATATTCTCAAATCGCAAATCGAGCGTGAAATTGAATTTTTGTTTGCCAATACGTTTACGTTTTACTTTACTTTACTGTACTGTACTTTACGATTCTCTGGCTAGATATATGAAGATATTGATTCAGATACTTTAAAAGCCATTTGTTGATGAGAGAAATTTACAGAGGTTTATGAGGATACACCAGTCGCACGGTACGGTCCCTCCCTTTGGTTCAGTCCTGGTCCAGCCCCCCCAACATACCTTCTTCTCGCCGCCCTTGGGCATGTACTTGTCGTTCTTGGCCTCGATGCGGGGCGCTGCCTTGATCTCGATCTTCTTGGACTCGATCTTCACATGGCCGCCGCCCGGCTTGTAGGTGGCATTGTCCAGCGAACCGATCTTGGAGCGTACCGCCTTCAGGTTCGGCGAAGGCGCATGTCCAACCTGTACCTTGTTCATTGGAACTGCGACCGGGAGTCGGTTTTTAAGTTGAAGAATCTAAATGCTTGGAGGAGGGACTCACCTTTCTTTACTGGCTCGGGCTCGGGGGTCTTGAGTAGCAAGCGATTCTTCGAGGCGCTGCGCGACTTCGATGCGGATTTATTCGAGGGCGTGGCACTCGGTGGACGCGAAATGCCCGACTTGTCAGCCTTCGATGAGGTCGATGTGGGCGTCTTCACCGGGGAACTGGGTGAAATGGGTCCGTTGCGGTCCTATCACGATACAACCACAGAAACATAGTCACAATACGGCAACATTTCCACGGAAATTTCATTCGTTGATTACAAGAAAATATTTCGAATCGGCCAAGATGACCAGATGCATCTTGGGATTCACCCGGATGGGCACTCGGACTGGCACTCTGACTACGTTCATCTCTTATTTACGACTCTCTGCTTGCAGAACACACTCCCAGGCTGGCCAAAGCTGTCAACGTAATGCCATTGGCATTTATGACTAGACTCTGGAAATAGGCCTGCCCGCTGCCTGGCTGCCTGCTGCCTGCTGCTTGGGTGCCTGCTGCCTGGTGATGCCGATGCCCGATGCCCGATGCCATTGTGGATGTCGATGTCGGTACGAAGGACTTATAGTTTATGCATTGTTTTATCGATTGTCGCCACTTCGTGTCGTTTTTGCATATGCCTTGGTATTTATAGAGACAACAAGCCCCACCACGCCACACCGCACAACACCACAGCACAGCACAGATACGATACGGAATACGGAATACCTATAAATATTTGTGTGTGTGGCTGAGCCCACAATCCGCGTTTCGTGTTTGGCACTTATCTACCGCACAAGGCTCAGAGCGCAGGGCGCAGGGCACAGGACAGGGCACAGATATCACCAGGCATTTACTCGTAAATCGGTTTTTGGGTTTTCTTTTTTGCGTTTTTGGCTTTTTGGCTATAGTATACCCCTACCCCTTCCCTTGTGAAGTTTTGCTGCCTCGCACCTGTGTGTGGTTCACGTTCGAATTTATAGAACTATATAGATATAGATATATGTACGATTTGTGGCACGAATATATGACTTTGTTGTCGCACTTTTCTTGCGGGTTTTTCCGGCGCCTCGAACTGCCGTCTGCCAAGACAAAACTTAGTCTGAACTTTGGCGTCAACACACGAGCCAACTTTCGGATCTTTGGGAGACTTGGGAACCATCCACTCAACTGTGGCCCCGCCAGAAGTCGGGCATACTACTATATGGTCTCTAATGGAGCGTGGAGCTTGAACCGCTGAGCAGAGGTGGGGGCCTGCCTTTTACAGATATTTATGATTTGTGAACAGAGAGACAGACAGAAAGAGAGGGTCAACGTCAACGGAATTAAATTAATTTGTCGCCAGTTTCCAGTTAATTTCCTCTCAATTAATGGAGACGCAACCAACTCACATTTATGGCCAAATGGCTAACTAGTTCAGCGTCAGCGTCAGCGACGACGAAGACGAAGACGACAACTCACCTTCTCCTGAGTGGACTCATCCACGCCGCTGTCATTGTCGCCTTCTGCAATGATAACAAATAAATTAGTTATGCTAATGTTACGATATGGGGACTTCCGCTGAAAGAATAAACTGGCAAATGGCTTCACTTAATGCGGGGGATCTTGTTCCCACTCAATCTTACTGAGAGCTGGCCCCTTGCCCTTCCTGGGGGCCTCTGCTGAGGGTGGACTCGTCTCGAAGGGTGGCTCTGTGTCCTCCAGCAGGGGCGAGCCCATCGGATCGGCCTTCGTGTTGAACGTCTTGAGGGGAGTCACGGCTGGACCCATGATCACGTCATCGTCATCGTCATTGTGTGCCCCCATCGACGATGGTGGGCGTAGCTGTGGCTGTGGCTGAGGCTGAGGCTGAATGTGTATTTGCTGCTGCTGCTGTTGCGGCTGCTGTTGCTGCTGCTGCTGCTGCTGTGGTGGGGCCTGTTGATGTGGTGGCTGCTGCTGCTGCATCTGTTGCATGGGCTGCTGATTGAAGGTCGGTCGGAATGGCGCCTGCAGCGGCTGACCCGGTGCCGGGCGAGCGAATGTCGGCGGCGGAGGTCGCGTCATATTCTGCGGAGGTCGTGCACCGGGCGGCATGCCAGGTGGCGCTCCAGATGGCGTCCAGGGGAATCCACCGGGCGGCCGTGGAGGTCCCTGTCCGGGCGGCGAAAGAGGTCCGCCTGCATTGGGCGGACGAGGCTGCTGCAGACTCAGCTGTGGCGGCATTCCCGGTCTCATCTGCGGTGGTCCGGGACCCATGAGCAGATTGCTCTTGCTTTCTGTGTTCCTCAGCGGCGGTGGCATCTGCCTGGCCGCCATATTGGGCGGTGGCATGGGAGGGCGTGGTCCCATCCCGACCATCGGCCGGGCTCCTGCAAAGGGGGGACGCGGCTGTGGCGGGCCCACAGGTGGACGCATCTGCGGTGGCAAGACATAGTTCTGTGGTTGTCGCACGTACTCTGGATTAGGCTTAGGTGGTGGGTGTTGCGGATTGCTGTGCGGAAGGGTGCGTTCTTTAGCGGTGCCATAGCTGGTGGTGGGATAGTCAGTCGTCGTGTTCTGTGGACGCTGCTGCTGTCTGGAGTAGTCAACGGAGGATGCCTCATAGGCAAAGCGATCCATGGCAGAGTACTCTGAATTCGACTGCGGACGCATCTGCTGCCTGGAGCGATCATAATCTACGTTTGAGGTCTCGTAGGAAGAGCGATCCATGCTGGAGGAGTACTCTGTGTTCGTCTGAGGACGCAGCTGCTGCTTGGAGCGATCTACAGCGGCTGGCTCTACACCTGAAGCCTCGTTGGATGAGCGATCCATGGCTCCAGCTCTGGAGGAGCGCTCTTTAGAGGAATATCCCTCAATTGCAGCCTCATACGAGGGACGACGATTGCTGGAAACGGGACGCTCTGTATATGCATACTCCTGGGGCGTTGTCTCGCTCACAGGACGCTCCTGTGATCTCTCGTTTGCCGTGCCGTACATCTTCCCGTACAACTTCTCGCCTGTCGTGTCGGTGCAGAAATGTGCAAGTGTCGGGTAACCCAATACCTGGCAGGGCTCTAGTTTCCAACCAACCTGGCGGCCACTGCCACTGCCACTGGCAGCAGCAGCAGCACCAAGTGGCTCATATCATTTGCATATGTATGGCCATATATCCTATGTGGGCGACAGTTGCGGGTGGAGCGGGGTGGCAGTGCAAGGAATACGAGCTACAGGATACGGTACTGGTGCTACATGTGCACATACTTATTTCGTCGCAGAGACCCATCAATGTATTCCGTATTGAGTGGAGCCTTTCAAATTTGATGGCTTCTTTTTGCATTTGTTTACATTTTACGAGTATTGTTTTGGTATTTCGATTGTGGGCTGTGGACTGGTGTTCGGTTCGGTTCGATTCGATTCGGTTACCAATAGGGAATTTTGTCATGAATTTGTCGGTTGCCAGCTGTAACGTGACCCAAATTGTTTTTGTGGCTTATTGATTCAACAAAAGTTTCGGCAGTTCTAAGCCAGCAACGCTCCCCTCCCCGACCAATCGACGGGGCAGCCAGACCACGAAAACGAGAGCAAATCGCTGTTTGATTTGTTTCGCAAAGGGTTCTTTCTCTGGCTCTGACATGTCTGGCCCCCCTGGCCCTCCTCTGCCAGAATGCCAGAATGATGTATGCAAGGTCACCGCAATTCGAGTAATGCCATCATTAATATCCCAGTTGTATTCAAATTATGCTCTCTGACAGGCGAAATCAGTCCGTAAATCGGTTTTGAATAAGCAATTGGGTGATATTTCATAGCTACGATTGCTAGCTGGGACTTAAGTGCAGCTCGAATGGGATATGTACATATATTCTAGATATATTACGACTTTCACTCACCGCATCGGTATCACTCATATCGGGAGGAATGCTCCGGCCGGGGTCTGGTTCTAGGCACTACCTGGCAATTAACTTTATAAAGAACCGAAAAACTTTTTGCATTTAGTTTTTTGGGTTTGTTTTTTTTTGTCAGGGAAATCGATAAAATTGCACAGACAAACAGAACAGCAATCCCCTTTAAACTGCTGACTCTTGGACTTCCATGGAGCAGCACGTGCAACACCCGAGTGGCAACTAAAGCGGCAGCTCCAACTTCTGTCGAGTCAGAGCCCAGATTCGAGCCGAGTCCAACTTCCTGGCCCATACAATATACTCAAACAAATGAAATGAAATGAAATAAAGAAGGAAGTCTTTGCAAGTCAACTGCAAATTAGGGCCACAATGATTTGTTTCTCTTGGCCTGACATCGACTCGACTGAAATTCCACACAATGTTCATGTCAACCGCAGAAACAACAACAACAAAAACAACGGCAGGAACTGTCATTTGTGGCCAAATGGTCTTGGCCAAATTGATTATCAGCGGGGAAGGAATGCAGTGCCAAAGAATGGCATTCAGCCTGTGGCTGTGGCTGTTGCAATTCCAACTGCAGCACATAAAAAACAAAACTTGTTCCCCCTCCACCACTATATTTAGGTCTTCTAAGCATGCCTGCCGCCTTTCAATTAGATCCTTCGCCAGGAAAATATTGTTAACAAACTTTTGCCAGCTGGCAATTGAATTTTCTGTGGTGTGGTGGAAAGTTTGTTCCGTTCCCACAATGCAGTTGCGATTTTTATCGCAGACAGGACTCGTACACGGATACGGATACGGGTACGTCTACGGATACGTCTGCGGATACGTCTACGGACACGGACACATTATCAATTGTTGCGGTTTGCCATAAACCAAGTGCCATGCAATTGTATCGATTTTTCTAGCCAGAGGGCAATAACTTGGCCACGTACTACAGACGTACTACAGGCCTACAGGGAAGTAAGGCTAATGCACTTTGCACTTTGCGCCCACCGCAAGGATGGATGAGATACCCACCCAAACGGAACAGGTGCAGTTCTTCCCAGTCGATTCACACCAAGCACTGACTCTACTTGAGCTCACAAGCTGATTTGTTATTAATAATATTATATATTTATTTGTAGTGTTTATCTATAATTTATTTAGACGTATTAGCTTAGGTATTTCCCTGTGGAAAATATCGCGTCGCGGTAGCCAGCTCTGAGCTGCGTTGTGTTTGGCGCGAGTGTTAAAACTCGACTGCTTTTATTTGCTTTGAAAAATTTCGAATTACAATACTTAGAATTTGTTTTGATACGGGCATGTGGTATGCCCCAATGCTGGAGCCCCTCGCTCTCTCTTGCTCTCTCTTGGGGGTAGAGCTTTGCTCGTAAACTTCTCGGGGCGGCGCATAAACAGAAAGTGTCCTTGCGCAGTTCGAAGAGCAGGCAATCGCAAATACCTTAGCAAAGTCAGAGCCAAACTAAAGCCAGGACGGGCTCAGACGACGCCTTTGCTTTATTCGATTGACATAGAAATTTATTTATTAGTGGGGCGCCGGGGAAAAATGCAAATTCAACACGCCAACAATGAGCACGGGGGGTGACAGGGACATTATCAGGAGCAGTACTCCGCTGGAGAAAACGGTAGCTTTGATTTTATATGCAGATTTCATTTGACTTGATTAATTTAATGGATCCCATGGGGAACGGAGCGCATTTGTGCAATGCTTAGCTAACGACAATCAAATGCAAAGTACGGAGATATAGCTACATATGTATATATAAGGATTCAGGGGTACCTATATTAAGTATGGTATATAGGGGAGCTACAGGCACCGCTTGCCACGCACCATATAATATTTATTGCGAGCATTCGTATTGTTCAGGTGTTGTTGTCATAGGTTCCATAGGTTCCCCCTTGCATTGTTGACTATTTAGAGGCAGACAGCACGCAACGCAAGATTCCCGCGCTCTGCTCTAATGTCTGCACATAAAAAGTAAACCAGCGACCACGACCCAGCCACACATACTCGTGGGTGGAGGTTAACTATTCCTCGTCCTGCTCTTGGCTGCTAATTCGATTGTCAAGGTTATGTGTGGCAGACAAACCAGAGAAGAGTTTACTTTTGCTTGGGTAGGATAGGTCAGAGGTATGTAAGATGGGGGTAATGCAAGAATAGGGTTGATATAAATAGATATAGATGCACACATTCGTTTGTGTGTACTAGTGGACGTAGTTCAGCATTTGCTGCTTTGGATTAATTAATTTAAATATAGACATAACATACCCTTAAGTGAAGCCATTTCAAGTTTGATTGTAAAATATTTTCCAGATGTTTTCGTACGAGTACATACCTGAAATAGTAAAAGATATTTATATATTATTAAGATGTTTGGTGATTTTGATTTATTTATTCAGTCATCCAACCAATTTAAGAGTAACGACATTCAAAATTAAAAATTCAAATTATACGCCACCAGCGGGTGATAATGGAACCCAGAGACTTGCTCAGTGGCGCCCCCAGGCGAAAATCCATGAAAGTGGTCGAACGCCATCTGCTGTGCAGTAGTAAAGTGACTTAGTACACCCAACACTCACTAGATGGCGCGTTGGTTCGATATATTTTTGTACAATTATCGATCTCCTCTCATCTCTGTAGGCGCGAAGCTCAAATGTGGACCTATTTTTGCTTTCTGAGCTATTGGACATGACTCCCTGGGGCTGTTTCATTATACCCGCGACTCATGGGGTATACTATATTGGTTTAGATGCATGTAACATGCATGTTTATGACCCTATTAAGTGTATACATATATTCTAGATGAGCATCAATAGCTGAATCGATATAGCTATGTCTGTCTATCTTGCTTAACGCCTAGTTTTTAGAGACCAAATTTTGATTGCAGACTTCTGTGATATCACACTAAATCAAGTTTATTCCCACATTTTTCCCAACCCTCTAGCGCCCCCACTAAAGGCGATGTCATCCACAATTTTAAAGATACGCAAAAACCGTAAACGCAGAGTCATAGAGAATAGCCATATCTACCAAATTTGCTAATCTGAATCTAATCGGATCATTATTATAGTGGAATTAAATTGAAAGTCCCATCTACGTTTCCTGGCAGATTAAGTTTATTTTAAAGAGAAATAGGATTTAGAGACCAGACACGCACGCACACCAAGGCCGCCGACTGCTTGAACAAGGGGTGGTTCTTTTGCCACCCCCATTTGATTTGTTTTTGTTACAGTTGTCTCTGTAGCTCTTCTTGCCTTGTTTTGCTTTTTTTGAGGGATGCAGCCGTACCGGCTGAACGTGTATCTATCGGCATGCCCTCTTTTTGGTTGGCTTCCTTCCCCGCGCGCCGGTCAATGCTGTGTGCGCCCATTGATTATTCTGTCCAACATTCCGCTGCGGCTGCGGGGGAGGAATTCCTCATGTGGTTGCTGGAACCGAAGCCGAAACCTGCCTCGAACTGCGCATGTTTGAGGCAGACGCGACTCCACTCCTGGTTTCTGCGACGCAAAAGATGAATCAGAACCCACCATCAGGGCCACCAGAACGCTCTGGAGTGGCAGGAAACCCAGAATGGAGCCAGAAGCAGCTCATCAATTAATCAACACACCTGAATTATTGCTTTATTGACTAGGACTAGGACTTGAGCCCAAGACCCATCCTAGAAGGCTCCTCTATATATCGTGTCGAAAATGGTTAGGTGTATTTATAGTCTGGGCGATTGGGTAACGTGGCTGTCTAACATTTGTATCTTTGACGCACTTCGATTATTGATTGCTTCCACAAAATGTGGCAATTGTCAGTCAGTGTGAGTGGTGCCGCACGCACTCGCCGGGGCACCGAAACAGGCGATGCCGCCGACGAATATGGCCCGGCTACAACCAGAACAACAAATTATGCGGCGTCTGCCAAAAGTGGTATTAGCCACTGGGATTGGGATTGGGTAACGTAACCGTAACCCACCCAACAACCCAACCACCCAACCACCGAAGCACCACCAAGCAGCGGCTTGGAATTGAAAGACTACCCATCTACTTACGAGTTCCATCAGGCGAAAGTGCACAAATGCAATGGCCATAAAATTGAGGAGGAAAATCGAAATCAAAGCAGGTCTTCCAGGCTGGCCGAGTTTATTGAACTGGAATTGGAAGTGCCAGCAGCGACTCTCGACAGCTCTCCCGGAGACCTGGCCCTGGCTCTGGCTCTGCCGCGAGCCGAAGCCATTTGACAACTCTTTTGTGGCTTTAATTAAAGGGCAACACGGACCCGGCGATTTGCGTGTCAAGCGACACTTTGTACGGGGGGAAAACAATTAAACAAACACCGTACCAGCAGCAGTGCCATCGGCATCGGCATCGGCAGCACCCACCCCGGAGAGGGACAGAGAGAGACTTCAGGGGATCCTTCAGGGTTTTTATTAATTTTTGCTACACATTTTATTGATCAAACTTTTCAATTTATAATTAATTAATCAAGACCGGGGAGCATGGCGCATTCCTCGCATTAAACTTGGAGATGCATCCATCAGATACACAATGCACATTAATATGCCAGAGGCCCAGGGGCAGTAACAGCTTAATAAACGTTCTTGGGGCGCCATGTGCATGCTAATTGTGGAACCCTCTTTTCGCAGAGAGAGAACGGAACCCATCCGATCAGATCCGTAGCATTTTTAGGTGGAAAATCCATTGGCAAGCCACTTAGACATAAAAACCATATATGGGATCGGGGATCCAAGCGTATCCCAATGTCCCAAAATCTTAGTCTTGCTTCATTGGTCTGCACAGCAAGGCGTGGCCTTCGCCCCAAATATGGCACCAAACATTTTGGTAATTGTTTATTTCACGTTTTTTGACAAGCACAAAGCGGAAACCTTAACAATTAGCAGAGTTCTTGAGGCTCTGTGCGACAAAAAGTATCTAGAATATCTAGCGCACGCCCCCAATCCCAATTCCAATCCCAATCGGGAGGTAAGGCAAGAGGGCAAAACCGAGAAAGATAGAGAAGGGAAAATCAATTTCCACGACAAACATTGCAAGTGAGAATCGCAAATGAGAAACGAAACTGTCGCGTCGCTCAGCTGGCAACGTTTCGTGTTAATTGAAAAGCCAAAGAATAGAGGTGGCTGAAATTGCAGCGAATCTTGGCTATTTATAAAGCCAAGGAGCGGGACACAGGCGAAAGATATGGGGGACATCGCGGTCATTACGTCACTCGATGAATATTGCATTTGATCTTTGAAATTATGATTACCGAACGAAACCACTTTTGTCGAGTGCGAAATGGAGAGTGCTCCATAGCACTCTCCACTCTGGGCGAAAGCAATCCATTTCACCTGCTTATCAGTGCAGTGCAATCTCGATGATATAGGGTATGTCCGTATCCCCTGAACAGTGTGATGGGTGGAGAGAGAATGACTTCATTGGGGATGAGAACGAACGCTGATAGCAATCAGGCCCACTACTACTACTCGCTCGTCGTATATTTTCTCTTTTATTACTTATTCCGCGCTAAACAAAAACAATGCCGGGCCGCCAGTGTTATTATTATTTAACAGAGCCGGTTTGCTCTTGACTTGAACATTTGATTTAATCATCAGCCCGAGGCAGGGGTGTTAGCGGGTGCGAACGTCAAATGTTTTAAAACAAACGCAAACGCAAGATGAGAGCGAATGAACTAGAGCAGCGGCCCCGTCGCGACGTGTGTGGGATACGGGTTACGGGATACCCTAGCCAAAGATCTGCACAAAAGCGAATTCCTGCACTTTTTGATAGCTAATCAACCCCATCAGAGATGGGCATGGTACCACCACATACATACATATGCATGCGTGTATGAGGCTTGATTCAAAACGAGGTCAAATGCAGAGCAACCACATCAGCAGCAGCCGCAGCAGCAGCAGCACGAGCTCATATGACTGATAACTTTTATCGCAGTTGGCTGCGGCTGTATCTATATCTATATCTGATAGATACATACCTACTCAAGGCTGGACGAAAGAGAGTGTAAGGGTAAGGGTATAGTCGCCGGGCACCGAGCATTAGGAACAATTAAAAGCTGCACTCAGCCGCCATGTGGGTGGGTGGTTGCTCGTCACAGTTGCAGGTCGTTAATCCGACCGAAGAGCCATGCCCATGCCCATGCCCGCAACAATGAAGCATTCAACATCCTGGCGGCCTGAGCGACTGAGACTGAGTTGAGCCCTCTTCAGACAGGCTTAATAACCCACCGTCCCAACCTTGCGTGGTTGCGCGAGCGGGTTCAAAGAGCGGCTGAGCAAACAGATCACACAAAACAAAAAAAAACAAAACTCGGTGAAATCTATTTGCATAATTTCCTACGTGAGAACATGACATGAGCCGCCGCGGAGGTGCATGTTGGCCTGACATAATCGTAATCGTAACCATCAATGTCCTGGGGTGTGCCGGCACACACATGATTCCCTCTAATTGAGAGATATATATATCCAATATGCAACTAGAATGCCGGGCCGTGCCCCTTTCTCGGTGAACTTTGTATAATTGATTTTCTAAGACAAACACGGCGTATGCGTAATGCGGTGTGAAGTCACTTCTGTGCAAAGTCCGTTTCCGTGTCCCTGTCCGTGTCCGTGTCTGGGGCCTCACCTTTCTGCTCCTGATTAGCGCGCTCTGGGGCCGATGCAGGCACCTGCTTGGATGGCTCTGGTTTCTGTTGTTGTTGTTGTTGTTGCTGCTGCTGCTGTTGTGGGGGTGGTGGTGGTTGCTGCTGCGGTGCTGGTGCTGGAGGTTGTATTGGTGGTGCTGGTTCCTGTTGCAGCTGCTGCTTCTGCTGGAGCGGCATAGATGGAGGCTGAGCATCCAACACAGAGCTTTTCTCCATGACATCCGCCATATTGAAAGTTTACCGAGTGTTTGTCTGTGTGTATGTGTGCGAATGTTTTCTCTATATATGTATGTATCTGTGTATGCCTCCTTGTCGGTCGGTGGCTGCACTCACAGGAAAGGACTTTCCACTCTTGCTATGCTCTGTGTGGGTGATTTTCGTGTGTATCTTTGAGATATTCTGTATTTCACTTTTGCACTTTGCACTTTTCCTCCTGTTGTCGGTGTATCTCAGCGCTTGGAATGCTTCCTTTCTAATTGCAGCCTCGAGGGTAGCGCACTGAAAATCGGTCACAGAATTTGCACTATACTATACATATATAATATATACTCGTATTTCGACTGTGCAATCACTTCACTCGCACTTTGCTAATTTATTTGGATTTTTGCTAGGGCAAAATTGAGAGGCGCAGCACAGCATAGCACACCGCCCGTTCACGTTCGCTGTTTTGTATCTTTTGGGTTTGTTATCTCGCTTTCAACTGATTTTCAATACGGTGAAATTTAGTGAATCTAACAGGACGGAGCTTTGAGAGAGCTTTTACTGTTATTTTCACTGTTAGCACTGTCGAACTTTCATGTCACATGTAAACATGTCATGTAATGCATATATACATTCACATGACACCTGAGTATGTAACTATGTAGTAATTATGTAGTAACTATGTAGTTATGTTCTGTACCATCCCAAATGCCATTTTACCGTAACAAGCACAAATTTGTATATTTGCTTAAAGAAAAATAACGGTTATATGTCGACTAACGGAATTTATCGGCAAAATTCGGCATACGGAGGTTTTTTTCAAACGGCTCCACCTTGGCCGTTTATCCATCGATTCTTACAAACGATACCTTAAACGACGCCTAATTAATTAAAGTATTTAAAACCAAATTCAGTCCTAGAAATATATTTTTAGACTATTCCTGAGTTTTCAACGTCAAAGCTTCCGAAAACAAATACCGCAAAAAATGATCAAATTTTTTTTTGAAAGCTAAATGATTTTCAGACATTAAGCTGCATGTACAAAGTGTTTGGGTACGATTTATAGCTGCATTCATCAGATGTTTGAAACATAAGAAATGTATTAAAAAGAAGCACTACCTCTGAAGATAAATACCAGATTTTAAAAAAATTCTTAAAAAAAAACTACGCCTAAAAAAAACTATAATACCATAATTCAAAATTTTGCCACGCCCCCTTCGTCCACTACAAAGGACGAAAAAATGTGGAATCTCCAATTTTTAAGATACGAGAAAACTAAAAACGCAGAGTAACAGAGAATGGCCATACATATCTATCTGTTTGTTGAATTTGGATCAGGTCGGAGATCATTATTATAGCCAGAAGGAACAAATGAAATTTCAGCTTCCAAGCGCTTATTCAATCCTTCTCTTTCTCGCACACAGCCGTGTATTTATATGTAGGAAGTCGATGTAGACATGTAGAAAAGACAGATGTAAAAAACTTATGTAAACAAAAATGGAAACATATAATATATCAATATCTCCGAAAGGGTTTGGCAAAAATTCAATTTGTCCCTTCTGCGAACATTTTAAAAATTACATAAGTACCGGGTATAAAGTAAAGCCGCGGCCTTTGCTGCAGCTTACAACGTTCCCCCTCGTTGATTGCAAGTTCATGGAAAAAGATCCCTGAGAAATTCCATTGCACTGTTCTCAAAAAGTTCTGTGCCTTGCCAGAAAATTATCTTCTGAACATTCACACAACTGTTTCAAAAAATAATAATTTACAAAAATTACTTGAAGATTTTGTAAGTCACGAAGATCCAATTGATTGATCGACAATCGCCTAATGGCGGTATGACATTAGACTCTGCAAACGGACTAACTTTAACAAAGAGAGATAGCCTTACGGGAACAGCATGCAGTGAGAGCGAGAGCTTGGCTTTATAATAGTTTCCCAAATAGTGGCTCTTCGACGAGTCAAGCCGGGAGACGACAACCAGCACTTATTTTCTCTTTCATTCTATCTCTGTCTTAACCAGAGTCCATTTTGTCGCACTGTGTCATCCAAATCCGCTTCCAAATTTAAATGAATCAATTATAATTGTGCAAGGCCCTTTTGGTTTGGGGTGCACAAGCTATTCTTAGTGTTTATTTAAATACATTCGACTTATCTCATTTTCAAACATGCAGTGGTGTAACCTTTGAAAAGGCAACCTCAGGGTGCCAGCAGGGGGTAGCGCTGCATCGTTTTGTTGCAGGTGGAATTGTCCTAAACATTATTGTATTTGCTATTTGGTTTATTTGCGTCTCATAAGGAATAATAATTAACTATTATTGGGGGCTTGTGAAAGCAACAAAGTGAATAACAAAATAATGTGCACAGAAACTTAATATTTTTTCAGTTTTTTTTCGTTATTTTATAATTTAAATTTTTTTTATTTTTTAAAAAATAATATTATCTTGAAGTTCAATTGCAGTTGTAGTAGCAGAAGTAAAATTTAATTAAAATAATATACGAGAGAGAGATAGAGAGAGTTAGCGATGAATATAACATCTATGGAGAATGGTTGTTGCTATAAATCTGTTGGTGTTGTTTCAGTTGTTGTTGATTGGATGTCGGTCTCAACAACACATTTCATTCATTTCATATTCACTTCAACATATCTGGTCTTTCACACATTCTGGCGAGGAATGCTGTGGAGTAGAGGAGTGGAGAAGATCGTGGATTAGCAGGCGATCATAGAAATTGTCTATTGCATGTGCACGTCCAGACATCGAGACATCGGGTGGACAATACATTACACTACTTACTGTTTAGTCGAAGACGACGGGATCGCTCATCATGCGCTGGATGAACTCTGTGCAGATCGTATCGGATCGACGATTCACGGGAGACACGGGATACAGGACACGCAAAACACGGATGCCATTCGGGGATTGGTTTTGGTTGTGGACATGGAAACATGGACACGCATACAGAGAACACATTTGTCGGGGTTTCAGGTGGTACAGAGTGGTTCATAGTGGTGCATTGTGCATTGTGCAGTTTGGTTGGGAGAGTGAGTGGTTTGTGCGCAGAGACAACGATTGCATGTGGAAAATACAAATAACATTTACGATTCACGTTAACGAAGAGTAACACATTGACCTTGGGCGTGGGCCTCAGCCAGAAGGGGGATTGCTACACAAATACTTACGAGAGTAGGGGATTAAGCCCTCATCGTCCTCGGGATCCATGCAGTCAGCGAACAGAGTCTCGACCTGCTCGTCATCCAAGCTCTCACCTAATTGTTCGAAAGGAAAGTGGAAATTAGTGGGTGTCTTTTGGGGATTTCCTTTAGCAGCTACTCACCAAGCGCCAGCAGGGCGTGCTGCAGCTCAGCGAGCATCATGGTGCCGTTCTCCTCCTTGTCGTAGAGCTTCAAGCACTCAATGAAGTCCTCATAGCAGCCCTGCTCCTTCTCCTTCTTGACCTGTGAGTAAATGGGCAGGAATTCGTCCATCTTGATCTTCTTCTCGTTGCGCTTCTTGGTGCCACCCATTTTCTCGATCAGAGCCAAGGTGGGGTTCAAGTTCAGGGCGCGCAGAGCATCGCCTAGATCGACGGCATCAATGCCCTCGCCGGCGGAACCCATGACTTCGAACACGAATTCGATATCTGCACAAGACATATATTTTATTAGCACACATCATCATAATCGAAGTCGCATCCAATATGAATTATTATTATTATTATTTAGTTGATTGATTGGTTTAAAAATAGTTTAGGGCTGTGAAGGCGACGACACTCTTCGATAATGGGGTCGACGATGTGGTAACCCTGAAATTTCTGGTACGCACATTTTTGGTCATCACGAAAATCTTTGACATGGCCGAGAGCATTAGTTACTGCCTATATGTGCGTGCCAGTGTATGTATGTGTATGTGTATATGTTTCTGGGAGCATTGCCAACACGAAGAACACACTACGTATACGTAATCCGACACCCGAACCGAACGAACGCCTTCGCCATCGTCTATGAATATATGTATGTATGTATATTCACACACATACACACACGCGGCTACATACTTTTCTCCTCTATTTCTCTCTTTCGCTCTTTGTGCGTATTGAACGAAAATAAATCTGAAGAAATAACTGGGCCAAAATTAGATCTCTAAACGAGCGGCAGCGCTATACGCCTTCGGGATCTCGAACATCCCATCCGAACATTCACACACACGCTTTTCCATTGTATCTTCTTTTAAAACATAACTTTGCACTAGATTTCCCCGATCCGATTTTTGTTTTTCTTTCGCTGTTGGCAACATTCTGCTGTTCCGATTTCTGTCTGGTTCATCGGTCAATCGGGGCGATGGCGATGGCGATGTCGACGGTGATGAAAATAGCACAGGCGGTGCATATAGAAATTCCTGAATGAAAATTTTCCGCAACACGTTATATATAGGTACATTAGGCGCGTACATATATGTATAAATATGTGATATATTCCAAGTGATTACGAAATATGTTCACTGATTTTTATTGTGTACTTTTTGTTGTTGTATCTACATATATATTATGTGTATCCCCGATTTCACACGCGCACATTATGCAATCAATTTTTTATAGGCAGATATATCACAGGAGAAACGTGGGTGTGTGGGTGGATTAATATGGCGTTTAAATCCCTTCTGTGGGTCCCGATTACCGTGTGATTTAATGTTTATAATAACTTTTTGGTTTAACTTTTGATCGATTGAGGTTTGAGGTTAAACATAATCCTTTTTCTGTGCGGTTCAACTTACTTTCAACTTCACGCTTGGGAACATCAGCCTGTCAGTGGAGTAGAAGAGGATACAAATAGCGAGAGTTCTGCATTAGTTGATGCTGGGATATTTCCATTTAATATTCTATCTTTTGGCTATCTCTGTATCTCTGATAGTTGCAGAGTCTTTGCCAGATATATGCACTCACCATTTTGTCTGTTTGAATGCGAAAAGCAACTGTATCGCGGATGAGCTCGGTCTCGACTGAACGTTATTCGTCAGCGGCAGTACGGCAAGGTAATTCTGAGGTGATAGCCAAGCAGCATATCGCCACACGCACACATAGATGCGCACTCATACACAGATACACGCATAGGCACAGCACAGCACAGCGAAACAAAATGACGAAATTCTCTTCTCCTGCGCACACATACATAGCCATGCCACATGGGCAGACGTATGTGGATGTGGATGTGGCTGTGGTGCATGTCTGTGTGGATATGTAGGATGGCAAGAATTTACTTTCATCTTGAGAACTTTTTCTAATGCCCTCGCCAATGCTCTTTCACTCTCCCAGCAGCGACCACTATAGATATACATACGTATATATACTTATGTATATATGTAGGTATGTATACAATATGTCGGTGCTCTCCCATGGAGCTGTTTGTTGTGCTCTCTATAAACAGGCTATTTTTAAGAATTTGTGTTGTTTTTTTCGGTGAATTTTAGTTGTTGTTTCGTTCGTGAAGGCAAAATAATAATCGGTAGTGGCATTCCCAGCCGGATAGTGTTGAATATCATTCGATGTTACAGATGATTTTGCAGATAATATTTTGGGCAACATATGTACGTACGGTTCTATTCGATTCGATGTAGGGATACGCTGCGCAATAGATTAGTGTATAGTGGCAGAGCAGAGCACCCGGGCGGACGGAAGATTCCATGCAGCATCAGAGGGGATGGATGGGAGATGGGAGATGGGTTGATGGGAGGAGGAACCTACACATTTCTTTGGCATACTCGTATATGTATATATTTATACACTCATCGACCCTGATCGTCTTTTTGGCAAAAGCCCCGAAACGTATTTCTCAGGTCTTTCTTGCGTGTTATCATTTGAAAATGTTTTGTCAGTCGGTCGGGGGTGTTAAATGGCCGATTCCTTCTGGTTTGGTCGGTTCGGTCGCAACACCTGAAAGTCTTTTCAATATTTATACATTTTCCAAAAAGTTCCCACTCTGCCACCTCTCTCTCGCTCCCTCCCACTTGTTCTCATTCGTTTTGGGATGGGACTGGTTCTGGGACTGGGGCTGGGGCTCTCATCTACATAGAAGGCGCCTTGCCTTACTGGCCCCCTCTCTGAGGCAGTCGGCAGGCAGGCAGTCCCAGCGTCTCTGCAACAGTTTAATGCGTGCTATTTATAAAAACTATGACACAGATACACAAAATGTATTCAGAGCAAAAATGTACAGCAACAAACACCCGTATTCGTTCGGAATTGTTTGCGTGGGTACATGTACATATGTACTCGCAAAACGGGCACATACTCGTAGTAGGACCCCAGGCCCAGGTCTGGTCCAAAGGGTACAATGGCACTTATAAAGGCTCAAAATCTGGCAAGAAAAAACAATTAACACCATCTACTACGGGCCATTGGCATGCCATGACTAGCCTCTGTCGCAGTCCTTGTCCTTGACATTCAATCCCCATCGCTTCGAGACGGGCCCTTCTTTGACCCAGTTGTAGGCTCAGCTGTTAGCCAACTTTTGGCCATCCATCTCCCACCATTTACTCTCTCTCTCTCTCTCTGTTTGTCTGGCTTTCTGCTTCTCTTTCGATTGATGCTTCGGCTCGGCTTTTGGCCGCGCAGCCTCTCTGGCTTTGTTTGTGTTTTTACTCCTTGGAGCCAGCCACCTGTTGATTTTGGGGGGGGGGGGGGGGTAATTGGTGCATTCAAATTGGGACCAAGGAGTAGTCGTTAATCAAACAGCTGTTATCAGCAGCCTGCGCAGATGAAAGTGCGCAATTCATTGATAAATCATCCATCCCATCCCCTCTGTTTGGCGAAGTGGGATTCAGAGGATATTGAATGACAGGGGTAGAATTGAATAGAGTCAAATGCCTCCTGCTTGTGCCTCCTATAATATTATAAGTATGAACCGCCATCGAACCGAAGGAACTTTCTTTGCCTTTCATGTGTCCCTTTTGAGTTCTATTTTTCCTTTATCCCATTTCGACCAGCACTTCAACTGCCGCTTAAGTACAATATAGATATCGACTGACGCACCCTCGAAGGAACCCTGGGGATGGCGACACAATGGCAATGCCATTTAAGGATACCCGTACATAAATCGACATAAATGTTTCTGGTCGGACAACGTATACGCAATATCCACCCCAGACGTTTCGTTATCATCGACAAGTGTGCCAAACGAACAGGGTGATGCACTCGAAGAGCGTTTTCCCATAAATGGCATCCCCTGCACAGACACCCTCTATGTGGGGGGGCAGCCCTTTTCGGCATTCCCATAGCATGGAGTGCGGGCGGGTGGTGGTTCTGTATGTATGGGAATGTCCTGTATACGCACTGCTGCCTCTTCTTCTGCTACGGCTACTGCTGCTGCGGCTGTCGGCACTGGCAACCGACGGATACGAGGATAACAACGACCAGAGACCAGAGTCCTCGTCAGTTAACGACGCTCGTCTCAGTTGCATCCGAACGCTCCAGCCGTAAACGTTATCGAAACTGGCCACGCGTAAATCAAGGTAAGGACATGGAAAAAACTCTGAAAACTATAACTGCCGTGGAAAAGCGGGCTAAAAATACTCACAAATTGAAATCAAGAGTAGGAAAAGTGCTGGATAAACAGTGTTCGGAAGCTATCCATAAAAACCGTTTGCAATTAGTAAACGTCCAAGAGCCAAGCCCTTTGTTGCTCCTGCCGTTCCATTGTCCTGTTCTATCGTGGGTGCGGCCCCAATCAAGCCAAACGTTGGCATAAAAGACATCGTTTGATTTGAGTGTGTGCCAAGTGGTAAACAATTGCCATTTGGGCATCAATTAAAGTGGGAAAATCCACACTTTTCGCCCATCATCTCATCGCGTTATATAAGTCTGTGAAAATTTTTGCCCCAAATTAGCATGTATACCAAAAACCCAATTCTGTATCTATAACCCAGTCGCCTCGTTCTCACCGCTGCGGCGGAGTCTGCGTTCTGCGCAGCGTCCCAGGACCAGCTGGCGAAGGACTAAAATCTCTGTGCGAGTAGAGTGGGATGGGGATGTGGGGAATGTGGGGGATGTGGCACTGACCTACTCGTGCCCAGCACCAGACGAGCCTGCGCACGCAAATACCTGTTGCGTTGCCGCCCCCCCTCCTGCTACCAGTGGCATGCTAATGGCACATTTTCATGAATGAGTCGCCATCAGCCATCAGCAGTGCAGCTGTTGCATGCCAATTGATTTGTGTATGTCCTTGTGCTTGTGCCATTCCAGCCGGGCCACCATGGTGACCAACAATGCCGGCGCAACGGCAACAGCCACAACCAACAACAACAACCTGCAGACGAACAACAACAGTCATGCGGCGAACAACAATAACGATGACTTTGACTTTGACCAGGACGATGGCCTCCAGGACCTGGGCTTGCCGGTGTCCGTCCAGACATTCCTGTGGCGTCAAATAGCACCATTCATCCGGCCGAAGCTCGGAAAACTGCACGAATCTACCTGCCTGGTGAGTGTCCGATGTGTGGTGTGCCCAGCGAGAGGCAAGGTCGAAAGTTCAATTCGAAGCGAGAGCCAAATGATCGACGAAGGGCGCAGGCACACCGTGTGTGGTGTGTGCGGTGTGTGCTGTGGCGTGCCCCATAAAGTTATTCTGAAAACTGTGCTGTACATTCGCTATGCGTGTTTGTTGTAAGGATGATGGACTGTGTAACATAACCCGAAACCAACCAATAATTGGCTATGACAATTCGAGACCAGAAAATACATACGTACCTTATTCGATGTTCTCTCGTTTTTTTTTTTATTTTCTCAGCTAAATTCAAGGAAAAAAATTGTTAAACGAAAAAAAACTTGACATTGATGTTTGATGTATTTGTATTCTTTCCTGCATTCGATATACTTTCTTATAACTATGATACTAACACGACCACCTTATTCCACAAACCAAACAAACAACAAGAATAATCCCATCTTCAATATAAACAAAATACACTCGTACTTGCAGACAGGACAGGGAATGTTTCGGAGGCTGTCACCAAATCAGCACCGCCAGAGAAACATTTCCTGTGCCCGTACTCGTACCTTTATAATATATTTTTACCATGCGCCTATCCCCACAAAAAAAAACCAAACTACAACCCCCTATAACCACTATAACAACAAACTGTACAAATTAACATTGTAAAATCTTTCGCAATTTGTCTGAATCTGAATGTAGTTTTGTCAACATGCACCGGGACACCATGTAAGTTATAGATGTCTCTGCCAGACAAATAACCCCTTATCTAACCGTAGTCCTTGTTAGCCCAATCTACAGATGACGTGGGGGAAGAGAACGATAGTCCCAGATCTCTGTACATTGAGTTCACTAGCCCCCATTTTCCGTTTACTTTTACTTTCAATTGTATGTAGATGTTGTGCGTTTCTTGTGCCTATGTTTAAGATTTATGTTTGTCCTTGAAAGCCATTATTTTGCTGTACAGTAGATAGCTTTAGCTTAACCCCAACCCCAACATATGTTACCAGTCTTACCTCACAATGAATCTCTTCTCACCCACCGCCCAACCTATCGATGCTTAGGAGTCGAAGGAAGCCTGCAAGGTAAGAGGCAGAGAATACTCATCATCATCCTGGCATGTATAATGATCTCCATTTCCGTTACAGTCCTTCGAGAAAGTGCTCGTGCAGAACATACAGTTCGGTCTCTCGCCGCCTCTTACGAAGGCCTTGGGGGCCATTCCGCGCTGGCGACTGCTGCAGGGCGCCCTGCCACATGTCATGCACGCCTGCGCCGCCCTGCTCTACAATCGAGTGAAGGACATGCAGGCCATCGGGCCCGTGGAGACCAAACTGCTGTACACGATGCAGTGGATCCTGCTCTATGCGGCTGAGGAGTGTGCCGACGACGAGGGCGGCGAGGAGCTCGGTCTGGGCGAGACTCCTGCGGAGCCCAAGTCGAAGCCCATCGAGCAGTACTTATTTTCAGTGCCAACGATCGCTGTAAGGGCAATCGCAAGTACCAGTGCCACACTCAGTCTAATTGCCATAATTCCCCTTCCAGCTCTTTGTGTATCTGTTTGCACCCATTATATCGCACCTCAAGGAATCGGATTTCCAAAACTTTCGCCTGGAGAACGGCATCAAGCTGTGGCAGGGAATGTGGGATAATCGCGCACCGGGAGCTCCGTGCTTCACGGCTCCGGTTAAGCCCAAGGCCCGGAATCTGCTCTGTGCGCCAACTCCCAAAGGATCCACGGATGTGTTTCCGACACGAAAGCACTCCCTGAGTGCTGATGCCATGTCCCCCAAAGCCGACTCACCGCAGAGCGGCATCTCTGACTATGGAAGGCAGGACGAGGATGTAAGACCTCAGCGCAATTGATGGCAGGACTATCCATTAATGCACTTAAATCTCATGTAGGGCTCCTGGGTATCCTCTCCCAAGGAATTTGCTTTCCCCGAGACCATTCCAGAAGAGGCCTCCAGCGTGGAAGACGAACGCGTCGTGATATTCAGGCTGCCATCGGCGCCGCAGCTCATGGATAATTCATTCTTTACGGTAAGGGTAAAGCTTCATGCGAGGGTTTACTTCCAAACGGCCAAGTTTATCTGATGCTCAACCAGCTCTTGGGATTCCAAATACATGACTTTTATTCTCTATTCCAGGCCGATGCCAGCCTCCTCCAGCAGCAGCAATCGCAGAGTCGGCGCGGAAGTCGTCAGTCCATGAACTCGCGCGACAAGGATAAAGTTCCCTCCACAAAATTTGAGTTCGATCAACAGGAACTGATGCGTGGGGCATCCATGAAGGAGAAGCGCAGTGCCTCCATCGAGAAGGAGACGGACTCGGATAAGTCCGAAAGTGTCAAGGCAGATGTTTCGGCAGCCACCTTCCTCGATGTGGCAGTGCTCCGTTGCCTCTTCATCTCGCACTGGCAGGAGGAGGGCATCTTCTGGAGCCTCCAATATCTATATAATCGGTAAGAATATCCCAACGACCGTCTTTTTGATATATATAGACTTGGGTTTCTCTCTGTTTTCCTGCAGTCTCAGTGACATTGGCGAGGAGGCGGCCATTACCTTGAATCAGCCCCGGAAGCGTTCCAATTCGTTGCCCATACCACAAATCGAGATCTCGCTGTACCAGGGTCCAGGCAGCAACAGCCGCGACAGTCCGGGCAGCTCAGTGGTCAAGGACTACATCGAAATACCAGAACCAGCGCCGACAGTGACAGCTGTTGTTGGTGAGTACATTTTGTGAATTTTGTGGAACCCCAATCCATGGTCATTAATGTACCTCCTTTTTGCAGAGGAAACCCCCAGTGCACCCAGCAGTGCAGAGCGCCGTGGAAGCGAGAAAAAGAAACGCGTCAAGATGGCCGATCTGCGGGCTTTTGTGGAGACGAAGATGTTTTCGAAATCGGAGAAGAACTTGGAAAAAGTAGGGCTCGATACAAACTCTGCCAATGGCAAGACACCACTGCAACTGCAACAAGCAGTAAGCCCAAGCTAAACACGATGCTTTGTTTGCTGTTACTGTTCTTACAATAAGTGTTCTCCTGCCTGGCCCCCCACGCCTAAACCCCCCATACATAGTTTCGATAATCGTATGTCAGTGCTGTTTGTTTGGCTTTATTGAGCGTTGTTTGTTTTATCTCCTACTTAATGTCTTATATGTCTCATGTATATACTCCACTAATGGTTTTGCTTTCTTTCAATCCACTTAGGAGTACCATCGCAGCCTGGACACGGGCGAGAAGAAACTATCACGCTCTGCATCCATGATCAGCCGGGAACCAGCCAGTAATCTGATCAAGGGCAAATCCATGCCAAGTCTCAGGTAACTACGCGAATCCCCTCCCTCTGTGAAGCCACCTCCAAAACAGAAAAGACTCTTCGAACAGGCCTATGACACCAGAACAACCAGAAAAAAACACACCCACACTTTCAATAGATTCTCAACAATTTCTCACATTCTCCAGAGACTCTTCATTTCTGTGTTCTTAAGCTAATGCTACTATATATTCTATACCTTATGTACTACTACAACCTTCTCTCATGATCAACCAGCTGTCTGCTTGATAGCGGGTGAGTTTTCGTCCACTAACCAGATAATGCTTAACCTCCTCCGATCTCTCAATCTGTGTATCTATAAAAGTGCTTCTGCAACTACATATGTATGTTACCCTCTCCGCAACTCTCTCAAATGTATGCCTTTTATGCCTGCTCACCTCTGGCACCAACCCCAACCCCACCCCCACCCCCAGCTTTTCCTCTCTTTTGTACCCTTAAGCTTGCCGCACTTTGGTTTGACTAATGCCACACACACAATTTCTCGCACGTCTCCTACAAAATGCAAGATTTTACAGATACGTGGAGCCGCCCAAGGCCCCAAGACCTTCGCAGGTGGCATGTCCACGCTCCACGGCCTTCTATCCACGGAATCCCATCATTACGGTGACAGAACACACGCCCACACCATCGCCGGACTACATCAAGCGACAGGTGAATATCCAATGGTGGACGCATATATATGTAGTTCTTCTATACAATCGAATGCCTTTATGTCGACAGGGTTCCATTGACTCGCAGCTGGATGCCTTGAGCAATGGTGGCAGCATCGGTGGCATGGGTGGAAACGGTGGCGGCAATGGTGGCGGCGCTGGTAGCACCACCACCCGATATCGAGGCCAAATGCTGCGCTCCCACACAGACTCGCATATCGATTATACGGGCGTGGATGAGTCCGAGGCACCCGGCTCCTCCTTCTACATAACGCGGGATGGTGGCATTGATTACGAGATCATCCTGCTGGCCATAAGCAATGTGTTTAGACGCGATCCGGCCTTGGTCTGCTCTCTCCGCGTCCTGGAAGCGGGCCTGAACATCTGCGAACTTCTCATCGAGATGGGGGTCCTGAAGCTGGGCGAGCATGCCCATGAGATATCTATGAGCATCACACGACGTGCTCTCCAGGTGCTCGGCTGTCCACATGGATGCAATGATGGTGCGTAATTGCAGATACAGATTACTATATCTTCACATGAATTGAATCCTTCAGGGGTTCGAGGTCCTCCGGCTGACTTTCTGCGCAATCAGTGCCAGAAGATTCTGTCACGAATGCTGCGCCAGGCCGGACAGCGCACCAAGCGATATATGCAGGAGATGGTCAAGACATCGCCTCTGCCAGAGCTGATTGACTACTTCCATGCCTTCCTGGCCTTCTGTGTGGATCCCAGCTCCCTGTTGTCGCCATTAAGTAAGTGCCCGGCATATTTAACCCATAGCTAGCCGAATTTCTTAGCTTTCTTAGCTGCAAATGCGGGTCTTTCTTGGATTTGCATCCAATGTAGGCGCACCCAAACCCGAAAACCCCCAATCCAAAACTCTATATTCGTACAGTTCTCCTGAGTTCCATTGGACATTTTGTGTTGGGCTGCCCCCCCTGTCTGCTGTCTCCTGTGTTCTACCCCCATATTTGATTCCTTTCTTTGGTTTGGTTTGCTCATCTCTTGGCCTGGCTTGTGTCTTGCCCCCCTTCTTACTGTTCCTTCTTCTTGCATGCAACGACTTTTGCTAATGCTTTTGAGTTGTCCTTCCTTCCCGACTCCTCCCTACTGTCACCACCAATACTCGTACGTTGTATATATGTGTATGTATGAAATGATGCGAATAGCTCATAAACGTCAGAGTGGATTTAAAAATGCTAACACCGATCTTGGCGGCGTACCAGGTCAGGGCGGCTATTCGACAAATTTTAGCGGTGGCATGAGCGGCGGCGCCGAGTCCCAAGTCGTTGGCGCTGTCTTCAAGCCGCTGGTCAGTCGCTTTGTGGAGGCCAGCAAAGATCTGAAATCGCCAGAGAATATAGCCCTATATGGCGACATCCGGCAGCTGGTCACCTACGTGAAGGGTGCCCATGGTGGGCCATTCCGTATGGTGGCCCTCAGCGGTATACTATCCGTCACACCGCGCCCCCACAAAAAGGGACCGACAGCACAGACCACTCGTGTGATAAGGTGAGATCTGCGTACTATCTATGAGGCATTGATTGATCCTGAAATCCACCTCCTTCGTTGCAGACACATTCCACAGTCCAATGCGACGCACAGCATCCAGAACGATGACAATCGCTCCCAACGCCGTTTGCTGCTGAAGAAACGGAGCACTTCGTCGGCCTGCGCGGTAGTGAGTGCTGGAGCAAGGCGCCGATATAAAGACTAATCCCGGCAAATCCCCTCATTGCAGAGCCTGCTGGAGACGGAGACCTGCGAGGAGCACTACAAGACCAGCCAGTCGCCGTTGAGCAACTTCCGCCGTCGCACCACCGGAGTGCGACCGACGCTGACGCCACGGCACAGTGAGCGTGCGCTGCTCTCCGATTCCACGTCCAGCTCGGAACGCAATTCGTTGGGACGGCTCAGCGGCTTGGTGCGCTGGTTTCGCGGCACGCCCAAGGAGGCATCGTCCATTGATCTGGAGATTGGCTCACTGAATCCAGAGATATCCTCCACATTTATGAGGCACGCCTCGCTGAAGATACAGCGGGGACGGTCTAGCGATGGCATTGGGCGTTCCATACAGCGCGCCAAGCGGCGCGTCGAGAGGCGGCTGAACCGTTTCGGCGGCATTGTAAAGGGCAAGAAGAAGGTGGGCGGCATCGAAGAGACAGCGGACTTCAGTCGGCGCAGCTCCTCGGACATGTGCGACGGACCGCGAGAATCCGAGGTGGTCATTCTCAAGGAACGGAAGCTGGTGCCCACTGAGCCAGTGCGAGTGGGCATGTTGCGGCTCTCCTTCCTCCTAGAGACATGTGCACCCGGCTCCTTTCCCGATCCCCAGCTGGTTGCTGCCGTCCTGGATTTGGTGAGTGACACCTCCAATCTTTGATGACTCATATTCGAATATTGTCTCCTTTTTAGCCCCAAGCTCCTCTGGTCTCGCGCGCCACTTTTCTGCTGGAATGCGCCCACTTTGTGCATCTGTGCAACAAGGGTCAGTGGCCCGCTTGGATGAAGCAGAACGTCGGCAGCTATCGGGCGTCGGGGGCCAACATCAATGTCAATCAGATGAAGCAGCAAGTAAGCCAGACCAGTGCCAGGCGCACCCACATCCTGCAGCGGGCGGCCGGCAAAATGTTTCACCAATGGGCGGAGATGGTTGGCGCTCGTCTGGAGGAGATACTCTTCACCGAGCGACTGCAGTACGAGGCGGTTAATGCCAGTCTCACGGATCCCGAGAAACAGAGGGAGCTGCTGCAGCAGGACGAGGAGGAGGACTTCCTTGACGAGACATCCGTGAATCCGCACGGCAATGACTGTCCGCATTCGCTGAAACTGATTGCTTGCGTACTGCTCTTCGAGATTACGGCCTTTCTGCGGGACACGTACATCATGCTGCCGAAGACATCGAAACTGATACATCGGGACAAGCCAGCGCCTTGGGAGAAGGTCTACCGCGAGGCGAATCGCCGCTGGTCCATGGCCCTCAGCTCCATGGGTCACTCGCAGACATCCGCCCAGAGCCTGCAGTCCATCGCAGCGGGAAACGATGGCGCCGGCCAGTCGGAGCGGAAGATTTCCTTTGTGCTCCACGAGCCAGACAACGAGTCTGAGAATAGCAGCAACACCACCATAACCAAGGAGGGAGAAGAAGGTAACAAATTCGAACTTCACCTTTCCCTCTTCCCCCACCAATTTATCCTTTCCAGCAGCACCTCGTCGTCCCGCTGCTGCGTCCGCAGTGCGTCCGTTCTTGCTGCGCCGAGGCACGGCCACGACCACAGGCGGATCCTTCAAGCGTCGCTCCCTGAAGCTGCGTCGCAACACAAAGGACAGCAAGGAAATAGAAACGGATTGTAAGTAGATCCCATAGACAATTCCTCTGCAGATATTTACCGGACACCCAATCCTCTTTGAAGTTAATACCCAGTCTCGACGCAAGGTCTCGTCTCTCTCGGACCGTAGCGACACCTCGGAACAGGGAATGATTAGTGGCGGGGAGGAGTCGCCTGGCATCCTCAGCGACGACCAGCAGCCCGAGTCGCCCTCCGACTCCAATGAGAACGATGACACGGCAAAGAACATGCCCTGGCTCAAGGCAGTCATCGAGATGATGTCCAGCTACAATTACTACTGCACCCACAAGGGATATTGTCATCCTTTCTGCTACAAGCGCCACATGCGATCCTGCACACGGCTAATAAAGGCAACAAGAAAGGTGCGATTAGAGGTGGTTCAAAGAAACTTTTCTTTAAAGGAACCCCCTTGATATCCACAGGTTTATGGAGAAGAATTCGGCTTTACCTTTGATGCAGACCATCCTACGGTGGATCCCACAGTCATTAGCTCCGGCAAGCATACCTCGCATACCTCGCGGGCCCGCTCCACGCGCAAAGTGTCCGAGCAGAGCTCAACGCAAACATCTCCCTCCAAGCGCAAGGATAGCTTGTCGCGCAAGGATCGGTAAGGAAGGATCGTGTAAGACACATCTAGGCCTAATTACTGTTTCGTTTCTGTAGGATCAGCGACGATCCGGATCTGGAAATGGCGGAGAAGCTGGCAAAGGCATTCCGCCAGGAGAAGGAAAAGAAGCTGCAGGAGGAACCACCGATCTTGAAGTTTATACGGGTTCACATACGCAACCTCTTCCACTTTCCCCTGGCCACCCTGCTTAAGGGTGCCGTTGTCCTCACGGAGGAGATGGTGATTGAGGCAATGCCCGCCGCTTGGGAGCTGCTGCTGGAGACCAATCACGACACGGCCACCTCGAGTGCTGCCGTATTCCTGATGGGTTCCGTGAAGGCACAGAATTTCGCCTTCGACATCATGCAGAGGGCCCTGAAGCACAGGGATCCGGATATACGTATTGGAGCCATTCAGCGGTATCTGGTGCTCTGGAAGTGCCGCTTCCATGTGTGGCCCCGCATGGAGGACAACGCACACGATGTGACCTTCAAGGTGCCGCCGGGCGGCATTGAATTCACATTGCCATCGCCGAAAATTGGTATCGAAAGTCTGCCGGTGGTGGATCCGCCCTGGATGCCCGTGCAGCAGACCAAAGATATGGACGTGACGCTCAACCAAGACAGACATGTGAGTGAGAAGGCTGCAGTAAAACTGGGCTATGTAGGAGACGGGAGGGAATCCTTTATGGCCACTAAATAATGGATTGTTTTACAGCGATCCCTGGTCACGGCCACGAAGAGCCGCAAAATGCAGCAGACGGAGGCCATACGGAATGCTCTGCGCCAGCAGCGGGACAAGCAGCGAGCCGAGCGGCACAGCTTCCTCATCACCATGATACCGATCAGTCAGCAGGCCTCACACGAGCCTGGCATGGAGAAGCTGGAGGATCATGAGGATCAAGAGGAACTCGATGGCACCCGCATGTCCTCGCACCTCCACCACTCCCATTCGCTCTTCCCCTCCGTGCTGTGCTCGTCCGTTATGCAGATTGTGGGCTGTCTGGACGATGCTGCCATTGGATCGGATGGCAATGCAGTCTACGAGATTGCCTACCAGGTGATTTGGGTGTGCCTGGTCGAGGAATCGGCTCTTTTCCTGCGCTATGTGTTTGAGCGCCTGACCCGCGATCGACAGGACCAGATGTTCAAGCTGCTGCGACACCTCATACGCTTCGTGCCACGGCTGCCCCAGCAGGCGGCCTTTGCCCTCTACAACTCTATCATCGGATACATCATGTTCTATGTGCGCTCCTCCAACGAACTCAAGCAGGAGCTCGTGGGATCAGCCCTGTCTGTGCTCTGGATGGTGGTGCATTCTGTCCACGGCATTATGTTCAAGGATTTGAAACAAATTCTGCGCAAGGAGCAGTGCGATGCCTCCATTCTGCTTACCGCAAATGTGCCGGCTGCCAAGAAGATTGTGGTACACGGTCCGGCTGATGATGACTACAATATACCCTCGCAGTTTCCGGTGCAGGAGGATACCCTGTTCTGCCAGTTGTTGAAGGAGGCCCTGGACTATTATCCCATAGACGAGAAGAACACTACCCATTACTGTCTAGTGGACTACAAGAGCAGTGAGTTTGCATTTAATTCGATTGAAGTTCTGCTCTCGTTTGAACTCTCTTTCCTTCTCTTTTGCTAGGCAAAATCCTCAATCCCAATTGGTATATAAGGGACTTGTACTTTTTCAAGCGCTCGCAGTATCCGGAGGTTCGTCTCATGCTTATGCGTCCGGAAGAGTCCTTTCTGGCCCTTCAGAAACAGGAGCTGACTAAGAAGTTCGTGGAGATCGGCAAAGTGCATCTGACCTGGGCTATTCTCAAGAATGTGGACATGGTGGTGCAGAGGGTTGTCTTTCTGCACGAGGAACTGATGAAGCTGCCCTCGTTCCCGCGGAAGGCACTCGAAGTGGACCTGGATCTGCACCATGGCGGCGAGTACGGCAAGGTGCTGCTCGGCCTGGATGTGCTGCACAAGTTTATGTGGGTGCGTCTGATAGCCCGCATGTTCGAGGCCATGGCTGGCAATTTTGCCTACTCGGCGGACATACAGCTCTTCCTCAATGTGCTCTCTGGCGCCTCCATCCTGCACGCCGAGGATTCGTGCATAATGCGCTACGTGATGGCCACGTTCATCAATGCTGCCTTCAACTTTAAGAACATATTCTCCACGAATGGCTACTTTATGATTATGCCCACACTGCTGCAGGTGTATTCCCTGCATCAGACCAACAAACTGATCACCACGACCATCGAATACGCTGTGAAACAGTTTTACCTCCTCAACAGGAAGCCCTTCATTCTGCAGATGTTCGGCTCTGTTTCCGCCATACTCGATACGGACGAGGACGGCACCTACGGAGAGGCGCACAAGGTGCAGTCTAGCTGTCTCTTCAATTTATTGCTCAGCCTGGAGGATCCTTCGCCGGATCCACTCAACATTGCCGAGCTGGTCAAGGAGCCCAAGCCCCTGAAAGCCATTGACTTTTGCTATCATGACGAAGATGACGATGTTACGGTATTGGACTGCATCACGCTCTGTGTGATGGTCGTCTCCTACTCGGCGGAGAGCACTCGCGGCTATCAGATGCTGGTGAGTACCCACTGAAGTCTCCCCAATCCTGTATTCCCTTCATTGTGCTGCTCTTTCAGATCATTCTGGAGGCCATTCTGCCCTGCTATCTGCAGCAGATTCAGTCGCCCAGCTACATTCCACTTCAGGGCAAGTCCGAACGCGACATCATACTCCAATTGGCTGTGGCTATTCGCACCATGGTGCACAATTGCGAGGGCCTGGCCAAGAGCTACAATGGACCCTATCGCAATAGTCCCGAGCACAAGGGGTCGTCGCAACGAAACTGCAGCCGAGGGCCGCCCTGTTCGCCTGGTCTCGAGTTCGAGGAGGAGTCGCATCCAAAATATGTGACAGATGCGCGCACCAAGAATATGATGGATTCTGCTGAGGATTCGGAAATGATACGCACTGAATATCGGCGACCACGTGATGTGCTGCTTTCCGTTGTGGCGGACTTCCTAACCAAATCCACGGCCCGTCTGGCCGAGCTGGCGAAGAAGATGCCTGCAGACACGAAGCCCACAGAGGTCCTGGACGCCAAGTGCCACATACGTCTCGCAGACATCGCTCACTCGCTGCTAAAGGTGTCCCCCTATGATCCAGAGTCGATGGCCTGTCGCGGGCTCCAGCGTTACATGCAGGCTGTGCTGCCCCGTGCGGAATGGTCCAACGACACCTTGCGCAATGCTCTGGTCACTATACTACGGCGCATCGATAAGGTTTTCCTCAAGATATCGAAGAAGCCATCGATTCGACGCAATACGGACTGGGAGGCGGCCGGCGGACTACTGAAGGGCATTCACGAGACGATTATCCGGCACTCGTATGTCCTGCACTGGCAGCAGATGAAGACTCTGATTAGCACCGTGCAGAACCTGATTGTGAATGAGCCTGGATCTGGCATTCCCGAGGGCGTCTCCAGTGCAGGGGCAGCGCTCATGTCTCAGAATCCGCCGGCCTTTTTCTGCTCGGCCGTGGTGCGTCTGGTGGCCCTACAGGTGGTCAGCCCCGTGGACTGCTTCTCCCTTGTCCAAATATGCGGCGGCAGCGCCGAGTTTGCCACGCAGGAAAAGGCCGAGGGATTTCTGATGCATCTGATCATGCCGCTGTGTCTGAAGGTCTGTTCGGGTCGCGGCGTTTCGGATGTGGGCGAGCTGAAGATGACCGATGTAACCTTCCTGCTCACCGCCGTCCTCAATGCCATGAGTCCCCCGGCGGGACGAACGGGTCAGGCTGTGTCCCAGATCAATCGAGTCACAGGCGACCTGCGAGCCGGCTCCCTTACCTTCACGGGCAGCCGTGATGCCAAGCGTCCAGCACGGATTTCCGGCTCTCTCTATCAAGCGGCCTTCTTGGCCCTGCGCATCGTATGCATCTGCTTCGAGAATCGCCTGTCCACCGAGTGGCCGCGCATTGTGCGAGTGATGCGCGATCTGGGCAGACGAAACGAGGCTGCGCCCGACCTGTGGAGCTTCATGGAGTTCGTGGTCACCCACCGGACCCCACTCTACATTGTTCTGTTGCCTTTTATTATGCATAAAGTAAGGAGTGAACGTTGACGATTGAACGGATTGTAATTGTAGCTTCACATCTCCTGCAGATCTCACAGCCACCCATTGGCGATCACGAGCGACACATGCAGTTCATCATTAGAGAGCGTCTGCGCGGAACACCCCCACAAGGCGGCATCAAATCGAAGGGAGCCCTGCTGCTGGAGCTTGCAAGGGAGCTGCGCGACCTGCGAGACGAACTGGAGGAGAAGCGATATGGTAAGTCTATGTGGTGGCCGCTGACAGTTTCCACACACCCGCTTATGTTTCAGTCTCCACAGATCGCGAGAGTTCCGAGCAGAAGAAGAGCGACACGCCGGCGGCCACTAGTGCGGCAGATGCCCACAAGTCCCAGCAAAGACCTTCACTCATATCTATCTTCACAGGGACAACAACCGGCCAGGCCACTCACTCGCATGTCTCCGCTGTACCCATCGACTCGCGCAGCGGCTCCGGTGGCATTTGCACGCCCAGCGATACGTTTTCACAGCAAACACTGCACCCGCCACGAGAGTCATTGTCCAGCAGCTCAACGGGACGAGATCCACACACAACCAGCGAGAGTCAGAGCGCGGATGGAGAGGCAGGATCAGCGCCGACACTGGTTGGCGCAGCGCCCAGTGGTTCAGGCCATGGTACTTCCGGCACGTCATCTGCTTTGGCCTCGCACATGTCGCACTCGCAGTCGCTTCAGCAGCCGCCGTTTAAAGCCCAGCCACCAAAGCTGCGCTTCGTTTCGTCTGTGGAGTTCCGACACTCTTCGGGAGAGACGTCGACCACACCACTGTCACCCGAGAGTCCTGCCGAGGATAGCTCAGGAGATCACACACGCTCACGTCTACAGCGCTCGAAGGCCGCCAGTCGCAAGACTTTCAGGCTAAAGCGCAGCCGGCTGACGCCTATGGAGCCACCCAGCATTGTAAGCCACTCCAAAATCTCGAATCCTTACTCCTTTGACTTAAATCTAAATAATTTGAAAGGTCACATCACTATCCCAGGAGGAACAACCGGCCCAGTCCCAGCCCAAGGCAATTGGCGAGATATCCTGGGACTCGGTCTCGCAGACATCCTCCACCTCCGGCTACCGGGACAACAACAGTTTGCAGACGGGCCTGCTCTCGCCAGATGGCTCATTGGGCGGTCTAACTCTGGGCCGCTCCCCATCGCAGCACTCACTTTTAATGGTGTTCGAGGGACAGGACGAGGACACACTTATTTAACAATCACAGAACGGCGACCGGGCCTACGAACTCTAGTGACTAGTGTGACTTTCAGAGACACAATTAGCACGAATTTGGTATAGAATAGTACTCGAATGATATATAATATATTAATATGTAGGGTAGTTGGATGTTAAGTTTTATAGACGAATCGCTGTTTTCCATTTTGTGACCCGTTTTGTACATGGTAAATTATGTTAGAATATATTTATAAATAAACACGGTAGCCGTTCTATGCATCTCCGTTCTTTTTCTGAGCCGCAGACAATGTTTTCAGTCGATTCTCTTTTACCATCTTTCGCCACTCCAGCCACTTGGCCATCTCCGGCTGATCACTGTTGCCATTCTGTGTTTCCAATTGCATGTAGTAGGCCTCGCGCAGTATCTTAAAGGCCTGGATGCTGTAGTATGGCTGTTGTGTGACCGGATCAAAGTAGCGTGCTGGCAGTCTGGTGATGGGGCAGATGCCGCTAGTGGGCTTGGGCGGAGGCTTGGGTCTGCTAATCGATTGGAACACCTTATCGTTGAAGTCGTTTTCGATGGTTACGAATGTGCGTTCACACTTTGAGGCTGGATCGTTGGGATCGTGCGGTAAGGTAGATGCCCGAGTGGGCTTCCGCATCACTGGCATTGTCAACGAATGGTAACGTATAGTTGCCCCATTAAAGGTACGCTTGGTGGGACGTGTTTTCTTTTTCTCCAATTCCATTTTCTGGAATTTCTCTGCAATTACGAATGAATAGTCAATAATTTTAGCTTTAGCGGACAATTTAAAGACATACCAAGGGAGAGGATGTTTTCCTCTTCGGTTATTTTTGCCTCCTCCAGGAGTTCTTCTTGTGTGGGCATGTAATCCTCAACGCGAACCTTCTTTTTCTTCCGCTTCCGTGCATCGTCCAATTCCTTGAGGCGTTTCTTTGTGGCCTGCGTTTTGATGGCCGTCGATGTGCGTATGGACTTGCGACCCGAGTCGAGGACAGTAAAGCGCGGCCGCACTCGACGTTTCACCACTCCGCCTCCGCCACGCTTTTTATGCAGTGCCGGTACGGACTTTGTTTCCTTTTTGGCAGCAGGTGGTGGCTCCTGTAAGGAAACCCTAGTTAGCAGCAATATAAATGTATGAACTATGGATTCCCACCTTGTAAGCCTTTGTATTGACGCCACCTCGTTTCCGCTTCTTCTCCGGCTGCTCTTCTTGGTCGGACACCGGCTCATCCTGCTCATCAATACTGAAGTCGGAATCAACCACATCGTCCTCTTCGTCTTTTTGTCTGCAATAAGGATGTCAAATTACATTGTGCTCGGATTTATCCAAAGAGCGTGAGACTCACTCATATTCCTTGTCCTCCCCTTCCTCCTGGAATCCACCGTAAGTGGTTTTGTAGAAATCATCCTCCTCTTCCTCGTCCAGAAGGGTGGCTATGCGGTTGCCAGCATTGTTGCGCCTGGCTCGCGAGGCAGCCATTGTTATTTTACGAGATAACTTAATTTAAATACGAGTTTTTGTTGTTGATTGTTGATGGGGCGATATTTTTATTTTTGATACGATATAATTGGTTAGATATTTCTGTCGACAATTATATAAAAAATCGGCCAAAACACATAATTTTATCGCAGTACTGGCTAGATTTAGGTAATTCCTTTTATTTGATTGTGTATAAAATAGGTTTAAACAAAGAACGTCGACCAAAATGTCCCTTTTTGTACATGGCAACTTGCCATGAGGGTATGGACAAGAGGCGAAACGGCCCAGAAAATGCAACGCATGCAAGGTAAAATCCACCCCATTTGCGTAACATACCATGAGGACAGCCTTGTCGATATAAATCGGATACGGCCTACGGTTGTATGCACCGAATGTCCTGTGCGCATACATCCCATAAACATCGCAAATATAACAAATTCGTCGATTTTGATGTTCCGTCTAAAATTACTAGCTAGCTAATCTTATCTGATAAGCTAATAAATTTTTTACAAAAATGGTTCCACTTTAAAGCCCACTTTTGTTGAATTCTTTATAAAATTAGCCTGATCAGAAATTAACAAATTAACAAACATAAACAGATTTGGAATGGGATGAACGAGGAAAATATCGCGTGAGTGTGGCATGGTCATACTTTTAAATATCGAGTCGAAGATGGTGGTACTGCATGGCATAGCCTGTGTAGAGCTTCAAAAGTTGGCTATGTCGAACATTTACGACATCTGCCGCTGCGCTGCCTCCAGATCACCTACAAAAAAAGTGAATATATATTTCTCTCACTCTGCATACACTGCATAGTATGGTATTCCCCTTAAGGTTTTTATAATTGGTCTGACTGGAATACGGGGATTGGTGGAATTCAATTTTATTAAATCGTCGATTTCATTTAGAAAGAGCAATTAGAAAATTTTTTGTTGTAAAATGCGACTGTCTTGTGGAAAATTTCTCAGAGCAGTCGCAGGGCACCAACAAGTTGACTATACCCGAACCTTTATGCTGCTGCCGGCCGCTGCTTGGTCGTTGGACCTGTTGTTGTATCAAATCTAATTGCACTTTGGACTTTCTCTGGCTTTTCGACGTGAAACGGTGACAGTGTATTTACATTTCGAAGCGAACGGTTTCAACTTAGCCACACTCAAAATGATCAACTCGGGAAAGCTAGCAGGGCGCACCCTCTTCATTACGGGAGCCTCGAGAGGAATAGGCAAGGAAATTGCCTTGAAGGCGGCTCGTGATGGTGCCAACATTGTGGTGGCGGCCAAGACAGCGGAGCCACATCCAAAGCTGCCCGGCACCATTTACTCAGCGGCCGAGGAGATCGAGAAAGCCGGCGGACGTGCCCACCCCTGCATTGTTGATGTGCGCGATGAGGTCCAGGTTCGGACCGCTATTCAGGAGGCAGTGGCCAAATTCGGGGGCATCGACATTGTCGTCAACAATGTATGTATATATGTGGCTATTATCTATTCAATCAGAGCGCATAACACAACGATTTCTAATCACTATTCAGGCTAGTGCGATTTCCCTGACAAACACACCCAACACAGATATGAAGCGGTACGACCTTATGCACAACATCAACACCAGGGGAACCTTCTTGGTGTCCAAGGAGTGCCTGCCGTACTTGAAGAAGAGCAACCACGCCCACATACTCAACATCTCGCCACCGCTGAGCATGCTGCCAAAGTGGTTTGGCCCTCATGTGGCCTATACGATGGCCAAGTACGGCATGTCCATGTGTGTGCTGGGGATGGCGGAGGAGCTCAAAAATGATAACATTGCAGTGAACGCTCTCTGGCCCCGTACTGCCATTCTGACTGCTGCCATCGAAATGCTCACGGGTTCGGAATCAGCCCAGTGGTCGCGCAAGCCCGAGATCATGGCTGATGCCGCTTATGCTATTCTGTCGAGGGAGCCCAAGCAATTTACTGGCCAGTTCTTTGTCGATGATGAAGTGCTTGAGGCAGCCGGGATCAAGGATCTCAAGCGGTACGCCTGCGTGCCCGAGAACGCCGACAACCTTATGGTTGACTTCTTTGTGGAGGCCAAGGGAGCGACAGGTGAAACATTAGCTGCTGCTGTAGGTGGCGCATCCACTCCCACTTCAGGCAGTGATAGCGGCAAAATACCTCAGCTGTTCCAAAAGATCGAATCTCTTCTATCCGCCGAGATTGTCTCCAAGACGCAGGCCGTCTTCCAGTTCAACATTAGCGGCGCTGAGCAGGGAACCTGGTACTTGGACTTGAAAAATGGTACCGGCTCCTGTGGCTCCGGCACCCCACCAGCCACTCCCGACGCCACCCTCACGATGAACTCGACAAACTTTTTCGACATGTTTTCGGGGAAATTGAAGGCAGCGCCAGCCTACATGACCGGCAAGCTAAAGATTAGTGGAGATTTCCAGAAGGCCCTCAAGCTGGAGAAGCTCATGAAGGCGCTGAAGTCAAAGTTGTAGGAGTTTCCCAATTGCATTTCATATTCCTTAACAATATATTCACAATTATATCTGACATGTGCATGTTTTCAATAAAGTCTGATTTCTACAAGAGGTAAGAGCTATAAGAGCATTCCCACGTGTGAATGTATGAATTTGCATATGTATGTTTGTTTTCAGTATATAAAGGCAATAAACGTCTGGAACAATTATTGAATTCAATATTTTTTTTTTATTATCTTAGTATATAGTATAAACAAATTGTTGCTCAAACTATATACATATATGTACATATTTGCTTTTAAAACACCTTAAACTATGTAAGTATAACGTTTTGTGTGTGAATATTAAGTGTGTCTTTCAAGTTCCGATTTTGTTATAAATGACTTCGATCATTTAGAACATTTGAAGGGTTTTTCGCCTGTGTGGGTACGAAAGTGAGTTTGGAGATGGCTATTTTAAGATTATTTTTTGTTATAAATGATTTTGAGTAGTGAGTGCACTTGTACGGTCGCTCCCACATATGGATTCGCATATGAATTTTGAGGTGGTTAATTTGTTTAAATGATTTCGTGCAGGTAGAGCATTTGTAGGGTCGCTCGTCCGTGTGCGTATGGGTGTTTCTTTTAAGATCATACTTTTTAGAAATGACTTCTAGCAGGTGGAGCATCCGTACAGTCGATCACCCGTGTGCGTACGGATATGTGCATTTAGACTTCGTCTATGCATATAACTCGTTGGACAATAAGGACATTTGAACTTATCCTTATCATTTATGACTTTTGAATCGGTTTCAAAATTGCTTGACTGCTCACTTCCACTATCTGACGGTGGCGCTTGCCAGTCCTCGTCATCCTGATCGTCAGAAATGCCTTCTTCTGCGTCCTTCTGCATCCGTCAAAAAATGAGATGGCTCTGCTCACTGGTTTTTTTCAGATTAAATGCATTCACAACATCCTCAATCATTTCAGCAATGCACGTGTCCCGTTTATGGCGCTCATCAAAAATGTTTGTGAATGCTTCGGACTTTCCCATGCACACTCTGCATATTTCCTCCATTATCAATTGAAAGAAAATGCATCTAAAATAAGAAAAAACAGTGCAAGAACGTGAGTAAACGAGTGCGAAATATAACGCCAAATGCGGCTTTCTGTATTGCAAAATTTGAAGCGAACTTTTACGGTTTTTTGGAATAGTTGCGCTACTGATGGTCGACATCATCGATATTATCGGATAATTTAGGTTAGGTTAATTTAATACTAAAAAAAATATATGTGTGACATAAGACTTTGAAGCTGGACTAGCTGCAAAAACAGAGACTCCCTTGTAGGAAAAGCATGCAGTGAGAGCGAGAGATATATGATTTTTTTTTGTTTTTTTACGACTTAAAATAGACGTACGGTGCATTGTACGAAATTGATTCACCAATCGAAATAATCGTCGACAAAAATATCGCACCGATATTATCGTAACAGTCGTAATCCACTTGTTAGTGCGCCATTTTGTGTTTGCGAGGGCTTGGATGAAAAACCATTTAATGATGAGCGCAGAGGAGCAGTACCGCCTTACGATGCGTGAGGCCATACCACCGAGCTGTTTGGTAAGCAGGTATTGCTAAGCAGACGGACGCCATATACATGATGGATAAACCGAAATCTGCAATGGCGATCGGACAGAAGTTGCTCCGCTTGCCCATGATGTTAACCACCGACCGCCAATCCAAGATGAAGATCGTTGTAACCAATGTATGTGTGATACTGAAGAAGCATTGTTTGAATTTATGGTATTTTTGTGAACCCTCCATTTCTCAGGTGTACAGCCCCTTTCAGTTTTGGTTCCAATTCGCTGAGAAAAGCGATAAGTACGATATGCAAGGGCTAAGTAGTCAGCTTCGGTAAGCTGTCCATTTTTCTGTCTCCCATCCAGACCAGCAACTCACCGCAAATATCCATTAACAGCGATTTTTACAGAAGTGAAGCCAGAGACATCTTGTCACAGTACCAGAATCCAGTCGGTCGATTTTTCCTACGTCCTGGATACATTTGTGTGGCCAATTCAAAGTGGGGCTTTAGGCGGGTTAGCATTGTGTCCGCACCGCACGAAACTTCTACGGAAGTTTCTGTCTTCTACATGGACTATGGCCTTCTCGAGAATATTGCATGCAGGGAATTGATGTATTTGCCCCAATTGTTTGCATATATTCCGGCCATGGCCGTCCGGGGAACACTCTCGCATGTACATCCGCTGGGGTCGATGTGGCCGACCGAGGTAACGGAGGAATTCCGCCAAAGTATTATGTCCCACGAGACCTATGCCTATATCATTGAAGAGGATCTGGAGGAGGAAATTTTCTTTATCCAAATATATAAAAGCAAGACCCCTACTTTGTCAATAAATAGCTTTATGATTGAGAGCGGACTGGCAGGCTACAGCGAACATTTTGACGAGCAAGTTATGAAACAGAATTTTGGCCGCCGCCCTCGCTACATTCGCGAACGGCTTCCTTCGTGAGTATTATGTTTGTAATTTATTTGAAAGCCTTCCAAACTCGCCCTTCTCGCTCTTTTAGCTTTGAAATGCTCGAAACTGGTGCGTTTCCCATGGATGCGGATCTGAAGTTTGAGAATAATTTCAATCAAATCGTCAACGATCCATTGTTCTTTCGCGAATTTAAGGTTCCCAATAGCCAGAACGCTTTTCTGCAAGACTTGGAAAAGGCGTTGCTAGACTGGATGGTTGGCTACAAGAAGAAGGAAATATATTGGCGAAATTTGTACACGACAGCCAGCCTCAATGCTAAGGAGGAGAATAAAAAGCGTTGCGCTAGAGAAAGAGAAGCTGGACAACGCTGATGAGTAAGAGACGCTGGAGGAGCCCCGGATCCATAGAAGCTGCAGGAGAAAGGGGCTTCTTTTGCATAGGTCCAGGGCGCCAAAACATAAGAGACATAAATCAATATTAATCAAAAGTATCCGTAAGGATGAAAGTATAAAAGTGCTTGCACTAATTACAGTATAGAAGACTGTATGGCAAAAAAAAATGAATTCTCGATTTACAGAATATTTTCATAATTTTTAAAAAATATTTTTAACCACTTAAAGTTTAAGAGAGCACCAAGAATATGCATGTAATTTAAGAAACTATTAAAATGCACAAGCTGCGTCAACAATTCACGCGACTGTGGCAGGGCTGCTGCTACCCCGTTTAATCGGGCCTTAATTTTATTAAACACCGGCCGATATAGTAAATGCTTATCGATATACCCGTGAAAAAGTCCGTGCCCGTGCTGACATATGTATCTTCGTACTGCAAATCCATTTTCTTAGAAATATACATATGTCTTTTGTTCCGATTCACCCAGTATACAGCTAATATATACGCTCCCTTTATCGTGTAAGTGGAGCATTGGGTATTAGTTTCGCCATGGCGACTTGTTCCTACAAGGTACGTATTGAAATAGCGCTATCATGTTGATTAATCATGGCAAAACAAACAGGAAAAGGTCGTAAGACTGGTCAAGTGCTTCTGCGGATGCAGTGACATGACCGTTGAGGAAGTGCATCGCATCTACACCCTGACAAACAGTGTCCACGAGACACTACTAGATGCCGAGGCCACAAAACTGCTGCGCCGTTTCATGGAGCTGAGACGGTCCGGCGACAAAAACGAGGCTGAACAATATTTGGAAATCTACGAAAAGTGTGCGGAATTTCTGCAGGAGGCACAACGTACTTTTACCCAGGATGAAGTGGACGAACTCTGTGATTTGGGGCTGCCCTATGACTTGGAGCAGGATCTGTCCAAACGCATGCTCAGCGGCCAACGTACGGACATAAGTCTCGGTCTTTATCGCATCCAGGGCAAATGCCGCAACGAAATTGAGGGCAGCAGCGACTTTCGTGATTTCCGTGACGCCATCCGGGACAAGATGCGGCGAGTTCCGAAATGATATATTTGGGAAATCCACAAGCTACAATTGGTGCTTTTCGTGTTCATGTTACTATCGTATCGTATATACACATACCAAAGTCAAAATGGTACCTTTTAGAACCGCACTAAACCTCGTCGTCTATTTAGCTAGCAGTGCCTTTATGCCCTCCACACCCACTAATCTTAAGTCACCCACATTTCGTGTCTTCGTGCAACGAACCGAAACGCGTCCCACAACGACAGCGACAAGAAGCAATGCAATTGTGACTTGCAGAAGTGCTAGCTAATAAAATGCATCATAAAATACATTCGCATCACAAATAGAACAACGAACAAATAACTTTTCGACTTACGAGTAAATGTATTCTTTATTTAGTTTAGTTCTTTATAGATTCTTGGTAAGCACTATTGCTACAAAACTATGTATATTTCCAGTTCAGAAATAAACAACTTAATACTAGAGTGCTTCTAGAGTATTGCCTCTTAGGTCTTCTTCCATGAATAATACATTTCCATAGGCTTGTTCACCTGCAATTCAAGACAAAAGATAAAAATTAGCATGCGACTACCATACAGACTGCTTTATTGGCCACTTACCTTCCAGAACTTATCGTTGACCTGATGCAACGTCTGGTTGCCATTCAAAATAACCAACTGCTGTGGCTGCGGAGCGACATAGATGCAAAAGTTGAGCAGGCGGCACGCTTCCGGGAGATCGGCGCCCAAGTCAAGGGTCAGGCGCATGGCCAGATACTTGCTGAGATGATCCACAGTTGCATTGGCTGTGGTCTTGATGTAGCGCACGCAGTTTTCCTTGAGCGCCCTAATCAATTGGTTATCGGCAGACATCTCTGTGGGATGCGGCTTGAAGACCAGTTCGATTTCATCATTGATGCCCAGTTCGCCGTTGCCCTCGCCCTCCGTGTCGATGTTGGAGTCGCCCTCTGTGCGACAATCCATCTGAGAGTCCGACTCGGACTCTTCGGACCGCTCAGAAGTCAGCACCGACATGGCCCGCTTGGGCTTGGTACTGCTTGAATTGGATGGGACTGGCGAGGGTGTGCTCCGCACTGAAGGAGGATTCGAGGCGTCGTCCACCTGCATGCGGTTCGCGGATGTGCTGGCTCCAGTAGTGGCCGATGAGGTGGCAGGTGCCACATTCGAGGTGCTAGTATTCGCCGAAGTTGTTGAAGTTCCAGAGTGCCCGGGATCCCGATTTTCGCGGTCGATGCTGTTCGTGTTGCTGTTGCTGTCATTGGACGCTGTATCGTGGACATTTAATTGATTAGAGGCATTGCGACCCACGCCAGACCCAACAGCGCCACCCCCAGCCCCGCCGGCACCACCACCACCACCACCACCATTACCATTGCCACCTCCTCCTCCGGCTCCGCCGCTGCCCTTGGTGCGGAAGCGCTGTGGTCGATTTTGAGACTGCAGCTTGATGCCCTCGTTGATCGAGTTGACCAAGGCCTGCTGGGACTGCGTTTGATTAAACTTCGCCATCACCTTCTCCTGAATGGCCTCGTACTCCTCCCGACTGGGATAGATCTTCGAGATGAGCAAATCAAAGTTGGGGTCGGCGCGCAGGGAGCGCTTGGAGACGAGTTTCTTCCGGCATGTTGGGCACTCTTTGTTTCCGGACCGCAGCGCTGTCACAATGCAGTCCGAGCAGAAGCGGTGCAAGCACTCCTTAGTAGTCATTGTTTTCTTCAGCATGTCCAAACAAATGGGGCACATTAGCTCGCTGTGGAGACTCCGGGGGGAAACTGCTATCTCGGTGCTGTCTGTGATTATCTCCTGCGGCTTGCGCTGCAGCTCGTAAAGGGATAATTCCCATGTCTTGTTTGGCGCCGGATCCAACGACGTCATTTTTACACCAATTCTGAGGCTTTTTAATAAATTATATTATTGCCTTTTTTCTGGAAATTTTCGCTAAATTTTTTCAATTTGATGTTAGAGATGGAAGTTGATAGACCAATATATCGATAAGTATTTTTTTTAATATATTTGATATTTTTCTGAACTGTCGAACATATAAATAAACATTTTTTAAGGGATTTATCATTAACGTAACTTTGTTTAATAATTTGGAACAAATGGACACTATTTTCTTGTTATTTCAGGTTTTAAGATTATATATCCTGTACTTTTCCCTATACTTATCGTTCCAGGGCATATCGGTAGTTTTGTGCGATAAATGGTATTTAAATTCGGCGGCTACAACCTAGATGGCGCCACTACAATTTGAAATAGCATTGAAGCAGAATTTTCGAATTTAAAACGGTTTGTTTAAACTTTAAAATAATGCAATGAAAGTAATTTTTTTAACAAGTAAAATATTTAAAAATTTTTCTAATTTAAGCGATCAAATTTGTATTCTTCAATTGTTCTTGTGGAAAACAAAATATGGTGGAATATTTTTCTGCATTCTGAGAATTCAGAAATTGTCTGCTCTTGTTCTCCTTTGAGTTTTTATTTCAAAAGGTTTTATACACACAAGAGGCTCCACTGTTTGGTATTAATCTGCCAAATCCTTTTCGGTTGACAATCCGTCAACACCTCAATTTCCCCGAGTTTTCTTGCGGCTGTCAATCACTGGAGGAGCAACTGGAGGAGGAGACGGAGAGACACTTACCAGAACCCGCCAAATATGGCTTAAATGCAGAATTGCCGTTACCTAAATTGCCGTCGCCCGTCACCAGGAATTCAGCAGTTGTTGGTGTCTTAGTGGCTGTGCAGTGTGTGGGGCCGAGAATGCATCAAGTCGGGCTGACTGTTAATTGAATTAGAGGCTCACCGCCGCCGCCACGCCAAATTGACAACCACATGGCTCTTTAAGTCTGCATGCGATGACAATGACCCTCGAGCGGTAGCAGCCTGGGAGCAGCATTCCAATAGTGTTTGAATCGCGTGCTCCAGACCTCAAACCGCGAGACGATATTCCCAAGCCAAAGGTTTTTCCTGGCTTTGCATGGCGATGCCAGTTCGTCACTCAAGCGCGATTACCACCGCGTCCCACTCACCTGTCTGTCACATTGGCTGCGCATGCGAGGTGCGCGGTGCGCGGTGCCCGGTGCCCAGCGGGTGACGTGGCACTAACAGAGACCTTAGGAAAAGGCCGCCGCCGCCGACCAGGCGAGCGGTGAAATTGCTGGACGGACATGCGTGGCATGGCTAAAAACGAAATAGTATATTTGTCATATCACACGGGGTGCGGTGCGGGGTGTTTGCTGCTGCAGGAGCAAGAGCAGGCGTTGCCACTTTCGAATTCCTCATTAGATCGGGCGACGCGGCTAATTATCGTGGGCCCCATGGAGGTGTGCCCCGATTTTCGCTCCCCACCAAATTGCTGCCTCATGGCAGCAGCCCCATAATTGCAGCCTCCATGGGGTCCGCCTGGTGTGGCTGGTGTGCCTGCCTGGGCAATTTTCAACTTATCGAGGTTATCCTCCGCTGCACAGCGATCACTTGACCAGCATCAGCACCAGTTGAACTCCTGCTCCCACACGACGCTTGCGGATCATAGATGTGGCCCATGGCTGTTGCCGTTTCCATAGAGATGCTGTTGCTGCTGCTGCTGCAGCTGTCCTCAATTCTATTCGGTTGGGGTACGTGCAGGTTCACGACCCACATAGCCCCTCCTCTGTGGCTCTCTCTCCCTCTCTCTCTGCTTTCAAGCTTTCTTGAATGATTTCAGCATTTTCCAGGCATTTGCCGGCATCTATTGACATTAATCATTGGCAGATTCTTGTAAAAATTTGCAAGTACAAGTCAGGTACTTCTGGGAAATGATTGGCTTTCGGCATGCTTTTTTATGGCAGCTTTATGAACAGTCGAACAGTCGTCGACTAACATAAAGGAACTCTCTTTATTCGATTTTTTCCCCCGCATGTTTACTGGTGGCATCCGAGGGAATGGGGAATGGGGAGTGAAGGAATGGAATACTGTATACTGGGACAGCTAGTTTTTGTGTGTTGGTCCCAGCTCAATCATTTGGCGCTAGACCGGAAGGAAGCAGACGCCATTTTGTTGTTGCTTTTGTTGCACTTTTGTTGTCTGCGCCATTTTTGTTGGATTTCTGGCTTCTGTTTTTGTACAAGTCTGCGCATTGTCAGCCATTGTCCCAGGAGTTCAAGTGAAAGTTTAATAGAACGAACCTAAAGCGTAACTCTAACGTTGCCTAATTGGGCATAACGACCTGAGCATGAAGGGGGGCGTGGACTTGGGATGTGGGCCTGGGACTGCGACTGGGATTCGGGCACTTAAAGCAGTAAGCAGGCCAGATTGCAGCCCCAGCCCTCCCCCAAATTGCTGTATGAGTAGACCGCAACATGCCACTTAGCCTTCAACTCAAAATCGTAGGCCAAAATCAATGAAACTGAATGGAACGGGAACGGGAACAGAACGGATCGGATCGGATGGCAATGGGGACCTGGATTTTTGGGGGTAGAGCACATCACACATTCCAGGCCATGGAACAGACAGTTAGACAGTCACCCACACACACACACACACACACACACACACACACACACACACACACACACACACACACACACACAGAGGCAGAGTCAGATACAGATACAGGCAGAGTCAGATACTCGTACATCACCTGCAATTGCAATCTGTTAACTTGTCCAACAACAGCAGAAACTTCCACTGCCACTGCCACTGCCACTCATAGCCAACAATTGACAATAACAAGCAGGCGGCGTCCGCCCAATTTTCAACCCAAACCAAACCGTTGGCCGACTCTTTGTGCTCCTGCTGCTGAAGTGCCTCCCTGGCCACCGACCACAACAACATACAAAGCAACAGCAACATTGCCGATAACAAGAGCGAAAGGATAGCTTTTGGGGTCGAAGCACACGATACCCTTGAAGATACAGAATTCCTAAGGCAACGAGTCTACGAGAGTTGACCCTGAAGTAGATATTCTATCTATATGGATTTCCTTTCAGATACAACCTTTCTATGACCGATGTATAATATTATAAACCCGTTGGGATCATATTGTAGGTGTGTGCTAGGGTATATAAAGTTATGTTAAGAAAGGTGTTTTTTATCGTACGAGTAGTTCTATGAAATCGTCTTCTATTTTTGGGTACGCTTCAAAAATATCGACCAAAAAGCAGTAGAAATTACTTGGAATATCTTCTGAACACCAAACTTTAAACAGCAAAAAGAAGGGTCTTTCAATACATTTCTTAGTTATAGAAAGAGTTATGTCTGAATCGAAAACGCATACATAATTACATCTTAAAGACCTGCATTGCTTCCCTTCCTGCATTAAAAGCGACTACGTGAAGTCGTTCTATCCTTTCGTAGGGTATTCCGAACACAGTAACAACAACAGCAGCAACACAATTGGAGTTGAGTTCTTCAATTGCCCACTGTCCAAATATTGCCAGAACCCAGAATCCAGAACCCAGGAACGTTGCGCATTGTTTGCTCGTTATTATGGACGTGGCTGTGCCTGTTGATGTGAGTCAGGCTGGGAGCGGGACCTGGATTCGGGAATGGGAATGGAACCTGGACGAGGACCACAACTCTTTTGTCTTGGACCCGCCACAGCAACAGAAAATACAAAAAACAAAAAGCTCGTACCATAAATAAATCTCAATTAAACTGCAACCCCTTTTTCGAGGGAGGCGTTTCCCATGGCCAGGATAATAATCAATCAGCTAACAAGTGACTGTCGAGGCTACTCCTGGATTCCGTGTTCCCGGTCCCTTCCCTGTTCCCCTTCGCCCCAGCCGTGATTCCCCTGTCAAAGATGTCTCTGGCAGTCACACCCCGAATTTTTCCCGAGTTTTCGGCTGCCACTCTTTTCTATGCCACGCCATGCGGCACGGCACTTGCATGTTTATTATTTGGTTTGGCTTTTAGAAGCCGGCCCCGATCCCGACTCAGAAGAGTGGGGTAGGTAGTGGCAGCGGGAGGAAGAGGAGGGGAAGAGGGAGGGGGTCTGGGCCAGGCCAAGTCGCGACGACGTCACAGTCGTTAAGCGTGACTTTTGTTGCTGCTGCTGTTGTTGTTTGTGGTATGCAAAATACCGACGACGGGAGAACGGAACGGGAACGTAAACAAAAAGCCGAACTCTTCTCAAGACCCAGTCGAAGTCAAAGTCGAAGCCACTCCACGAACCGAACCCAAAGGCAAAGAAGAAAGAAAAGTCCCTAAAGGTGACATGGTAACAACGATCCATGTATGCCCTATAAGCACTCGAAATACTGAAGAGGTTTCATGGAACGAATTGGTTAAATATTGGAATAAATATAAAGATGTTCTACAAAGCTTAGAGACTCTATATATTATAAGTAATCATTTGCAAAGATTTAGGAGTTTAGGTTGGTCTTAAATATGATTTCTATATTTTCCTTTAAGTTTCAAATAGATAAACCTTTCAGAACAAGGCTGTATATGAGGAATAAAAATAGGTAAATATCTGAAATAGAATGAAGTTTAAAGATTAGACTTAAGTAAAGAATTATTACCCCAAAAAGAAAACTATCTAAGTAGATTGTACTTTTTTTGATAGCATTATAATTTTATTTGTAAACTAATTAACATGTTGCACTCATACAGAACTCTTTTAAAGGGGAATTTAAATTTGTAGAAATATTAATCAGGGGCTATTCAGGCGAGAAGGCGTCTCCCCATAGATGGACGGTTTAACCAAACGAGTTTAGTCATTGCCAGAAGCCACGAGCTGCCACAAAGCTGAAATACCCAACTCGCATCGTCCAGGGAGAGGTGGCTTCGGCAACGTTGGCCGGCCTCGTCCATTCAGTCTTTTGCGAGATTTTATCGTGTGCGGACGTGTCTGCGGGTTTATTTGCGAACTCTTTGGCTATACATCATACGGGTACCGGACTCCGCATCGCATCCCAAAAGCTGCACGCGATTCTCATAGATGCATTGGCCAGCCGTTTGGCGCCACAGCCACAGCCACAGCTACAGCCGCACAGATTGGGAGTCGTCGTCTCCGATATAACTTGCAAACGAAAAAGTGCCAAAAAACAAACAAAAACTAAAGAAGAAGTTCAACGCGATATATGAGTGCAACAATGGTGAGGACATATGCCGCTGCCTGGCTGCTCGGGTAAGTCGGGTGTCTGTCTGTCTGTGAGGGGGAGGAGGAGTCTGTTTGGTGCGGCAGGGCAGGGCAGTGTCCGTGGCTTCCTTCCTTTTTAGTTTTTAGACCAGCAACCTCCAGCCGCGCCGCTTCTTTTCGGTCTGGGTAAAGGCGTCTGTGCCGCTGAAGAAGACCTTCGACTCGAACTCCTCCAAATCATCGGTCTGCGTGCTGTACTCCTGGCAGCTGGGGGTGGGAAATCTATGGATTATTGTGAGTTCTGCTGAATCGCCTCTGAGTCACCTACTCGATGGGCAGCCAGTGCCGCGGTATGCTGCTGTGTGGGGCTTTTGCAAGCCTATTGGTATAGGTGAGACTTGAGCGACGCTTCGTCCCAGGCCCAGAGGCAATCCCACGAGCAGACTGAGGACTATTCGGTTGATTGGAGGAATTTTCATGGTTATGGTTATTGAATGAGTATCGTTGTGGAGGTTCAAATCAAGTGTAAATAGTCGTTAAATACCTTTTCAACTGGCCCTTGGCCTTCGCCTTCGCCTTCGCCTTGTCCGCCTCTTCCGAGGGAGCCTCCTCCTCTGGAAGTGTATCCCCGATCTGTTCACACGACGGTGGCTCTATTAGCCCCTCTCTGGGCCGATCGGCTTCCAATCGTAGCGCCTTCACCTCTATTAGTATGAGTTCCACCAGCTGATTGATTGTCTGCATCATCTCGTTTTCGATGAGTCCAGTTAGGTTCTGAAAGTCGTTGTGGATTATGTCCAAGGCGGCATCCGAGGGCGGCACCTCTGCCTCAACGCCCGTGATCGTGGTCGTGGTCGTAGCCGTGGTCTGGGTGTGCAAGGATCGGTTATTAGTCGTGGTTTGCACGGCCACGCAGTTGTCTCCCCGCACTGTCTGGCTGCCCACGCAGCTGATCGCTGGGCTAGTTTGGTTGCCATTGTCTCCCGTATTAGGGATCACTTGCGTGGATATGGTATTGCAATTCAGAGCCTGTCCCTGGCTACCTATGGACTTTTGTTCGGGGTCCAATGTCTGCTGATAGCTGGAGTACTGCAGAACGAGGTCAATCGTGTCCAAGTCCACAGTCCTGTACTCCAGTCGATGCGTTTGGCTGCATTGTGTCACCTGGCTCATTGCCAGTTGCGGGGTTTGACTGCCTTTGGCCTGCTGGATCCCTGCCGACTCTGGGATTTGACTGGCTTTGGTGTCTTGGTTTATTATCGGATCAGAGGTTTGGCTGCCTGTGGCTTCCAGGATCGTTTGAGACTCTGGCATTTGACTGGCTTTGGTGTCTTGGTTCATTATCGGATCAGAGGTTTGGCTGCCTGCGGTTTCCAGGATCGTTTGAGACTCTGGGATCTGATTGGCCTTGGTCTCTTGTTTCATCGAGGAGCAGGAGGTTTGGCTGCCTTTCGTCTCCTGAACGGTTGTCGGATCAGTTTGGCTACCTTTGGTCTTCTGGATCATGGTTGGATCAAGGGTTTGGCTGCCTTTGGTCTCCTGAATGGTTGACGGATCAATAGTTTGACTGCCTTTGGTCCTCTGGACGTTCCTAGACTCAAGCGTTTGGGTGCCGCTATTCGCAAGGGTTATCCGTGGTGGTTTCTTCAGCTTCATCAACCGCCGGAGACGCTTCGCTATGCGACTCTTCCGGCTGGGAGTGCACCTCCTCCTCCTTATGTGTGAAATTTTGAGTTGACCATTCTTCAGGGCATAGTGCACGGCATATCTGAAGGGGGGAAACACGAGTCCTGGCTTCAGGAAGCTGGGAAGCTGGGAATCCTCCCTCCACACTCACCTCACTTTGCCGCAGTGCACCCGCCACTGGCCGTGGTGACTGCCGCACGGACCATCGGCCAAGGCCTTTGCCAGCAGCACCTTCAGATCGATTTGTATATTCAGATTGTGTCCCATTTTATCGCCTTGCTTTAATCGCACAAAAATTGTACACAACTGGGCAATTTTGACAAAAAAAATATTGATTTATTGTAAGATTTATTGTAGTAATATTTGAATGTTGGCTGCTGGCGCTGACTGGAGCTATAATGATGTATGGATACTATGGATTCATGGAATTCTAATTAACAACCTACTGGGTTGCTGTTATTCCGATCGAATTTTCACACGAAACCCTTTTGAAATTTCGAAATTTGTCTTTAAATATCCAACACGCAATCTGTGCATCGCTCCCCATGGCTGCCGCTGTCCTGGGTCGGGTGGGACCATGTTGTTCCTGCTGTTGTGTGTATGGCTTGCGGGCTCCTTTGTGCTGGCGATTCATTAATAATTCAAAAATGCCGCATATGTTGCACAGCCAGGATGGGCACGGGACGGGGATGGAGGCAGGACAACAGCAGAAGCGACAGCGACAGCAGCAGCAACAAAAATGCATTCACTTATTCTGCAATTTATCAATTCGAAGTTAACATGAAAATGGCCACAAAAACCACAACACAGACACACAGATACAGAGGATACAAAGGCCATGAGGCAGGAGTCGGAGTCCGAGTCCGAGTCGGAGTTTGAGTCCCTGCCTCGGGTGTTGGGATGGAGCTGGGTCTGGAGCATGTGGTGGCCACTGCTAAATACGTGTTGATTTGAGCGCCTTTCGATTGGATTTGCAATCCATGCACAAAACATACAACAAAAATCGATGGGTGGAGAGAGGATTGGAGGCGCATCTGTGGCCCAGTCCGACCCGGCCCGGCCCGGCCCGACCATCCATCAGCGTGCCTCTAATCCCGCCCAGAGGCATGGCTTCCTTTGTGTGCCTTGTGTCTTCCCACTTGGAATTTATGCAGCTTCTCCTTCTAAGGCTCCTCTTTGCATGCATTTTGTGGAGTGGCGCGGAGTGGAGTGCGCGACTCAGGCTCAGAGACCGAGGCTCAGAAATGCCATGCACGTTTTGTGGCCTTCGGTTACATTTATTGCATAAAACTTGGCCAATTTCCATTATAATTTGTGTCGACCAGAGACCGCCAAGAGGCTCGAAAAAAAGGAAAAAAAAGGAAAACTAAAAACGAAGAAACGACTCCCCAACTGCCGACTGCTTAGTCGGTCAATAACATTGCTTGACTTGACAAAGTATCCAATGAGAAGATCTCTCTTAAGAGGCTCTCGATGGTTCTCTGGGAACAGTTTGTCAAACGCTGACCTAAGCCACTCCAAGCCGCTCCATTCCATTCGAGTGCTGTAAGACGAACACTGAAAGAAACAAATTAGTTCAATCAATATTTTATACAGAATAATAGGTATAGTATTACGTCTCTTAAATTACAATTAATCTCTGTTTAAGGTTAAAAAAGTATACCTAAATATATCTAGTGGATATATCTCTCTGTTGGATTTGCACTTTCAAAAGTATCTATGTATATTACAGAGGCCCTAGCTAATAAACAATCTTTCAAATTAGTTTGTAAAGTATTTAATTTTCTTCAATTAATTTCTAAGCCTGGTCTTTTCTCTCAGTGTAGTACCACTGATATACTATCCCTCTCAAGCGCTCGTATCAGTTATTGCAATAGCCTGGGAGATAGTTAGATCTTGGAATTTCGTCTAATGCTCTCACGCCTTCATGGGTTTCCCATTTCCCAACCGCAGTGCATTCGTCTCTATGATCGCTCTCCATTTCCCTCACTCTCCATCGCTCTCTCGCTCTCTCGCTCTCTCTCTCTCTTTCTGTCCTGCTGCCTGCTCTCTCACTCGTGTGCTGTAATTGTACGTGCTTATTTGCATTTTTATCTGCTTTGTTGTACGCTTTCTTCCGTGCTGGTATCATTACTTGACACTGCCACACACCAGAGGAACCAGAACGAGAACAGACCCCAAAGCGAACCCCATCTCCCTCTGGAACACCCCCCTTTCCGGACTCTGGGCCAGGCAGGCAGTGTCCATCCGTACGTCCGAAGGTGTACAATTTCAAAGAGGGCGGACCCCTCTCTATTTAAAGTCATCTCTTGGGTTACACTTTACCCCTCGACGAAAACAAAACGAGCTAAAAGAAAATAAAATAAAATAAACTACAATACAAAAAGGGAACATAATGAAGACCTGAAGTTGGGGCCACTTGTCAAAGCCTGCCGCCTTTGCCGACTGATTGACCCTGAACCCTGTGAAGGAACCGGGAGCTGGGAGCTGAGAGCAGGAGGTATGGGGTGCCAGGTGCCTGGTGCCTGGTGCCTGGTCAGCAGGGTCCAATCAAAACCGCATGGAGCCTAATCCCCTCTAGAATTTCGCACATAAAACACAACAAGAAAAACAACAAATATTGCCAGCGAATAAAACGACAGCCATAAAAGTAATTTCATTCCATTTCTGTTCAGATTCTGCTGCCTCGTTTGTCTAGCCGCCACGGCGCAGGGCAGCAGCAGCAGCAGCAGTCGTTCGGTAGGAGCATCTGCCGCAGCAGCACTGGCCAAGGATGTGGCACACATGCATAAAATCAAGAGGCAGCAGCAGGACAAACACCAGCAGACGCTGCAACTGCAACAAGGAGTGGCTGTGGCAGGGGCCAAGCAGCAGAAGAAGCAACTATCCAGAAGCGCACATGGCCTCAATAAGAAGCTCCTCGGGTGAGTAGCCATTGGAGGGTGGGCTGGCGAGGCGAGGGGTCACGCCTCTTATTTTGGGCTTAATTAAAGCACTGTTTTTGTGGCCCTGCTCTAAGGCCATAAATTACATAATGAAATATTCATGGAAATCCCTCTCTGCCCCCCGCCGCCACTTGCAACCTCTGTTACATTCTCTGTCCTCTGTCTCTTCCTCCTCTTTTTGTATGCTGCAGCCAAATGGGCTTCATGAAGGTGAAGGCTCCCAACAGCCACAACCGGAAACGTTTGGCCGTTGAGTCACGACGCCATGCCTCGCGCGATGATTCACACATGTTCATCATCAAATTGCCGCCAAATATGCACTACTATGCAGGACCCAATGCCGTACCACAGAATGCACCACCGATGGCCAGCAGCAGCAGCAGCAGCAAAAGCAGCAGCAGCCAAAAAGGCAACGCACCCAGCAAGATGGAAGCGGCGGCAGTGGCAGCGGCAGCGGCTGCCTCGAGAAGATCTGCCACACAAGCACCGGCCAAGGCAGCAGCGGCAACCGCAACCGCAACGGAGGCGTCGGCGTTGAAAGCTAACGGGAAAAAGGTAAACGGGATTCCATTAGGTTACACCATAGACACACACAATGCCAGCAATGCACTCGCACTCGCTGGCACTGGCACTCGCGTCTCCCTCTTGGCCAGAACTGGCTCGATGGATGGCCAGCCACATGGGTCTGAGGTATCTGGGTTCTGACTCTCGCCTCCCGACTCTCGACTCTGGTTCTGGGCAACTGGTGATAAACATCGTCCGCGCATGCGCATAAAACAAATTGCAAAAGAGAGAGAGAGAGAAGCAGAAGAAACCAAAGAAGATGTCGAAAGAGAGAAGCGGAAAATGGATTACCCATTTGGGCCGATGGCAACAGACATGGGAGACATGGGAGACGACCGTTGTTGCAGTCATGGAAGTCACCCATATAGACGGGATGGGACGGGTCGGGAAAATACTTGTAAATAAAACCAAGACTAAAGTTGGACCTCAGCTGCTGAGCCGCTGAGCTGCCGCTGCTGATGATGGCCGACCGACATACGAGCTTTAACTGCAACTGCAACTCCATCGCCAAGTTGCAGTTCCACATAATTTGTTGTATTCCCAAAATGGGTATCTTGGGCAGGCCTATAAATAGCATTGACATAGGGTGGTTCTCCCTCGCCCCTCCAGCTGTCATTCAGTCTATCTACTGGGTATCCATTAGTCGAGCAAGTGTATGCCGCATTCCCAGCTGTAATACATTGCCTTGTGGCTTGTTGCTGTTGGGGTTCGTTGCTGTTGTGTGCAGAATTAATGCGGCAAGTGTCAATGTCAGTGGGATGTGGGACAGAAAAGAGGGAACATCCAGCAGGCAGGCAACATGTGGATGCCGCCTCCCGAACAGAGGCACGAAAATCATTACGCTCTCACGACTCCTGCTGGAGGTTTGGCGCTTTGGAGTGATGCCACATGAACCAGAAATTAATATGCAAGCCATTAACCAACTCCGAGCCTCAATTAAAAATGCAATTTGTTAGAGTCAGTCTCAAAGAGCAGCCACCAGCCACCACCAGCCACCACTAGCCACTAGTCACTGGTCACTGATCACCGTTGAGCCTAATATAGACGCCAGCCAGTCCAGTGGACTCCGTGTCCCGAGCCAAGCTGATTTATGGGACGCCAGTCTCCGAGTCGCGAGTCCAGTCCAGTCTTTCAATCCAGTCCTCGAGTAATGTTGTCTAATCAGTGCGTTTTTCAATTGCAGGTCTCATTTCCCTTCAGCTCGAATGGTCGGCCGGGTCGGATCTACCACTGGAACCTGCCGGTGCTGAAGCAGGCGCTGCAGAAGAAGCCGCACTTTGCCCACGTCTCGCCATCAGACCGCAACCGGCTGCTGGACATCGAGAATATACCCACCTGGCGCAAGCCCTGGGAAAATGAGACCGTGGAGAAATCTATCACCACCAGCAGCGGCAAGTCCAAGTACAAGAAGTCCCTCAAACCGAAGTCGCCCACATACTATGCCCCCTCGCAGGCGGTCAGCAAGCAGAGTTTCCACAAGTACTTTGCCGGCAATGGGAAGCCCAAGGGCTTCTATGTCATCAAGGAGCACCAGAGCAAGCCGCAGTTCTATCACAACATCATATCATAATCGAATCATCCCATAGCCACCATAGGTCCCCGCCTCGTGGGCGTATCTATTCCTATTCCTATTCAACTTCTACTTCTACTTTAGAACACTTCCGTCCAGTTTCGACTAGGATTGTAATGGCAATCCTTGCATAATACTCGACCGCATTTACTGTCCAACAGTTGGGCGTGTGAAATCTATTTTTATAAACGCAAAGAATACAATAACAGCATCGGGATGGTCCATGGTCCCCACTGCATCAATATATCACACATTTATCCGTGGATATCGGGGGGAGGGTCCATTTCGAACTGCATTTTAGCTGCTAAGCATCTGCGTAAAGCAATTAATTATGGCAAATATCAATGCTATAGTAGGTTTAAGTGCATGTACGATTTTGTTTTGATAAATAAATATTGACTGATTTTTAAATGCATTAAAGGGTCTTTGCTACTCCACCTCCTCCACCTCCTCCTCCTCTATACCGAATCAGACAAAGAAGCGACAAAGAGGCGGTACTGTCTGCTGTCTGCTGTCTGGGTTCTGTCCTCTGTTCAGTTTATTGACTTTGACAAAGGTAAAAAGTGAGCCACAAAAAGGTGGGGCAAAGTGTCTGGCAAATTTTGGGCGACGCCAAAGAACGAGACTCTTGAGCCGGCACCGCAGTCGTCTGCTAATTATATAAGCCATAAGCCATAAGCCTGGTCGTGTTCTCTCACTGCGAACGAACCCTTTGCGAAAGATCTGCACCGGCGAGAAATGGAAATGAAAACGGAAGCGAGGCGATCGTGCGCATGCGCAATATCTCATTTGTCAGAGATTCAGAAATTCAAACACAGATACATATTTATAAGCCGCCCAGCGCCAGAATAACAATAATAATAATAATCTTAACAACGACAAAAAGTCGCTGATATAATGGGAAGATGTGGCGCACACCTTCAAACTGCCGCATAAATAATGTTGTGTGGCTTTTCTTCTCTTTACTTAATTTCCCATATACTTTTTTTCAGTTCTTTTTTTTTGGCGACTCGGGCGCATAATTGTTTTCGCGGCTTATGCCTTTCTGCGTCTGCTGGCTGCTGCTGCTGCTGGCTGCTGCTGCTGACTCACGTACGTTGAACTTTTCACCCGTATCCCCATCAGAATGCGTACGTACGAGAACGAGGGTCTGTCGTATTGAGTGCGCGGCTTAAGTAGATTTAATGACTTGTACTTTTGTAGTAGGCAAAAAGCCACAGAGAATGAAACACACATAAATCACTTTTATGACAAATGCCGTCAACTGATGTCTGCCTGTCGAAAGCCGCCAGGACGCGTAGGGACAGAGGCTGTATGCCTGAGGCTGGGCCCGATGGCAAGGCATTGATTTTTTATGGCCATCATCAATGGAAATTGCTTTGTTGGCCTCCACCAGGCGGTAATGCAGATAACAGTTACCGCAATCAAATGGGGGATAACATTCGTTTGTCTAAATGTGGCATTTCTTAAGCCAACAGCACGGACAAGTGTCTGGCTATCACTGGCACACAGTCGTAGTATCGCAGTCGGAGCCAGAAGTTGCAGCATGTTAACGCCATTTCCGCCTGTCATATCAAAATAATTATCTCAAACTGTTGCCTCGACCAAGTCCTAGCTACCCAGCCACAGCCACACCACACCACACCACACAAAACCAAACCAACCCGAAGCGAGACCACGAAATGCGACAATAACAAGATCTACTGCGAGCGCAGTCGTTTGCGTGCGGGGCACAAGCTCAGAAGTTGATCCGCAGAACTCGTTCTTCACGCAATCTTGATTGTAATTATGTAATTCCGAAATTCTAACTAATTAAACTAACATTGCAGCTAATTGTATTTACATAACGTACCTGTTTGGGATCAGCTTGACTCCTGTCCAAGGCAGATTCGCTGTGTTTAAGATAATAAGATGACTTAATCTTAATGCTTGATTCAAATTGATGTTCAAACGTAACGGCTGTGGTAATTAGACGCCACCTGGCGACTGTGTTTGATAAGTTCCGTTCGTTTTATTTACAAATGTAGTTAATATGTAGCAAATGTGTAGTTAACATATCGTTTTATCGTATGCCAACACTGTAGAAATTCGAACTCAGACTCAGCTCATGGTGAAATTATATATAAATATAAATGACGTATCCACCACACGTGCTCTCTTTCGGGGACGTTATTTTGTGTCAGTCCTTAAAATTGATTAGTTTATCAGATAAAATTATGTGGTCAGTGGGTGGGGTCTTGATTAGCTAGTAATTTTAGGCGGAAGATCAAAATTTACGAATATGTTATGTTTTCGATGTTTTTGCGATGTATTTCTATGTTATGTTCGCAACATCATCGCAACATTAGCAACATCATCGCAATAACATCGACACTCACTTACGTCGTGCTCGACACTCACTTACGTATTTTACCGTTGGCAGCATTAATTTGTATGGGCCAGCAACATGTTCCGCGAAATGAGCGACAATGTTCCGCAACATGGAGCAACATGAACACGGAATGAGCAACATTCTGCATACCCCTTGGAAAAAGTTATGATAGAACTAAGGAAATGTTTGTCATCGCTCCCATGAATGCAGAAAATATCTCAACGAAATATTGTAGTTAATGATCCTCTTACAGAGAGCTAACCATAAAAGTACTATATCGAGATCGGGATCGCGATATATATACAGGAAAAAAATCAATTGAATGAACAGATAAAAAAAATGTTGATTACGTTAATTACGTTGTTAATTACGTTGTTAATTACGTTTTAAAGCAGCTTTAAAAACACAATTTCAATATCAATTAAAGAAAAAAGGGTATCCAAATGTCCACACCACCGGTTGACAGGCAACAAGTGTTCAAATGACGTGACATTCGACTCTCACTTACGTTGTTGCTGCGGTTGTTTAAGAAGTACCTTGTGCATATGACTACTGTGGTTTTAATGACACTCGGGATACACTCGTTCATACAACCGTATGCCTGTTTTTCGTGCGAGGTAGCGTCAGTTGGGTCGATCTGTAAGCCGAACGGATCCGAGCAGCAAAATGAGGTATTGAACTTAGGTAAAGGAATATACCAAGAGCACATACAAACAAAATCTCGGTAAAATTTAAGTATTTTATTTTTTAAAGTCCCGTCACAGTTGAAAAACAACGAAAAAAAATAGATGGATTAGAAAATACGTTTTTCTTTAGAACTGCAACGGACCAGTTTTTTATTGAGTATGGATAACAACGAATATACCTAATAAAGGATACCAAAACCAGAATCATACGTTGCCTAGTTTACTTTTTATTCCACCTGAAAGATGCAGTATGTGAATAAATGTTGAATACATTTTTGCACTGTGCTCATATCTCATGTCATATTTCTGATTATCCAAAGTTTCTATTTTTACAAAAGCTTTGGAAAATTCTCTATTAGATGCGTTTATTAATGTTATCCAAAGCGCTCATGGCTGATGTCCCACTGTGCACCGTAGATCGTTCTTTAGTCCAATCAATGGAAAGGGAAACGGAACGCGGAAAAACAGTTTTCAACAATGAAACAATGAATTAGTAATTTGATTTCCTATAGTATATAGTATATAATATAAAGTTTATATAACGTCGTCGAAAGAGGTTGTGTAGCGCACGATTTTTTCGTTTTCTTCTTCTTCATTGTTTACGAATGGACTCGTACAATGAAGAAAACATGCTATTATTTTAAATCGGCATATATTTAATAAACTATGTGTGTTATTGTGTACATATGACACAAAACCACACATAGTTTATTAAATATATGCCGATATGTGTGTGTCATGTGTGTGTTATATACATATGTTTTTGATTCCTTATTAGATAAAAACATGTCCACAAAATATTGCATGCTATGCCGTTCGAAAACGTAGGAAGGGAATTTTAAAGTACCACGAGACGAAACCAGAAGGGCGCTGTGGTCAAAGAGCACCGGCGTTGAATTTACGAGTTGCAGTACAATTTGTAGAAAACATTTTAATGACTCAGATTTTGTTTACTATCCGTCCGAAAATTCAACAAAACGGAGACGACTGATGCCAACTGCTGTACCACAGAAGCCAGAAGCAAAGCAAGTGTTCACAGAACATATGTCATCAGCTTGTGGTGGCAATGTTTTTGATTTTAACTCGCAAACCGAGTATGTTCACATTGCAGTTACTATTTTATGGTTATTAATATGATTAATTTGCAGGCAAGAAGTTGTTGATTCTGGGATTATTTTAGAAAATTTGCGTTTACAAAAGAAAGTGGCTGACTTGCAAAGGGAAAATTCTAATCTCCTTGCAGAACTCGGAAAAATGCAGACGCTTAGGGATTCCCTTAATACCTTTTTCACAAAATCGCAGATCAGGAAACTGGAAAGCGGAGGCAAAAGAGTTCAATGGAATCACGATGACATTTCGAATGCGATTTGTCTTCATGCTGCTGGTCCCCGGGCGTATCGCCATTTGTTAAAAAAGCGGTATCCACTTCCATGCTTATCCACTTTGGACAAATGGTTGCACTCAGTGGACATACAGCCAGGCATTTTAGATTTTGTCATTTCCTTAATGGAAAATGCCGTAGATATGGACGATGAGGACAAAATATGTATTATTTATTTCTAGTTGTTCTAGTGTTCCTGCTGACTTAGCCATAGAAGACCCGAAAGGAGAAGAAGAAGCCGAAATAGATAGCCAACTCACCGATGACTCCATAGAGTACATCTCAGGCTATCTGATTCGGCGATTGTCATTAGATTGTATTGACAAAGAAAATGCAGCATTCACTTATGTTGATATGGTGTCTGCGGGTGGGCTGAAGAAGCCATCAACAGAATTTGTTGAAAAAATAAAAGATCTGGAAGGTATATTCGAGAAATTCAATGCAAAAATGCATATAACATTGAATTAAACGTAAAGACAAAAGAATTTTTTTTTAAAATGCGCATAAAATTTCGTATTAAAATTTAAATAAAAAACTGAAAATTCAAAAACAAAAGCAAAGACTGATTGGTCAAAAAAAAATGCTCAAAATATTACTGTAATGTTTTGTACATATTATTATTATCTTTATAAATATATATGTATTTGAATTTCGCCCTATTAAATATGAATTAAAATGTTATAATTTTGCTTGAACTATTTCTTTTAATTTATTAGCAGACAAATTTTCTTCTCTGCCAGCTGAAACAATAACAAACGAAGAGTGCAGAGCGAAAAACGCTTGCCATCTCTTTCTAGCGCTTGCCTCTCTGAGAGCGGAGAGAGCGAGGTGAAAAAATAACGTCCTCACCACTGCCGAATACGTCACCTTATATATAATTTCACCATGACTCAGCTAATCGTGTGTTTTCATTTTGAAAATTACGGATTCCTGAGGCTCGGCTCGGACATGGACAACGAATTAAGCACCCAAATGAGAGATCTAATACTGAATACCCGAGTGCCTCTGATCATTGACGATTTCCCGATCGACTGGGAATGCTTCAGGGGATCGCTACACGATTGGTGCGAACGCTTTGACAAGGACGCGGCTGGTCCGCCGGCATTCGAGCTCATGTCTATGGCGGACTGCACCACGCCACAATGGGAGCGAAAGAGGACGAGGGTCAACATGAGCATGCAGCAGTTTCTGCGGGACTACGGCTACCTGGAGGATGATCAGACTCATTGGGCGGCCTATCAGTACAAGCGAGCCCACGAAGTGCCAGCCAGCTGCTTGAAAGGCATCGACTTCTCCTGCTTTGGCTTTCCGGAACACCAGAACGATTTCACCTTCTGGCTGGGATCGGAACCGGCCAATACGCCCTGCCACTACGACACCTTCGGCGTGAACATTGTAGTGCAGGTGTACGGCAGCAAATCCTGGCTGCTATTTCCACCCGAGACGCCGCTGCAATCCACGCGTGTGCCCTACGAGGAGTCCAGCGTATACTGTCTGGACAACTTCTATGCGCCAGCGCGGGAAAAGCTTCCGCAATTCATGGAGTATAGCGATCGGGCCTACTATTTCACACTGCAGCCAGGCGATGTTCTCATCGTGCCCCGTCACTGGTGGCACTATGTGGAGGCGTCGGAGACATCGCTGAGTGTCAACTACTGGGTGCCGCTCAAAGACGACATGGACCTGGCCCTGGACGAGTTTCTGGTCAAGCACATTGTCGAGAGCTTTGTCAAGGGCGAAAGTGAAGAGACAAAGCAGTATCTATTGAATCCCAATCAACTGGAGGACATATCTTCGACGCCTAGCGAACTGTTTTCCCAGTTCCAGCAGGCCGTGCAGAATGCCGAGAGCGAGGAGCACAAACGGAAGCTTTGGGAAACCGATTACTTGACTGCATCGAACTTCAGGGAGCTTCTCAATACAGTGCCTCTTACCGTTCGGCCCCTGGAGGTGATGCCCAAGGAGGAATATAAGCTATTGCTGGAGTCCAACTCCAAGCGGCAGCCAGCGGAGACGGGAACAGCTGCTGCAAGTCCGCCAATCAACTCCACATTGGAGCTCCTCATCAGCAGTATGTGTGCCCCGCGCACCATTGCGGGCATGAAGCGCGAGTTCTTCCGGAGACTGAGACAGGGCGAGGCGTAATAGCACTAAAAACGTTTATTGTGATACGTGATAATATTTTTGTTGCATATATGAGATTAAAATCCAATAAGCCATCAACATGTATGATACAATTTCAAGCAAACGAACGGAAACCGAAACAGAACCAGAATCAGAACACAGAGCATTAAATGCCTTGACCACCAATTGCCGTTTCTCTACGATCCGGGACTCAAGCGAGAGACCTTGGTTAGACCACAGTGTGGGTATAAATACGGGTTAGATGCGGTTTACCAGCCTGGTGGCTTCTGGTTGGGATAGCCGCCCTGCTGTTGGGGGGCATAACTGCCAGGATAAGTGCCATAGTGGCCGGGTGGTGGTCCCTGTGGATATCCCCCCGGATACTGATAATCTGCAAAGGAAAATAATTCACATAACTAGGGGCACAAATTGCTCCAATTCTCTCAGTACTTACTGCCAGGATATGGGAGCGTGGCATACGGATTGAAGCTCTGGGGCATCGGTGGCGGCACATAGGCTGGATATGGTACTCCTGGCTGGGCGCCATATGGCACCGGCATGCCATGCACCTGGGCAGGATAGGGCATATTTGCAGCAGCTGTCGCAGCCGGTACGCTGGGAGCAGAACCAGCTGGATTGGATGGAATGTCTGTCGAAAACAAAATGTTTCATTATCAAACTCTGGTAAGGAAAGAGTCTACCTACCGCTGCCACTGCCCGAAGTGGAGGCATAGTGCGAGGGCAGAGAGGGCGTTGCCGGGCATGCCTGCCGACTCGACGCTGTGGTTAGGTCCTTCATGAGCTCCTCCTTTTCCGTTTTTCGGGCAAACACAAAGTCGCTGATCTTGTTCTGGAATACGACCAGCAGCTGGGTGAGGTCGTTGTAAAATTTAGTTCCCTCCTGGAGATTGCCCGACAGCTCAATGTAGCTGTCGTAGGCCGTGGCCAGCTCCTGGTAGAGGGTGTCGCGCGAGCTGCCACAGCTTCCCGTCTCCGAGACGAATGCCCCATGGGCGCTCTGAATGTCTGCCACCAGGGACTGCTGACGATCGACGCTCTCCCTCACCTGCTGCTGCAGAGGATTGAGGACCTGGCCAATGCGAGACAAAGACAAGGCGGGCTCGTCGATAGCCCCATCCTTCTGTAAGGCCAGCAAGAACTCGTTCTTCATGTCGAATGTGGCCGACTTGAGCTCCGATTCGATGGCATCGCGCTCTGCTTTGATGGTCTCCACATCCTCCATCAGCTGCTTGAGGCGCTGCACGCTGGAGCAGTTGGGATCCACGCTGCCGCTGGCCGAAGGCAGCGATTGCTGGATCTCCTCCGGGGACATGGACAGCAGCTGGATGCCATTCTGATTGGCTTCAAACTTCTGGCGCACAACCTTATCGGCCTCGATGGCATTGGTGATGACCTCGCGATACTTCTTCGCATTGGTGCGGAACATCTCCGTCAGCTTATCAGAGCTGATGCGCGTCCAGCGCTCTTTGAACTGCGCCCGCAGCTGATTGTCCGAGTCGCGCTCCTCATCGAGCAGGCGCTCCGTTTCGTCCAGAATCTCGCGATTACGATTGAGAAGGTCAGGCAATTCCTTCAGCATTGTCTTGACATTTTCGACACCTCCCTTTTGGCGCACCTCGACCGCCTTCTCCTTCAGGGAGGGAGGTAGACCGCTGTTGCTATCGGCCGTCTCCACAGCCGCCGGAAGGTTGAGGCTCGCCAGCACAGCATTCAGCGTCTGAGTGGACTCACGCAGCTTCATAATCTCCACATTGACAATCTCATTCTTGCGCATGTCGGAAGCGGTCAGGGCACGATGCAATTCCACTGGCACAAGGTTGGTGAAGATGTCCCGGAAATTGGATGCCATGGGAGAGGCAAGGGGCTGCGGTTTTGCCAGCTGCGCTTTGCCGGGAGAGGCGAGCGTGCTCAGCTCTGGTATCATCTCATTGTAAATGAACTCGTTGTCCTTGGTGGACTCGGCCAGGTTGCGCTTAGCGCGACTGAAGTACTCGTCCAGGTACGTCTCATTGCCGCCCCGCGACTGAGCCGCCTTGAACAGAACGACGGCGTTGCGCAAGCGAGCGATCTCCTCGCCAATCTTCTTGGCCGCACGACAGACGAGACTCTGGTAGAGCTGGGTCAAAGCATGGAATCCGGCCTGCTTGCCGGCCACCGTGGGTATCCACTCCTTCTCCCACAGACTGCGCACCGACTCCTTTTGCATGGCACGCAGAACATCCGCATAGAACTCCTCGCCCTGGCAACATAGCTTCGCTATAATCAGATTATTCATGTTATCTGCAAGGAAATTGGAGTTTTTATTCTGCTCGGATAATCCATTGGCTTGATTACCTTTGATGGCCTTAAGGATAAACACCTCCTGCGCCTGGGCCACCATCAGAGCCTGCATCACAACGAGCGTGTCCTGGCTGATGTCGGGCGTCGGCTCCGATGGCACTGCGGCTGGCGTGGCTCCCTTCAAGTACTGAAATATCCCCGCACTCTGCTGCAGCAGTTTGATGGCCATCTTGAGGCCCTCATCGTTGTCCAGCTGCTGGCTGGCTGCAATGCTGCTCTGCAGGGCTGCAATGTTGAAGAGCACACAAACCTTCTCGTACAGCAGCGATGTGTGAGCTGCAAAGTAAATCGAACCCCCAAGATAGTTAATTATGAAATTCCACAACTGAAGATGAGTCACTACTCACTGAGGCTGATTTTGCCACCGAAGATGGAGCCCTTGTCGAAGGCATCTTTCCACTTGAAGGGGATCTGCAATTCGCTGACCGATATCTTTGTCTCCAAAGCGCAGATTTGATCGTAATAGCTGGGGAAACAAAAGCGAAAGGCGAAGAGCAATTAAGAGAGGACGTCATCCGCTGAGCTTGTTTACGTCTGGCCCAATCACACAGACACACACAGACACACGGGTGGCCCCACCGTGTGTCCGAGTACTCTTTCTCCTATCAAGTGCGTGACTCATGCAATGAAACTCCAATAAAACCCCCAAGCATAGCACCCAAAAGTACTTACGCATAGACCACGTCCAGAGAGGCCTCGTATTTCTCAAAGAATTTCCAAATAGCCGTATTGCGTTGCTTCGAAAACTCATTTACAGCATCGGAATATTTCGCCTTCTCCTCCTCCGAGGCCCCATTGTAGGTACTTTGGATGAGATTGTTCAGCGGTTTCACGATATCCACCTCCGATGGCTTCTTCAACGGCACACTCAAAAATTTCGACATTTTCTAGTTGTACTCGGACAACCCACGAATAATTTAGTTACACCCAAACAGCACTATTTTAATTAGAAATTTTAGTCTCGGTCCCTAGACCGTGATTCCGCGGATCTTTCGATATATACGATGAAAAACGAACTTAACCCATTACGGGCCAATGGGTATAGTACGAGCCGATAAGGAAAGGCCCGTAACGGGCGAAACAGAAGAACAAATTTAGTTCATTCTGTCCATGATCGGGAATCATATTCCCTATTGTATTCCCATTCGTATACCCTATTTCTGACTCCATGTTAAAATACTGTTTTCCAAGCTGCTTTCTCGTATATATATCTCGATCCCCATACATATTTTTGGTATCAGTAGGAACACTACAAACTGCAAAATTTCGTTGAGATAGCTCACAAATTTGGAGATTGTATTTGCATTACTACTAAATATACAAAAAAAATCGGTTATTGCATTCGTTGGACTAACATTTGATCAATTCCCTTATGCACTTCCGTAGAAAGGCAGTTTATAAAATGACTCTTGCTGAGGAAAAAGAGGGTACGGACCAAAAAATGAAACGCATGCAAGGTAAAATTCACCCCATTTGCCCAACATACCATGAGGACAGCCCTGTCCTGGAGAAATATCGTTGTCATCGACGGGTATCGCGATACTATCGAAAGGTAACCCTAGACACTTTCTATTTTCTGATTGCGTTGTTGTCGAGAAAACTGCGAAATAATACTTTTCCCCGTAATTTATCGTTAAACAAAATCAAAGGAGCGCACTGAGAAGGATTCAGGGATTCTCACGTGAGTTGTGAGTATCTGTGTGCAAGCCGCGTTGACTAGAACGGAGAAAGGAATCAGAAAAAGTATAAAAAATCGAAGAATTTTTTCGCGATGGCCGAAGTAGAGAAAATGACAGCGGCTCCGCCGACTGATATACCCGTCTCCTCGCCAAATGCCAGTGAAGCGGGAGGTGGTAGCAGCAGCACAGCCGAATTGGGGACATCCCCCAACCAGGAGCCATCGAGCAACTCCCATCCCCATGACTCCGAGTACGACACTGCGAGCGATCTGGAGGGCGGCGAGGATTACGATGATGACGACGACGAAAGCGGCAGCGAGGAGGATTCGGAGACGGACGAAGACGATGTGGGCAGCGAGACCACCGAGGATGATAGACACAGCGGCACGGTCAGCGGCAATGAAAATTGCCAGGACAGATCTGTGGCCGACAGCGAGGCGCAGAAGAAAGTCGACGAGGATCGCAGCAATCCCCAGTACATACCGAAACGCGGCACTTTCTATGAGCACGATGACCGCACGGCCGAAACCGAGGGCGCCTTGGTCCTCGAGACGGAGAACAGCTCTCAGATTGCTCCAGAGTCAAACGGTGACGTCAACGGGGTCGCTGCCTCGGGCATCACACCCAGTGGACAGCCACCAACCGTATCGCAGGCTTCCAAGACCATGAAGCAGTGGCAGCCGTCCTCTGGTGGTGACCGTTGGTCCCACGATCGGTTCGAAGCCAGCGAACAGGCACCCAAGTCGAGGGCGGAGCTGCTGCAGTCATATGGCTATGACATACGCAATGAGGACGCTCCACCACGTGCCCGCCGGCGCAGAAGGTACACGCGTGGCCCCAGCAAATACTCTCGCAACTGGGAGGACGAGCAGGCTTATCTGAAGGCTAGCAACAAGGAACGCAAGCCACCCCGACCTCAGGACTTCCCGGCACTGAATGAGCGCAAGCCGCGTGGACCACGCACTTCCTCCTTCCGCGAGGAGAAGGAGAATCGCCGCTCAGAACGAGGTGCCGACAAACCACAAGGAGGCGGAGATGGAGGCGCAGGGGGTGCCAGCGGCTCGAATTCCGCCCCACGAGCGCAGGAAGTGGAGCGTGAGCGTGGAGATCGCGATAGGGAGCGTGAACGTGAGCGCGAGCGTGAGCCAAAGAACCGCAACTATGGGCGCGTGAATGGCGGTCCGGGTCGACAGAATCCCATGGAGTTTAAGCCAAAGTCAAATCGTGGTCCGCCACCGGACCGTCGTGAGCGCGGTGAGCGGGGAGAGCGTGAGCGCGGTGAGCGGGGAGAGCGGGAGCGCGACCGTGAGCAGGAGCATGTGGATCAGCGCAACGAGCGTGCTCATCAGAAGCCATCTACTCCCAGATCAAATGGACAGGGCAAGCAGTCGGCGGATGGCCCAATCCTACAGCAGAGCCAGCAACAGCCGCCGAGACAGTCGCCACAGCAGGTCCAACCGCCTCCAGGTCCGGCGCCCCAGACTCAGCTTTCGACCACTAATTTGTCGCAGCGACTGCAGCAGGTGCAGCAGCGCAACGATCCCAGTCATGTGGGAAGCGTTCAGATGCATTCTCTGGCCAACCAGAATCAACAGCAGCAGCAGCTTCTCACGCAGCAGCCACAGCCGGCAGCCCCAGAGCCAAGGACTGCACCCAAACGATACTCCAGTCTCCGTCGCTCCCAGCAGGAGGCATCCCAGCACTTGGCAGAGCAGCAGCAGCAACAACAACTGCAGCAGCAGCTGCATCTTCAACAGCAACAGCAGCAGCAACAACAACAGCAGCCCTCACAGATTATGATACAGGATCCCCATGTCCTGATGCAGTTTGCCTATCAGCAGCAAGAGATTCAGGCCCAACTCCAAACACTGCAACTGGGACCGGCAGCAGCGGCCGTGCCAGCGCCACCAAAGCAACATGCCCCGCCAGCGGCAGCCTATCCCCAGGCACAGGCGGCTCCCTATTATGTGACTGGAGCGGAGCCGGTGCCAGTGCAGGTCCCAGTTTCGGTGTCTGTCCCCCCAGCGTCCCCCTACGTTAATCCGGCCAGTGCCGCCTACTTGCCCCCCACACCGGCAGCTGTGGCCTTTGCCCAGGCCCAGACATCGGTGGTGACGCAGCCACAGCCCCAACCTCCGGCCCAGGCGCAGCCGCCAGCTGCGGTGGCTGGCCAGGCGCCACCGTCCATGAACTTCCATCAGAACTACAATACGGTCGGGGGCACAACCTACTTTGTGCCGCCGGTCCAGACTACCAGCCGACCCGCTGCCTTGCCCCAGCGTCGACCCACCAATGCGATTCCCATTCTACCGCCATCCGAAAAGCATAAGACGCGCCCCGGAGGATTGGCAGGGCCAAATGCCAACCAGACGACCAATGCCAAGGAGGAGGGCGGACACGCGGACAACATTGACCACATCATTGACAACATGTTTGTGCAGCGACCGGCATTCCAGCCACCGGCCACTGGAGAGGCTGCGGCTGCGGGTGCCAAGGAGGATGTGGCCAATAGCAATCCCATTCTTCCGGCACTGGCGGCAGCCGAACAGAACCTCCAGCCTGTGCCGGCTGTTGGGCAGGAATGAGTGTACGCCAATCTTCAACATCAGCAGCAACAGCAGCAGCAAAGGCGCGGGCGCCACGCCCCTGGGCACTCAGTTCCTTTGCCCGCCTACGCCCTGCTGCCGCCGCCGCACATTGGCTACTACCGCCAGCAGCACTAATTCGGATAGAAAACTCAACCCCCCCTCCCTTACAGAACTCAGCTCATCAGCGTTTGGCTGCTGCCTATTGCCCCCAATAGATATTTTTTTGATTCTTTTTAATGTATTTTTGACTCCAAGTCTGTGACTTGAATTTAATTTTTTGTAGAAAGAAACATAAGCAAAATGTGGCGAAAACATTTGTAATTAGCAGCACTAAGCACACACGCAAATAATCGTAATCGAACGAACACTAAACAAGTTACACACACTTTATCCACATATATAATTGTAGAAAAAACGAAACATATTTAACCCCAAGTCCGAGGCCATGCCCAGGCGACTGCTTCAATTGAAATTGTATTTAGGATCTAGGATCATCAGCTGCGGAGCACCCGCCCTCGCTTATTGTATCAAAATAAGTAAAGAATTGTTAGAATTAAACATTATAGTGGACAGTGGAGTTGGCTGGGCGCCTTCGCTTAATTAGAAGCATTTTAAAAACGTGAAACGAAACTGAAATTATCATGCGAAAATGTATTTGCGTACACTAATCCAAACACTGAAACATTGAATTTGAAATAAACGTTAACACGAAACACGCAAAGAGTCCTATATATTTAAGGAATGGGAATGCATACCACCTGTTCTGTACACAAGCGAACGGGCAGAAAGAGAGACGAATACTCGCGATTGGGTATATTTGTAGGATACCAAAACTATATCTACTTTGATTTAATGAAAGATTCATCCGCAAATATGAACGTGCTTCTAATGGAAGTGTGGCATAAAGTCAAGTCAAGATTACTTATAATTGTATCGTAAAACGTTGCAAGAGGAATGGTATTCTCTTCTGTCCACTTAAAACTAAGACCTTAAGCCGGTGGCTTACAGCTTGGACTCCTTGGCCAGCTGCTCCAGCAGAACGCTTATCCTGCGGAACGAGGCCTTGAAGACGTCATTAAACTTTCGAGCGCTCGTCTTGATGCTGTCGCGATAGGCAGTGGTATTGATGAAGACACTATCAAAGACACAAACAATTATAAGGTCTGCTTATAATAACATAAAGAACTTACGCTCCAGATGTAATTGAATAGAATACGCCATAGCCATCGATCAGCATGGGTGCCACAAAGCCCACATTGGCCGTGAAGCCGAGGGTGCTGGAGGAGAGGACGAAATTGCCACCACCGCCGCTCTTCGAATAGAGCGGATCATCGTAGAAGGCGGGAATGTCCAATTTGTTTTCGTAGGCGGCACACCACAGGCCAAACAAGTGCCTATCGATGCCATTGCCCTTGCGCGCTTCGTCCATGGCCCGCTTGTGATCATCGACGGCTGTGCGAAAGCGTTTGGCCAGGACGAGATCGCTGACGCGCGAATCAGAGGATGCCTTGAGGAAGTCGGCCACAGCCCCAGTGCAGGAGCGCAGCGTCTCCGTTCGTCCATTGTAATACTGTCGCATCAAAGCGGTTTCGTAGGTGGGCGCGATCCTGCAATCCAAGGAAACCCCCGTATTATCTTCAACTGTGGCATCAAAATGATCGTCCACTCTACTCACTCTTCGTGCATCTGGTGGTATGTCCACTGCATGACCACCTGAATAAAGGAGTCTGGATGCAGTCTATGGGATTTCATAAAGTCCTTGCCGTACTCATCAAACACCGTAAAGGTCGCTGTGATATCTATGCCCTAATTAAATGGAAATGTTTACAAATAGAGTTCCTTTTTGCGCTCCTCTGTCTACTAACCCTCTCGTCTTTCTCCTTCCGCAGGCGTGCTATCTCGCTCTTGAGCGTATCGTCCAGCTCGAACTTGAGTTCCTGGAGTTCCACCACTTGCGTGCTCTCGGCCAGGCTCCAGTCGGGCTCTGGAACCTCAAGCAGACTCAGCTGCATGAAGGTGGCAAAGCTGACACTCACGGTGCCATCGTAGCAGCTGTGCTCCCCCGTCCAATTGTAGCGCCCATTCCTGTAGGCGATGATGCTGCTGGAATGGTCGGCCCAACGGCTATGCGTGTCTCCATATAATCCCAATTGGGAGGACTCCTCGTAGCTCTGGGGGGTATTTTCATCCCAGCAGATGCCCATGGAAGCGCCGTCCACCAGTTTCAGGGTTTCTTTGTTGGCCTCGGATATCTCCATTAGACGAGCACGATTATTGGCCCAGCTGGGTCTGTCGTCATGGGTGAGCATCGGCACGCAGTCACCCTCTGGTTCGTAGTCCAATATGCTGCGCAGACGCTGCAGAGCCACCAGAATCTCGGGTGCTGTGAGAATTGTGTCATCGTCATGCACACAGTTGATGGCAAACTGACGGCCCTTGGCGGCAATCAGGAGATGCGTGGGCGTTTTTCCCTCATCCTTCGTGAGAAAGTGCTTTTCAATGTGGTCCTTCTCAACGCCGGGGACGCGGGAAGTGGAGAAGAAGCGTTTGTACAGTGCGGAAGAGTACTTGATCTTGCCTCCGTTCGAGGAAAGCGGCTTAATGGCCGACTTGCGAGTAAGATCCCAAAACTCCAGAGTGTGATATATTATCCGGGAGAAGCTCTGAAAGTGGAAAGATTCGTAATTCATCCAAAGAAATAAATGGGATGGACTCTTTACCTTTAGCATGTACTCTGGTGTCTCTGGGACACCCACCACCTCCAGTTGGCTGGCCATCGTCATGAGCTGGTACGGCAACAGAGGCAGGCGCAGCAAGTGATAACCATAGTCCTCCCACCAGGTGCCCAGCCAGTTCTTCATTGTGGCTGCCCGCTGCTTGAGCTTTTCGTGCAGCTCGGCTCCCACTCCGTCCCGAAACTCATCGATGGCTTTTCTCGCCTGGGCCAACTCCTCGGGAGTGCCGAAGGGCTGGATGCAGGTGTAGTACCGCTCCAAGGTATCGCGCAGCTCCGGCAGTGGAAGCGGCGGCAAGGTCTCATCGAAATCGAAGGTGTTCTTGTCATCCTTATTCATAAAGTATAGGCTTGCCCGATCCATAGTGGTTTAAGTGCTTTGCTTATCTGTGGAGTGGACTGTTAGTTGGTCAGTAGGATTACTTTGCTTGTGGTAGCCCAAATAAATAAATATACATATGCGTATGAGCCAGATAACCAGTTCAAACCATATCAGAATCTTTTGCTATGGTGGGGGTCCAAAGTACCAAAAATATGCGAGTGACTATCTGTGTTCTGCACAGACGTTCAAAGTTCATTCTCATTATATTGGGATTCGGTGCAATCGAGTCTTTGGCGGATTAGACTTTAGATAGACTTTATGTCCCCCACCGTTCTGTTTGATTGCAATTTCACGTAGCGCCAATCTCTGACTAATGCCACAAACAAATTACTGACCTTTGGACCTTTTTGGCTGGAGAAAGTGTTTGCGTTGTGCCCGGTGACACCCTAATCGTCAGAGTGCCGTAGTACGACTAAGCGGTGGCCAGGGCAATGCTAGAAAAACAAACCTCTTCGCCGGTCGACTCTTTATCAGAGCGCCTACCATTCACGGCGGAGGCTACCGGCACCACCCTGTTTACCACAGATTAGCACACATATACATATTTATGTATCGTGAAATGTCAATAGATTAATCATAATCGCGCTGGGGGGTAGACAGGCAGACGAAATCGGAATACAATCAATGCCCCTTTTTATGAAAGCCTTGAAAACAAATAACTCCCGTCGGGGAATTTGGCGGCCCCCAAAACGAGGCGCCCGTCCCGCTCACCAAGCCAGCCCTGAACGGATACACACACAATCAAAACAAAATAAAAATTGAAATTTGTACCTGAACTGTATTATCGCAAAATGGTATGCAATTCCTAGATAACAATCATTAAGAGATCTATGCAGCTAAAAAGTCACAATTGAGCACTTAACTTGTTTTAATTAAAAAATCATTGAGCTCGATACGCACATTTGTTTACAAGCGGCGGCCAGCGATGCGCCCAGTGGAAAATTTACATGCCACGCTATGACGCAAATGAACACATACACTATGTACTTGGCGCAGCCAATCACATTTTAGTTATGCATTATTTCAACGATATTCAATACATTAATACATTTCATTAGATTTGTTTTATTTTTTTCTACTGGGGTACCACTGCACTCGCAACAGCTGCGGCCAGAGCTGCCATACTCTCAGAAAAAGAACAACACAACAACGATCTGGCAGCGCGAACATCTGATGAAATGAGCAAAAAAGATAGCGTTGGAGGAAAATAAAGCCAACTTAGGTCGGGACGCTTGACATCTTAGGTATACTCGAGTAGCGTAAATAAACAAACGTGAACCAGTGGCCGGCATGTTGCCGTCGACGGGCCTGTTCAAGGATTTCCCCTGTCCTTACTACGACATCGAGATCGATGCAACCTGCAAACGTCCCTTTTGTCATTTTAAGCACCACGCCAGAAAAGGTGAGTAGATGCCTGCAAATGTTCTGCGTATTAAGACCTGTGGCTTGCAGATGATGGGGAGGCTGCAGCGCCAGCTGCGCCGGTGCCGGAGTACAAGCCGGCTCAGCCCAAACTACTCACCCTGCCTCTGCCGGAGATTATGATGTACGCCCCAAAGAAGAAAAAGGCAAATCTAGAGTACCATCCAGAAAAGCCGGCATTGAATGCCTCACCGGCGAAAAAAACGTCCGATGCTGCTGCCGGCAGTGCTCCCGCATATGTGCCTGCTCAGGTGGCCGCCACGAATGGGGCGAGCGGCGACTGGGAAGCCGATCTCGAAAATGAAATTGATGAACAAATGCAGATTGGCAATGATGAACAATCCGCTGTGGTGGTGGTGGTGGAGGAGGATAAAGTGGTGTCGAAAGCAGGGGACTTGGAAGAGGGGGAACTGAATGACGCGCCAAAGAGCGATAGAGAAACGGATGGCAGCGATAGCCACAAACGCAAACACAAGTCAAGAAGAGAGCGTGATAGGGACAAGGACAAGGAAAAAGAAAAGGAAAGAAAGTCTTCGCACAAGGATAAAGATCGATCCAGGGAGAGGCACAAATCCAGTTCCAGCTCCTCCAGGCACAAGTCCTCCTCCTTAGCGTCTTCTAAACATAAGTCGTCCAGCAGCGAAAAGCATCGGGATGAGAAAAAATCTAGTAGCAGCAGCAGCAGCAGGCACAAGAGCAGTTCATCAACGTCCTCGTCGAAGAGGCATCATAGCTCCAGTTCGACGGCGCGCAGTTCTAGCTCCAAGTCGAAATCATCCTCCAGCAAAGGCAACGAGCCGTCGGAGCCGCCCAAAGAAAAAGAGACTGCCAAAAACACATCCAAAGCGAATCCCCATAGCGACATTGAATCGGACTTTGACTTTGAGGTGGACACCTCCGAGGGGGAAATAGTACGCCAGTGTGAGATGATCTTTGATCAGCTCGAGACTCAATTTGCACAGATGCACAACGCGGAGCCAAAACCTGAGAACACCCTCAAACGGAAGGCGCCCTCACCGGACATCGATGCCCTCACAGAGGCAGCCACGGCTGCCCTGCAAAAGCGGCGTGTGGCCCACGAAAATGCGGATAAATACAAGGCGCCTCTTCCAGCCGCAGTGCAAAAGCCCAATCACATACGCAATGCCATGCAGGCGATCTTCGACAGGCGCGCCGAGCTGCGGCGCCAGGAGAAACTGCGCAGCGATGCCGCGGCAGAGGAGCTACGGCAGGCACAGGAGCGTGTCCGAGTGGCACAGGAGGAACTGCGGCAGGCCCAGGTCAAATCACACCTGACACCTCTGATATCAAAAAGTGCCCTAACTCCACCAGTGCGTTCTGGTAAGCAAAATACTTTACAATTCAATATCCGAAAACAGAGTAAACATGTTTTTCCTACACATTCCAGCTCGCAGCATTGCCCCCGTAGCCAACATTGTGGCTATAGCTCGGGCAAAGAAGAAGATACAAGAGCTGCAGGCCGAAAAGAAGCCCGCCTTCACGCCTGCCCAGTCGTTCAAGGGCGCGGGCCGCACGGCCCACCAGCCGACGGTCGCCCTGGACAAGACAGCGCCCGTAGTCAGCGGTGCTAGTGCACAGAAACCACCAGTGTTGGAGCCGCAAAGCTCGAAGATATCATACAACATACGAATGCAGTATTACGAGATGATGGTGAAGCATTCCACCATTATCTATCCAAATCTGGCCGATGCCTGGGAGCGGGCGCAGGTCGAGGAGCTGGCCGCATTCAAAAAGTGCAACACTACGGCCATCTACAAGAACAGCTGTCTGCTGGCGATCAACAAGCTGCGCAAGGAGGCCATCGAGGCGGGGAATCGGCCGAGTGTGGCCAAGTGTGTATCGCATGAGATGATGCTGGGCGGCAAGCGGGCCCTGACCACTTCCTGGAGTGTGGAAAAGAAAGAGTAAGTTGCAGTGTTTTCTTCTGTCCAAATAAATTGATAATCTTAAATGTGAAATTCTCTTAGAAAACTGGCATCCATAGGCAATGGCGAACCATTCGATGCCTTGGACGCTGTCAAGGCATATAAAATGGTCTTCGATCTGATACTCACCGATGAGCAGCTGGTGGAGAACGGCTACCCAAGGCCTGGTCCGAGGCGCGGCATGGCTGTCATACGCGCCTGCCGTCCTAATCGTCGCCCCAACGAAACGGAACGCTACTGCAGCCGCTGCGGCAAAGTGTTCAATCTAAATATATACGAAAGTCGGGGCACCGACATGTGCAACTATCATCCAAAGAGCACGGGCTACCGCCGAGGATTCGCAGACAATCAGCATCGCTGTTGTCAGCAGCCAGCCGGCACACCTGGCTGCACCTACGGCAACTACCATGTCAGCGACTACTACGATCCAGATAAGTTGACCTGCTTTGTGAAGACCATCGAACGGGGCGAAGACTTGGTGCCCACGAAGAAGGACATCTTTGCGTTGGATTGTGAAATGTGCTACACGACGCACGGCATCGAACTGACGCGCGTAACCGTGGTGGATATCAATAGGCGGACTGTGTACGATGCTTTGGTGAAGCCGGACAACCAGATTGTAGACTACAACACAACGTAGGATAGGGAATCTGGGGGCCTGACATTGATTTCGCATACTAATTGAGTGCATTATTCCTCGTTTGCAGCTATTCGGGCATCACAGAGTCCATGCTGGCCAAGGAGACACGAACTCTGCGCGATGTTCAGGCCGTGCTGATGTCCATGTTCCATGCCAAAACTGTGCTGGTGGGCCATAGTCTGGAGAGCGATCTGAAGGCCCTAAAGATCATACACGACGTTGTGGTGGACACCTCAGTGCTATTTCCCCACAAAATGGGGCCGCCCAAGAAGCGTGCCCTGAAGACGCTCTGCATTGAGAATCTGAAGCGCATTATACAGGAGAATGGTGAGATTGTTGAATCTTTGTATGATAAATAGTCGTCTTTAATACACCTTTGATGCCCTCTGCAGAGGCTGGTCATGACAGTGCGGAGGATGCTGAGGTCTGCATACAACTCATCAAATACTATCTGCGCAACAAAATCAGTTGAGCTGGGCGTACCATTCGTTCGTCGTTTCATTTGCATTACATACATCTGTTAATATGTATACCACAACACAACCCATTCTGGAATCAAAATCGTAGCCTCTAAGCTTACCATCTAAATCATCAGATCAATCTTTATTTATAAAATATTAATTGTTAAGCCACAGAATTGTTTTTTGATCTCCGTTTGAAGTAGCATTAGAAAAGGCCCTTGAATCGTTTGGACAGTTTGACCTTTGGCATCTTATCCAATTGAGTTCGAATTCCTCCTCCAATTGTATCGCTGTTGTGGTCGAAGTAGTTGTATCTATATCATCCACTTGATTTAACAAACCAATTATGTTAATTGTTGATAGCAGATAGCCATCGATGATGCAGAAAATGTCCATCATTATATCCATGGGGTCGGATCGTAACGGCGATCGCCGCCCAACAGTCGCGGTAGTTTTCAAGCAAAAAGGTTTCGTTTGGTTTTCAGTTCTCTCGGTTCTGTTCAATTACCTTAGGGGCAGGTCCCTCAGGTACCTCAGGAGATGTACGCTCGCGCATTGATTCTTGACGGAAGCTGCTTAAATGGGTAGGAATGCTCCACGGACTGTGGGTGAACTTCTTAATGAAATGGTTTAAGTTATAAAACATTATTGCTGCGCTTCGCAAGTAATTCTCTCCGAGGCTGCGACAATTATAAGCGTGTCCGTTCCATAATTGTGTGTGTGCCGTGCATCAGACGCTGACATAGTGGGGTACAGGCAGGACAAGTCAGTTCCGATTGTGCTTGCGCCCCCAGTATAAAGTCTGTCCGTATTGATGAGTGCCTAGAACTACCTCGGAAAAAAATGTACCGACTGGTTCATTGTACTATGTTAATGTCTTTGTTTTGTCTTGGTCGCTCAATTTCTCTCACTTTTCTTTAGCTGGTTTCTTTTCTCTTACTATCGATACAAAATTCAATGAAAAGCAATTGTAAAGTTTTGTAGAGTTTTTTGCCTGCCTTTTCACTTGTTTTACCCGAGTACAAAATGTAATTTCAAGTTTCATGGCGGACGCCACATCGCGGTATACGCGGTTCTGGCCTTGTTGTTCCTTTTCATGGTGCTGGTGCCGGCGCCGGTGCTGCTGCTGCTGCTGTTGTTATTATTTAAATGTAATTTTAATCAGATTTCCACGATACTTTATATTTTTCAATTACACGTGAAACCCCCACAGACAGAGCCCTGGGCGTCATCTGGCTGTCCGTTCTCTGATACTGTTGTTTCTCTGATGCTGTTGTTTCTCCTCCGACTCCTCCTCCTGTCATGATATGATTTTTCAATTTTAACGTTTTATTATGTTCCATTTTCCGATTCGGAAAAGTTTTGGCTTATTGAACGGCGCTAAAAGAATGTCCGGAAAAGTTTTTTACTTAATTTGCTGTAATTGTGTCCGCCGGCACTGGACCAAGGAAAGTCCTGGGGGTTGGGACGGGATGGTTGAAAACAGGTGCTGATGGGGCTATATGGGGTGTGTGGGGTGTGTTTATCTATTGAGCAGAACAGAACCTAACGAAATGTAAATAATATTAGTGGTACTTGGGCCCTGACAATGTGCATATGTGGCCTCAGTCAGGGAAGGGAAATGATGGGATGGGGGTGACGGGGACCCAACAACCACAACGACAGGACAAACAACGATGCGGAAGTGCTGCTTGAGGCTTAGAAGAAGAAGAAGAAGACGGACCAGGAATCCCATTCGGAATCAGAAACAGAATCTAAGCAGTAGAGGAGGAGCCGAAGGAGGTCCTGCCAGTGGGCAAAACAAACACGAAGCCAAATACAAATACAAATAAAAAGCCAAAAACCAAGGAGAGGCGGGTGTAAAAGAACAGAAGCTGCTTGACTCCTGGATGGTGGGGTGGGGGTGGGAGTGAGAGGGGTGTTCTAGGTGGTGGAAGGGTCGGGGGTCTGGGCCTCGTCGGAAGTTTACTTAAGACCGTCGAAATAGAGGCATTAAGATCTTTGCAGTTAATCCCTTGAGTAAATGTTGTGTGGTCGCGACGACGGAACATTGTGTGCCATGTGTGTGTGTGTGTGTGCGTGCCATGTGCGAGCACCTTCTCTAGTTGTAGTTAAGGCATTAAAAAAAGGCTTAAAAGCTTCGCTCCACGACTAGCCCCAGGGACAGCTCTCTCTTCAATGAATATTTCATCCCGACTGATGACAGCATGCGTGCTGGTTAAGTGCTTTAAACATTTAGCTTAATGCCTGGGCTCGTTTTAATTTGCAGGTCTCTCATGCCGTTGTGCAGGAGCAGCCTGTCCTGTCACGTATGTAACCAAATTGCGCATACGCCCCATTGGCGCAGTGCAAAATTATTAAAGCAGATGCCCGAAAAGGCTGAAAGTTATGCCGGGAATAGTACTATGCCGTGGGGCTAAGCCGGCAGCGCATCTGGTCCGGGCCAGAAACCTTTTTACAACTTTTGCCAGAGAGCTCGAGGCGACCAAAAAACTGCTAAGCTGCCGCCACAATCCACAAACCCGGCGCCGACTCCGCCCCCACAGCCAATCTAAATAAGGTGGGAAAAAGCCAAAACCCGGTAAAAAAATGGAACTGCGGGAGCAAAAAAAAAAAGGAAAGAAAAGAAAAGAATAGAAAGAAAGCTGGCAAAAGCAAAGCCTGAGAGCCAGACGAAGGCAAAGCTGGCGGTAAACGCAAAATAAAGTCATCACAAACATATTAGCAGCTAAAAACACCTGAGCAAATAGATTTATATGCACGATAAAGCACAGAGTAATTTCCCCTAGATCCTGTCAACCAACCCCGACCCCCAGCCATACACACACATACCCACCCAGCCATATCCACCCCTTAGGCAACGCCTACACGCCTGTTGCCTAAGCCGCAAAGTAGCTGGAGAGCAGCACAAGATAACATCACTTTATTGTAAGAAAGTTAAAACACAAAAATGCAAGCCAGTCCCATCTGTGGGGGAGTGTGTGTGTTTGCGTGTCCTTGAGTGTGGGTGGGGGTGTGTTGTGTGTTGTGTGTTGTGGAGAGGCACTAAAATGTAGCACCAAAAAAAATAAAAGAAAGGTGCGATAGCTTCAGGAACGAAACTGTTGATACCCTTGGATATGTGCATATAGTTCTTACGGCAGTTATAGGAATAAGTGATAGAGTCAGTGAAGCATAGTCATCCAATTTATGCGGCGAAACAAAGGATTCTTTGTAAAGTTTCAGCCAGATGGCTCTCAAAATAGGGGATTACTTTTGTAGCAATCGAAACTACATTTATGTACATATACCCCATAGTCATACGAATCATACCTTTACCTTCTCTGCCCGTCAAACATCTGGTCACAGTCATAATACCCCCCGCAAAGGTACTAAAAAAAGTACGAAAAAAAAGGAATAACGAGAGAGCGTAAAACTTCTCAATGCCGTTTGCCGCTGTTTTACGAGCCATTTCCGTTTTGGATGATGCTGTCCCTGTCGTTGCTTTAGGTGTGAAATTATAAAATTTGTAGCATAATTCTAGATTGCCCCGTCTGAAAGTGGGACACGCGTGCGTCCATGTAACAAGTACATACTGCTACGGACTACGTACGTACAGTGCCCCATTTCCCATTTCGCATGCCAAAATCTGCGGAGTCTCCAAGGGAAGTTGGCGAGTTTATGACTCCATGCAAGTGCACGTCAGGCAGGACCAGCACACACACGTAGTGCTTTTATTTTGTACTTAGCAGGACATTTTTATACTCTAGCCGAGGCTGGTGCAGCTTTCAGTTGCGATTTGTGGGCCCTCTTTAGGGAATCAAAGGGAGAGAGCAGAAATCCTTTAATCCTAGTGAAGGAACTTTCGAATGGGGCTTGCGGAGAGAGATCTCCAAAGGATAGCACTATCAGCCTTTTTAGGAATTATCAGTTGAAGCTGTAGCCCCATCCATATAGAATTTAATAAAATATATTCTCTTTAGATATTTGTATTACTCGTAATTTGGATCAATTTGTTAGCGAGAGTTTTAGAATCGAAAGCATATCGTGTGGTGAAATATGCTGAAATTAGTGGAAAACTTTTGACTGAGTAAGGCTCTTGAGGAAATTACTGAAGCAAAGAAATAATCTTTAGATTTTCCTTGCCATTTATTTATAGAACTTTCGATTCCTTTGTGTGAATGTTGCTAATGACACATAAGAGGACTTCTTTTCAATTTCCCATTTGGCAACAGTTTTCCCATCGGATGCCCGAGTGCATGTGTGGATTCGCTGAGGCTAAAATGAGGAAAATTTAACCCAGTTTTCCTTCAATTTTTTTTGTTTGCCTTACTGCGTGGGTGTCGGTGGACCCAGGCCATTAGCAGAATGCTTGACAAATAATTAGGGCAAAAACTATTAAGTTGTCCGGCGCTGGACGTTGGACACACACACATGACTGATGACGGCTATTGGAAGTGGATGTGGCAGTGGGGATGCGGACACGGATGCGGCAGCGGCTGAAGATATGGTTGAGGATGTGGCATCGACTGAGGATGGACACAAATTGACAGTGCTCAACATGCCAGTCAAGTTGGCGACCAAAGTTCAGGGAAAAACGGCAAAGATTTGTCGCGACATCGCAACTAAAAAAGTTAATTGCAGTTAATGACGACATTAATCACAAGAAAATGAAGCCGGGCGCAATGACAATCAGCACAAAAGCGACAAATGGAGAGAGCCAAGGCGACGAGACTGAAGGCAGGCAGGGCCCCCTGGTCCAGCAGACAACAGAGTCTATTAACACCGATCCCCGGGACCAGGACCGGGACCGGGACCCGGACCAGGACCGGGACTTTCCCCACAAGACAATGGGAAAGTTGCGTCAGATCCAGCCAGAGCGCAACAAGCGGCAACAGGAAGCGAGCGCGTAGTAGGAAAAGCAATTTTACTGCGAGTTTCCTCAAGACAAATAAGTCTGCTGGATCAAAAAGGACTTTCAGGCATGGCACAATAGAAATGAATTATAAGCGACAACACAGAGGGAGAGAATAGAGAAAATACAGTGAGAGAGAGAGAGAGAGAGAACGGAGAAGCAGTGTCAGCGATAATAATGAAGTAGCATGACTGATGATGCTCTCCCTCTTGGAGTGCAGCAGGAAAAAGGACAACTTTGGAGCGGGGATGGGGGTCCGTTCCGATTAGGCGGCAATAAAGGCAGCGACAAGCCAGTAAAATGTTTCCTTTGTTTTCCCTTCATTTTTTCAGTGTTTCTTTTGTGTATTTATTGCTCGGTTTTCCCGTTTTTGTTATATGGAAATCAAAGAGGCGCCTGCCTCGCCTGTCTCTATTTAATGAAAATGACCCCAGCAAACGCTCCTCTCATACTCGTAGTTGGCATTAATTAAACGAGATTCCTGGCCAACTTTTATTGACTGTGTTGAATGGTAGATGAAGGAGACACTCCCTGTTTTTGGTCAGGTAATGAGCTGCACGTTCCTTGGAAGATGACGCACGACCGCACAATCCACAGAGTGGGATGCGATGCAGCTGGAGCTCTAGTCGCCTATCTGGTGGCAGTGTCAAAACAAAGGAGTTTGCGGAATTTATGCAACATGAGCATCTATAACTTATCCAATTAAAACTCAATAAACGCTCGGCTCCGTTGCCAAAGCCATGGCAAATAAATGAAGATGCCAGCCATGCCAGAGGCATGTGGCAACGGGCACCCAGAGGAAGGAGAGGAGGTGGCCCAAAGGAAGCAGTTCAATAGCATCCAGTTCCTGCCTCAGTCTCTGCCTCTATCTCCCTGTGTCTGTCTCTCTGGCTTAACACAGCGATTACAAGTGCCTTCAGCTTGTAATCCACTTTCGGAAATGCACCGAACACTGAACGTTGGAGCCTTCCTGCCTGCCTCCTGCCTGCCTCATACTCATACTGCGCCCCATATCCTGCCACCCATTGGGGCACACTCTCCCAAGGCATGACAGACACAAATTGAAGATGACAAAATGTCTAAACAAGTGAGTGGGTGGGGCAGTGGAAAACGTCCTATGTTGGGGCTATGTGTGAGTGTGGCATCGAGGCATATCTAGCGGAATAATCAATAAATTACACACCTGTCTGGCCACAGCAAATTTCTATATGTACTTCGGGAGAGTTATGGCTATGACTTAGGGGATAAGACAGCGAGAAAGAGAGGGAGTGGGAGTAGCAGCATTAGAAATATTTTTCCTAGAGATTCCAGCGAGCGGCAGCAGCCGCATTCCGCAGGTGCCGTCTACAGAAGATGCCAACGAATGGCCCTGGCCAACAGTCTTGGTCATTATGTACGGCATCTACTCCGAGGAGCTGGTGCAGAACCCATCGAAATAGTGGATGGGGGTGAGCGGAGGTTTCCCTTGGTGCAGTTATGCTGCTTGAGCTTTAATATTTCACGCTAGCTGCCTTTTCGATTGTATTTTGCTGGGAAGGAGCCTGCGTGGGGTTCCTGCTGCTGCTGCTACCTCTGTGTACTTGTCTGGTAATTGCACTGCCCGACGGGCAGGACTGGCACATTGCTAGGAATTTTAACGCGTGCTCGGACCCAGACCCAGACCCGCACCCAGACTGGTAGCTGGTAGCTGCTAGCTGGATCCTGGCACTGAGTGAGTATTTCTGCGTACCATTCTGACAGGCAGCAATGTTGGCGGCACTGAATTTTTGATTTATGTGCCTTACTTATGCTTTTACTTAGTTGTCTGCGGCGAGTTGGCTGTGTATGCCTCATGACTGCTACTGCTCCTGCTACTCCTGTCCCGTACGGACGGACACCCACTCCTTGGAGGAGAGGAGAGTCTTATGGACGAGCCACCAAATTGATGCTAAGTGCTTGGGTGCGCGTGCGAAATGGGTTGGCAAGTGGCTGGCTCCTTCGTTTCATGAGCCTCTGCCTTTCAAAACACACACCACATATTCCTCTACACACTCGCACACACACACACACACGCGTATATGTATACACGAATATTAAATACCATCCTTGGAGAGTCATCAGCATTCCTCGAGCGGTTTTTATTTCCGTTTTCATTAGTTGCTTTTTACACAAGCGACACTCGCTCCCACCCAGAGGACACACACCCACACGCGTAATAGCATTAATGTCTCGTTTACTTCTTCCCAGGACTCCTCTCACTGCAATGCCACTCTCTCTCTCTCTCTCGCTACTTCTGTGTTTGTGTGCGTGTCAATGGCAGCCATTTCTATGTTTGCTCACGTATTCCGCTGTTGACATTCCAGTGGTAGTGCAGCAGCAGGAGCAGCAGCTAGCCTTTGGCCACTGGCCAACGTCAAAGTGAAAAATGAAACGAGAAATTGTTTGCTATAATTTGCACCATCAACAGGCGATCTTTTACTGCCCTTGCTTTCTCCCCTCGCAAATTCTTTCGACTTTGAGTCGCACTTATGTATATGTCCTGTGGCAAGGCTGCCTACACTCGATAAGTGGAACACGGGTCGCGGTTCGTTCTCGAGGCTCTGGCCTCGAAAGTGCAGAGAACAAGCTGGGATTTTCGGGCGCTAATCAAATCACGTACTTAGCGAAGTAAAATACATGCGCAAAGACCCAGAAGGAAGCTCTACCCAGCAGTTCAAAAGTGTGCTACACATTTTGTACACAACAAGGACTCCTAAGGAGGCGCATTAATAGCTTCTCGCTCTCCCTCTCTCCCTCTCTCTCTCTCTGTGTGTGTACATTTCCATTTACATGTACTTCTATGCCTTGTGTGCCGCACTGCCTGCCCCGTTCCACATATATGTAGTATGGTAGGGGGAAACTTGGATGGCACAAAGGCAAATTACGAGCACATTTAAACTGGGGCGCGAGTGCTACTTAAATAACTCATTTAGGGTTGCCTTTCCTGATCCCCAAAGAGCGAAAGAAAGGGACGCTCCCTTTCTCTCCCTCTTTCTCTGTGTGTGTTACCATAAAATCAACAATAAACTTTGTCATCTCAATTTGCTTATTACCAGCAGGCAGGCTACAGTTACCCCAAAAACTTTCTTATTAATGGCTCCGGCGATTGCAACGTGTCTCTGGGAGTATCTTTGGCTCCTTATCCATACATATACATATAGTACGATATATGTATGGGAAAACTACGAACAAACTTTTAATTTTGACGTCATCAAACCCGTACACACTCCCCTTCCCTTACTTTTGCCCTGGACCAAGGCAAGACGATCCCCCTACGAAAAACCGCAAAATGGCAGCGCAAACGACGACTACGACGGCGGCGTCGGCGGCGAGGTGTGTCCTGCGGCATATCCTTCCTGTGTCGCTTCAATGTCTTGCGGTTAGCTGCACGTCGCAAATTGCAGAATCCATAATTAGTGTCTGTCATGGCGACCCCCACACTGTCCCCGCCCAGCCGCGCACCGCCTAAACTCCACGCTGAGCATCCCCATCCTGCACTGGCATCCCATCCTGAAGGCGAGAGCTGAGCGCTGCACTTGAGTGGCCTGCTGGCAGCTGCTCTAATTGCAAGTAAATATTTTATGCGGCAAGTCGGTTTTAATTGCCAGCTGAAATAAATACAGAATCATTATAAAATTATTTAAAATGTGTTGCAGTGGGGACGCTACGCCACACCACGCCATGCGACGCGAAGCTGCCCCACATTTGTAGTGGCAGCAAGTTTTAATGATGCACCAACCACTCTCCCTCCCCGTAGTGGTGTGGTGATGCCCCCCAAAAACCACTTTCATACACTCGTATTGCTCATTTCTGGGTCCGGATGGAGTGCTGCAGAAATCACGCAAATTATCGAAACATGCGCCACCGTACACTTAAACTCCTGGCGACTCTCTGGCGCATAAATCTTACCAAAGTCAGAAAAAAACATAAAAAAACACAAACTTTTGCAGCAGAAAACGTACAAAAAGAGAGCAGGAGCACAAAAAAATTCTATAAATCTTGAGGTACTCCTCGTACTGTGGACCAACTTTCCAATGCCGCAAATTGCGAAAACTTCAACATTATCGTATGAAGTGCGAACATGGGGCAATCGATTGGAAATTGCAGCAAAAGCCAGCAGCCACTAACCAGTTGGTGCAGTGTGGGACAAAATAGAATAAAATCATCGCATTATCAAAGAAAATTAAAAAAGAGAAAGGAATAAAATATATGCACGGATAACCCCATGAGGAATGTATGTATGCCTGTATGCATATTATTTACATTTACATTTAAATACACATACGCAATGTGGGCAATGCATCCTCTGCTCTCGCAGGTCATAATTGAGTTTTTAGTTTAAGAGCTTATATATAAGTATATGTATATATATTATATATAAGTTTGATCGACCATTTACTTAATCCTTGCCTTCCTTCTCATTCTTGGTTTAAATTATTCTTAAATAATATTTATTAAAAATTTTCTTTAAGAAAATAAAAAAGTATACAGATGAATTAGAAAGTTCTAAAAATAAAACAAAAAGGGAAAAATAAGAAGAAAGAATAAAAGCTAAAGAAGCAGTTAGCTGTGGACTGCTAAAACACCAACAGAACAAAACTCTGTTACGATCGTTCTCTATAACAGAACAACAGCCAACCAGGTGGCAACGCCTAACCGTTAACCAGAATCCGATCAGAATTACAGTTAATTAAAACAAAAATTAGAGGTTATAACGGATTTCTAGACAATTTCGATCTACTTCTTGGCCAAATGAGGCATGCAAGCGGAATCTATAGCCTGATTCATTGTTTTTTCGTGGCTTTGACAGAAATTATGGCCGAACAGTGCGCGCACAAAGTTTTTGCTCCGCACAAAAACTGCCAAATGCAATTTACTTGATAGGATCAAAATCTTTGGGAAATTCTATTCATGGCCCCCCTCCTTTGGAGCTGACTTTCGCTCTGTCCCTGCCTCTGTCTCTGACTTTGGACTGTCGTTTCGCCATCTCTTTCGCTCGCTAACTTTCCTTCTCTTTCGCACTGTCTGTCTGCATGTAAAGTGACTTTCTGGCTGGGGGAATTTAACGATTTAAATGCGATTTACGGCGCTAATTCGTTGTGGCAGTGGCAACCAGAGCAAGTCGTCGGCTGGGATCCGAAACCCAGCCCAGGCAATCGAATGTTGGTCCTGCTTCTGGTGCTCCTTGCTGTCTGCCTGCCTTATAAACCATGGCGTACTTTTCAGCATCATTTGATTCTGGGCGCATTTATCATAACGGTCTCGGCCCCCAAACCGCACAATGGCAGCAAATGCAATTTTCCGCTGAAAAGTTTGCAATCGGATTTGAATTGTGTTGTCCTGCAGCGAGCGGGTAGTATTTGGCAGTATTTGTTTGGGCATTGGGTCGAATTATGGCAGGAGATCTTTCAAACAATAGCCATCAGTCCCCTCATTTGTAATGCGATATTAAATAGCCTTTCCTCTAACATTCGCACCTTTAAGATGTGCATAGTTCTGCTATATAAAGTTGCAGTCGGTGGAATACAATATAAATTCTTTGGATTTTCATCTACTTGAAATTGATTTCCATTGTACAGCGTGCGCTATTGTGCCGAGGTTCCAGTCATTCTACTGTCTCCTCTCTCTTCGCTCTTCGCTCAGTCTGCCTCTATCTTCTCTGTCTGATAATCTTTTTGATTTCTCAACTATTTCTAATGCGATTGCTGCCGTGCATTATGCCCGGGCCAACAATTGGTTTTGTCGTGCTCCTCCTCGCAGTCGTTTTCGTGCGCCCGCTCGCCCCGTGCCAGCCGTTCCCACATTGTCATCATCATCGTATTCTTGTGCCACCTTATTTGGTTCAGTGGCGCTGCTTGTCTGCGACCCTCGAGTGCACTCATCGGTGCTTGAGCTTCTCATCTATGAGCTCTGCTGCTGCCACAGACACAGCCACAGGCATTGCCTTGGTCCTGGGAACCCAGCCTTAGACCCACTCCACACAGAGGTTCTCAGTGTTCTGGCAATGTCGTCAATGCACTGCCTGCTTATAATGGTAGGCAAATTTCGTTATCAACTGCTTTTAATGCGAGTGTCTACGTCTACTCCATCCTCCATGTGCGATTATTCAACTCTAATGGCTTGATAAATGTGATTTTGAAATTGAGCCTGGTGCACAGAATTTAATTGAATCGGCACGAGGATGTCAGAGCTATCAGCGTGCATATATGGACGCCATATCTAAAGCCGACTAATTGGCAACTAATTGGGAGCGCGTTTATATCGAAAACCCAAGACACACTTCCACTTCAGATACACATTACAGCCGGCAGGCGGCAAGCAGCAAGCAGTAAGCGGCAGACGGGTAGGACTCCGGGATGATGGGCATCCAGCCCCTGGATACTGAGGCCTTTGTCTGATTTATGGCCAACCGCGACTTGTGGTTGTACGTATTTTTGTGGCTGACAGCGAACTAAGTGCGAATCATTTATGGACTGCCGCTCGGAAAGTCGGGGCGAAAACTTTTAATAATAATTTGCAAATAAATTACAACCAAGTTGGCGGCCATTAGGGGGGAAAACCAATTGCTCTGGCTGTTGCTTCTGCTGCTCGTTGTGCTGCTGCCGCTGCCGCTTCTGTTGTTGGTGGTACATTAAGAACTCATTGGCATAAATTGCAATTTAATGTCTGGCCTTTTGGCCTCCACAACATCTTTAAATTTACCCGGATGCCAGCCGCCATTGCCAAATAGTTGAAGCGTATTTATTGCTGGAGCCCCCATCCGTGCTCCGACTCCTTTTTGCCTTTCGTTTGATATGTATTGCTGCTGCCACAATGGCCACAATTCACACGGAGGCACGAGGATCCATAGGAGCAGCTGGTGCTGCAATACGCATACGCCCCATTGGCGGGCAGACAGCATAGCATACTTACCAGCGTTGCCGCCGCCATTTTATAGCTTCGCACTTGTGTGTTTATGGATTCGCACCTTAATTTGCCTGTTGTCTGATTTTCCCAACCATTCCTGCTGCTGCTGCTGCTGCTACTGCCCTCCAGCTATTCACCATGTTCCTCCTCCTCCTTCTCGACTACTGAATTAATGTGCTTATATTTCAGAGAAAATGCTCGTTGGATCTCTGTGGATGGTTCATTCTTTGGCTGGTTGGCTGCGTTGGGTTGGGTTGGGTTGGTTCGCATTCGCCTTTCAGTTTGTCATTTATTTCTGTGCTTCTGTGTTTAAATTCCCTTTGATTGTTCTCTGTTTTCGCACTTTAATTAAAGTCCGGCCACGACCACGGCTTCGACCCCGACTTCGGCTCCAACTCCGCTCTTCTCCCAGTTAATTACGCTGAGAATGAACGAATGGTTGCCCCACCGCCGAAAATATTTTCTGCTCGTTAATATGGTGGCGGGGCCATGGGCCATGGGCCATGCCAAGGCACAAATGAAAGCGAGGAGGAAATTTGTTAAATTCAATGGCGGCAAGTGCATAAAAATGGCAGCCAGCCAACTGCAGTGCAGTGCAGTACAGTGCTGCGAGGTGGATGGGGTAATGACCGACTGTCCTGCATCTTAACGCGCTTTTTCTCCCACCGTGGTACACGCCACATGGTCCCATCCTACCATGCCCCATAATTGTGTATGTAATTGTAAACGCTGAATTAAACAAGCGTCATTAAAATGTAATTAATTGTAATTTACGTTCACGTTCCGCCGCTTCTCTCCTCACGTCGCAAGGTGTTGTCGGCGGGTGGCAGGGCCTCTGGTCCTGTGCGTTTTTTAAGATCACTGCACAGTGCGTGCAATAAAAATACAGCCTGGCTTAATCACCATTTCATTGGTCTCTCACTGGCTCTTTAAGGCTACGGCCTGGGAGTCCCTGGCCATTCCCCTTCCCATTCAAATTGGTAACATTTTCGCATGCCTCATGCTAATTAATTGAATTGCAATTGATATGAAAAGTTAATTTACATGTGTACTGGTTAATTTGATTAAGGCCACACCGCATGGACGTGATTTATGGTGCCATATGGAATAACAAAACCAACAGACAGTAAGCCCGTCCGACCACGCGGCGTATGCGCAATCAATTGAGCGGCAAAACACTTGGTCGAACTCAATTATAAGCGAAAGACGAAGGAGGCCTGATCCTCCCAGCTTAATGAGCCCTAGAGTATCATGAAAATTGATGCGAAAACATTTGCATTTGCATAAATAGCGAGAGCAGCAGCAGCAGCAGCAGGCAAACAAAATAATTAAACGGGCAATGGCAATGGTTTTCCGTATTCGGTATTCGGTGGGGGAAAGAAATGGCCACCAAGGCGGCGGCGACCTCAAGAAAAATGGCGCGTTTACATGCAAATTATGCCAACTCCAGAGTGAGCTCGGCAATAAAATGTGTGCTGTGTGTGCAATGGGGTAGGAGGTGGAGCTGCCGCGGCTGCTGCTTTTGGATCGGCTGCATAAATATTTACATGTGGCAGCAGTGCCGCTGACATTCCGGGGCAGCATTTGCATATTTTAATTATAAGTGCAGCAGCAGAGGGAGTGGCAGACGGAAACAACAGCAGCGCATTTGTCATTTTCATAAGCGGACAAGCTGAAAGACTGAGGCGCCACCAGAAGAGACTCTCCAGCTCCAGCTCCTGCTCCTGCTCCTGCTCATGCTGCTTGCTTGCTCACATACTTGGCCATAGTTCAATGAGCAGTGCAATGTCCCTTTGCCTTTGCAAGGACCTTCGATGCAGCGTCGGGCCACCCAACCCTTGCATATACTCTCGTGCGTATATAAGTTTTTATATACGTATATATAAAGTATACGCTGGCATTTATCTATGTAGAACTTTCATGATGGCTCTGACGTGAGGGGCAGTCCGTTTTGGTTGAGCTGCTTGCTAAACTCCAAAAGAAATCCTGCAAGTCCTGTGGAAGAGTTGGCCAGGCACTGCCAGACTCGCTGTGGAAAGGGTATACGTGATTCGCTTTTACGGAAAGATAATCTAGTTTATTTTTTAGTTTTCTGTTTAATTTTGTTGCAGCTGCTCCCGCTCCTGCTGTTTTCTTGCGCTTGAAGGATAACGCGTGCAATGACATGAAGACAGGGAGCAACAGGAAGGAGCAGCGAAGCAACTGCTCTGAATGGGATCGGGGGATGGGGATGGGGATGGGATCCGCCTGTGCGCGAAAACTCCCTCGTATTAGTTTCATCTTGAGCTGTTACTTTCGCCATTTATTTAGATTTCTACGTAGCTGCTTGCGGACGCTGTTTTTTTTCCCCCGCATCAAGTTTAATTGACTGTGGCTAAGTTCTGCTCTCGCACATCCTTCCAGAGCTCTGGCTGTTCGCTGGCTGAAACTTTCACTCAACTTTGCGCAACAGAAGAAGGTAGAGCTGGGTCTTGGAATTGGCATTCGGGTTTCCTGGGAAGTCCTTGGAGTATGGGTGGGTAATCCGTAAATAGCATTACTGCTTGGCCGGAAAGAAGCACGCTCAAAAGGTGCAATCAGGCATTTTCATAATCGCATAAAGTGTTTCATAGAATGATACCAATACACACATATTTAGAGCGAATCAAAGACTCAGACTCAGACACTCGCAATCTTTCTTTCCGTGCCTTGCAGTTATCGAACAAAAATTGCACAAGCACAATTGAATTTGTTCGGAAAAGGATTTAACATACCATTCCGTGGCTGGGACCAACAAAAACCCACTGAAGCGGACCACTATAGAGGGGCATTGATGGGCGATTGGCGTGAGGGGTGGGGCATGCAAATAGCAAGGAAACAGGACACAAGACACGGCACACGGCTGCACGTTATGAGACAAGAGAGACAGGACATACAGACCGACCAGCCGACCGAGCGAACAAAGCTAAGGCGCTTACAGCTACGGCTACAGCCAGAAGAGGTGCTCCCTCTTTCTTCTCCATCGAAGGAGATGCTCAATATGCTCGAATGCCGTTTGCATTTGGGGTGAAAGACAATGGGCAATAGATAAAAGAGGACTGTGGGAGTCTGTAGTATGGAGTGCGAGTGGAGTGGAGGCCAGACCAGGCCAAGTCAGCCATTCCATTCCATACCGTTTCGGGCTACGCAATTTGCTGCTCGATTGTCTTGCCATCGTCGGGGGCGCTAGCTGTGGCACTGTCTATCGTTTGAGAGGACGAGGACCCTTGAGCAGCACCATAATTCAATTGATTCTTGGCAACATTATACACAAATGGCCATTATGTTTATCGGTGCCAATAATGATCACGATGACGATGACGACTACATCATGCTGATGATGTTGATGGAAAGGAGGCTGGAGTTGGCCACCTGTTATCCTGTTAGCCCGCTTTTCAATAGCACTGCACTCGGCTTTCTAGGCAAATGAGCTCTACATGATTACGATTTGAGTTCAAGTGACTTGTCATTGACTTCATGGCAGAAAAAATGTGAAATAAAACCCGAGCTGAAAAGAAAAAGACACATGAATGTATCTCAGAGATAGACTGAAGGAGCATCTTGGCCTTGCCTCTGTGGCAAGAGTAGGAGGCGGCTCTTGAAAAGAGCAGGAAGGCCTAGACTCGTACTGGCCCAAACCTTTTTAGGATTTTTGGGATTTAGTATTCTGATTGCACTGAACCGCAAATTTGCAATTAATTATTCGATTGAAACTGAAACGAGATACAAATGATTCGATGATGATGTATCTGTGGTGGCAGGATGGTTGATAGATAGAAAAACTGGTGCAGGAAAGTCCTCTTCCAAGTCAAATAGAATGCTCTGTTTCGTCCATCATTTTAATTAATAAATGGCAAAAACAATAAAGGTCTAATTTGACAAAAGGTTTCCATTTTGCGGGCAGGAAACACGTAATCACAATGACAACGACAACACAAACTCAAATAGAAATCCCAAAGACTTGCAACAAATTAATCAAGTCCCATCCGGACGGAGGGGACATTCAGGGATACGGTCACTGGATTCGGCATTTGCATAATGTCAAATGCACTTTGTTCCGGGGAGAGGGGCTTGACTTTTCTTTGTGAAAATATAAATTTTGACTTAGATCAACAATAGAGCCACACTCTCCTTCCCCCTCGCTCTATGCGGCTTGACCTTTGGCCTTTTGATTGTGTTTACGAGGGTTTATGAGGGGGTTTCGGTCAGCATTCCAATCCTTTCATATTTCTGCGAAGAGTTATGCAAATGAAACAAACGAAAGTTCTTTGTCTTGTGGACAAAGGGGGGAGGGGGAGCCTTAAAGTTATTATTTGCTCTATTTATTATGCATTGAAGTTGCGTCAAGTGCAGGAGCTCTTCCTTTCTCTCAAAGAGCCCATAATTATTATTTATATTTCGTCCTTAGGGTACAAGCCACACGCAAATTTAACCACATGAAACAGTCCGTGTAATTAAGAGTCCTGGCTACGGAAATAACACTTTCCAGCGGACAGTTCTGGGCCCAGGAATAGCTGACAATCGGCACGTGATTTGACTGTGAAAATTCTGTTCTCTGTTCCACATCCTGTCGCACTCTGTCCCCTCTGTCCCCTCTGTCACCACTCCAGGCTCCTGAACCTGTGTGACCCTCAGCTCTGCGCTGCGTGTGATTTAAAAATAATTAAACACGTACAGCGAATAACTGTAATTTCCATGGTGGGGGGCGCAGGAGGCGCAGCAACAAGGACGGGCAGAAATTTTAAAATTAACATTTTTATTTATTTGAAATCAACGCGCCGGCTCATTGAGTGCGCGGCGACCTTCCCTTCAGCTTCTGGATACATTGGAGTCGCGTCGTCCTGATTACGATGGGCATCACGGAATCGCATAAAATACCCTTTGGGGCATTGGCGAAATCCAAATCGCCAAACGGTACCGCTTGATGGTGACGGTGGCAATTATTTACATAGCCACATATTGAGCAGACCTGAAGCCCTGTGGCGGAGCATTGGATTACGAGTGCTCGTAGCGGATTTCCATGTGAACGGACACCGCAACGATTCCAACGATTCGCAGTTCCATTCGCATTCGTGTGGCGATTCAGACAAAGCCATTCCACTAACTGGGATTTGGTGACACCTCTCTCACTCTGTGGATCTGTGTGGCAGATGGCGAGTGTCCCTCCCATTTTGGATCTGTCTTTCCCACTCTTTGGATCTCTGGCGTGTGGCAGCCATACGATATGTCAAAGGACTCTAGAGGGAATTGTCCAAACAGAGCGACGTCTATTACTCGAGTATCCAACAGGCAACAGGCATGCAACAGTTTGCTCAACGATCCTGTCTCTCCGCCATCGGTCTGTCTGTCTGTCTGTTTGTGGCAGGGGAAGTCGCCCCCATTCCGACTTGGCCATTGTGGATGCAGCGTTTCCGGAGCACTGCGCCACTGTAGCACTGGGCATTGTAACCGGCTTAAGCGTCGCAACGTTGCATTCATTTACATCAATGCTGTGGCCTCCTACACCGGAAGTGTCTCATTGACCGACCATCCGGCAGCATGCGCTGTCACGCCTCATGTCCTTACCCCACTACTCCACCTACTCCCCCTACTTCTCCTACGCCTGGCCGACCATCTGCTCCACTTCCTGCCCTCAGCTCGTTCATTCCATGGGTGTTCGACCGACTGGGCTGTGACTGTGTGTGTGTCTGGGTGTCTATTTGTGAACTCGACTGTCTGGGGCTCCACCTCCCTGTCAATGCTGTGCGACTAACGCATTAATCCTTGCTTTGATTTAAGTCCAATTTGTGTGACGCCCCAATGGGAGTGGCGTGGTGGAGTGTACTGCACATTGTTCTGCTCCACCCCGAATAAGAGTGCATCTATCAGGACTCGACTCATAAGAGAACGAACAACAGGCTACATAGAGAGTCAACTAAAACCTTCTCTGGGAACAATGCAGATTTTAATTCGAATGTTCGGACAATGCAATCCTTTGTTCACTCCATTAAATGAATGCTGCACCTGTCCCCTGATTGGCTCTTGATTATCATGCATGGGCCTGATTAAATGATGCTTAGTGGCTGCTGTCCCCTTCCGGGGCCAGTGTGCAGTCTGCAGTCTGCATCATCAATCCTCCTTTTGCATTCAGCATTCCTTTCCTGGGAAATAAGCAAACCATTTTCCCCCATGCTGCTCCTGCTACTGGGATGCAGCCAATCTAATCGAGGCTGCGTGGGGGCCCCAGGGCCTGGCTCAGCTGTGCGTCGCGCGTTCTTTGAGCGTCCTGTCACTGCAGCACGTTTTCTCTCTGGACACGCAGCTGTCATTGTCCGCGTTGGTTAATGGCTGCCCCAGCAGGACATTCACGGTCGGGCCCTCGGCGGTTCGCAGCTGGTCATTAAACGCAGTGGACTTTGCAGCCAGCTGTTCATCAAGGTGTGTGTGTGTGTGTGTGTGTGTGGCCACTCCCGAAGCTGTCAGTTGGTGTGATCACACTGCGATTGGGACTCGGCTCGCGGCTGAAGGACTCTATCTCGTTGTCTACGATATCCGGCATAATGATGGCTATCGGCGGGTGGACTGCTACCTGGGAGTCCTGCCTGAGTGGCAATCGCTGTTGACATGCCTTTCAATTTAGAGCACAAGGCTTCCTGTTCGCGGCTGCTGCTGGACGAGGATTGGCGGCATCCCGGCGCGAGGCTATCGCTGGAACGGTAAGGTGCATTACGGTGGCAATCAACCGGCAGGACACCGGCAGGCATAGTATGATAGCCAGGTGATAAATATGTATCTTGCTGTGATCCATGAACCATAAAGAGGAACCGTTTCCATTGCAGTTTCTTTCATCTGAAAATTTAATGGCAAACTTTTTTTGGCATTGAAATAATGGAATGCAGGAGTCAATGTCCGCCACTGCCTCGAGTCAGACTGAAAGGACTGGCGGCAGACGGACAGCACTCTGTTTATGAGTTGTCAAAAAATTGCAGAATTGTCATTGCGCAATGAAATATAAATGTCAAACAGACTTTTGAAATTGTATTTCGCTTTTACCGCCGCCGTCTGTCGTTGTGGCTGTGGCTTTGGCATCGTCTTTGGGTCTGCTGCAAACGGAAGCGGAAATGATAATGCAGTTGACGTGGAGCCACACACACACACACACACACACACACACACACACACACGCACACTGACGGCGGAAAGTATCTGCACAGTGTACATATCTGTCGGGACTGGTTGGCCAGCTCTATCCACTCTTTGGTGTGGCAGCAGTAGCCCCGCGGCGAATCCAGCCCGCGAACAGTGGATGAGCTGACAGACCCACTGACAGTCAGACAGTCAGACAGACATCCACAGACAGACACACAGATGGATGGATACTCCTCATGCGGGAAGATAGACAGAGGGACAGAGAGATTGTGGGCGTTGGCGTGCGCGTGGGCGTGGTTGTGCCCTCCAATTCAATCAAAGTTGCTGTGGCAGTATCAGTGGCAGTGGCAGTGCCCAGTCGCTGTTGCAGTTGCAGTTGCAGTTGCCGTTGCAGTTTCAGTGGCAGTTTCTGTTTGTGTCGTTTTATGAGAAATAATAAATTTCATCTTGAAATTGATGGACTTTTGATGGCCGTAAGCTTATAAAGAAGAGAGCTTTAAGAGAGCTTGTACACGAGCTTTGAAACCAGTTTAAGCTTTCGGCTGAGGTAAGTTAGTAAGCCGAGTCCCGACCGCCGATCGGGCAAGCAGAATTGATCGTGAAGACTCGGCGAACGGTTCACTCACAGCGGACGGATTGAATCGATAATATACATATACAAAGAGCGAGAGAGAGAGAGAAAGAAAGAGAGAGAGCCAGACAGAGACAGCAACAGTGCGAAGAAAGAAAGAGCAACAAGTTTGCAAGTGGAAATTTTAATAACGAAATGCAGTGAACACCCGTCCCGTCCCGTCCCACGAATGCCACAAAACAAAAAGCCTAGACTTAAAATCAAAACCGAAATAAAAATCAAAATCCAAATCCAAATCGTAAATAAATCCAAAACTAATCTAATCTGTGGCTCATTATGAGCACAAAAGACAGAAATAGTGTGAAGCCAACGTGAAAATCCACAACAGCGAGAGCCAAAAGCGCCACAAAAACATCGTGAATCTAGTTTACAATATTTGAAAAATCAAAAAAATAAAACAAAATAAACAGCAACAAGTGAAAGAGCCGAACAGAGACGGATAGAGCGGGAGGTGCCGCCTGCCCCGACAGCCAGAACGAGACGGCCGAACGACAGACCGAGACTTTCGCAGTTGAGGTTGATTTTTGCATGCGAAACGGTACACATAGAGCGCTCCAGCAACAGCTAGAGAGATACATTTGGAAGACGGCACCCACAGTCCGAAGCCCGAAGAATTGTTATTATCCAGACAGGCAGGAGGGAAACACACGCACACGCACACGCACACGCACCGAAATGGAGTACGAGAAAATGATGTACCTGGCAAATAGCAGTGAGGTAAGTGAGAAGATACTGTAACTGTATCTGTATCTGTGGATGTGAATGTGGATGTTGTTGTGTCTGTGGCGGAGAGTGGCACTTTAATGGGGGCCAGGCCAGAGCACTACAGCAACTACATTGCCGGCCCGATGATAGCTGACAGTTGATAACCTTTGCCAGCCCTTATCAGCCAGCGAAATGTATCTGTATCTCTGGCAGTCCCTGTTTTGTAGCCGCAGCAGCACTCGTACTCTGTGGTATGCTCGAATATTATGCGCAGTTTTTGATGGGGCCACAGCTGCGTGTACGACGGCGTGGCGTGGCGTGTGCTGCTGATAGGAAAGCAGCGAGTACGGGAGATGCCTTGCCTTGCCTTTCCTTGCCTTGTGGCAGCGTTTTTTAATTAGCAGCCCGATTCGTGTGGGCGGCTGGCAGATGTATCTAGCGAATGCGTGTCACTGGGTGAGAGTCGCTGTGTCCCTCTCTGACTTAAGGCCAGGTTGCTGTAACACTTGGCAGTTACATTTTCCCATTTGTCTTATGGCATTTCGCTTTAATTACAATAACAGCAACAGCAGTGGCTGTGGCACTCGTACTGACAGTGGCAACAGCAGCAGCAGCAACTTTCAAAAGATGCTTTCATTTTGCCAGAAGTGATTCTAAATGATTGTCAACTATGGCATGACAACAAACGGTGGCAGGCAGCAACAACAACAGCACCAGGTACCAGCAGAGGCACCAGCAGAGGCACCAGCAGAAGCAAAAATAGTAAGAGCTGCCATGTCGGCCTGGCATTTCACTCGGAAAGTGCATTCCAATCGAGCAGATACAGCAACTGCAGCAGCATCTACTGGCAGCAGAAGTATCTGCTTTTTGTTGGACCTACTTAGGCTGAAGTCTTTGACGTTTTGTCGCTGCTGCTGCTGCTGCTGCTGCCGCTGCTGCTGCTGCCAGCTTTGCAATAAAAGAAAATACTGTAGAAATGCAGAAGAAGAAAAAAAAACTTGTATTTACCATTTTTGATTGATTTGATGGAAATGTGTCTCCGCGCTGCAATGTTGCACCGCGTTGTTGCAGCTTCTCGCGCTTTTCCAATCGCTGACACAGAAGTTGACGCTGAACAGCATTTAGAAATGCACTTCAAGACGCTCGCTCTCGCTCTCCCTCCCCCTCTCCACCTGCCCCCCATCCCTGCTCGTCGCTGGACTCTCAACCAGTCTCATTATATTTATGGACATAATAAAATAAATACTACTGCCAGCAATTATAAATGCAGGCGCTTTCGCAGATCAGATCTGATGAGATGAGATGCCATGGAATGAAATGGAATGGAATGGGAGGATGAGGCCTGACATAAATACTTCAAGTTGTTCGTTCGGCTTCGCTTTCCCCCTTTTCAGGCATGTATCTTTTCCCTACAGAACAGCAAACAGCCAACAGCCCTTTGGCCATACATATATCTAATAATGTTGAATATCAATCAAATGGATTATACAATAATCATCATTGCATTTGGCATTTTTTGGGGTGTGGCTTCTTAAGACAAGACGCATTGTGGTTGCAGCAGCATTGCTGTTGCTGTTGGTGTTGCTGATGCGGTTTCCACAGCACAGCACAGCACAGCACGGCAGTATATCTCTGTTGCCCAGGCTTTTATGCAAATTGAAAATGACTTGGCTGTGCAACGTCTTTTGTACAGAATAATTGTCGGTGCGTGCCAAGCATAATGAGGAGATTCAAGGAGCAGCAGCAGCAGCAGAAGAACCACTAGTGGCAATGGCACTGGCACTGGCTGAAGGGTTTGGAGTTCAGTGCCTAGACATTACGAGTATCGTAAGCGCATTCCTGTCAACAGTCTGGGATGGGCTACTCCGGGCTCCGGACTGCGCTGACTCCCCCAAAGTGCCATTCATGTGGTGTTTAGTGCTGTGGTGGGGTGTCTGGGTTGTCTATCATGGTGGTGGTGAGGCTTGAAGCTTGACAAGTGAAAATCCTGCAAAAGACACTCATTCCAATATGCGATTGAGTGCTAATTAAGGGGTTTCCCTACGGCATCGACATCCCGGAACATTCTAGATCGCAACATGTACTATAATGAAATGTATGCATATTTAAGCGAGATACATACGCTATCCTAGCCACTGTATGTATAATGAGGTGGGAAAAAAGAAAAAGAATCTAGCATAATTGAAATGTTGCACCCATTCCCACTGTAGCACTGTACCACTGTGTGGCACTGTAGCACTGCTGTGTCAAGATATTTATTAACCTTGCAGCAGCAATTTATTTAGCATGAAATGTCGACAATTAAATGCAATGCAAATACTAGCTGAAGCGAACCGAAGAACGGCAAGAACTGCAAACAGAATTGCGCCGTCACGACAGGCAGACCGACAGACAGACAGACAGAGCTACTAAAAGCCAACACCAAACACAGATAAAAAGATACAAAGATACAAAGAATAATAAAAGAGAGAAAAAAAGAAAAACAGAAGGCAGAGGCGAGCGATGTAAAAATAAGCAGAAATAAGTCTTGTCTCTTTGACAGCTTAACCCACGCATCCAAAGTGCTCGTACTTCGTAGATTGTACGTGGATATTGTTCGGGGGATTTGCTGGCTGTATCTCACTATATGTATCTGTATCTGTATCTCTATCTCTGGCTGTATTTATTCGTGTCCATGTGTATGTGTGTGTGTGTGTGCTTATGCTGTTGACAGCGCACTTCAACATTGCCATAACCCCATTCCCCACACCACACCACGATACACCACACACTCCTCTCCTCAGTATATCCAATCCCTAAGCCAGCGAATAAAGCGAACATTCATTAAACAAACAATTTGCGCTTGCGCATCTACCACAACAGTGGGAAAGAGATAGAGCCAGTTGGAGTTAGACAGAGATAAAGAGAGAGGGAGGGAGAGGTGGCTAGTAAAGGGGTTTGGTCTTCGCTTCTCGTGGCTTTTGCGAGCTCCATTGCCATAATGCGATTAGAACAGATTACCTGACAATTGTCGCCAGAGAACAGAGACCAGAGACCAGAGTACCAGCAGAACCTAGAACCCAATACCCGACCTGAACACCTGAGGAGGTTGAGGCTGTAGCTGTGGCTGTCGCTGTGGCTGTCACAGTGGCCGTATCCGAGCGACACATTTGCATAGTTTGTTTTATTTGGTTCAAAGATACATATAAATTAATTTAAATACCACTTGGCCATAATTCAACATCAACATCAGCATGAAAACATGGTCATGTCAGGCCCCAAGGCTGCCCAGAGCTGTAATTGCAACTGTTCTGGGCAGTCGTACAACTATATAATATATGGTATAACTATATCTATATGTATATTTTACCCTTCACTTCCACCAAGGGGGGCGGGCCGGGCAAGCAACCTTTTGTCTCCGACTTCGACTTCTACTCCGCTCCAAGGTTTCCTTTGTCTATGGGCCTGGGCCGCGCCCCGTGTAAGATCATGTTATATGGTGTACTCCACCCCAACCGTACCCATATCTATATAGATCGGGTCGTGAGGCTTGCCCGAGGCGTTGGCCATTTCGTTCGATTTATTATCTGCCGCCGCCGCCGCCGCCGCCGTACACCACCATAAGCTGACTGCTATCTGATCGCCGCTTTTAATAATGCTTTTTGTCGTTCTTAAAACGTAAACTTGATTTTATTATTAGGCAAAAAGCCACACACAAATACAAACATGAGGAGAATATGCCACATTCTTGGCAATGGCTTTGACTTGTTCTAATGAATTTCGTTTGACGTTGGCCCCAGCCACAAAAATCATACATAAAACTTGTTTTTCTCTTGCCAGCTTTTTGTGCTGCCTGCTATTTTCAATTTATTACTTTTGCTCTCGCTCTCACTCTCTACCTATCGCTCTGTCTCCCTGTCTCGCATTGCTTAAATATTATTGTTTCTAATTTTAAGGTAAGGGTTTTTCACTTTAGGGAAATTCAATCCAATTCAAATCCAAACCCCTGCCCCGGACAGTCGTAAATGTTTTCCCGTAACTTTCGTCTTCGTCTTATATTTCGATTTGGACATGTCTTTGGCCTGAAAAATGATTCGTTTTCATTTGTTTCTTTTGCTGGAAATATGATTTTATAGACTGCTGGAATTTCAATATTTATTTTGTTATATTTCGTCAGGTTTTTTTTTGGCATGAGTCAGGCTCTGCTGTTTCTTTGGCATTTTTGGGATGCTCGAAATTGCTATAGTTTAATTGGCATTCGATTCTTTTGGTGCCAGTGCGTGCCAGGGCCACTCATTTATGAATTTTGTGGTTAACATATAACTGAATTTTTCTGTCCATCAGATTTGAATATTTAGCATTAGTCAGCAGTCGGTGGGCAGTCCGGTAGGCGATTGCTTTCCGCGATTAGAGTGCTTTTCATCGAATCGAGTGAGTGTTGGATCCTGTTGTTGGGGCAAGTGGAAAGCCCAGAGGAACACGGAATGCACTCCCATTCATGTGAATGAATGTTCACATTCAGACCCACCCTCTCTGTAGTCCGACACCTACGAGTGTACGAGTGTGTCCATGTTCTGTACCTTTTGTAAATGGTTTTATAAATAGAACCGCCGGCTATTGTGGTTTTTCTAAAAATACTACTACGTACAACCCAACACCTGACAATCGTTTTGGCCAAATCCTAATTTCTGGCCCCGGCCCCGGTCCCGGCCCCATTGTTCTCTTGTCCCAGCATTGACACCACACCACAGCCAAGTGGAACTCCACCGTGATCGATGGCCAAACACGCGAAAACAAACGCTCGTCGGGGCTCAGAGAACCCACCAATTTGTGACGTTGATTGGGTCGATTCAATGGTGCGGGTGGTGGTGGCGGTGCGGTGGCGGCGGCGGCGGCAACGGCGACTATTTATATATCGATATATGATTCCTAAATGACCATTGCAACGCCCTGTGTCCCTGTCCACCCATGACAAAGGCGTTTATTGACAGCCGACGCCCGATGTCCGACACGCCAATGAATTATTACCGGCCGAAAGCGTTTGGCTAAGCGGGCCACAAAAGCAGCCTTTTGTCCGCATTTCGCCCCATTCCCTCTTTCGGCCAATTGGAAACTCCAATTCTCGTCAGAACTGTGCTGAGCTTGTTCTCTGTATTTCTCTGTATAATAAGATTTAATTAAAATCAGATCGCTGAGATCTTTTGTTAAAAGTCAGCAGGAAATCCATATACATACGATATACATATTTTCTATACAATCCATGTGGAATAACCCGAGTGATCTAATTTGCACAGCTGTGAGGATGTGGGTCTCTGTATCGGTCTCTGCTTTCGGTCACGGTCTCGGTCTCGGTCTCGGTGTCTCGGTATAGGTCTACGGGTAAAATGTAAAGATATTGCAAATAAATCAAATGTCCGGTCGAAATGCAAATTTCTGTTTAACTTTTATTGCCTTCGAGCCGAGAGAATATTTATAGACATTATTTGGCATCACCTATTTTGGAGAGCTCTCTTCCTTTTCTTCTGTCCTACTCCTCCTTAATGGCCGAAACCCCGCCTCAAATTGAGTTGTAAGACCTTTTTTCTGGCACAATTTATGGCTGCCAACCCATGGGTTGAGGGACGAGACGGGGGCTCCCGTTAATAGTCATAAAATGTAATGTGAAAATAGTTTATTAAAAAATGCATAGAAAATGTTGTGCCTAGTCAGGGCGATGTAATAACTAGTTGACTTTTTAGTGGCCAGAGTCGCCCTTAATGGTCCGTAAATGGTAGATGGGAGGGAGAGCCTCTGGCTATGGATATGTCTTTGTATCTGGCCTCTCAATTTATTATGCAGTTTTTGCCAGGCAATCACATATTTTATGGCTTTTCGACTGAGTCATCGGCTGCAGCCAGCTGCTGCTGAATCATGTACTATACGATGTATCCTCGGTTTTCCTCGGGGACTCTTTTGGGCATGAGTTTCGGTGAAGTACCCTAGGCTTGGATAAGTACAGGGCTGAGATACTTGCTCTAATAATATGGAGATTACGCAAGGGGTACAGCGAAATCGAAATGTTTGCGCTGGCAATTAGCGGGCAGGCGAGAAAAGCGAACTCAAATCGCTCATACGCCCCGGTGCCGAACAATTAAAACATAGAAATTGTAATAACATCGTGACTAGTTAGAATTATGGCGAACGTCGAACAGGCAATAATGGCAGCCAACCCTTCAGCACATACCCCTGATAGCCCCCGTTCACCCGTTCACCCTGGTATCCTCCAATCGAAAGTACTTGTCGGAAAATCCAGCATGAGCTGTTTTATTAATAATAAGCGCACAGCGCATAGCCATGGCGTATACATGTCCCCTCGCTCTCTGTCCCCCCGCAGACAGCCAGCTTCCTCTGCCTACGAATGGCAACCCTCTCCCCCCCTTGCAGCATTGTGACACACCGAGCTCCCCAGAGATACAAGCAGATAGCTGCTGCATTGAGTTGCTTAATGAAAAAAAACCAGTTTCTCCGAGGTAGAAATTGGTAGCGCATTCGGGCCATATATTAGCATTGCCTTCTTTTGTGACGCTGTGTGCAAATGAATATCAAACAAATAGTATAAAACAAAACCAGAAGAAAATGCTACAGCAATGTGAGTTGGAGACTACAGATACCCTAATAGATGTCTCATTCTTATGTAATATATCATATTAATATAATACCATACCATACCATATTAATTTAATTCTGCAAAGGTATACAAATTTGTAATACATCGTAGTTGAAAGTTCGATTGAATTCCTTTAAGAACCAATGTTTTCCGACTTGTTTTTCACGGCATCATGCCTTTAGAATAATCTACAGGGATTTTGTGGATACATAGAAAGATGTGGAAAGATGGACAAGGATTTGGCTCTTGATGGCCCATACATAGTAAACGGGTATATAATTTATACTTTAAGAAAATGTTAGCCATTATAGACATCTCCTCAAAAGTTAGAGTACACCCTACAAATGTTATACAAATTATAGTGAAAAAATGCGAAAGATAGAGGAGAAATAGAGCGAAAGAGAGGGAAAAAACAGACTACGAGAGGGAGGAACGGTAGTAAAACAGACAGAAATCTCTGTGAGAAGCAAGCGGCAAGAGAATGCTTTGATTTCGATCTAGTCATTGTTTGGGCTGCTCATAAAAAAAGCACACAAACAAACAGCCAGCCCTGCCCCCACATCTCGCCCTGCTCTAGTCTAGGTGCTCCCCCCTTGGCTGGACCACGACCCGCCCTCCACAGCTGGGGCTTTGGGTTTTTTTGCAGTTGGCTTTTTGTGGCGTCACAGGCCAAGTCGCAGCTTGATAAATGAGAAAATCAATGCCACTCGAAGCTTAGTACGTCTCCTGCTGTTGTCTGGTCGGTCTCGCATTCACATCCCGCCATTGCCTTTGCCTTGCCTTTGCCTTTGCAGACACCCGCCTTTTGGAAATCTTAAGGTTAAGCACAGACAATCAACAATCAACAATTAACAATCGACAACCAAATCAGAATCAGAATAACAGTCAGAATCCGAGCCCGAATCCCGAAAAATTTCCATACTTTTTTTGGCGCTCGCCAGGTAGGTCGTCTGGTGATGCTAGTACGAATTAGAAAGGCGGCAGCCACAGCCACAGCTACAGCAACAGACACAACAACACACGCTCGTAAAACCAGTGGAGAAGTAACGAAATTGAATTAACTTTCATGGGCGTGATAATTAAGACAGGTGGCCGCAATTTGGCAGCTCAGATCGGTTGATAATTGCCGATACTCGAAATTCTCCATCGAATAAAGATGACAGTAGATGTCACTAATCCATGTACTAATTGTTTGTTCTTTTCTTCTCTTTCCCAAAACAGATGCCGCACAGTCCTCATCTGAAGCCACAACCGTTCCAGGCCCTCACGCCGCCGGACCAGTACTCTGCCTATGCGGATAACTTTGATCTGTCGCTGCTGCCACAGGACGCCGGCATACCCACCACGGTTTACCAGTACAACGCGCCACAGATTAAGATTGAATGCGCCTGGGACTGCCCCACGGATAACCAGCAGCAGCAGCAGCAGCAGCAGCAGCAACATCAGCAGCAATCGGCACCGGCCTATGCCTCCTCCGGCCATCAGTTGATCCCTCCTCCGGCCTATCCACACAGCGTGTATCCCTCGCCCCAGTCCTCGCCCCTTCAGTCAGAGTTCGCCTCCTTTGGCGGGGGCTACGGCAAGTTCCACGGCAGCTACGACTGTCTGAGCAGCCCCTCGCCCTCGTTGGATGCCTCGAGCATCAAGCAGGAGCTGCATATCCTGCCGCCCTCCCCGCCAGAGTCCAACTGTGAGACACCCTCGCCGCGCTCCGCCTGCAGCGATAGCATTAAGGCGGAGCCGCTGGACTCGGACATTGAGAGCTTCATCGACCTGAACGCCCTGCTCCAGCAGCAGCAGCAGACGCAGCAGCAGCCAGACACCAAGCCCGACCATCAGCTGTTGCGCGAGTGCTTGGAGGACACGACGTTCCAGAAGAAGCACAACCTGCGGCCACTGGCCCTGGACTCCTTCATCGGCGGCTTGGCCGAGGTGCGCGGGGACTTTGAGCCTGTCATTTCGCTGGCGCTGGAGCATGCCAAGCGGGAGGCTGATGCCATCTGCATGGAGCTGCAAATATCGCAGGGTGAGTCTCCATTGCTTCTGTTCCTTTTGGCACATAGATTTCTTCATGGGCTAACTATTTGCAGATCCAAATGCATGGACACCCTCGCAAGTGCACGCATGGCTACGATCCACCTTGGCACAGTTCAAGCTGCCGCCGGCCGCCAATTTGGAGCTGAAGTTCTCCGAAGACGGTGCCGCATTGGCATTACTCAGCGAAGAGGAATTCATGCGTCGACTGCCAGAGGTAAGTCGTGGTAGACCACAGCAATGGTCGACCGACCGTCATTATGGTGCACACCATTCGCAGTAGGGGTAGTAGTTGTTGTTGTCTGTGACTTAACTGGAAAAGGCGAGTGCCAAAATAACTATCTATTACAAAATTGATCGGCACAAAGCAATGGCCGATACCATGTAAAACAATCACACAATGCAAATGCCAATAGCAAAAGGCCCAGAGCAGAAAGCAGAAAGCCCAATCAATGCGATTGAATCGAATTTCGCGTACGAATCGAAATGGAATGGAAGTGGAATGGAGTGAACAAAACAACAACACATCCAAAAACAACGCAAACAAAACAAAATACAACGAAACGAAAACTAAAACGAAACAAGTTTCGTAACTGGTGTTGACGTCATGGCTCTTGGCCAGGCCAGGCCAGAGCGGGCCAGAAGAGCAGGCCAAGACAGCAGGCCAAGATAGCAGGCCAGGCCAGAGCAGAGCAGGCCACGGGAGCTTACATACTTGAATAAGCCAAAAATCAGAAATCAGAAAGCAAAACGCAAAACTCAAAAACAACTCAAAGCCCCGAAACCTGTTCCCGCCAACAATTAGGCAAAGGCTTGCGGCATCTACGAGTAAAAACTACTCCACATGCGCTCTCCAGAGCTTCAGTCCAGTCCTAAGACTTTTGCCAAAAATATATCAATGATTACATTCGCTTAGGCCCATGCCGATGGTGCCGCTGCTGGTGCTGCTGCTGCAGCGAAAACGAAACAAAAGACTTGGGCAACGAACGTGATCGGGAGAGCGCGAGCGAAATGAAATCGGAGAGGAGCCAAGCCAAGTCAAGCCAAGCCAAGCCAAGCAGTCGACAAAATTAGTAACCGTGGTCATGGCTGTAAAGGTGAAAGAATGTGTGAAGGTTGTTTGGTGAAACTGCAGCACTTGGATGGATGATTACGAGCCAACCATCGCGCAGCAGCTCAGATGACTATGGCTATGGCTTTGGCTCTCTGTCTCTGGCTCTGGGGACTGGAAGCAGCAGCAGCAGCAACACAGCACAGCACAGCACTCCACTCTACTCCACTCCACTCGAACTGAGCCAACGACCAGCAACGACATTGCAAGGTGAAAGTAAGTCGTTGTCGCAGTCGCATGTGGTTTTTGTTGCTGCTGTTGCTAGTTGATGTTGCTGGTTGCTGGTTGCTGCTGTAGATGTTGCTTGTCTGTTGTCTGCGGAGGCTGCCTCCACAGACTGCAGAGATTGCAGCGACTGCAGATTTATTTATGCACTTGGATAGCATAAGAATTTCCAATTGATAGGCCGTCTAGATTGAGATCTAGCCGGGATTAAGGCTCTCCGCTTTGTCTGTCTGTCGGTCTCTCTGTCTGTGTGCCCATTCAAAATGTATCACTTTCGGCTTTCTTTTCCTTCCAGAGCGGGAGCACACTGCATGCCCAATTGGAGATATGGAAGATGGCCTATGCCGATCAGCCAAGCAGCCAGATCCAGCAACAGCAGCAGCAGCAGCAGCCCGGCCTCGATCTGTGGCCGCCAGCTAGCTATCCGATGCTGAACCTGGACGACTACAATGAGGACAGCGAAGGTGCGTGGGGGACTTGGATTGGGGATTCCATGGCGATTCTCTTGAGATTAATTTCTTTTCTTTCTTCTCCCCTGAACAGATGATGAGGAAATGGAGGTGGAAGCCGCAGTAACCCCCGCACCCACGCCCACTTCCATTCCCGCAGTGACAGCTGCCACACCGACTTCCACCCCAGTGAAGCGCACTAGTGGCGGACGCACTGGCGGCGGCTCCCACATCCATCTGTGGCAGTTCCTCAAGGAGCTACTGGCCTCACCGCAGGTGAACGGCACAGCCATACGCTGGATCGATCGAACCAAAGGCATCTTCAAGATCGAGGACTCGGTGCGGGTGGCCAAGCTGTGGGGTCGCCGCAAGAATCGCCCGGCCATGAACTACGACAAGCTGTCCCGCTCTATCCGGCAGTACTACAAGAAGGGCATCATGAAGAAAACGGAGCGGTCGCAGCGCCTGGTCTACCAGTTCTGCCATCCCTACAACCAGTAGAGTGGAGGACTCGGACCAGGACTCTTATCCAGATCGCGTAGTTCTAAGGGTATTTATTTATTTGCTAGCATAGCCACCTGTCCCACCTGTCCCACCTGCCCCGCCTGTCCCAGTCCCCCTCCCCCGATTCCACACTCCGACTATGCCCGACTAGCCTTGTGGGTCTAGCGGGTTCTAGTTCTTGTACATACACAATCTTTATAGCGCACGAAGGTAAGTTCGTGCATCGATTAAGTTTGGCTCTAGCTCGTAGGCTAAAACCACTGCCCCCATGGCGAAGGTAAGTTCGTCGAAGGGCACAGGTTTTAAGCGCAATCCATCATAATGTAAATCTAATCTTGCCCTGCGGCTGGGCGTGGCTGTTGGCCCATCGCTGCAGGCATATGTTTGACTTACTGCCGACATCTTTATTCAAATGCTGCCTGCTCATGCAGTGGATAATCCTGCACCCACATGTGTGTGTGTTGCTGCTGCCAGGAGGGTAGCGCCCGCAGTGAGGAACCACCATTAGTAGCCTGAGGCGAAACTTGGTTAAAGGTCGAATCACTCAACGCTGCAATCCCAGACACTGGTGCAGCCACTGCTGGCAGCATGAAGGTGTTGCGGTAATTTTAGGAACCATATATCTATGATATATCAAAAGTAAGTTCTATGAACAACTTAATAACCGAACAAAATGTTAATACTAGACTCTAAGGCAAACGATTAGCTGTATAGGACACCCTTGAAAGTTTTTTCTCTTCACAACAAAACAAAACAAAAAAAACCCGGAAAAAGTTAAAAAACTTTCGACCCTCCCCCTAGGCCTAGGCGTTATACGTACTCCATAAACCAATATCGAATATCAATTATTTATTATATAATCCGGTGGTGGAACAATTTATACAATAATTTTGTTAATTTTATTACGATTATCATCTGCAGTTTGCATACGAGTAGTTTTCCAGTTTCCCTAGTTTCCAGTTTTGTGTCTGTGTCGGGTATTCAGTTTAAGTTAATTTTAGTATTTATTTCTGGCCAAAAAGTCAATTATTTGGCTTTTATTTGCATTCGCCATTCAGAATGAGAGAGAAGAGGAGAGCGGTGTTAACGTTAATGCTGGCGGTTTTTAATTGAATTATGCAATGGCCAGACGACTCGGCTCTGATTTGGCTTATTTGCTAACCAAACAGCAAAATATTTATCTGCACATTACACATTTAATTAGGGTACTGTGCGAGTACGAGTACGAGTACGCGGCAGCTAGATTTATGCACTTTACACTTTTTGCGACACACCAATTATTTATTTATTTATTCAACTAACATATTGTCATGCCGATACACTATCCGATAATAAAAAGTCACACAAAAAGAACAATTGTTTACATATTTACTTTAAAGCTTTAAATGGGAGACAGACGACACTGGCATATTCCCCTTTGGGAAAATAAAGCTAAAAGCGATGGAAATTGTGAAGCAGCAGCAGCCTGCTACACGATAGCTGTTCCACCGATGCACTATTGGTGGCGGCAACCCTCGTTATTTGACCTATATAACACAAAGCAAACCTAAAGCCGATCCAAAGCCGTTTCAGGAATACCTATGCTATATTTCACTGTTGTAAGAAATTCATGAAGTTGCTGTTCCCTTTAAAAATCGTCGGTGAAAAATGTATGTGCTTAGCCGCATGGCTGATGTGGCGGACTAGCACTTAGCCCCTGGATGGGTGCTGATGCGACTCCCGCTGGTGCGGCACTCATCCCCATGGATGGCTCCTGTTGAGGGGCACTCACGTGCAGCGAGCAAAACATTTTAGATTGCCCTGTCAGTCAGTCAGTCAGTCAGTCATTCAGTCAGTGGGGCAGCGGGCGCGCGCTGTGGGTGGGTACGTACTGTGTGGGCCTCCTGGTGGCACTCGTGTGTGACCGTGTCTAGTTCCAATTTTCAATCAGCGAAAACTATTTCGAGCCACTGCCACTGAGCCCTTGAACGGTCAACGACGTATTCGAAGAGCCATCGATTGAAGTTGCAACATATCCGTCCAAATTCCGAATCCGGGGCAGGGACAGGGGCACGGGCACGGGCACGGGCAGGACTATCATTGCCATATACTTAATAAGCAGGAGAAGATGCTGCCTTGGCTGAGATTAATTTAATGCGCCCGAATGAGTTTATCGTCTTTGTTGTCCCAGCTCCACTTCCACTTCCATCTCCAGCTTCAGCCCCGTCTTCATTTAAATACTAAATCGCATTAAATGCCATCAAGTGGAAAATTCCCAAAAGCAATAAATTCATTCCTTGCAGGGCCGGCTCCAGCTCGAGTTCCTTCGGCACTGCTCCAGCCTCTGCTTCGGCCTGCTCTCACTTTTTGAGTGAAAGCTCCACGTTCGACAATATTTACATTATGGCGCTAGGGCCCCGCGTCTGCGTTCCTCCGCTCCCCCAAGAGGAGGACCATGTCCTAGCCGAGAATCGGGAATTGGGAGCCGCCACTACGGTGAGCTGTTTATCCTAAGCCGGCAGCCTTGGCTTTCTCTTTGTCTTTGGCTTTGTCAGGGATTGGGATTGGGACTGGTATTGGGATAGGGGTGGTATGGGCTCTGGTGTCTGGGTATTTTTGCCCTCATCATATTTCTTCGTTTCGTTTCGTTTGGTTTCTTTTCCTTTCTTTTCGTCCCAGGGTGCCTGTGTGTGTGTGCGACTGGGAAACTACAAAGACAAATATTTAATTGAATTAGTGCAGCAAGCGTTAAGCAGCGTCAGACAATGTGCAAGGCCACGCCCAGTGTTCCCTGAAATTGTTCCTGACTTGCTCCATAAATTTGAATTTTGTATTTGATTCATCAACAGGTTCGTTACCGCCCGAAGGCTTAAGATATTCAGCAATTCGTGGATATACTCGTATCTCCGGCAGTGTTCCATCCCCCTTTTGTCTGGTATAAACGTTCAACTGTATAGCTGCTCATCTGGCTAACCATTCTTATGCTAATTTGTCAATTCCAAAAGGTTGTTACCTCATCGGCAGCAGCCCTACCTACCATTTCTACATATTTTGATAATTACGCTTCGGCTGTCAATTGACCCGCCCAGACCCCAGAAGCAGCCAGCCAGCCAGCCAGCAGCTAGTTAGCCCTTTTTATATGAGCCTTAGCCCTTTTGAGCCTGCCAATTTGGCGTTTAAAAATAACCACCCCTCAACCAACCAACTCTTTCCCATCAGGCAACCCATCACCCCTCTGGGCCATAAACAGAGACATTTTGCGCGCTTTGTTGAGCTTTCCACCTCCGCTGACGGCACCTTTAATTAGCATAATTGGTGACATTGAAGCGCGGACATGGGACCAAGACCAGCACCAGCAGGACCTAGAGGAGGAGGACCCAGAGGTGGGCCTGGAGGAGGACCAGAACCAGAACCCATCAAAGCATGATGAATGTGCTCAAAAGGCAAGCCGCAGTGGAACCAAAAATATTCGCTGCTAATTAAATGTCGGGCCTAATCAATTAAGATTGCCCTTCCGCGCTCTAACCCACGTGGCATTTTTGGGCATGCGGTTGAATTGAGTGCCCGTGCTCCACCCACCCCTCACCAGATAAAAAGTTTCGGTTTAAATTTTACATTAGACTAATTCAAGACATAAATTGTCGGGCGTCTGGGCTGCATACCAAAGCGCTTCCAAAGAAACTCAAAAGCCACAAGACGCTCGACCCTCATCCTCATCCTAAGACCCATCCTTAGACCCCGTGCCCACAGGTAAGTGAAAATTCAATTTAAATTGATGTCGACTGGCCAGACCAGACCCAAGGCTCAGCACAACCAGCAGGTCCAGGGCTGCAGAGCAAGTGGAGGAGTGTATATGCCATTTAAGTTAAGTACCTTGGCCACACTCTCCCACAACCCACACGGACGGACGGACGGACGGACGAACAGATAGAGAGAGGGTCTTTGTGGGAACGTAAAATAGCTAACAAGTGGCCAGGCATTTGGGTCCTACGACGACCACACTGCCATGACTGCCCATGACTGCGAAATCAGCGCCGCCGCCAGCCGCCAAAACAGCAACATTTTTAAAAATTCATAAAAAAAAGGCAACAGCCGGGCAGACAGAGAGGGAAAAAGGGGAAGGGATGGGGATGTGGCAGGGCCAGTGGGAGTAGACACCTTTCGGGTGTTTTGGGCTTGTGGTTGTGTTTCCGGCCACCTTCCATTTTTCAAGTGTGTTTCAATTTTTGCACTTGGCACTTTTGCTCAAGACCCTGCCCCAGCCCCCCGTCTATTTGCCAGCACCCCACGGACCACCGCTCTCACCTTCTGTGCAACCGCCTGTCGGTGGTAATGAAATTACAATTTTTATAGGCCAAGTCATGAAAAATAAATGAGACTTAAGCACATTGCCCGGCACTGACTAAACTGTTTGGCGCTTCTGTGGTACGAGTACGAGCAGGAGGATGCCGAAAGGAAAACCAGGTGGGGAAAAACTCAAATGGAAATGGCCAAAACATATTCGTAGGCCATTCAACAAGTCGGAGTCTTGCCGTTTCGAGGCCTACGCATGGGCATAAATATCCACCCGAAATGGGGCAGAGGCGGAGGTCAGAGGCAGAGGCAGAGGCAATCCCGGTGCTGATCAAACGAAAACTAGAATTCAAACCTTTTTTTGGGTATACCCTTTAGGGGGGGTTCTACAGGGAATATAAGGCTCTACCATATCGGGCACTTACATCGGTTTCCAAGGAATAACTATAGTTCATACTGTCTTGGGGCCTCGGACCAAATTTCAATTAACTTAAAAAAGTTTCAAATTCAGTTTCAGCTTCTTTCGGAGAAGCGTTTGAGGCAGGCGGCAGATTCGGGATGGGAGTTGATTCGAGTCGAGTCCCTTTTAACAGTTTTCCCTTTTTCCACAGGAAATGAAATTTATGCTGCCAGCATATCGTTGCCTACTTTGGGGCGCATTTCTGCGGCACCGCCTGAGTCTCCGTCTGTGAATGTATATGTGTGTGTGTGTGTGTGTGTGTGTTTGCGGCTGAGTGGCAACATTTAGTTTAGTTAAGTGCATTTGATTTGGCAGGCAAATCCCCACGGGGCGAGTTAGCAGCATGGAATTGCAATTTATTGAATTATCCCAGCCGAATGGTACATACATATGTATGTACCAGGGACAATAATCGCATTATGCGGCTTGGCTCTGGGCGGCAGCGGCGCGACGGCAAGTCCATTACACACATTCGGCAGAACAGTTCAATGGGTCATCGACCTCGAATGCCAATTGAATTTTCGGGGCAGGGAAATTCCTTTCACGGTCCCGGTCACGTCGCCATTGTTCGGGCGTTTTTAATTAGTTGTGTCGCCTGGCATACGGCCTGGCTTGGCCTGGCCTGGCCTCGTACTCGTCCTGGCTTGGCATTTAATTTAATCACGCACTGTATGCGTCAAATATTTGAGTTGGCAAAGCATTGGCAATTGCGTATGCGCCATGTGGGCCAACGGCAAACGCGCTCGCTCCCTCGCTCCCTGCCTCCGCGCCAACATTGCTGAGAGATTGTCTGACGAGCTCTGGCTCTTCGGGGATCCAGCGGGCTGGCTGAGCAAATGTGTTGACGCATTTTACAATACACAATGGGACCGACACATACCTACAGCTGTGCTCCTGTGTAATTATGAATTCCATAATCATTTCGTTAATATTCGCAGCACGCGACTCTGTCGGTCGCTTAGGATAAATTGCAGTGGAAGCAGACGCTCAAAGGCCTCCAGAAGGAGGCCTCCGGTTGCTCGACTCCTGGCTTATCCAGCGGGGAGTTAAAAATAATTTGGGTCGTTTTGGTGTTATGTTCTGTTCTGTTCTGCTCTGGCGGAAGGAAGCAGAGTCCTTTGCCATTTGTTGTTTGCCGTTTGCTGGCAGGTGTTTGCCATGGGCTTTGGTCTTGGTCCTGGCCCTGTTCCTGCTCCTGCTGCGTGCGTGTGTTGATTATGGCTTAATTTTTAGTAATTATATTAACATGATTAAATTTTGTTTTGATTTTCCAGGACACACACAGAGAGCACAGGGTGAGGCAACGGGCAATTAGACACTGCCATGCTGTGTGCCGGAAATACGCCCCGATTGTGGCCGAATCGCATACACCCATATTGGAAATTCATTCGCTGCCTAATTAGACCGAGTAATCCAATATTGAATATGAGCACATTTTTGTATTTAGGATATACTATACCCTTTAAAGTGGGAGCTATGCTTTTGTTTGGAGGTTTGAAACGAAGCGAACAATATGACATTTGATAAATTCAAGAGATTGATACCTATCATTCACAGGTTCGTCGTTTTTCGTTGTATGAGGCTTATAGATTTGAACCTTTAAGATTGTATTACTTTGCCAATAAAACCTTGGTTAGAAAAACAAGAAAGTGTTCTGCCTAGTATTATTAATTTCGTGATACATACCAATCTTCAAGGGTATCTGCCCATTCGACCCAAAAAACCTCAGCCTTCGTTTCATTTTTAGAGCAGTTTAGCGGAATATTTTGCTCCCGCCAGGCGTGCCTAATCCAATATTATATAGCCCATAAAATTATTGGAATATAAAAATTAAGTTTCCTGTCCGTTCAGGGGTGTCTGTTCCTGTATTTGTATCTGTGTGTAGCACGAGCTTGTGCCCGCTTTGTTATTAATTAAAAACGTACATGTGGAACTCATTAAACGAGAACAAAATTAGCAAATTCATTTTTATTGAATCTCCTCGCATAACCCCTTATTATGGCAAGTAGCTAGCGTTTTGTTCACGACCATTTTGGAACAGCCAGCAGGGGAATGCTTGCCACCCAGAGGGGGCAAAGAGGGTGTGTTGCACCGCTAGTTGAATTAAAAATAAATCTGAAATTATGCAATTAAATTTGCACGTCCTGGAGCCAAATCGTTGAGCACAGAAACGCGACACAAACGCAACAGAAACGCGACACAAAAGCAACACGAGCAGGGGGATTACGTATACAGGGGGAAATTCGTGCAATTGGAAAATGGTATAAAAGGGGGAAAATGCGATCGGTGGAAAACGCTGGGCGGGCAAACAGCGGAAAGTGTATTAATTTCTTTAAAACGCAACATTGCGTGTCATCGTCAATCCATTCAAAGGGACAGGTAAATGGCGGAGCAGGCAGAGTTCCACATCCATGTACTCTGAGCCGGAGGTCAACAGAGGAAGAGGAGGTCTCTTCGGAGTCACATGAAAAATAGGTGCAAAAGCGCCAATGCAACATCATCGCCCACGCCACCTAGTTAGCGGCTGACACGCGCGGGGCATGCAGCGGCGGCGCAGGTGGCAGGATCAGGAAGATGGGTGATTGGCAGGGGGGGAGGGGAGTCCCTGTTGCCATGGCAGAGCCCCACGCGGGACACACAGCTTTGTGGAGAGCTAAAGGGAAATTTGCAATATTTTCGATGCACAAAAAAAAAAGAAAAAAGAAACGAAAGAAAAGAACGAAGGGGAAAATGCGAACAGGGAAAATGCGCTGTCGAGTATCATAAGTTGGCTGAACTTTTGAGCAAGTCGATGACTTGTGTGCAATGTAATTGCGAGAGCTGGTCGTCGAAGGACTTTTTTCCTCTGCAAACATCTTCATGGCATTGTCGTATTCGTTGTCATATTGGGGCATTGCTTTGTGCTGCTGCGCTTTTGTGTTGCTGCTGCTGCAGTTCGTTATAACATACGCAACTCATAAATAACGCGAGGCAGTGGCAGTAGCAGTGGCAGTGGTGCGAGGCAGAGCTAGTATTCCTCTGGACCCCAAAGGCAAGCCAAGCCACGTACTTGCACTTTTGCCACTTTTCTACTTACTTGCTTGGGATTGTGTGCGTAGTGTGTGTGTGTGTGCGGCAGCAGTGTACATGTGTGTGTATCTGTGTCTATGTGGCACTTCAACTCTAATATAAAGTTTGCACTCGAAATGTGCTGCCAGCACTTTTTGGTATTACGCAAAGTTTTCCCAACCTCCCGCGGGGCAGCTGCGTGAGAGCTTGGCTCAACGTGTGAGGAGGGGCGATGCGATGAGGTGGTGTGGCAGCGGCAGTGGCACTGGCACTGGCACTGGCATGCAGCAAGCATGATTTCTAAGAGGGAAAGGAGAGACAGAGATACAGAGAGAGGGAGAGCGAAAAAAATTAAATTGCTCGCAATTTGCACAGTTCAATGCGCTTTAGCTAAGAGAATTCTCGCACAGATTTTCATAACTTGGCGATGGCGCAGTCGATGTCTTTGAGCGGTGCTGCAATGGAAAGTTGTGTGTGGCACATAGCGGCTGTCAGTGTGCTTGCGTGAGTGTGTGTGTGTGGGTGAGACACCTGTCTTTTTCTCTACATGTGTGTGTATGTGTGTGTGTGGAGAAAGAGAGAGAGAGAGAGAGAGTTGTAAACTAACGCAATGACAAACGCAATCACAATAAGAAATTTCACAGTTAGTTAAGTTTGTCTTGCTGGGGTTTTTGTTTCGTTTCGTTTCGGTTCTGTATTTCCGAGCACTCCTCCCTCTTCCTCTCTGTATGTGTGTGGGCGTGGAGTAGCGCCTTTGTTCCTTCCACAAATATGCATAAATAAATGGAAAATTCTCTCCCTCTCTCCCTCTGACTCTCTCTGTCTTTACAATTACAAAGCACTCTCTAGCTTCTTTCTCCTTCAAATGCTCTGAGAAATTATCATTAAGATGGAGTATCCTTTGGGGGCGGCAGGACCTTCTATCTCTCATACTCCCACCCCAAAACAAAAAGGCAATAAATTTCGACTGATGCGAAAGTTAATAAAAAAAGTTCAATAAAATCGAAAAAGGGTGCTGATTTCGATTGGGAATTGGGGCGGCGTCTGGCTGGACCCGGCACCAGGCACCGGCCACCAGCCACCAGCCACCAGCCACCGGTATACCCTCATCATAGTTCATTAAATGCGTAAAGGAATAAAATGAGAAAATATTCGTCCAGAAATATTCCATAAGAATCCATGCCTATGCCGGGACCAGGAGGGCTTCTCTCGGGAAGGGGCGTGCCAGGAGGAAGGATGGGACCCGCACACATAAAAGCATTTATTTAGTCTTATTTCGGGGATGGATGGGATGCCAGGGCATGGCGTGGGATGGATGGATGGATGTATTGCATTAAAGCGAAAAGCGGCCCAGCAAGCATAAATAAATTTTATTTTATGCGTCAATAATGATGAAGTTATTACGACTCTATTAGAAGGCAACCAAAAACTTCCTCGAAAAGACAGAGTCCCCCCACCGCCACCCCGTCTCACTCTCCCCCTCTCTACCTCTCTCTCGTTCTCCATAAAATGGCGAGGCATTAAAAAAGTTTACAAAAAGGGGGAGCAAGAGAACAGAGGGAGCAGATATAGATGCTATACATATATACTGGTACACCTCCAGATATATATATATGTATAGATATACATACTTGTATATTAACCGCAACCTCAGCGCTCGTTTCGGCACCCTCTGTCCGACCCACTTAAGCGACTCCCGAAACTTTTTTATTAAACCGTGCAGTCCGGCTAATAGAAGAGAGAGACAGAGCCAGGAGGTGAACCAGGATAACGGCTGTACGGCTGTATGGGTGTACGGGTGTACACGAGCAGATCGGGGGTCAGTTTCCAGAATGGTCGCTTGGTTGCGCTTAATAAAATTTATGATTCCGACGCACGGCTTTGACAGTTCAAATTAAAATGGGTGCGGCCCCCGGATGAAAATGGTGGAGAGTGCCTGCCCTCCGGGCCACTGCCAGGTGGGACATTGATCACGGGCGAGCATTTCGCGAAAAGTTGATGGCCAAGAAAAGTGGAAAGTCAAAAGTTAAACACAAAGTTGAGCGCACAAATTGATAATGCTGGGGCCGCCTTCGCCTCGGACAGTAGAGGAGTCATAATGCAAAAACCGACATGGCAGCAGAGCACAATATGAAGGATTATGGCATGCAGCGCAAACAGCGCGGAACGAACCCCCAGACGGAACGGAAGTAAAGTGAAGTAAGGGAGGGGGCCCAGCAGGCGACCAGAGAAGAGCAGAGGGCGACGGAAGAGAAGATGGAGGAGACTTGAAGCGGATATGCCGCTGCCATCAAATCATTTTGCAAGCGGAAAATGGCGCTTGACAATGTACTCAGCATTGGAGAACACTCGCCCTCCCCACCGCTGCGCTCCGCTCCCCTCCACCGACCACCCGACGACCCGACGACGAGTCATTGTTGTTTGCTTTTCGAGGGGACCCACTCTTCCTGTGTCCTGCCCATTCTGACATTGGCAGCATTGTGGCGCTGTATAAAAAATTGCAAGCATTTTTAAAGCATACCAGCAAAAACACTAAACATAATGAATTGATGTTCAAGATACCCTGTAAGGATAATAAACATTAGTTCCAATACTCGCAAAAAAACTATCTACTTAAATTGGAGTGTATTCTGGACCCTGACAGGGATTTTGTTTTGTTCAAGAAATATAATTTATTTTAAAAATACAATAATACTAATACTAATACTAATACTAATACTAATAATAATAATGGTATAACTAATCTCTCTGAGATCACATCAGCTAAATCTTTCTTAGAAACATCTCTAAAAAATATCTTCCTGAACATAATTATTGTGCATACAACATACCCACAGAATATACTCAAAACGGAGGTATAAACATAGAATAATGCACATCAAATCCGAGCAGCAGTGGAAACTGTTGAAGACTGTTTTCCCGAGTCGTGATGGGCCGGGTGAGCAAATGAAAAACCATAATCAGCAAGGACATAGAGCGGGCCGTGGACATGCACTTCGACTTGGCCGTCTCGCTGACCAACAAGAAATGAGCCACGTTTTCGTTGCGCTTAGTTATTTTATAACAATTTCTTGTCTTCGCCTGCTTTTTAGCTTCCTCTCGGGCATCATCTTCGTCCTGGACATCTTTTGGTAGCTCCCTTCGTTCAGCACGTTCCTCTGTTTGACTTTCATAAACTTTTAACGACTTTTGCCTTTGCCTTCGCCTGGCTTACATGTGGCAGCGTCAAAAAACAGCAGCAGCAGCACCAGCAGCAGAAGCAGCAATAAGAGCAGGAAAAACGAGAAAAATTGTTGAGAAACTTTCCACTTATACCTATTTGTTTGCAAGTAATTTTGCACTCGTTGCGATCCTGGGACTCGTTCTGGCCCTCCCTCCGAGTGGCCTCAAGTGAGCACGCTTCATTTCCCGCCTTCCTGCCGCTCGATTGATCCGATCTTGGCCAGACCCCAAATTCCAGGCTAATCTTCAGCTGTGGCTTCTGCTTGGAGATGTCCAGACATGCCTGCAATTTCTGTAAAATATCCAAATTAAATCCGACACATACGACGCAAGCTCATTGAGCTGCAGGAGGGATGCAATGTGGCAGGCTGCAATGAGAGTGCGGTTGCACATTCATCATATATTTATTCGAGTCCTGCCCCAGGCTGGAGGATGGGCAATTTCTGTCTCTCCATTTATCAGATATAGGTATCTTTCGGTCTTGTGTGTGGCAGTGTGGCTATGTGGCTATGTGGCTCCTGTATCCTTGTCCTCTTCCCCAGCCTGTGGCTGAGCAATTGATCTGCTGCTGCTCCTGCTTCTGCTAACCCAGTAACCCCAATCCAATACAGAGTGTGTGGCAACACGGGTCGCAGTCTCAGCCGTAGCCGTAGCCGTAACCATGGCCATGGCAATTAGTCAGAGCTTGTGGCACATTTCTGCCGCTCCGCTGGCCAGTGGCCGCAAATTAAATCATATAAATGCACAATTATTTAATGTCAGGGGCGGAAGAATCGGGAATGCAACAATAAATTAACATTGTTGTCGGTGGCTGCAGGCAGCACGTTGCACGTAGCAGGCGGCAGGAGTGGGGCATGTGGCACGACGCAACAGTAACAGTTTCATTGAAAATTGCGCAAAATAAATGTAAATTAAAATACATAATTTATGTGTTTTTTGCAATTATTTACAAACCGACACATTAAAACGCCAAGAGATAATGCAAAAGGCCCTCTGCCCCTGCCTCTCGCCGGGGAAAGGTCGTTTCGGGTTGGGTAGGTCTCTGCGGATGTGGGGTGGGTTGGGCGAGTGGGTGGCTGCTTGCTGTGGGTGTGAGTGTGGGTGTGGCCGGCAGTCAATTGCTCATTTGGTTTTGGCAGCACGCAGCTGCTGGCCGCAACAATGGAGTCCCAGCAGACCAATGAATGCGTAATGGCTGCGAATCGCGAGCACGTGTGTATGGCACGCAGTATCTTTGTATCTTTGTACGAGTATCTGTGTATGCGTGTGTGTGTGTGCTTGTATTAGTCAACGCTAATTGTGCGAGTGCTTGCATGGGTGTGTGTGTGTGTGTGTGTGTATGCATGCGAGTGTGCGTGCCCCTTATCGTGCCCTGGCGAGCGGCGAGTGTCAGGTCTCTCAACTGAAGCTCGCTTATCGTGTGTGCAGCTCTCTGACCCCTTTGGCACTTCCACCGTTGATAATTATATAAATTAAATGTCGGCCAGAAAATGTTCTGGTCCTGCCACCCGACACCGCACGCGCACACACACGACATATCTAGATGTTGTATGGTATATCTGTGGAACCACCCAGTGGACTGGTGAGCGGGTGTCCTCATGTAACTCAATCGAAATGTCAAAGTCGCACAGAAAGAGAGCTGGAAAATTGTGAAAATGCATAAATACGTTTGTGCCGCGAGCGTCAGGTGAAATAATAGCAATGGCAATCTGCGACAAACACTCAAGGCGGCTGCCCCACTGCCAGAGGGCACTGCCTCTGCTCTGCAATTGAGCGATGTTGCCCCCTGCTATCCCTAGAAGAGGGGATGGGTGGTGGTGGGGGGTGGTGCTGCTGCTGCTGCCCAAGTAACTGTAACTCGAGCTTAGCAGCTCATGAATATCGTGCTCAGGCAAACGGGTAACGAGCTGTCAGAGATTAAGTTGCAAGCGTTATTTTTTATTATATTTAGCGAGTGGGTGGGGGCTACCGCAGGGACACAGATAAGGGGCAGCAGCAGCAGCAGCAGCAAGAAAAAGCAACATTTTGCATATGGTTATGGGTGGCACATAGAGAGGGTTGCTTAGAGGCGGGTTCGGGGGGAGGACGGACCAACGAGCCAAGGCAAAAATCGTTTTGACCAGCTCAGAGGCAAAGCAAACAAACAGACCGGGAAAACACGGGAAATAGCGGTGGAAACAGAGGGGTGACTAGCAAGAGGCAAGAGGCAGATGAGAAAGCGCAGCAAGCCGAAACGAAACGAACACTTTGTGGGGCCGATCAGCAGGGGGCGGGGTGGTCTGGGGGGCAGGTCAGTGGGCAGCGAGCAACATTGCACCCCACACGAGGCGAGGACACAGTTGCAAGCGAATTTATGCGCTTTGTTAAACAGCAACAGCAGCTGGAAAAAAATATGGCAAAAAGAGAAACAAGCAATCCGCGTTGCCTTCGATGGCAATACGGGATGGGGTGGGGTGGTGCCCCATGGATGGTTGGGGGTAGGGAGAGGTGTAGAGGGCTCTGCTCTGCATAAATAACACGGAGAGAGAGAGAGAGAGAGACAGAGAGGATGCCCCACTCGCCTACTCTTTCTCTCTCTGTCTCTCTCTGGCGCCCTGGTGTATGCTATACAAATGAAAATCGTGTTTACGTTGGGTGTAAAGTGGCATGTGTAGTGGTGGACGGCAACGGCAACAGCAACCCGAGCCGAGCAGCCTGCAACATTTTCGTTTCGTTGTTGCTTCTTGTGATTTACAACAAAACAAATATAGTGGCAGGAGAAGGAGAAGGAGCAGGAGCAGGAGGACCCACCTTTGCCAAGAGACGACGAGCACGCCACTCTCGGGCTCTGACTGACTGATTTACAAGGCTGCAAGTTGAGATTGCATGGCACTGGGTAAATAAAATAAACGCCAGCAAACGCCGGGGCTGGGGCTGGCGTTGGGGCAGGCAACACAACCGGGGGCACAGCAGGGAGATGGAGATGGCCAACGGGGTCAGAGTATTGCAGTTTCGCATTTCGCGTCTTGAGTTGCCTCGAAATGCAATTCTCGTTTTCCCATTTCGCAAAATAATTAAAACTTAAAGAAAACGACTGCCCGGCGGCCATCAGATGCAGGTCCAGATAGGGACACAGCAGCAGATTTTGGAGGCGGAGCAGGACCTGGAGGAGGAGCAGCACTGAATGGGTTAAGATTGCCATCTTTCGGACCGTTTTTTTCTGGGAAGTTAACTAAGTTCTTGGGGGGCAAGTGCAGTGGGGCAGTTAATGGTGGAGCTTACTCGGTCCTGCAGCGCGCAGGTGTCAAGGCTGCTGCTTGCTGCTAAAAAATTCCACAGGAAGTCGCCGTTCGCCATCGCGTTGCATGCTCTCGATAAAATTCGCCTGTTTCTGTTTCTGTTTTTTTTTTATTAACCCACACTCGAATCCGTGCAGAAGGAGGGACATCCCATTTATCAACGGAAATCATAAATAAAAGCCTGCCGCATATTTCATGCCACACTCTCGTACGACACACACACACACACACACACACACACACACACACATAACACCACAGACACACAATGCCACACAGACTCGCAGCAAAGCAAACAACCCGCACATGTGACATATTTTTTTATCTCTCTTAATTTACAATCACGCTCATTGCGAATTTTAATTGTTGCATAAACGAAGCAGACAGTCGAAGGATACCGGGACATCAGGACGCCAGGATAAGGACCCGACGGAGCTGCTGCTGCCTCACCGTTGCACGGTGGCCCTTATTGTTGCCACCTCAGTGGAAGTTGTCGCAGCCAGCCACCGTCTGTTGTCTGCATTCTTTGATTATCAACTGCAATCAGGTCGAGGCGAGGCTGAGCAGGACTCCATACAAAGGAAGCGGACACGGACACAGCCGAGGCCCAAATAAAGTGTGCAAAATGTTCAGGAATTGCTTTTAAAATTAATTTCGAGCTGCTTGGTCACAAGGACGGGGAATTTCCGCCATATGAGACCTTGGTGGAGGGCATTCTGTTGTATCCTTTGTGGAGCTCGCTTCTTTGTCCCTCGAATGGAGATCATAATTTATTTGTACTGTCGCTATCCTCCAAAGCGTTGTCATCGTCCTCTGGCGTTGCCAGAATTTGTGGATGTGGTCAATGTGCCTGACAAATTGGTTATTGTTATGGTTTTTGCGGTGGTTCCCGTTCCCGTTCCCATTCCCGTTGCCCGCCCATCGGGTGGGACGACGGCGACATCTGCGAATACCCGTAGATTTCGAGTCCATAATCCTTGGGCGCTAAATATGTCTGCTCATTATTTTTAGACTCCAATGCGGGGCATGGGATACGGGACACGGAACACGGGACACGGATACGGATATGGACACGGCTTTCCCCTCACTTGACAGAGAAAGGAAATGTCGCGCAAATGCGGCCTCGTTAATTGTTTTGATTAATGAACGAGCGCCTGACCTCACGTCCTTGTGGGTGGGGTGGGTCGCTGTGGCTCGACTTGTGGATGGGGAGTGATGGGGGAAATACCCCGCCACTCTGGGCCCACTTCCTTTCAATTTGCAGTTGCATGTGCCAGTGCCTGTGCCCCACCAACCGACCTGAATTTGCGGCACTCATTCCTTTGGCCGTTTGCCGTTCGCCGAGGAGCTGTTTATTCGATTGTGTCGTGTGCTGAATTTTCTTAATTTGCAGTTTTTCACCGCTTTTCTTTTACCCGCTCTGTGCCCCCATGGAAGTTTATTTACTTTTGTTGATTTTTCAATTAATTTAATGCTTGTTGCCTGTACCCGCAGAGGTATGCCCCATGCCCCAGGACCCCAACGATAGCGTGATGCGCCCTCCGCCTCCTGCCGCTGTGTCTCGGGCTGGGGCTGGGGCTGTAGCTGTGGCTTCGGCCGCGGCACGCACGCTCACATTGTGGCTGTAATTAGAAAATTGTTGCACTTTGTTGGGCCGTGCCCCACATCTTATTGAAGGGCCAAGTATGCAATTTGCGCATCGCGTAAATTAAGCGATTTGCCTAGAGGCAAGTGCCCCCAAGAAAGAGGCAAGCAAAACCCAGGCAAATTAAAGCGACTACCGAACAGCAATGGAATATAAATATGTATTAAAAATTAAGCACCACACAATCCGCAAAGGAAGTAGGGAGAGAGAGCCTGAGAGAGAAGTTAATGCCACTTCAGCTGGCAGCTGCCTGACAACGTCCAGATATCCCGTACCAGGAAGGAGGCAGTGCCAGCCACCACCAGATATGGCCACCACCAGCTATGGCGTCGACGGCAACGTTGCATGCATGCCATGTGCCTCTGACTCTGACTCGGAGGCCCTCTCTCTCTCTCTCTCTGTGTGTGTGTGTGTGTGGAAACAAGCGCTTGACAGGCCGTCAGCTATCCTGTCCTGCTCCTGTCGACCCGTGGTCCGACTCAGGACCCGGACCCATCGGACCCGGAGTACCTCCAATGGGGCTCAGAGTCTGTACCCCTTTGGGGGCTCGCTGTTAAGTAAGCGCTCCCCACTGGATGCGCACTAATTGTGGCCTCTGGCCAGCATGTTAAAATGAAATGGATTTTCATTCAACAATTGGCCATCCAGCAGCGAGGGGGCACCACTGAGTGGATGAGTGGATGAGGGGTAGCAGGAGGGGCTGGAGGAGAAACAAAAGCCGCAGCTAAAATGATCTGAGCAGCAAATGGGTTAGGTTAGGCCTTTTAACTTATGATGGATTATAACTGCAAGCGTGTGTGTGATTGTGGTGTGTGTGTGCGTGTGTGTGTGTGGAGGATGCGGTGCCTCTTGATGGGGTGGGTTACGGTTACTGCTGTTATGGTAACGCTGAGAGCTGGCCACAATGTCCCGCATAATAATGCGATTGCCGAGAAGTAGACCGTGGATGGAGTGGAGTGCAGGCTTATGGTGGAGCAGCTGCTGCACGCATTCTGTGGCAGTTGCCCCTTTTCGGAGCTCTCGTGCCACTTGAACTGCTTCTGCTGGAAGGCAAACACATGCTGCCACATGCCACATGGGGAAAGTAGTATGTGGGAAGACCATTCGTGGGGATCGGAACTGCAACAAGTAGAGTGGAGTGAAGCTGGTTCTAGTCCTCGGCAAGGACAAGCCAAAGTCAAATGGTGGCCGCAAAAATTGAAAAACGGTGTGGGAAATGTTGACAAGGGAGACATGAGAGAAACCAAACTGAAAGAAAATTATGTAGATTACGTTATTGTACATGGGAAATCCTTGTAGGACACAGAACACATATATGTATGTACTCGCATGTATGGACGGACCACCACCAGCAACAGTGTGCAATAGAATCGAACAATTGGCAAGTGGGAAATGGGATCTGGGAACTGGAGGAGGAGGAGGAGGAGTAGCGAGGACCAAGGACCAAGGACCGAGAACTGAGCAATGGGTTGCATGTAGCAGTCCAAAACGACAACTTCGTTGACGCTTACTCCACGGGAATTGCCCCAGGCTGCAAAAGTGAGAGAAAACGAAAACGAAAAAAGATGGAGGGAAACAGAAAACAAAATTGTAAGCGGGGTAAACATATAAAGGCGGACAGGGATTCGAGATGGACGATGGGTGGATGCGGGAGTATAGGAGAGTACAGGAGCACATCCTGCCAAGCACTCGCAGTGGTTGCCTCAATTGTGGACATGCCACAGAGCTCACAAGGATGCTTACATGTAAAATCACTGAAAAATTCCGCAGCAACAGAACAGAACAGAAAACGGATGGGAAAGCCAAACGAATGAATGAACAGGGAAAACACAATTTAGCTGAAACAAACAAACAAACAAACAGAATTCAGCGCGGCACCAAAGGCAGTGCCACAGGCAGTAGCAACCGAAGCTGCTGATGCTGCTGCTGCCACTGGCCCCAGTAGCAGCAGCAGCATGCTTCGGTTTTTTTCATTGAGCAGACATTAAGAAAAAATAACAAAGTCAACAGCAACAATTCTGTGCAGCATAATAGCAACAGCATCGGCGTCAGTGGCAAGGATACCCTACGACAACAAAAGAAGCCAACAAATCCATGCAAATCGGATTTTCTGATTTGGCTGCTCCTCGTCCTCGTCCTCGCACTCGTTGTGGCCCCGAGTACTCCCAGACGTGGACGTGGACCCTGCCCCGTTGAAGCTTGCTATTTGTTGCAAGGTTTTATACATTTCTTCTTTTTTTTGTGTTTGTCTGCATTTGACTTTAGTCTCAGTTGCCCCTCGACTGCTATTTGCTTTGGCATTCAGCTCTGGCAACAATTGCAACAGCCGAGGCACCGGCCTCTCCAAGGCATAGCTCGTTAGCGCTCCTCCTGGTGATTCTGCTCCTGCCCCCAGCATCCGTGCTCGCCCGTGCTCCTGCTGTTGCTGCCCAGTCACTCTCTGGGGTCGCATTAGCCGCACATCAATACGTATGGGGCACGTTGTTAGGCGTATTTATAAATGATATTACGTATACGTACTCGTACATAGCGATGTGCCAATTTAAAGCGCAAACAACGGACCCTTCCGCTCCATTCGTCGTCAGGAAGAAAAATTGTATGAATAATCGTTACTGAGGCAGGTCGAAAGGTGGTCGGGTCACGAAATAAAGGGCATTCTTATATTCTGACATTCGGCTTACTCGTCCTCGGCTTCATTAACAGAGATTGGCAGAGAGTACGAATGAAGAGAGACCAGATAGAGCGAAAGATTGACATGGCAACCCTTTTGTGTGCACGGCTTTAAAATCCTTTGGAAACGTTCAACAAGAATGTCGGAATTCTCTCATTCGTTAAATTGAAAACCCATTTTGTTGCTTGCTTTCATATTTAATTAATTTTATTAATTACAGTGCTATTCTTGAGCTGTCAACCAGTTGAACTATGGAAATGGCTATATGTATCGTATTTGGTTGCTTTTCAATTTTCTGTGCACATTCTGACATGGCGCCGGCGGCGGGTGCACAGACTGAACACAGATTGATCTGGATCTGCTTTGAAAATGAAATCAATTTCGTTCTATTTTTCTCTCTTCCCTTCTGCTTATCGCGCAGGTTGCCGCCCTGGGAAACATGTCAGACATCGCGGTGACAGGCAACACTCAAACGGGCGACAGCATCCTGGATCCCTGGATGCCTGGATGCCTGGATTAGAAGAGTGAGTGTCGGAAAGTTTGTTAGCTCTGCCGCTGGCAGTCAACATCCTGTTCGGGGGCACGTCACAGAGATCCACCTTCTTCCACCTCCTTCTCCCACGCCTCCCCTTTCTGTGTGATGTGCATTATGAATTAAAAACGCTGCCAAGTTGCGGCATATAAATGGCCATGTCAACGCCGCTGTGGCAGCCTATTAAGTGCTTTTTGCTTCCATTGTTTCCAGCGAGCCTTTTGAGTGGCACTTGTTACACGCACAGCCTGAGCCCATACCGCCCTCGTTCTCGGCCACGTCCCCATCGTCTGGCAGTCAACAGTCAGGCAACAGCAAAGCAGTCATCCCACAGGACCGCCAGACACTGCGGCAGCAGGCAGTGGGCGCACTGGGAAAACAATCCTTCAAACTCCCTGGCTGTGGAAAATGGATTTAGCTGCTTGGCACTTTTTTATAGCTCACAGCATTCGCCTATCACGAGTTTTCTTTTCTTTTCTTTTTTTTTCTGGCCTGGCCTGGCTTTTGTTTTGTTTTATTTTTGATGATGTGGCGCGCCTAAAAGCATGAAAATGCCTGTCGCTAAACGCATTACAGACGTCTTAGTCCTTGCTTAACAAACTGCCAGGCGAATTAAGCTTTTGAAATCTTCAGCTCCAGCTCCAGCTCCAACTCCAGCTAGACGCTTAAAATTTAAGTTAATTTCCCCCAATTCTAGCATCCGGAGGAAGGCGTACTTGAACAACAAATGTCGAGCCCATTTGGAAGGCGGCGGCGTCATCATCGCGGGCTTAATTACAGGCTGCAGCGCTTTGTCTTGGCCGGAATGCGAGACTGAGGTGCACATACGTGACCCACTTCCGGCCGCACAAAGGGGAAGCAAATTGTAAAAGATCCCAAAGCCAGAGCCAGAGCCAGACCCAGCGACAGAGTCGCTCCGAAAGACGATGCCGTGCCACATAAATAGGCCCTGGATGGGAGAGGCAGGTGTGAAGGCTGCTCGAGTGAGAGTTGTCATGACATTTGTTGGTGCCGCGCCTCGCCTTCATTATGCAGCTCCCTCCTGCTCTCTCCGGTTGGCCCTCTGCGAGTGCGAGTGCAAGTTGGCCCTATTTCGTCAGCTCCGACGAGGCGTCGTCGCTTTTAAATCTTGGCTTATTTTTAGCATAATAAATTTCATATGCAAATATTTATGCACTGGTGTGTGTATGTGTAAGTGTATGTGCATATGTATGCGATGCGTCTGCGATATTTCAACCTGCCTCTGTTGCTGCTCCCCCTGTTGTTGCATTCAGCACGGCCTCCTGGTTTCGGTCTCGGTACAGGGGAATGCACCATACAAACATATGAGCACAACGCAGAGCCCCCCATTCGTGCTGTTGCCATAATGCATTAGAAGCGGTAAAGGACTTTATGTAAACATGTCACACACATGCAGCACAGGCCTACGGATGTGTGCGCGGCATCTGTGTGAGAGAGAGCAGCAGGCACCAGGACAACAAGTAGCTCATAACGTGAAAACAGCAGCAACAGCAACAACAACAGCAGCAGCCCAAACGACAACAGGAAGGCGATAGAATGGCAATGGGAACAGCACCCAGAAGTAGAACCAGAACCAGAACTAGAACCAGCCTCAGCTCCAGCCCCAGCCCCAGCCCCAGCCGAGTCATAGAGTCCTGTGCACGACCAAAAACAATGGCCGGATATGAGGAGCATACACGCACACATGTAAATATATCCATGGAACGAACATTCGGTGCCTTGTTTGGCAGTTCTGTTCTGCTGCTGCCTCCCCACTCTCCTCGAGCACATTTTACACATTTTCCCCCCTTACTTTCCATTCACTTTCATTCGAGGCACGACACGTGGGGAAGCTGCTTATTGGGTCGCTGGTTCTTTGCGGTAATTTTATGCCATTTGCACCTTGCAATTGCCGTGTGCCGTGTACCGAGCTCCGAGCTCCGAGTGCCTTCTGCCTTGGCATTGGTTTTATTTTTAAGCAAATTATTAAACAAATGCAGTTCGTTGGAAGGCAGCACGTGGCCGTAATGCTCCGGCGATTTGTTGAGGCCATTGGCACGTTCCCTCTCGGATGTTGCACGGGGGTTTTTCATTAGCTGGCGAAACTTTTCAATTTGCTAGCCCCACTAGAACCACTTTCGATTTGGGTTTTCCCATATGCGAATAAGAGTTTTCGGCAAAACTCACAGCCTCATAGCCTCACACCCTTATACATACCCTACTGATTTTAAATGCAAAATTCAGTGTTGAGACGGAGACACGTGTGATGTGGATGTGTGGATCATATTTAAAATATCGTTATGACTGACTGTCAAATTTTCCATTTAAAGTTTTTCCTCGAGCTGGGAGGCAGGCAGGCAGGCAGGCAGCAGAGCTTGTGTAACCAGTTGCCATTCATCCATCCCGGCACTCGCCCCAACAGTGACTGAGAGGCAACATGAAAACTTTTCCATTTTCATTTCCATTCCATCACATGGATGGGAAATGGTAGATGGGTGGAGTGGGGAGTGCAGGTTTCCCCCACTTAAATGTCTACACTGGGATCCTCCTGGAGGAGTAGCAGACCATACAAAAGGTGGGCTATGACAACTGGAGTTGGAGTAAATAAAATAAACCAAGTTTGCATTTACGCAACTTCAGATCCCTTCCAGCTGCTGTGCCCATGCATGCCACTCCGTGCACTCCGACTCGCTTTCGACTCGGAGCCCATCTTGTTACGGTTACCATTTCAGCCATTTCCCATCTTGAAGTTGCATCTGTATTTGTATTTATACTGCAGACGACAGGGGACAGGACGACAGAACGACAGGAAGATGAGATGAGCTTGATGAGCATCATCATCATCATCGTCGTCATGGAGGAGCAGGTAATCCAGGTATCCGAAGTGGATAACTACACACATGGCTTCTCTGAATAGGGGGGGTGGGTGGATGGATGCATAAATTATGATGAAGAAGCAGACTGAGGAGCAGACCCTCGGGCTTACATTTATATGTTAATATAGACTTTATTTATAGTTTTTGAAAAATTTTACAAAATAATCAAATATACATACACATACGCTTCTAGTCACATATACATTCAATACAGAAGATGATGTTCTGGAGTGTCCTGGTTATTATAATATTATTATTTAGGTTAAAGTAGAATCGTACGACGATGGTGGTGGTGGTCGCGTCGGCATCAACTAAATACAATTACATAACTAAACTAAACCGTAAATTACACATTCAAGTACGAGTAATGGCACCGCCTCTATATAGTCAGGTGTACATACAATATACATATCCTCGATTACCTTTAGCTACCTTATCGCTGGACAAAAGCGTTATCTTTTGAGTGTGGGGCGGGGGAGGAGGGATCGGTAGCGGAAGTGGAGTGGGTGGGTGGAGAGATAGCTGTTGTATCTTTTGTTGCGATTACACATCCATTTACATACACATAAACATAGATTATGACGTTGCGTGACGTTAATTCAATTTACTCTGTAGCCTTTGTCTTTGTAGCGAATTGCACGACATCGTTTATTAATTACACATATATTTATATTTATATTTCTATTTATATTTATATAATTCTATATCAATTTTGGGCTCTTCTCTGGTTTCTGTTGCCAGTAAATCCTATAAAAGCCGACTGTGTATCCTTTTGTGTACTTATATTTTGAATTTATTTGAAAATCAAATTACGTTCTTTTCACACACCCACATCAATGCTATTACATAAATGTATATTATGTGTATGCCTGGCTTGGCATTGGGCTTTCTATAATTTGAATATATGCATATGTATGTATATACTCGTAATATATGTATTTTCTTAACCACTAAGTTGCACATACAATACATGCGACTGTATTTCTTGCTTGGCTTTCGATTTGCTAAAAACGAAAATACGGGGTGCCGGAAAAACCAAACACAAACGGTGCGCGATTTGCCATCTGAAGCAACAATATCGAGTCGAATACATATATAGTAGGTGTATATATATATATATCATGAGATGCTAAATATCTGTGGGTGCACTGCTATATTTACATAAAACAACCTCTTGGCCACACCCTGTCTCTGTCTCGGTGTATTGGATCTAAACACTTACATTTTGTTTCGGTTATACTCGTATTTACGGCTAACGGATATATACTATAGTATAGTTACTATTAGCTAATTTTTTTGTGTCCTAGTTAGCACTTCCGTTTCCGTTCCGTTGCCATTCCCTATCCATACGCCATCTCTCTTGCTTGCTGCTTCCAGCCGATGGTTACGTCTGATTTTCTATATGTACATTATGCGATAATTGGAAAATAATCAATGCGCACGGAAGTTTTCTGACTTCCTTTGCAGTTGATTAATTTGCACGATTGAATCAATGGGTTTGTTTTTCACTAATTTACTTGCATTTATGCGGTCAATTAAGCTACTTAGGTCCTACAGTACATACAAATTTAGCAAAAAGCTAGAAAAATGCTGTCTGCTGTCTGCTTTAAGCCATCAAAATGTGTCCGTGTTTCCGTGTGTGTCTCTTTGTGTGTGTGGCATGGCGCGCTTTGCTTCAAAATGTGGCAAATTAATGGAATCTTTTTGCATGTTTTTTTTTTGATTTTAACATTGTGTTTTTTCACAAATTAATTTAACTAAAATATGTGTGTTATGTGTGCGGTTATTGCATATCCGATAATTAGTTTATGAATTTATAGATTAATTAAATTAACTATTTGCATAATGCTGCAGATTTCCATTTTGCACATTCCTTTTGCCTGTGACAGATGCACACGCACAAACTGAAGCTTATGTATTATTTTATTATATATTATATCGATCAAATACATATACGTATATGTACGACTGACCTGACTGTATACTCTATTATTTCTTTGGTGCAGCTTAATCCTAAAAGTATGCAATAAAATCTATGTACACTTGGATTTCTGAGTGCTCGAATTGTCTGCAAATGCGAATGTGAGTGGCTGAGTGTTCTGAGTGTATGTATGAGTGTATTCACTCGTTAGTTTGCCGTATGCATATATGGTTCCTAGTTTGAACAGTTCTATGCTCTTTTACATTGATTGTTACACGTAGAATGTATGGTTCCTTATTCCGTTTTGGTTAGTCATGATTTAAATTTGAAATTGGTTTTTCTTTTTTGTTTTGTTTTGTTTTGTTGCTTGAGAATCTTGAATCGAAGAATGAGAAATCGTAGCAGGAATGTCTATAATTACGTTTACATATATGTATTTATATATCTTTCCTTAGGCTACCATTTACGACTAGAGTGTATCCTTCTGCTGCATCTCGCAAAAACAAAATCCCAAACGATACGTTTTACTGCTATTGGCGGTGAGATCCGTAACTTAAATCAAAATCAAATCATAATCGAATTTAGGCCAGAATAAGGCTGAGGATCAGCGTGGCCGAGCTCAGGGCGAGGAGTCCCAGTTTTTGCCTGTTGATGGCACTGCTCCCGTAGAAGGTGACACTCAGATCGCGCATCTCGTTATCTACAATAAAGAAATTCAATAGAGATATTCGTATATTTTAATCAACTTTCAAACATTCCGCAGTCATTAAGAGTGAAATTATATAGAATCACACTGGGAATGCATTTCAATATTCATGGAGGAGTGGCTATAGCCATAAAACAAATTGTTTGGGCATGCAACTGAACAGATTGAAAAACACAAAAAGCACCTCTCTCACATGAGTACCTCTGTGTATATATGTATATGAATGCATATAGAAACCCATATAGACTAAGCGGAATTTCAATGGGGTATGCATTAAAACTCGTTTGATTTTCTGTTTTTTATTTATTGGTTTTTCTGTTGTTGATCGAGGATTGGGAAATGGTAACGGAAATTGCACGCAAAATAGTTGCTAAACTGCACGGACAAGAACACGCGGACAAGGGACGGACGGACACATGGACACATGCCCATCCATAGGTGTATCGAATTCGTTTTCATTTTTCCAATTTTATTGCTCGGTTTTGCTTTTTTTTTGCGCTGAGCAGCTTAGCACAAATATTGAGCTTTATGTACCAGGTATTTTAAAATAAATACAAATATCATGCAGATTTTAACATGCAAAGAGAAATAGAGATGATACGTACAGAAAAAGAGAAAGATATATAGAGATAGAGAGAGAGAGAGAGAGCAAGTTGGAGAGACAGACAGAGTGAGAGAGAGAGAGAGAGAGAGACTAACCTGACAGACCGTGATTCAAAAAGGTGGACAGATCGACAGGTCCATCTGCAATTAGTACGTGGAGCAGAGTCGTTGAAAGTTAGGAGAGTTGAAAGTAGCGATAGTAGTGGATAGAAAGGTGAAAGGTGGAAGGTAGTGGAAAAGAGTAGCGTGGAGCGTGGAGCGTGGAAAAGCTATTGTGCTCAAACATAATGAAATTTCCATCCGTCCTGCATCCTTCGACATTTAAATGAAATCCATGCGGGCAAATAAATCATTAACGCTTAAAGTGCAATCTGCAATCACAGGGATTTACTTTTCGTGCGGACGACTGCAGACTGCGAATGCAGATGGCCAATCAAGTGGGAAGTCATTGGGCGGATTGGGTGTCGGTTGGATTGGATGGGCGGAATTGCCTCGGTTGGCCTCACTGAGCAGCGAGGTCATTCCTGGGGCCTGCCCAGGCCAGGCATCTCATTTCATTAAAGCCGCCAATTAAAATGGCAACGGGCAACCAGCAACATCTGTCAATAATGACAAATGAGCATTTGGCCGTTCAGACGATCGAAGAAGAGCCTCAAAGGCGCCTCTCCTCTTACAAATATACCCGCAAATGAAGCTTCAGATATACGTACATGCAGGATATGTGTGCATATAAATATAAGCCCAAGGTAACGTTGTGTTGCAGTGCGATTTTAATGAAACGCCAAGGATGCTAGGGACATCTACATCTGCTTTTGAATCGAGCTGCCATTTGTGGGCGAGCAAAACTTATAAATACTTGATATCCTGCCTGGCAGATGGTTCGACATTATCTAAAGCAAACAGATCTCCTAGCACATGCCGTGCCAGACTGCATGCCGCTCCTTTGCCTCCACCAAGAAGTGGAAAGGACCAGAAGCATCTGCCCACAAGTGATTGCTGACACTTTTAATAGACAGGCGACATCGGATGTTGGAGCTGCCAAGCCGAGCGATAGCATGAGGGAGAGTTGAATGCCGGACGTGGTATCAATGTAGGTTGCATGTTGCACTCATGTTTGGCCACCAGCAACCAGGACAGCTTATCTATCGGGGCATCTGTGCCGGCACCACCGCCATCGCCCCGGAACATGACACCTTTAATTCTGAAGTGCTCTCCAAATCCACTATCCACTCGGCCACTCTGCTCATATTTCTCCATTCATTTGGCCATTTAGTCGGTGGCCAAAGCGGTAAAGCGGCTAAGAAAAATGGCCAGCGGGCAACGGCGATCAAATGCAATGCCCAGCCGTATAAATTCTCCAACTGTCAACATAAAATAAAAGCAAATTGTCAATTGCGGTCCCACCACCGAACGCCGACAATTTTGTAATGAAAACAGACACGGCCACAGACCCGTGATGGTGGAGACGGAAAGATGAGGAGCGGCAGCCAGCATTCGTGACCATGTGGCTGTCCGGCTAATGTAGCCGCCCGCTTCAGTCCGATTCCGATTCGGTTGTCGTTGCGACTTTTATTGCTTGCGGTTGGTGGCACAAAACCGTAACGTCACTTGTGATTTCTCGTTTGTGCAGCTAAATAAGCGCCCGGCCATCGATGTCGCCGCAGTGGCGCTGCTCTGCTCTGTCGCGGTGACCAGCTCTCAGCACCTGGCTGGGGCCACCTCCCGGTTCTGTCACGGGTCGGGTCCTGTCTACTTCGTCGACTGTCCCTCCAATCCTCGACAGTGGACGAAACGCGCTTTTCACATAATAGCATTGCGGTGCGGCAACAAATACAAATGGCCGAGTGCCATCGACGTAGATGGGGACGGAGATGGGGATTCACAGTCACGGACATGGATTTGTTGAGCTGATGTTACCAGCAGCAGACGCAGCACCAGCTAGCTGCCTCTTGCTACCGTTGCAACGCGTTGCTGGTGTTTGTAAGCACAGCAGGCAAATCCGGTTTTTCGCGCAGCATTTCCGATGCTTTTGCGGACAGTTTGCATCCGAAACTTGGCTCTGGGGCTGTGCAGGACGAGAACAGCGAGTTTATTACACATTCAGCAAAAGTTGCCACTGCTGCAGGACACACGTTGGGGCAGGCTCACCGCGGATTTTCAAGTTTTTCGGCAGCGGCAGCAACATTTCAACAATGCTCCGCACGCACGCACACATCGCTCGTTTGTTGCAAAGTGGACCACATGCGTCCCCCTCTCTCTATGGCTAAGTTTTGTGTGTGTGTTTTTTTTCTATAGCTGGAAGCGGATTTATCATTGGGGTCCTGGACCAGGGCCCCGACGACCCTTAAAGCCCCGCTTAAAGCTTAGCTCTGGCCAGCAAATTCTCTGGTTACTTGAGCATTGTAATGCAGTTTCCACAGACACACAAACACAAACGATTCCTTTCGTATATGCACATATACGGGCTGGGGCACTCGGCACTTGTGGCAAGTTGAAACTTCAGCAACAGTGTCGTCTCCTGGTTCCCTTCCCGCTCGCTTTCGTGTTGGGGCATGGCATTGTGGGACCTGCACTTTACATAAACATAACATTCACGTTGAGAATTCGCATTACACATCTCGGAGGCGAGAGCGTGGTGCTATTTTTGCCTGTGCTTATTATGCTGCCACTACAAACTTCTGCCGGGCGAGGTCTTCCTCTCATTTCTTTTTTTTCCTGCCAGCCAGCTCCTCCTTTGTTTCTTTTTCCCTACGAGTACGAGTCAGAGGACGAGTACGAGTACGAGGTATATATGCCTTGAAAAACTTTTGCTGCTTACATGCAAGTAAAAAAAAACAAAATAATAAAAAAAAACGATGGCTATGACGACGACGACGCTGCAGTTGTTTGGGCGCTTCGTCCCGGCTAAAGTATTCCCAGCGGCAACACAAAAGCTTCAAACGCACAGGGGGACGGGGTGCAGATGCAGGCAGGGTTTTTCTATGAGAATGGTGTGGTGTTGCAAGAAGATACGTTGGCCGTCGGACTAGGACGAGTAAATTGAAAGTTTTTAAGCAGACGTTCAGTGCCAGCAGGGGCAGCAGCAGCAGCAGCAACGGCAGCGGCAACGGCAGCGGCAACGGCGACGACGCATTCTAAGGGGCATGCAGTAAGGGTCCACTTTGTCATCGTTTGAATGCTTGGCGTTGTTGCTGCTGCTGCCCCATGTTGCTGCCGCCATTGCTGTTGCTGTTATTGCTATTCCCGTTGCTGTTGCTTCTCCGTTGCTGCCTCTGCTGCTGCTGCTGCTGCTGCTACAGCGCTCCTCAGTTGGCCGTTTCAGCAAGTTTTACGCAAGTTTCAACGAGTCTTTCATTTTCTGATATTTCTTCTAGCCAAACGTCCACCATTCACACACATATAAACACAGCCGAGCAGCACACACAAGCGCACTTCAGGACACACACTGACAGACTCGTTGCCTTACTTTATGTTGTAATTTTATTTAACTTGTTTTTTGCTTTATGTCGAGTATTTTTTCGCGTGCACAAAATGCATTATTTTTTATGTCTCTATGTGCCGGGCTATACGAGTGTATGTGTGCCCTCTGACCCTATGCCTGCCTCGTCCTGCCCCCTCCACTCTCCGCCATCCAGACCCTCTCGTGCTCTTCTGCCGTTACTACTACCCAGTGCTATAGATGATGTAAATAGTTGCATACCTTAGTCGAGTCTATTTCGCTGTGCCCCTTGTGCCCCGTGTGCCCCTTGTGCCCCTTGTGCCCCTTGTGCTATTCCCCCCACCCAAGTGTCCGCCACGCACCGAAATGGCAACGACAATGACAGGACACCAGGAAAAACAAAGGACACGCCCGTACAATGCCACTCGTCGAGGACATTACGGGTGCAAACAACGAGTAGAGAAGAGGACTCGTTAAAATTAAATGCACTTGAGGGGCGGACGGAATGTAGCCAACGGCAACTCGAAGAAGATATGCCCTTTGGAGGTCCTTCAGCTGACCCAAAAGCCAGGATATTACGCTATTAGACAGGATATTATTTCCCTAAACTGGGCAATGAATGTTCAATTATTATGAGCCATGGATTATTTTCCCTAAAATAAGCTTTGATTCTCCACTAAGCATAATGCATTGCATGTATTTTATGTGGAATGGCGAAAAGAAGTTAAATGCTTAGATCCTTGTGTGATAATAAAAATATATTTGACGGAATAAGATCAATAAATAAACCATATAAGACTGAGCTTCTGTTACAACGGATATATTACAAAAAGATATTGATTGCAATGGAAAGAGGAACTTTCAAAAGAGAGTTTAGAAAACATAGGTATTCCTTTCGCTGGAGAAAACCTTGCCTCTCGCACAATAAGGATAAATTATACAGGATATTGATTGTAAATTGGAACTGGAACTATCATAAAAGGAAAGTTGTAAAAACTAATGAAGCGCCAGCTTTTCCTGTGGCAAACTTTGCTTCCCTTAGATTCCTAAAGTAGCTCTCTTCTATACATACTATAGTACTTGTTGAGCTGCATCTTGGCGAAACCATCCACCCACCCTAATGCCAGGGTATTATTGTTTTCCCAAATGCCATTGGCACCAGTTACCTCCCTTCAGGTGGTTGCCAAACCAGCCTCATAAATGCGTGGAGTACGTGGACTTGAAGTGCATAACCGTTGGCCCCCAACCCCCGGCTGTTGGGAGGGATCTGTGACAACACACTCCATTGGCATTTTCTTTTAGTGGAGTGGCCGGAGTCTGACCCCGGGAGTCGCTCTGCTCAGTTCAGCTCTGCTTGCCGCACACGTAGCAAACAGGTAAATGAACTGGTAATATTTCTGGAACTGTCTCTTGCCTCTTCTCCCTTACTCTGTGAGTGTCTGGGTTGGAAGAGTCTTTGGCTCTGGCTCTGTCATTTACTGTTACGGTTAGTGCCACAGTTATTGTATGGCACACATATACCTGGCATTGTTTCTGTAGTTATGACACTCTGCGCTCATTAGTTGCCGCTTTGCTCGATTGCACACTATGATGTTGCTGTTGCGGCTGCTGCTTCTGCTGCTGCTGCTCCTGCTGCTGCTCCGTATCCTGCTGTTGCTGTTGTTCTTGCGGTCTTCTGGTGCTCTTGTGTACTCGTATTATTGCATAGCATGCTCGGCCACTAATTGCGTAAATTGTTTACGTTTCGAAAATATAATGAAGTCATTTTCATTAGCACAAAGCACAGCCATCGGATTGCCACAAAACGAAGCTGTTTCGGGCGGCATGGCTGTGGCAGGGAATGGAAGTTGATTGCGTGTCAGGGAGGCAGGGCAGGCAGGCTTTAGAACCCATTTCAATGGCGCGTAATGAAGTATGCTGCCACAGAGATAGTTTGAGTGTATGTGTGTGCAACCTGTCAAAAGCAACACGTCTTGCATCCAGCGACATTGATACCTTCCGTCTCAGCAGGCGGAAAAGCGGATGCGTTGTTCGCCATCGCGATCCCTTTATGTGTGCGGCATTCACGGTTTGGTTTATTAAATTTTCGCTGCATCGCTTTGTCCCTGCAACACACTGCCGCCTGCAGCCGTCTTCTGCGAGTATCTCTCAGCGGCGGCATGTGCGTGTTTATTGCATATTTCTTTTGGGTTTTCGTTTTATTGTTTGTGCTGCTGCTGCTGACTGCATATTTATGCGTTTGTTTGCCAGGCAACGCTCTTGCAACACAGCACCAGCAATGGCGGCATTGAACTGTGAACTATTTGCATTTGTATGCATTTCGCATGGCAGCCAAAAGATGGTGAACGGAGTGGAGGCACCTCCTGCACCTCCTGCACCTCCACTGGCTTGTCCTGGCGCCGGGCAAATGTGCGTCATTTGCATGGAAAATCGCTTTTCCGCGCGCGCCACATTTTATGCTGTTGCCATTCCCCCCCCTCTCCAGCCTGCTTCGCGCTCGTTCTCGCTCTCTTTCACTGCTTTTCATGTCTATCGCTCTGTGGCATTGCCGTAGTCATTTTGTATGCAGTGCAACAATAGTTTTGCATATAAATGGTATTCGTTTGCGCATTTAAATCTACCCACCTGCCGACGGGGTCTTGCGTGCTGTATGGGGGTGGGGAGGGGGGATGGGGATGTCTTGGTCGATGCACTGCATCTTTGTTTGCGACTTTCAAGAAGGGATCCTGACCCTTTCCTTCTTCCACCTGGCAACACTTCCAATTAGCGATGCCTTGTGTGCTTATTTGATTTCTCACCCTCATTATGCAAAGTCAAGACTGCACGCACGAACCACCCATCAATTAGTGGATCCACTATGTCTACACACACACACACACAGACTCAGTGGATGCAGGATTTGCCCATGCGAGAGTTTGTCAACTGGCAGCCAAAATATGTAACTGCCAGCGGTGCGAATACTTGATATTCGCATGGAAAATGTAAGATAACTGTGACAGGCATGTGCATGTGCTGTGCATTAAGGTGTGTGCGAGTGCGCCTTAGTGCGACAATTATTGCTGAATTTTCCCGCGCCGAAACGAAAGCGCGGAAAATGCATTCAATTCGCGCCTCACTTGTCGCGCGCTCCATTTCGCTTCAGTAATATATTTTAAATACGTTAAATTGCGACAGGGTCCACAGATTTTTCACCGTTTCTGATTTTCCCTTTTTGTTTGCCCTGCCAATGTCGCTGCATTGTGATTGTTGTGGATTATCGGGGGAAAAGCAACGCATAATACCAAATTATTATGCATGCAACCAGCAACAGAAAGCAAATACAAAGCCAAAGGATTTTCAATCGTTTCACCATCGGCTAGCCGAGGCAGGGATACCCTCGCAGAGCTCTTGCATCTATGCTCTAAATACATTTCAGGGTATTCACTAGTTGTGCCATACGTAACAGGGTGCCGGACATAAGCCTTAAGGCTTAAAGTGCATTATACACAAAGAGCATTGCTGGCATTTTCGATAGATAGATAGATGGATAGCATTACTGACACTCACCATTCGATGATGTGGAGAAGACAAAGCTGTTGGTCAAATCGCTCCAGCCGTAACGATTCCTGCAATTGAAGACCGTTTCCCCGTATTAATTATGCAGCTCAGGGAAATTAGCAGTTATTAATATGCAAACGCTTGCTAATGAGCCCAACAGAATGCAACAGCAACGTCCTGCGTCGTCCTGTTATCAAAAATAACAGCAGCTGCAGCTGGCATCTCCACTCACCTGGACTGCACGGTGGCCTCGTAGTGCTGATCGGGATCCAGGCCGCGTACCATGTAGCTCATGCCCTGCGAATAGTGATGCGACACGGGTATGGCCGGCAGGACCACATTGCGCCAGTCGTTGCGTCCCCAGTGCATCAGATTACCGTAGCCGGCATAGCTGCCCATTCCAACTCCGCCAGCGCCGCCGCCTCCGCCCATGTTGCTGCCAATGTGATGCGAGTGGAGACCAGAGCCGTACATCTGCGACGAAGAGGAGGAGGACTGCGACGACGACAACGACGACGAAGAGGATTGCGAGTCAATGGCATTGCCAACGACCTCATGTCCTTGTGGCAGCTTGCGGAAGGACAACTTGTACTCCTCGATGGGTGAATGCGAGTCCACTGCCCAGGAGATGTTGTATCTGGCAAAAGAGAGGGATAAGTGGGTAAGTTATCGCGTGCAACAGTTGCTGTGTGGGGTGGGGGATTTATTTTAAGACGGGTGCTGCAATCAATATGTAATTGTTAAATTTTCTATAAAGTTGGAAGCTGAAAGCCGGCTCTTGAGCTCTTGAATCCAAAGTCGACGGCAAGCACGCCAGCAAGGAGCCATGTCAGCAAGGCATCCCGAGTCGCAGTAGCAGCAACGAAAACAACAACATAATCAATGGACCGGTCGAAGACGGAGATGTGGACAATGGCGGGGTTGAGATACTGCGTGTATGCGCCACGTCCCCGCATTGTTGCTGCTGCAGTCTTAACATAATGCCGGGTGCCTCCCCTTTGTTATTGGCTGCTTGTTTGCCCTACCCACCCTCCGACCCTCTGCCCCACGCATCCCTCTATAACGATCGTCTGGGCCCCTTCCTGCCGGTCGCACAATGCGTCCATTCAACCGAAAAGCCAACAGAGTCCTGCCACATTCTCAGCTCAAGTGTAAATGAAGTTATACGGCCACCCACTCTGCGCCACTGCTGGCGCACTCCTGCATTGCATTGTGCCAGTCGGAGGGCAACAACTGGCCAGCTGCATTTTTGGCCATTGGCCCCTGCTTAAAGTTCGATCCCCCCAGCAGCGATGTCTTTAATGCCGTCGCATGGTCCACAAGGACCGGCACTACTTAAGCTCATTAGTCATCAAAGCTGATGGATAAACTTATTTATAGGCAGGCGCAGGCACAGGCACAGTGCACACTCCACACTCTCCAATCGAGAGCAACTGTTGGCATTCAAGTAAACAACTAATTACAAGACGTAGCTCATGGGATGCCAGAATCCGAATCAGGTCCAGAGCTGCTCCATTTCAAGAGCAGCCCTGCTGTCGCAATCCTCTATTACAAAGGCGCAACTTCATTGCTTTGCGATAAACTCGGCACACAATTTGAATGCTAATCAGCATTGGGCACAGGATGGGGACGAGTCCTTCTTTGCTCCTGGGTCCCCATTCAGGCCATAAACAAGCCTACGCCCCAAGAGGGGAGGCGGAGGCCATGTTCTTCCTGTTTTGCTCTCGATGTTTTCTGTTTTCTGTTTTCTCTGCCTGATTATTGGGCCATGCGAACTAATAACTTCAAGTCCTGGCGCACAATAAAAACATAAAACGCCAATCAGAGAAACTTTTTCGCATATAGCATAAAACTAAAGTAAGCAATAAAAATGATTATTAACAATTGAAGAGCCCGACAACGGCGACTGGCGCCAGTCTATAGCAACTCGAATCGCTTTTGGTTTTTTTTTTTTTTTTTTTTTTTTGGGGGGGTCTTTTTGTAGCTTAATTGCCGGCAGCAGTTTCCGGCAGCGGCAGTGGCAGTGGCATCGAATCAAAACCAAATGAAACGAAATGAAATGAAATCAGCGCAAAAGTTGACATGGCTATCGCTTGGTTAGTTAGTTTTCCCCCAAAAAGTTAGTTCGGTGCTCCCCCCAAAATTATACTGGTCGTACTAGTACTTGCACTGCGCGATATTTGCTTGGAGGGTTTTTTTCCTCCATTTTGCAGCTGTGGTTCTGCTGGAAAATGCTCTCCCGGTTATGGGGCTTAATTCAAGTTGAATTATTGAAAGGTGCCAATGGCACTCGCTGCTTCCCATTTTGCCCGAGGGAGTGCAAAGCTATCTAACTGACTGAATGAATGACTGTCAGACGGACTGACTGGCTGTCTCCCAGTTTGTTCGAGTGTGACATGAGATGTGAGCTTGTTTGTCGCTTGCCTCACTGACTCTCTCTCTCTCTCTCTTTCTCTGTGTCTCTGTCTCTCCTTCTCTCGTGATGGTTTGGCCTTTCGTATCTGTGTCGCCCCTCTTATGGGTGGGTGTGTGTGTGTCTGCGTGTGTTTGATGACAGCTAATCCAATTAAAAGTTTTATTCGTTACGTATACGCACTGAGCGAGCCATAGGGCTGTCCATCCATTGGGCGTCTCTCTGTGTCATTCGTCGAAATTAATCTAATAAAGTCTTGATGTGCACGTTGTGTGCATCATCTCTGTGCAGAATGCAATGTCTAATGGCCAATCAACTCACAAAATCCTGACATTTGTTTCTGATTTTGCATTTAATTCTCAATTACGTAACCGTAACCCATGGCATGCCCCTACCCCTCACTTCTAATTAGCCAGAAAAACTCCGTCGAACTTGGCACGTGACCCGCGCAACCGAAGCCAAAGGATTTCGAAGGATGTCGATGGATTCACTTACCTGTCCTTGTACTGACTGATTGGCGGTGAATTAAAAACGGCTACATTCGGTTTTCCGCTCAACTGGAGGGTCTTGCGTGCCTTGCCAAGCTGATTCTCGGCCACACAGGAGTAGTTGCCAAAGTCCTGCGGATGCACTTTGCGTATAATCAGCGTGTGCCGGGATCCGCGCGTCTCCATGATGTGCCGCTCCGTGGTATCCAGTTGCATGGTGTCTTTGAACCAAATTACCTGTAAATAATTGAAAACTTTGGTCAATCGCAGCGAACACAGCCACAAGCATTGCCACAGCCATAGCACGGACTTGCTAACAACTTCAGAGTGTTTGGAGTGTGTGTGTGTGTGTGTGTGTGTTGAGTGAGTGAATGAGGAGAGTGTATCTAAGTATAAGTAGCTCTAAGACCGACATTGTGTGTGCGTGTCTTTGTACCTTTCTGTTTAAGCGGTTGAGGTTGGTTCTTGGGTCATGTCTGTGGGAGTGGGGTCGAGAGCTGAGGTGAAAGTTAAGACGATTTGTGGCGAGTACTTCCACTTCGTGCTGCTGTCACTTGAGCGTCAATTAAGCGTAATTCCTGTTGAAATTGAAAACCAGATCGACGTGCAAGGCAATGAGTATTGATTTTCTTTCACAGTTCAGAATTTTCAACAGATACTCCCCCGAACAGAACCCCACCCCCCCCAAACCACAAAATCTCTAATGACTGCTGTGTTTGGCCTGGTCATAACCAGAAGGAAGATCCCTTCTACAAAAGGGAATGGAATCCCATCTTTGGGTCCGCATCGTTTGTCTCTATTTGTTTGTTACATACAATATTTCCCGGCCAACTCCGGAGCACATGTTTTGTGTGTCAAGTGTGCCCGAATCCTGAGCAAACATATCCTGGAAGCAGCAGAACTGAGGCTGGAGCCCACGTAGCACCATGGCCCGAATCCAGACTATGGCCTGCTGACAGACGGAGGGACGACCGTGCGTGTTTTGTAAATGAATTGAGCGCGCAAGTCGCTGGGAGCATTTTTGCCAACACTGCAGACCGTCGAGCTGTCGCCGCTTTGACAGGTCCCAGACAGGATACCGGAGGCGGTAGGTGAGAGGCAGGAGGCAGGAGCCATTCGGCAGATAAGCAAGGACAGAACGCACGAATTAACAGGGAGAGGGGATGGGTGGTGGTAGCAGAAGCAGAAGCAGAAGCAGCAGGTGCTCGATGGCATGACACACATACAAAAATCCAATCTCTCCACAAAGAGAAAAATATTAAAACAAATAGATGAACAAATTACTAGAGCACAGAGAAACGAGAACGATGCAGACTCTGAAATACAGATAGAAATATAGTTGTGGGGTCTAGAGTCCAGACAGATATCTGTTCTGGTCCTGGGCCCCATCCCTATTCTTTTAGATTAGCTAACATTGCCACTGGCTTGCAGCATATTCCATTAAAATGGCTGTCAGTGGTGCATATGTGTTGTCATATTTTCCACTCACACAAACGCAGATACAGAAACAAATACAGACAGACATATCCACCCCTCTCTCATACGTGTGCGTTGTTATCGTTATGCCGTCATGCCATAAAGGTTTTTTTCTTCTCATATTATTTGTCCAAATTGTTGATGTTTGCATTTTTCGTGCCTTTGCCTTCTGCTCTTGCTGTGGATTTTCCGCTTTTCCCCTTTGTTTAAGCTCTAGTCTGCGACTTTTGTCCATCACGGCTACAGACATTATCATCATCATCATCATCATCCTCCAAATCCACATCTGAATCCCCATCAACATGGCGCCATGGCATTCATTCCTTCAACCGTGCGTAACGAGGCGTAAGTGTTGACGTGGCAGAAAAATGAGCGCAGAAATTATTCTGTTTTTATTTTATTTAATATTTTCGACCGTTTCCAGAAGATTGCTAACCGAATTAATTAGGCAGCACTTTGATTGCCAGAAATTCGGAGGGGGATTGATTGCCCGAATTGATGCTGTGTGCACTTCATTAATAGATCCACGCAAATGGTGCGCCAATCAATCTTTTGCACTTGCGCTTAATTTTCAAATGCTTTTGTTGCACGGCAACGTGAACAGGCGAAAGGAAGCGAAGAAGAAACCGTAGAAGGAACTTTGGCCAACTTGGAGGCTGCTGCCACTTGAGTCAGATGTGGCAACAGAGAAAGAAAGAGAGGGAGAGTGAGAAGCATCAACAAAAAAATTAGCATTGATGAGCAGCAAAGCGAGAAATACCAATCAACACTAATCAGCCCAAAAGGGAAGAAAAGAATTTGCGTGCTTCTCCATTTTCCATTTCCCCTATTCGTACTTGTATTCCTGACTGGCAATCTATTATGCAATACCTTCCTCTTCCATGGAGCAAGGAGCTTGGAGCATGGAGCATGGAGCATGGAGCACGGAGTCTTGGCTTCCGGAAATTGCTGGCGGAAAAGTGTAGTTAGATGGGTGTGCTTCTGTGCCAGTGTGTGTGTGTGTGTGTGTGTGGACTTGCGGCAGCGTCGCAGCTGCGTGTGGAGCTGCCCGAAAAGAGAGAAACAAATAATTGCAAGAGGCATGTGGGAATTACGCATACGCCACGTTGGCACGCCAGCACGCACACACGAACAGACCCAGGAGTCGACTTCAGTTGCGTGTCATCGGAGCTGGTATTGGTGTGGGAGTATCTGGAACTGTTGCTCCTCCTGGTGTCGCCACTAATGGCCACAGTTTGACTTAAGTTGTTGCCTACAGCAATTGGTCTGGGGCCTGGGCCGGGGCCCTCGGGCACCTGCTACTCCAAGCTTCACCCAGGGAAATGTTAATAGAAATTAGATTATGAAGAATTAATCACATATCAGCCAGCAGTAAAGTGTGAATCAAGTGGAAATCCCTCCGATACTCTGTAACCTATTTCGAGTAGGCTTCGTTAATATTCGATAAAATACGTTCCCTTGCAAAAGAGATAATTTCTATTACTGTCATACCAATACTTGGAATCACTTGGAATTCCATTCAAAATCTCGTCTCCAAAGTCCGAAAATAAAATAAAATAAAATACAAATAAAATAGAAATAAAATGCTGGGTCGTCGCTATATTAAAAATCCGTTTCCGGATTTCGTCCCCGGCGAGGGACAGACAGCGGCCAATAATAAACAAATCAAAGGTTTGATTAAGCTGTACGTGAAGTCCATTCTGGATAAGTATGATTCGAAGGAAGACGAACGCGGCGACTTGTATGTGGGTGATGCTGGGGTAAGCTTCATGTTCTGGAAGCTGTACAAGTCGGAGCACACGCGCCCGATGTTCCCCGATGCATTGGAGAAGTCCGCCGCTTTTATGAGCAGCGCCAAGGAGAAATGCAAGCCCCACTTGAAGCGTTCCTCGGAGCGCTTCTCCTTCATCTGTGGCAACGCTGGGATATATGCCCTCTCCGCAGCCATCTCGATGGATGTCAAGGACACCGAGACTTTTTCCAAAGATCTGGCTGTCTTCAAGACGGGCATTCCGGCCAGCTTGGAGAAAATGCACACGAAAATTGGCTGTGACGATTTTATGGTGGGACGTGCTGGCTATCTATCTGGCTGCTACTGGCTCAACCAGGTTCTCGGCCGGAAGGAGATCCCCGACGAAGATGTGAAGGCCATTTGCCAGATGATCGTGAACAGTGGCCGTGAGTACAGCAAGATCCGTAAGAGCCAGTTCCCGCTGGCCTATCATCACCATGGCACCCAGTATCTGGGAGCGGCTCATGGCCTATGCGGCATTCTGCACATGCTGCTCGACAGTCCCTGGTTCCGGAGCGTGCCGTTCTCCGCCCCTAAAGACGTGCTACGCGACATTAAGATCTCCATCGATATCTTTGTCGGACTTCAGGACAGCGTCGGGAACTTCCCGGTGTCCACGGAGGACTTGATCACGGGAAGGGATCCAGATCGGCGCCTGGTGCACTGGTGTCACGGCGCTCCAGGGGCAGTCTATTTGCTGGCCAAGGCCTACTTGATCTTCAACGAGGAGAAGTACTTGACCGCCATACGTCTGGCGTCCGATCTTGTCTGGGACAGGGGAGCCCTACGCAAGGGACCTGGCATCTGTCACGGCGTGGCCAGCGGTGGCTATGTCTTTCTGCTGCTCTTCCGCCTCACCAACGAGATGATGTACCACTATAGGGCCCTCAAGTTCATGGAGTTGCTGGTCAACCCAATCTACCAGGGAGAGGCTCGTATGCCTGATCGTCCATACAGTCTTTTCGAGGGAGTGGCTGGCACTGTGTGCTTTCTGATCGACCTTTTGCAGCCGGAACAGTCCTCGTTCCCATTTATGGAGGTGTTTTGTTAGGGTCTGTGATTACGGCCCTAAAAAACACTTCAAAGAGAGGCACCACGGCCCACTTCTTTGACGTTTACTTTTATTTAATTGTTTATGTTAATTTTACATTCAAAATTTGGAGGATTATCTATGCTCCACAGCCGCCACCAACTGATACTTGACACCGCCACCAACTGACAGCCGCCACCAACTGACACTTGACTATGCTCTATGGCCCAATGGACTACATTGCAAGATTATTTATGGTCCTTAAGGACTCAAAAAAGTGTAAGTAAATGGGGCATTACTAAGCCATAATATATTTTCTGATTTCATACTTGCAGCACCAACGATGTGATTGTTTGATGTCTTTAAGTACTTGTATTAGTGCATCGGTCCACATATGTAACATCAGAAATCTATCTAAATTTAAAGTAATGGAGACAACACCTTCTAAATACCTTCCTACGGTGAATAAATTAACAAAAATTGCCCGGTACATGCTCTTAATTTCTATCATCATCTTTTGCAGCTGTGTTGCAGCACAATTTCCATTCGAGCGTATCTTCTAATTAGGTTGTTATACGGCTTCCTCTAAACATCTACTTTACGACGAGGCTAATGGGCAAATTTTCACTACTCATTCCGTCCCGTCGCGCCGCACAAAAACTCATTACAGCTGCTGCTGATGCTACTGCCGTTGCTGCTGTGTTTTGGGGGCGTGTGTGTAAATGTGAAGAAAATTACCAATTTGGAAATTAATTTGCAAAATAATTAAAAACCATTGCAGCAAAATTTCTCCGCTCTAACTCACTCACGGCACGACACAGCCCTGTGGAGAGTGATGATGAAAGTGCATGAAGTGCAGTGGCTGTGCTATGGTAGGGGTTATTATTGGAGGAGCTAAAGGTCGTCGCAGGGGCTGTCCACACACAAACCCCCCATTAATGCTGTTAGCCGCTGTCGCTGTCGCTGATGCTGATGTTGATGGCTCTGTCAGATGCTGCTGCATGTTTAATGCGTCCGACATCGATGACGGGTACAACGTCGTTGACAATGCCGCACTGCCCCTACTCCGCAACGCACCGCCCTGCCCATTCAGCCCCATCCAACCCCATCCAACCCCGTCCGATGACGTTGATAATGATGTTGTCTCATTGCCGTCGCTCATGTTAATGACAATTGCTCTAATGACTTTGTTGCTGTCGCATGAGCGGAGATTGGGTTCTGCATGGGGGCTACATTCTCGTCACTGGAGTGAGGGGTTTTGGAGGACAGGACAGCGCTTAGTGCTTGTTTATGATATTCATTATGCAACATATCGACAATATCAATGGTTTATGAATATCCCACAGGCAGACTTGGGGTTGCGGTGCAGTGCGTAATTAATATGCAAATATGCACATAAGTGCCCTAACCAGAGGGCCATCTCTATGTGTGTTTGGCCATCTGTGCGGGGTGTTCGAGTGTTCGACGGTGACCGCCCGAGTGCCTTTCAATGGTCGCTAAATAATTAATACATAGTATGTTTGCCGCGGTGCTGCCTAGTTTGCGGTTTTTATCCAACAATCCAACAACCCAGAGCCGACAGTCCGCGTTGACAAGACATAATTAAAAATGCGGGCTGCGGCTGGACAATGATATATCATACATTCCCTCAATCAATATACATTTCTAAACTCCTGTCGGATTCATTAATGTAAAGAATGGGGCGGATAGCTCACTATTTGTAGACTTGATCCACTCTAATTCCAATCCCCATGCAACTTTGATTGCTAAAATCTAAAAAAGTGCTGGAAAAACTTGCCAACCCTCGACCCTTGACACGCTAATTAAACTGACCTTTGCCCTGAGGGTTTACATGCCACTGAATTCCTTAATTAACATTTCGGCAGGGGTACGAACAAGTCTGCTTCTAAATCGGGGAATCGGGGCAAAAAACTCGCGCGTCTGGCCACACTTGAGAATTTATACATGCAGCGGCACGTGGAGTGCTTTTACCAGCCAACATTTGTGGGTGCAAAGGCTTGTTAAAAGCGGAACCAACCCAGAAATAACGACAAGGAAGCGTTAAATTGTATACACTTAGCCATGGGGTTACAGAAAAAAAACAGAAAAACCCAATGAAATAAATTCAGAAAAATTACGAACTGCTGGGATATGGGAGGTGTGGGAGCTGAGCGGACGGCAAATGTAAAAATTGCATGCGGAAATGCCATTCTCAAAGACTACTAACTGCCACGCCCCGCCGTTGGACCGTCAACTGCTGCCGTCAGTGGCATGCACCATGCAAAGCAGGAGGCGGGGCACGTGGTGCAGACGGGTTTTAATGAAATGTGTTGGACAGAACAAATATAAAGCTACAGCTACAGCTACAGTTATAGCTCTGGCTCTGGCTCTGGCTGGGCTGGCAAATAAATAGTTACGCTCTTCTTTTCCCTGGAAAGCAGTCAACTCTTTGCGGCCACAAAACGGGGGGCAGCGAGAAGCACACAAAAAACGAAAATGTTAAAAATTAAATAGCATAAAAACTTAATGCGCTGTCGAAATTCGGGGAATGGGCGGTCCTTCCAGTCACGGCCAGAAAAACGAGGCGCAAATGGGAGAGGACATGGGAGTGTGGCCTCGAGATCCGAAGCTTTGTATACACTGCGGGTTATTTTTTTTATGGGGTGACCTTATGATATGATGATCCGCTTTTCCGTTTAATTTTTGATCAGATTGGTTTCTCACAGAGACTTTTTGTATAGTAGCAACGGGATATAGTAGTACGATATCGGTCATCTTTGATCATACATGATTTATTGCAGAAAGTAAGTAAGTACCCTCGTATACCCTCTGAAAGGGTATGGCCAGAATGGAACGAAACAATGTGAAATGAAACGGGAGCTGTATAATTTTAAGCATTGACATTTGCGGTCGCAAGTCATTATTTGCCATTCCTTTGTGGCCATAGCTCTCGCTCTGTCTTTCGCATTCGTATATCCTTTTTCCATTCTCTCCCTTGTCTCTCACTCTTTTTATTGTATGTGTGTGTGTGTGCCGCCATGTCATTTTGGGTTTTCTTTTCCAGTTCTCTGGCATTCCTCCTGCTGTTTCATTTTTTTTTTTCGGCAGCTCTCACTTCCGCTTTGGCAACTTCCGCAATTTTACTTTGAATTATAGCCAAGCGTATTAATTTAAATGTCGACAAAAGGCGCAAAGCACAAAAATAAACACCAAGAATAAAGAGAGCCAGAGAATGACAAAAAAAGTGGGATAAAAATTACTGCAAAAATATACGAAAAATGCATTGAGACACAGACGACATTCCACTCCACTCCACTCCTCTTCACCGACTCCGACTCCGACTCTGACTCTCACTCTGTCTGGAGCCATCTCCCTTTCTCTTTGGGGACTATTGTGAGCGATGTTTGATTAAAATTATGCCCGGCGCCTTTCTCCTATCTGCACTTTGTAGTGCACTTCAATTTGCCTTTGTAGACTTTTAATTAATGCGTTGTACGGCAGCTGCTCACCCATGGCTCTGCTCTCTGCACCCGAACAATGGAGACCAAAGAGAAAGGAATTCAGAGAATGCTGACCAAATTCTCGGGTTGATAATAATATATTAATTACATATACATCTTTAGCTGAGTCTATTTGTCCTACTTGAAAGTGCCAAAGGCGAAAAGAAAGGCATCTTATCAATGCACTACATATACTCGTATATGTAGCTAGAGGTTCCTCCATAGCTATGGCTGTTGTCGAAAAGAAAGGAAGCCAGAAATACTATACTGAAAAGAAGTATGTTTATTCATATCTCTATCAAAGCTGGGAATCCAAGGAATACTTTTTAAATCGATCGATATTTATATAGATCTTAATTTTTGGAGCTGAATCCAGTATTTTCGAATAGAATAAAATCGTTAGATTACCAGATACTAATATGTTTATCTAAAGCAACCTATATGTCTATAGCTTCTGCAAATCTCAGATACCTTTTATGGATATATACATATTTGCAAAATTAAACTTTCAGAGAAAAACACTGCGAGTGCTGGCAAAAATATTTGTAAGAATATGAATATGTATCTATATCTTTATCTTTGTCTATGTATATTTTTAGGAATTTTCTCTGTGTATTTCCAGCATTGGTGAGGGGCGTGTTGTACGTGTTTCCGAGTGAACAAACGCGTTAATGAAAATTTATGTATGAAATTTAATTAAAACATACCTCAGGCTGTGTTTCGCCATGGACGATGCACACCAGCATGGCCTCGTGCCCTTCTCCCGAGAAGACAACGGGACGCTCCACTGCGATTTCTGGCGAGTCTGTACATCGGCGGGTGAGTATTTCGTTGGGTGAGCGTTTGGGTTGGGGTAGAAAGAATGTTAAGAAATTAGTTAATAACATGAACATGGGTCTTGGGGGCAAAAGCGAAAAATCAATGGCCCAATGGCTCCAATGGCCAGCTATCGGCGGGAGCCACAGGGCCAGAGAGTGTAAATAGAGATGGGCGCCATGTAATTAGCACATGTAATGCCTGTTCGCGTCCTCCGGGGAACGTCTGTCCGCCAAATTACACATAAATTGTTAATAAATGTCAGAATGGACGATACCACCCGTAAGGCATTTCAATAATTGTGAGAGTCAACCAATAAATGTCGAGTAAGTGTGTGCACGGAAGTGTAATAAAAGCAGTGCCTCCTGCTCTGCGGTGAGTGTGTGTGTGTGTGTGTGTGTGCGCCACGTCCGTAGTTCTGTGCCCCTTTCCCTACTAAATCCCTACCGTGTAGTTGGGTCCCGCGATTGCATGCATCGAAAGTCAATACCCGTTCGAAATCGAAATCAGTTTTGACATAAATTGAACTGACAGCGAAACTCCGAGCACTCGAACACCCACACACTCGCACCCCCCTGAAGTACGGGAAAAAATTAATTTGTTTCGCCTTTCGATTCCATTGTGTGAGTGAGTGGGTGAGTAGGTGGGTGAGTGGGTGGGTGGGTGGGTGGGTGGTTGGGTGATACTTACATAGAACATGGAGAACCACCTGGCTGGAGGCGGGCTGGCCGACGCGATTGTTCGCCGTGCATATGTAGACGCCGCCCTTGTGCCGGTCCACGTTCTCGATGGAGAGGACGTGCGAGTGGAGCTTCTCCTCGCCTGCAAAAGTATACCATGAAAACCGCATGAAAAATGCAACTCAATAAGGTCGGGTGGCGGGTGGTGGGTGGGGTCTGTGGATGGGCTGTGGGTGGTTTTGTTGGCAGACCAAGAAATGACAGAGCCAATTACAGGGAATCAACGTGCGGCCAAGTGACAGTGATGTCCTGATGCCGTCGTTCTTCGCTGCCCCACCGATCCACAGCTCCATCGCTCCATTGGACCACCAGTAGCCAAACAAGGAAACCACCAACAGAGAGAGAGAGAAAGAGGCATATAGATACACACGCCCACACAGTGAGCATTATATTTAATAATAAAGGAGCAGCCCAAGCGGTCGGCGAACAAGGACGCGTCCGAGTCTGTGGCCGAGAATGGCCGGCTCCTGCTGCTCCACAAACCGTAGAGAGAGGGAGAGCGAGGAAGCGTACTCGTCGTATAATTTCCTTGACTTTTCATTTTTATGGAAATTGTTTAAAGTTCCTTTTACGACTATATTCATTTACTTTCGCTCTCCCTTTTCTGGGAGTCGTCGCCGTTGTCTTTTGTTGCTCTTTATGGTTTTAATTTGCGTGGCCGTGGCCTCTTGGTCACTGAATGGTTCTCCGTTGGTTCGCTCCGTGGATGGTGCCGGGGTATCCTTTTGTCTGCCCGATGGAATGGATATTTGTATTTATGCTGAATCTTACCATTGGGCAAAATATTATTTTTGCGGCTCCAGGTCACATTCGGCATTGGATTACCAGTGGCCGAGCACTCGATGCGCACCGAGGAGCCCTTCTTGACTTGCAAATGTCCGCCGGTGCTAATGTGATGAATCCTCGGTGGTACTGTCGGGGCAAATAAACACAAAGAAGAAAGAAAAAACACATTAGAAATGGGGCAACATTCAGAGGGGTGTGGGGTGGGTCTGGGCCTAGTCCCTGGGTCCCCAGCCCCCCAGTCCACCAGTCCCAGTGTCCCCATGTCCATCCAAATGTTATGCAAAGTTGGGGCCGGGCAAGGACATCACACAATTTGAATAAATAAATGCGCCTCGAATGCAAATTGAATGAGGGAAAACGGCGTTTACGCGTCTCTGACTTGGAAAACGGACTCTGGACTTTGGACTCAGGACTTTGGACTCAGGACTACGGACTCCTCTATAAAACCGCTGGGGCACAGTTTGATTTAATTCGGGACTCTGGCATTTGTTTATACTTGCGGTGGCATTATTTTACAGCTGTTAAAAATTATGTCTGCTGTGCGACCGCCGCCGGACAGCCAGCCCGAAAAATCAAGGACAATGCCAACGGCCGGCACAGTCGATGGCTTCATTCTATTTTATTAACATTTCTTATGCATTATTATATTTTGGGGGCCACTAAAAAAAGAGGGAAAGTTTGCTTTTGTTTCTGTTTCCGCTGCCACTTCTGCCATTGTTTGCTTTGAGTTCTTCGTGAATTTGCGTTTATTTGTCTCGTACTTTCTCTACTTTCGCTTCATTCTCTTTGTTTTATTTTGTTTTTAAAGCTCTTGGGGACTTTGTTCATTTGGGGTGCACATAAATTGAGGGAACAAGGAGACCCAGGCGATACTTTATTATAGCCGATATTCGTAGAGTTTCAAGGCATTGTTAGCATAGTTTTCTCTACAGGGAAACGGGTTTTCCGAGACGGCGAGACCAAAAAAATAGACTTCGTATATTACAACAGTTTCCGTCCTTAAAATCTCCTTTGGACTCACTGTAAATAGTCGACATGTCCACTGTAACATCCAATTTATTCTCCACGGAGTTTGCCTGTCAAATTTTCTATTCAAAATGCGGTCTTCGTCTCAGGGCGAATATCATCGACAGCTCAGCAAAGGGAAATCCACACAGAAATGCATTTAATATACATATCAAATTAGAGTCCAGCCGAACTGCTTGAACTAGCCTCTGCGGCAGTGGAAGCCCCTTCCCTGTCCTGCTGCAGCAGATTGCATATGCATCTGATTGGGTTATCATCAAATTATGACATATACTCGTACGAGTGCTTGTATCGTGGCATCCTCACACCCAATCCAATCAATTCGGACCACGACAGTGGACCGGCAAACATGTGTTATTGATGCAATTCTTTCGAATCACATACGATTTGCAATATATCAAATAATATATTCGATGGCTCTGGCCAAAACAAATAAGCAAAAAGCAAGGCTCTGGAGCTGTGGAGCTCCTAGCTCTGTAGGATATTTGCATTCGAAAGAAAATTACAATTGATCACTGAGCCAGCCACACAGGCATACCCGTACACAGCATACCCGTATCTCCACATTCTCTCGTGTGTTGCAGCCACAAAATATGCATTAGACTATAATAAATCATGAGGCTGGCAAAAGGCGCAGCCAGGGAAGGACACTCGACGATGGCTGATGGTCCACAAAAAGGGGGGGTAGCTCCTCCTGCCATATCTGCCTGTGGTTGTGCGGCAGCTCCGGAGAAGCTTAGTCCCTCTGCCACCTCTCTCTATCTTTCCCTTTCCCACTGATGCTGTGGATATGTGTGTATGTTTTTGGAATACTCGTATTTTCAATAATTTCACGCTTTGGTGGGACTTTATCCCAGCCAGTGAGTCGCATATTGAATTCAATAAATATACCCATCTGCATGTGCCGAAAGCTCTTTTAATACGAGCACTCGATGAAAATGGCAGGGACTGAAATTGATTTGGATTGACTACTGGCTGGCATGTAATACGTGGGATTGCGGCATGTAATGTCATGCAGATGACGACTCCTTAATGGGTCTCAATCTTTAGACAGCTCTGTCTCTGGCGCTGCCGGTGGCGGTGGCTGTGGCAGTGGCAGTGGTGGTGCTGTCCGTGGTGGTGGCGGTGGCGGCGGCAGTTCTGGTGGCTTGCGGGCAGCTGGCAAAAATTTTAATAAGCAGAGCAGCTCTTTGAAAGCATTTGCCGCAGTAGCCGCAAGAGACACAGAAGCAGCAACAGCAGAGGCCGTTGCCGATGCTGAGCCTGGGGCAACTCGATTGTCGGTTGCGGGCAGTTTTGACAGAGTTTGTTTCATATTGATTTTGTTATATGTAAGTACGAGTATGTGTGTGTGCTGGAATGGCTGCTAGGCTGCGGCTCTCAACTTCTGGCCATGGTTTTGTGGCATTCAAAGTTGCACACAGACACCACCCAGCCATACCCACACACACACACACATATCCACATTTGAATCTTGAGCTGGGAAAACTTTAAGTGGTCCTCGAGCCTGTAGTCTGTGTAGTCTGTAGTCTGCTGAGCAATTTAAATCCATATTCTGTTGCAGGGCGATAAAGTTTATTGCCGGAGAACTTAAACGGATCCAAGAGCTTGGCATTTAATTGTGGGTTCACTTGGCTAAGACCAAGTCTGTGCCGGTAGTGCCACCGTTCCCTCTCCCTTCCCTGCTGCATGTTCAGATGGTGCAAGTTCGCTTTGGTCTTGCAGTGTGTTGGTAATTTGTCTCAAGTATCCGAAGAAACTCTGCCTGTATGCGTGTCTGCATTGAGAGTTGCATGTGTGTGCGGCATTTGTTTATCCTTCTTGTGGCATATAATTATGGCACACCTCTCCCTTCTGCTTCACTGCTCTCTTCACTCTCTGTAGCAGCAGCAGCAACAGCAGCAGCAACAGCAGCAGCATCTTTTGTTAGTGTACAAACATTGTTGTTCCACCCATTGTTATGGGAGAATGGAACTATTGTTGGCCATCTGCCCATAATTAAAGGCTGACCCTACCTCTCGGCACCTGCCACTGCCACTACTTGTACGTACCACTGCCCCTGCCCCTGCCCTTGTCTCTGCCTCTGTCCTATACGGCCACATCCGTCTCCGTATCCGTGTCCGCCTGGGTGTCCGTGAAAAGTTGTTTTGGCATATTGTGCATATAAATCACAGAAATGAGGATTCATTTTCTATGCCACACAACACGACACAACTCAACTCAACACGATACGATAATCAGTCAATGCAATAATTATGGCTTCCGGTTCAATGCTTTCATTGTCATCGATACTTTAATTGGAGGAGAGGCCCTACCTTGGACTATTGCGGTGTCCTGTAATTACCTTTCTAATTGGCACATTCTGTGTCATTTGAACTATCGAGAAATTCTATTCGAGTGCAGGCTAATTTAAATTGGGGATGCACCAACCACACCCCCAAAGCACCGCACAACAATGCGCATTAAAGTCACGCACAAAATGCATTTAAAAATCCATGTATCAGATGGGCCAATGGCTGATTCCTGACGGCTGATGCCTGATGCCTGATGGCTATGGCTGTGGCTCTGATAAAAATGTGCAAATTGCCGCAATGGCTGACCGCGACTGCCACCGCATAACATAATGTTCTGCGGTTGGATTTGGGTGTGCCACATGCCCCCAAACCGAACTGGACCACAACACACGAATTCGATGCCCTACTGAGTGGCAACAGACACTGACTGCCACTGGCTAATGGATGCATTTTTGATTGTGGGCGGGCGGTGTCGAGGGCCTAATTGGTTTTATTAAATGTCATATGAATAATGCTGCAGTTGCAGCTGCCACAGCTGGTGCCACAGCTGTTGCCACTGATGCAGCACCGAAGGTTGAATTAATAAAAATGCTTTTAAGCCAAAACCAAAACCAAAGCTGAAGCGAAAGCTAAATCTTGGGTGGCATGAAAGAGTCCTTGACACGGTTATCCTGCCTCTATTGACACTTGGTCAACAGTGTCAGCAGAGAGCAGTCAGGTGCTGGGGTACAGAGAACCACAGCAGGGATGGGAGGTAACCTTCACAGGACAATCCACGGACACATCAAACATTAAAGCTGCAGCGTTTGGGGGTTAGGTGAGAGCCAGGCATGTGGTTCTCCTGTAATTATGTTGGCGCCAGGAGGGAGAGAGAGAGAACAAAACACAGAGCACAGAGCACAGATATTAATGTTTGGGCCATATTAAAAGATTTGTCAACGGGCAAACTTTTGGCCATTGCTTGGCCCGGCCTCCGGGCAGAGGCTCCAGCTTCGGCTCCGGCTCCGACTCTGGCTTCGACTCCATGGATCGACTGAATCCAGTTGGTCCATTTTTTGGCCATCGCCGGGGCTAATGTCTTTGTAAGTGCGACGTCGCTGGCCAAGTGCGAAACTTTGGCAAGAGCGCACATTATTTTTTCATCTTTAGTGTGAGCCAAACTGAAAGTAATTTACGCTCGTAAAAACTGGCAGGCCGAGATGCCAGAGAGCGGCAAACTTTATGAAATTTATATACGGACTGGAGTCCTGAGCGGAGTCCACACGGATTCGGGATTGGGATCGCACTTTTTTCTTGTTTTGTTCGGGAGGGTGCTGCTCCTCGGACAGCAGTGAGGATTGCTGTTTGTTTGTTTGTTTGTTGGTTGGTTGGTTGGGTGGTTGTCTGCTGTCGGGCCTATAAAAACTTCGACAGCGCATTATTTTTCCTTGTTTCTCCTTTGACAATAATGGAGATGGGTTCAGTGGTTGGGGGGGGCTTCAACGCTTTGTGGGAGGGGAAAAAACCGGGCGAGAAATTTACGTGCGCTGCGAAAGTTCAATAAACGAAATATTTTCTGGCCATGATCATTATTTGGCAAACGGAGCGCATAATAAACACATAAAATAAACAAAACTTTTCAATAATCGACTTTTTTTCGTACTCTTTGTCCGTGGCTGCTGTTGCCGTGGCCCGAACGCCCTCAGGAAGCACCACAGCAACCCCCGAATCCCCGAACCCCCGAACCCCATTCTTTTCAGACGAGTCTTCGTTTAATGTTTGCTTGCGGCGACGCCGCTGCCGACACCCCAACCAGGCGGATGGAGGATGTGCCGGAGCTGAAGCTGGAGCAGCGGCAGGAGCAGGACCTCCGTCAGATGTGGGAGCTGGCAGGAGCACAAGCCAGGACCAAGTTTCAATGACAAATGAAAAAAGTTGCCGCTGCTAAAATAAATACGCATTTTTTATAGGCTCCCGAGAAATGCTTAAACAAAAAAATCCATGTATCTGTATCGGGGCTTAAAGGCCGCTTTAAAGCCAGCAATAAAACTATTTCTCAATCATTTCACAACTCTCAAACAGGAGAGCAAAGTAAGAGAAATGGAGAAGTGACCTGGGAGAAAAGGGAGATGTGAATGGAGGGACGATAGGTTGTAGTGAAAAGGGAGATAAAGTTAAGAGAAGTGAGAGATGGAGTTGAGAAAGGGCAGGAAGGCCGGACGGGAGAGAGCGCGTCCATGGAGAGAAAGATGGAGATGGGCCTCAGCGCACTTCGGAGATTTGGGGAATTGTATCGCAATTTGCATGCGCCGCACACAGCCAAGCGGAAAGCGTAAGAAAAGAGAGTTAAAAGGCAAGTGTTAGCAATGCAGAAGGCGTGGCAGTCACACGCACATACACACACACACATGCACAGACAGACACACACAGATACATTTAACAGACACAGATTCAGACACACACAGGGGTATGCAAATAAAGGGCAACATTGTAATTGGGGGGAAATATATGTAAATTATTCATCATTGCTGATTAGAAGCCCGACGAAGACGCATGCCACAAGGATAAAAAGGATAGGCAGGAGCAGCAGCAGCAGCAGCAGCAGCAGCAAGAAAAAGGAAAAGCAGGAGCAGGGATTGATGGGAGGGAGGTCTGAAGCAGGAACAAAACCAGAAACAAAGCTTGAAGCCAGAACCCCGACGCCAATGCCGGAGCGGAGCCGAAGTCGCACGCTTGTTAGGCACAATGGGTCCCCGACAGGAAGTAGTTTGGGCGCAGGACTGCTGGGAGCCAGAAGGAGCAGCAATTTGCATCCGTTCTCTGTCTCCATCTACGGATCGGGCGGGACAAAGGCAGAGGGCAGCAGGCAGCAGGCCTGCAGCTGGGATTGGGATCCAAAGATGGGCCACAATTCTGGGGCAAATGGCAGATTAGTTTTGATTTTTTTCGCCGCTCGTCTCTCTATTGAATCTGTGGCCGTAAAGCGGCCAAATTGCAGCGAATCTACTTTGCATATTTGAGTGGCCCGGACGCATAAGGCATTAAGCACCAAGGATCTAAGGATCTAAGGATATGTTAATTTGACCAACACACAGCAGCAGCAGCGGCAGCAGCGGCAGCGGCAGCGGCAGCATCAGGCTCAGACTCAGGCCCAGCGACAAGAGCGAGAGGTAGATCTGCCCCCAAACAATAGGGCCCGAGTGATTTGAGGAGGCCGCATAAATTTCGCCTACCCCCTACCCCATAAAAATCCCATGGAACGTCAATCTCTATCGTTGTGGACGGTATGGATACTGCTTTTGCGAGTGTGTTGGGAGGGGGGGGCGTGATGCCGGTGGTGTGGTGTGGAAACTTTGCATAACAATGCCACAATGTGGAAAAGTCAGTCAGCGGGGTGCGGAGGTGCGTCCTACTTACCCAATATCTCGACAGTGTGGGTGATTTCCCGTGGATCCATCGTGGCAATTTGGCAAATATAATCGCCGGCATCCGTTGGCAGGGCCTCACGTATCTGCAGATTGAAGCCATTGACCAGGCGCACGCGTGGATCGGGCGTCACTTTCACGGAACCAGCGGTTAATATGGCAATACCCCGCTTCCAGGCCACAACATAGGTGTCTGCAATCAGATTGAGAGAGATTGAAAGAGAGATGAAATTATAATTGACTGATAATTTATGTTCGAGAGCTATTAAATCGCATGGCAGATTCGAGTGGCATGCACTGCACTGGCACTGGCACTGGCAGTGGCACTGGCAGTGGCAACGCAAATTGAAAAGTCAGAATTCAAATGACTCAATTACAGGACGCTTCAAAGGATCTAAAAAGGCTAGAAATTCAATTTGGCATGGACCCGCAAACACACACACACACATTTAACACACAGAGACTCTCAGAATTGGAGGCATAAGCCGCAGACAGGCGGCATGAACAACGGCTGTGGCTGGATGAGAGAGAGAGAGAGAGAGAGTGAGAGTCAGACAGGCACTCAGTAACACCCACTTGATATCCGCTAATGTGCGGCATTTGCAATCATATGCCAGAATGAGAGGCAGTCAGACACTCGGATGCTTTCCACAGTGGGGCGGGCAGGCTGCCAGTGAGGCACGCAGGAGGAAGGATGCCAGCCAGACAGCCACACAAACACACACAGAAAGAGCTTCGCTCCCAGAGAGTGTGTGGTGTCCACATGTACACATACACATACACACACACATAGAACAGGACCCAGCCCCAATGGCAATGGCGTATTCATCGAACTCATTAATTGTGATTCCTTTTTCAATTTATGTGAGTTGCTCGATGTAAATTTCCGTGCGCGTGCAACGCGAATGAGCACGGAATAGGGAAATGGTTAGGCAGCAGGAAGAGGCGCCCGGAGCTGGGGCATGGGGCACGAACAGGAGTTGTGGAAGTCAGTGTATTGGAAATTCGAATGACTGTATACTGAAGCAGCCGGATTTTGCTACTAATGATGTATGACTTCCGTGCTTCGCCGCCAACGAGCGAGAGGCGTTCATTAAAAATTAAAATAATTTTGCCGAAGCCCAAAAATCAAGAGTACGGGAAAATGATGTAGTATGTATGTATGTATCCTTGTGCCCCGTGTCCGCGTTCCTCCTGCTTAAATTGATTTCACCACGAAACGCATACACACAGATGAACATTTACTCCGAGTAGAAGGAAGGACCGAGGTCCTCGCCTCGGCTGTAATAAAATGCTTATGAAGTCATTTACATGCGCATTCAAAAAGCGTATTTATTTGCAATGAGTTCAACAACATCAACAAGCCAACGAGGCAACAAGAACGAGGCGGCACAGGCTGTGCTACAGGAGGAGAAGGCTCAGGTATAAGCGCAGAGGCAGCGGCAGTGGCAGGGCAATGCAGGCGCAGTGCACTGCAAAAACAAATAAATAAACGAGCACCACCTGCTGTCGTTAGCGTGTGTGGCACAGTCGAGCCTCGAGTCGGAGGTAGAGGAGTCGTGTAGTAGTTGTCCCAGAGACTCTGCAACGTAGGAAAAGTATAACTCTTGTGGCACACTGGGGAGAGGTGCGGCGTGCGGGCATTGAGTTGTGGGCTCAACACCAGGGAGCCCTTGCATGCATCCTGCCCCGGGCATTAGAGAGGGGGGCCACGTACGTGCTGCCTGCAAAGTGCAGTCATATCATATTAGCCGCTTGATTGAGTTATGAATGAAGCAACATCGTTGCTGTATGGCATCGTAGTGGCATGGTGCCGACCGGGGCAGGTTCTGTGGCAAAGATATGCAAATTGAAGGAAGATTTTCTGGTTTTCATTTCTGGTTTGCAAGTATTATTAGAGCCTGTCAATTATTTGGTCTCAATGGAGATGGGAATTGGAAAATTGGTTAATTCTTGCCGTGTTCTGCCTAATTGGTTATCTTTTGTTTCATTTAATTCCCTGCCAAAAATACCTCTTGCCATTGTCCACGCATGGCATTGGAAAGGCTTCAGAACGTCAGAGGAATGTCTGACGAAATATGTTGGACAGCCAAAAAAAGATGTGAAAAAGTCAAAATGAAATCGGAGATGGAGGCTGTGGCTGTCTCTGTGTCCGTCTCTTTGTCCGTCTCTGTGTCTGTGTCTGGGCAGGAAATTAATAATACTGTGGGGCACAGTGGAGCCTTGTTCTTGGAAGGACAAGATGTGGCAGTAGCAGAAGCAGAAGAACCATTGGGGGCAGTGGCAAGACCACATAAATTAGGAGTCCGGTTCATGTGTGCCACAGCTCCTGCAGAGGCAGGAGCACTGCAACTAAATAAATTGTTAACTAAAATAACAACAATCTAACGAAAACAAGCAAAACATGAAACGCCTCAATTTCCGGTTTAAGTGTTCTAAACTAAATAGAAACCCACACAGGCTCAGACACATACACAGAGATAGAGGTAGAGATGGAAAGACAGAGAGAGGGAGAGGCAGCTGAAGCATTACGACAACAATACATGCAAACAATTGCGCCGTTAAGCGAGCGAGAAGCCGAGCAGCAGCGGCAGCAGCAGAAGAATGGGAATCCGGATGAAGATGGGTCCTAGGGTCTGGGTCTGGGTCTGGGGCATAGAAATGGTGGCATGGAGAATGAGGTCCGGCATGGGGCGGAAACTCGGTAAAAGCATTTCGGGCTCATGCACACGGAGTTCCACATAAACACAGGCCTCCGTCCTGGACAAATGGCCGACCGCACGTCCTGCTACAGAGAGGGAGCGCTTGTTCATTGTTTACAGCCCGAAAGCCAACTTTTAGTTTTCTGCACTTCACCCAGTGACAGCCACACACACATCCACAAGCAAACCACACACACAGATACTCGGACACACGCATACACACTTGTAGAACCGATTCAAATATGGCCAATGTTCGCATTGTTGCAGCGCTTTTGTCTGTTTGCTTTGGGCATACTGTGCGTATGCGCAATATGGCTGTAATGGTTTTGCTTTTGGGCCAGCCAGCTTTTGACCCGCTCCGACCAGCTTGGACCAGCCATAAGCCATGCTTTCTTGCAGTGTAGCTGCGTCCTTACAGGACCAAAGGCCGACCAACGGACATGTTGTTTGTCTGAGCGCAATTTATTGCATGTCGGAAAGGCCAATATTATAAGATGATGACCCCCGAAGATAAACGATGTTGCGGCTTAGCCGCCGCAGAGTAAACTAGAGCTGAGAGGTGCGGCGGGCAGAGAGGCCAGAGACTTATCTGCAACTTCTTGTGGAACTTTGAGAGTGTGCGAGTGTGTTAAGTGTAGCGTGTGCGTGTGCGTGCCTGTATCTGTGTCTGTGTCTGTGTCCGTGTGTATGTTGCAAGTACGTAAAAAGCGAAATTAGAACTGTAAATGGCATTAATATTGAAACTTTGTTGCCTCCTGGCTCTGCCCCTGCCCCTGCCACTGCCACTGCCTCTTCCTCCGTGACGCTTCTTCCTTATCCAATCCATCCGTAATGTGGAGTACTTGTGGGTCCACGTTCTGCTGTTTGCACAACTTCAACTTTTGCGGTGCGGTGCGGTACGATTCCATTTCCGTTCTCTGGGCAATAGTTCCGAAGCGCCAAGTAGCGCCGGCAAAGCTCCATCAAGGCGTAATGAGCGTTTGTATGGCCGCAATGACGGGGTTTTTGTGTTTTCGAATTTTATTGCAGTCGCGTTTGCAGTTACGTAACGGCAACAGCACTAACTGCCAGTTGGCCGTGGCAGTAGCCATAGTTGTTAAATGTTTTTGCTGCCACATTGCCACTACAGCACTACTGTATGACTGTATGACTGTACTGCTGCACTCCTGCACTCCTGCTCCTGCCGCAGTAACCGCAATGAAAAATTCACACGACACTCGGGCAGCATAAAAGGCTTTGCATGCAGACAAGGTGAGCAGTTGAGCAGTGGGTAAAATGGCCAGAGCAATTAATTAGCCGATTTAGAAGAGCTTAAAATGGGCAGCTCGAATCGCCGTGGACTTCCAATGAAAATATTATGAGCTCGAATCGAATCGAACGAATCTATTGGACATAGAGAACATACGAGTAAGTAAGCCAAACGATACCCAACGACGGTCAGGCAGCCCATGAATATTTTAAGCATTTCCCAAACATAAAAGTATAAATTATTTAATAATATTTACTGGCCACAAAAAGCACAAGACAACAAACTGATTTGCAAGGATTAGCAGGAAAATTTGCTAAGCAAACGACAAGAGTCTAAACGAGGCCAAAAGTAGTGACAGACTTGTCGTTTTGTTTGTGCTTTCTTTGGCCTAAAAATATAAGCCACATTGCATATTAAAGCCATGCAAAAAGTGGGCTGAACCACTGGGATGCACAATACTGGGAATATCCGACTTTTTCTGGATTTCCCTTACGCAACAATTGCAGTTTACGTCACTGAGAATTTTATATAATTTTAGATTTGCATAGAAGTTTAAGGAAGAGTTTTCTTTGATTGCTCTCTCCCACTTAAACTTTTGACCAATTAGCCAAATGAATATCAATGTTGATGTACCCACTTTTCAGTCCTTGCCAATAGACAGGGTATCCCTGTCGATTGAAGAATGTTTGGCCAAGTGCGAAGACTCTGTTGTTGCACAACCCCAGGCGAAAGAGAGGAAAAACCAGTAGAAGGAAAAGATATAGCAGTAGAGTAGAAGGAAGAGTAGTGGTAGGAGGGAGGACTACTTAAAGCAGCAGAAAGAACCATCGGTAGACTTGCAAAAGCAAGAACAAACAGAAAAATAAACAGTTTCTTGCGTGCCAGACATTGAAGAACAAATAAAAATTCAAATGAAATGAAATGATAATGATGAGATGTTTCAGTGTTTATCCAGAGAGAGAGAGAGAGGAGCAGACGACGACTATCCTTCTGTCTGAGTGTATGTCTGAGGAGCAGCCGACACAATCGAGTCAAAAGATTACTCCTTGGGAGTGCACAGCTCTGTAATAAGGCATTTAAAGGCATTTTCATATAATATGTAAATGCCGACAGACACACGCACGCATCCTTTGTGTGATTTTTGTTGATTCTTTTTCGAATTTTACGAGGCCGGCATGCATAAAACCAAATGAAAATGCGCATAAATTGTACTTTGGAGTACTCGGTTTTAGTGCGGTTTTAAAAATTCGATCAATTATTTTTTACACTTTATGGGCCACGACCATAAAAAGGGGACACGATGAGCATCACCTGCTCTGGCAATCGTTTCAAAAGCTAATCATATTTTCAGGGGGTGGGGAGATCCCCTTCATAAAGCATGCGTTATTAAAAATATTAAATCGCGCTGCGGCTTCACTTTTTAATTATTGCGTTTAAGCCGCGAGGCGCCTCGGGGTTGCGGCTCTCTCGCTCTACTTTCTTCTGGCTCTCTCTGCGAGATGTCTGTAATGAAATTGTCGTATGGGCACTTTATTAGCATAATGCGGCATTAGTCGGGGACAAGCTGGGGCGGTTCCGACCCCCATTCCCGATCCCAGAGTGAACGCCCAGCCAATTTATTTCTCCCCCTGTCCTGATGCTTTCTTTTTATATTTACTTTCTTGTGCTTCAGTCTGTACTTTCTTTTTCCTTCGTTTCGTTTTGTTTCTTTTCTCTGCTCTGTTGCTTTTTTTTATTATTAGTACCCAAGTGCCCGCAGCTATAATTTTGTTGCAGAAAATTGTCTATGTATCGCATCTCCAGTGTCTGCTTCGTCTTCATCTTGGTGCTGGCACTGGCACTGGTCCTCGCCTTGCGCTCCTTGTCGCCGTTGTCAGAGGCAATGAAGTGCATGAGAAACGCAAATGAAATTCTTTGTTCTGTATTTCTTTTCCTTATAAAAGGAATGCTTCGACCGCAGCCGTCTCCCATCTCCCATCCCCATATCCCATCCCCAACAGTCGGGCACATATGTATCTGCAAAATCCACATACACATATCCGTACAATACATAAAATGTTCTCCAAGTGTTTGGGTCCAAGTTTTTATGTAGCATTTTATTCTGACCATATTCACGGCCTGTGCTTGGTCTTTCCTCTTCTTATATTTTATTCCTTCTTATATCTGGGCCCCGCCTCGTCCCGTTCCAATTCGCTCCGTCTTTTGGCCTGGTCCGAAGGCGGCTGTTGCTTATGCTAAATCCTGGTTATGTACAAATAATCTCGCACACACGACCGCATTTAAATTGAAAAACGTGCATGGCCACTGTCTCTTGCCACTGCCACCCACTGGAAATGCCGGACAGGGATCGACTTGAGTGAAGCGAAAGACCGCAACAAAAACGCCAAGACCACTACACACATGTCTTGGATCGGACACTCGTCAGGAGGCGACTGTCCTCCGTTCTCTACCCCTCTTCCCCTCGCTCCAGCCGTATACCGAAATCCATTCTGTTTTTCTGTGGTCGAAATGGACCAGTCCCCCAGCCATGGAATTAATGCCCAGTTGTGGGCAGGCCGACCATCGTATAATGCCGGCTTAATTATATGTTGAGGAGACCTTCGACCGCAGAATTTAAATGCAAACGGCGTGGTCGGTCTGGAATTTCACTCAAACTGATGTTACCCAAAACGGTTTAGTTTTTAAGATTTTTGAGAATATTTGAATATTTCCAGCAATGCACGTCATCGACGAGAAGTACACAAAAGAAATGCGTATCTTATAATTCTTAGATAATTGTTGGTGGCAGCAATCGTGGATCAGGAGTTTTGAAGATTTGTCACTCTACACTTACCCGTATTGGCCACCTCGCATGGCAGCACTATTGTCTCGCCGGTGATGAACTTGAAGGTCTCCGAACGGGATATAAACATGGGCTCGTTCTTCGTCATCATGCTTTGGGCCGACACTGCAAAGTAAAAATGGAGAGAGTGAGAGGATTTCTATGTGAAATGCTTTTTGGTATTTTCGTTTAAAATATATAAAGCAAATTACTCAAAATATTATTACTCACGTCCCACACACACACACATTCACGACACTCTGGGGTTTTACGAGCTTGTGCACACACTCAGGACACCATCACCATCATCGTTATCGTCATCATCATCATCGTCAGGATGAAAATGGTGTGTCCATGTCACAGAGTATGTGCGTGTGTGTGTGCGTTTGCGTGTTCTGGTCGGTCTAATTGGTTTAGTGCATTTAAGAATATTTGTCAAATGTCGGAAAGTTCATAAAGTGCATTTTATTATGCCCATCCATATGAAATTTGTCAAATTTACGCAGTGGCAAGAGTCTGTAACGGGATTCGGGGACTGGACTGAGGTGGATACAGGGATGGTGTAAGTAATTTAATGCACTTGCTGTTGATTTACTAATCAATTTTATATGTCAATCTCATTGCAACTTTTGTCTACTCTTCTTGTGTGAGGGCCAAAGAGACTTTAGTTAATTGCCTGAGAGATTTTATCTGTTTGTTGTGTGTGTGTGTGTGTGTGCGTGTGGGTTCAAAGCTTTGCAAAGTGTTAAAATGCACTTAAATATTAAAGCATACTTTTGGGCCGCTGCTCCTCTGAGCACCGGCATTAATTCGATTGTCCACACAGACACTCACACGCTTACCCACAACTCCATCTCTCCTCACTCACTCACTCTCTCTTTCTCTCTCTCTGGCTCTGAGAGACTCTCAGTCACACATTTGCGTATCATGAGTGTCGTGTGTCATGTATAATTAATGCATCCCCTTGGCGACCACATCAAAGGGCTCTCGCCAGTGCCCGAGCATGGGCGATATTAGTATTCGTGTATTTATTTGGTTTTGTAATTATACAATGATTATTACATAAATAGCCCGGCATTGCGGCCGGCCTCAATTAAACTCAATTAAACCCTGCCCCAGCCGTCGTTCGTCGGACTTTTGGGGCGACGCGACTCCCAGATGCCAGCGGATACGCACATATCCGGTTACAAGGTAATCGATTACAGTCTGTTTTTTTTGTTTTTTTTTTTGGTGTGACAAAGCGGAATGTGGATACAGCTCTAGAAAGAGAGATACGATTACGAGCTACGACTACACGGGAGACACTTCCGCAACGAGCAAACAGTGGAGCCATCGAGGAGCTAGTGACAACAGCAAAAACAAGAAAAATTGTGCGTCAGCTACGTCCAATGTCAATGGCGAGCAAGAGAGGCGATGGCAAACAATTTAATACGTTTAAGCGAATGTGTCAACAGGGCAAGCTGCCTTGAGCCCTGGAGCTCGTAGGGCTCTGCCAAACGATGAACAATGGGTCACAGGATGCGGACAGCAGGACAGCAAGACAGCAGCCTCGCCAGAGGAGCAGCACAAGGACCGGCCAAGCACTTTTGACACCATGACAAGGCCCGGGTGACGTGGCGAGGCAGAGGCCGATGCCGAGGTCCTGGAATTGAATTGATTCGATTACGCTGCGGGCACAATAATGAAGTGTCAAATGTTGTATTTATCTGCTGTGGAAACATTCGTGAGGCAGGAGGAAAAAGTAGAAAGTAGGCAAAGCCAAGGCCAAAAGTCAGCCAGCACGCACTTGTCCAAAACGGAGCCACAGAAGTGGGAGGCTGACAGGAAGCAAGACAGGAGACCTGCCAGGACTTGGACTTGGACCCTCCCTCAATGCCATGTTTTTGGCATTTTATTTGATTTTTTTGCTTGCTGCTTTGCTGCTTTTTTTCCGGTTTCTTTTTTCTCGTGACGGGACGGACTCCTTCCTATTTGTGTTTTGTTTTCACTGGCTTTTCTCCTACTGTGCGTAGCTGCTGCTTCTGTTGCTACTCCTGCTGGCTTGTAAATATAATTTCTTTTGTATCCTGGCTCTCTGTGCTGTGGCTCCTTTCCTGTGACAATATTTTCGCAAGCCGGATAAAGGCGTTGGCAGCACGTGCCTGTGCTCCTGTCAATCGAGTCCTTGATGTGGATAATAACGAAATAATGCCAGTCGAACAGAGCTATTTCCTTCTACTGTGGAGACGTTCGCCTTGTGACACTCTTTTGAAGTTTCTCCCCCTTCTGCAAAGGGTTTCCGGCAGGCAGGCAAGCAGGCAGACTATTGTCTGGGGACTCAGGATTCCAGGATTCGCCATTCAAGTGCTAATAAACTAAATGACTTTGTGCCACTTGGGCACTGATATGTGGCAATGTCTGTGCGGCTGAGAGCAGCTCTCCCTGGCACTAATTTGAGCGTGCAGCATAGTAGAAATATGTTCACACATATGTATGTACATATTTCTGCATATTTATTTGATTGGACAGGACCTCCACCCTATCCAATTCATGGGGATCCCAGGGGTAAATATGCATTCGTTGAACCGAGGCCCAGTTGAAAGTTGGAATTGGAATCTCGTTTTTTCCGTCTGGTCAGTTTTTCCCCTTCTGAATGTCTGTGTGTACAATTCAATTTCAATTTTCCAATTTTAGTGCCCATTGTGGGGTCTGCTCTACGCTGTGGGCTCTATTTTTTGCCCCCCCTCCCCCCTCATCTTGTCCATTCTCTAGAAGTAGTACGAGTATTTTTTGTTTTTGCGGTTTGATATTCAAAGTTTTTCCATTAAAGTTATTCGCAGAGAATAAGAAAAGTTTGCAGCACATACAGTTGCAAGTATTCAATTTGAGTAGAAAATTATCAAACAAGTTTTTATTCGGTTTTGTTGCAGGTCCAATCCGCCCACTGACCTTCAGTTCTGCCCACAGCTCCACCTACTCCTGGGGGAGGGCAATGGGTGGCCCAAAAAAAAACTGCCAACAAAATTTTTTGGTATCACGCAAAGTGCATAAAATATAAAAATAGTTGCAACTGCTGGCTGGCTGGCTGGCTGGCAGACTGCTGCTGCTGCTGCTGTTGTAATTTCGAGTGCTCGGCGAAGCACCTGGCGGTCCGTCCCGTGTGGCATGCCGGTGATGGAGCTGCAAAACATGGAGCGACAAATGAAACGGCGGCGGCAGCTTGTTGAGCATTTGGCCACGCTTCTCCCCTTGGGGGCATCCTGGGAGCAGGCAGAAGGCAAAAGGAGCAGAAACAGGAAGAGCGACAAAGTGGAAGCTGAGAAAAAATGGGAAAATTCATTAAATGCCGCGTGGAGTTGCGAAAACTAACTGAAAGCTGAAGAAAACTTAAATCCAGGGCGCATTTGCAAAGGAAACTCCTGCGGCTGCGGCAGCGTCTGTCCTGGGGAAAACTCAGCGGGGATGAAGCGAAAAAGAGCAAGTGCATGGCCTGGCAGTTGCCAAGAGCAAACACGTAATATCTTTTGAGCGGCTACTTATCCTAAAGTGGCCAAGCGAATGTCGGCTCTCCATCTAGCACACTTATTTTCTGTTCATCCATCCATCCATCCGTCCGTCTGTCCGTCTATCTTGGCCACCAGATGGATGCATAAATCTCCCATATATCGGCCAGATCAGACGTATAGGATGGAGGAGAGACGGGCCCGAATTCCGTGCCGTATTAAACTGTTCGCTGCACAAAGGGCAAACTGGCGATAGGGAAGTGAACCGAGTTGAACTACCAAATTTAGCGCATGGGAATCAGGGATTACCTCAACATGAACACACATGAACCAAGCGCATCCACACACACACACAATTTTCCAACTGTTTCCAACGGGGCGAACATAGTGAGCCGAGAGCGGGGGTGGGGGGTGAAAAGGCTAGTAGGTTGTGGCAAGCATTGCCAAAATTGAGTGAAAACCAAAGTTTGATACTGCTGCTGCTACTGGTGTTGTTGCTGCTGTTCCGTTACGTTACGTGCCACTCCCTTCAGGACTTTGCCGCCTTTCCTTCCCCATCGTATCCCACCGAATGCCACGCCCATTTCCGCCACATGTTAAAACAATCTAAAAAGTTAGCGGGAAAACAATGTGATTGCAAGTGAAATATTCATGGAGTGCACTTTTGACATGAAACTTGGCCAAGCCGCAAACGACGAAGGAGCAGGGCGAAGAGCGAAGAGCGAAAGGCGAAAGGCTGTAGACGTTGGTCGAAACTCAAGTCGTTGTTGGCCAGGTTTTCGAAGGAGGAAGCAAAGGGAGGAACTCCAAGTCTGGTTTGGTGTGGGAAAGGAATGCAGTGAAGCGCTAATTTCCAAGCCACATAGAACACGAGCACAGAATTGATAGTAAACTGTGTGCTGCCTGCCTGGACAGCCCACTGAATATCCACACATACTCGTATATCTCTCCACCACTTCTGCACCATCTCACACACATGTGGGCCATAAAATCTGAAGTTATGTTGAACAATTTTTGGCCAACTGCTGTGGGTAATTTGTTTGCTCGCGCTGCTGTGGTTTAACAACATGTTATCCGGCTTGTACGAGTATAACCATGAAAATCAATAGAACACCAACCGCTATTCGCCCGCCCGACCGTAGCGTTGAATAAATTGCGAGTGCTTTTCCTCGTTTTTTGTTGGTCGGAGACATGCTTCAGTATTTATTAAGCATGCGCCCTGATGATCGGCCATAGATGGATGCTTCCTTCTCCATCCTCCTACACAGAAGAGATTCTCCTACCACCAAAGTCTGATGGCATATCATTTACCAGACACACGGATACTCGCACAAATGCACATGTATTCTAATACTAATACAAAACAAATGGACCAAGGCAATACGAATGCAATGTGTCACCTTTATGGCGACAGGAAAATGAAATCACGTTGTCCCTCACGTGACAAATGCCTTGGCTATGATAGATGTGACCGGAGCGCTGATTCCCTTTCCTTTCCTTCGCCCCGTCTCTATATACATATATCGTGTATATATACATATATAGCTTTCTCTGATTGTCTGTGTTTGTCAGTGGCTCCCAGTGGCTCGGAGCACGTTCCAGATGGCCCCGGTGACGACAACACGTAGCGAAATGCGCATTAAATTGTGAAAAATGGAATTTCGGGGCAAATCAAAAGCGTATTACTACCGGGAACTGGCCCCGGACCCCGGACCTCAGCCCGGCCCAACTCCTCCCCAAAGAAGTGAGACGCAATGGCGCAAACTTTTCCACGGCGATGGCCGAGAACGGCATACACAAAAAGCAAATCAATGTCAATGTCCTAATGTCTGGCAGGGACAGCAGCAGCACTAGGCCCCACCCTCTGCCGCTCTACCGTGTGGCATAACAACGTATGAGAGGCGTCGCCACGTGATTGAGACGGGCCATGTCCTTGTTCTCGTCCTCGTCTCAGGGCATGAATATCTCAAAGCATATTTATTGACTTGTCGACGGTTGTGTCGCCTTTAACGTTGCCTTGCCTGCCGATCCACACCTGGTTGCTGGCCTTTGACCCGGCTCATAAGCTGTCAGAGCAACTTTTGGCCTCATCGTCAGAGGAGCAGCGGAGTAGCGGAGTAGCGGAAGCTTCGAGCTACAGCTTCCAGCAACATCTCCAGCCAGCACCTCCTCATCCAACTCTCCGAGTGGGTGAGGGTGGAGGGCATCGACACGGCATTTGAGTGCTTGCTCGTGCATTAGTCAAATGTTATGTGCCCCTGCCCCTGCCCCTCAGATTCTGCCTCTCCCTCTGTTCCTGCCTCCACACAGCTACTGCCTCTGGGGCTGGAGCAACGCTTATGCCTACAAAATTTTCACACTCAATTGCCTTGGCAACCTTTTCGCAGGATCACGCGCCGCGCCAACAGGGCCACCCTCCATCCGCCAGCTACTTAGCGAGTGTGTTGCATGCAACACTACGCGACATCAACAGCACACACACACACACACACCCAGCCCATCCACTCATGCCACACAGCCGTCGTGTGGGTCGGAGGGCTTTTAAGGCAAGGACATCGAGTTTAGTTTCCTTTTTGTGCCGGCGGCAAGCATTTCGTGGGCCCTTTGTGCAGAATCCCGTGTATAAATTGTATTTTTTGATTGTTGTTGCCGCTTTTGGTGACATTTTTATTCACTCGATTTGTGTGTTGGGGTCGGGGTAGGGTTGGGGTGGCCCTGCATATCAGATTAGCGCATATATCATACGTAATGGCTTCCAAATGACGGCAATGATTTCAATTTCGCGATAAGCCAGCGGTGGGTTGCCTTTAAGGCTTAAAGATCCTGTGTATGTGTGCGTGTGTTTGCCCTTCGGCCAGATGGAGTAATCAAATGTATTGCCAAATTCCTGTCTGCTACCGGATTGCATTATTAAAAGTATCACCTTTGCCGTGAATATGCCTATGCCCCCTGGCGGACCCTGCCACAGTGCGTATGAGTAATGACAGAGTCGAAGCCGAAGCCGTGGCACATTTCTTGCAAGTCAGCCAAGAATGATGGAACGAATGAAGCAGGATACAAAAAAATACGCACTTCTCCCGCCTTCCCTCTCTCTTTCTCTTTGATTGCTATCGTTTTTGTGCTTTCTGGTAGCTTCGTGATTGACGATAATTGACTGTCGCCGGCATAGGGCATCAATCATGATGTCAAAATGGACAGCAGGCAGCATGTAAATTGCATACGATAAAAATGAAATTGAATTCGGTAAACAGAATGATAAAAATCTCTCTCCCACTCCCTCGCTCGTTGATAATTTATGCAGGGGACAGAGAAGGACATCAGAGGAGCGTCGCCTGGGGCCATGGCTAACAATCCGACGATGCCCCATCCGATGCCCCATCCGATGCCCCATGCGATGCCCCCGGAAGCGATGCCAGTGGGTTGTCGTTGTGCCCCAGTGTGCCCAGAAAATGCTGCAAATTCATGCTATTTGTTTGCCGTTTAATGCGCAACGAAATGAATTTGAATATATCATGACATTCAGACAAGGACACACTGCCACACTGCCTTTGCCTCTGCTCCTTCATCTCCGTCATCTTGTGCATATTAAATATTTCTGCGTGTCAAATGAAATTTTTGTAATTTCCGAGGTGGCGTCAAATGAAATTCACACAATTCGCGCTGCTCAAGTGCTCCTCGTTCCAGGCGCAACTTTTATTTAATTCTGTGGAGGCAGCACCAGTACAGCACTGCGACATGTTGCACGTGCAACGGTGAAAGTTATGTGAGCACAAAATTTAAGCAAAATTCGAGCCCCCACCCCCACCAAACAAACTTGCAATACCATGGAAATTCTTGATGTTGAAGGAACTCTTTTGTTCCCGGCGAAATCCACTCTGGAGGTCTAGGCCATCAAGGGACGTTAAAAAAAAACCAAAAAAAAAAGAAATGGGAAATAAATTGTCTAAAAAATCGCTGAGCAAAGTGAAAAAAGCCCTGGGAATTTACTGGACATGCAGCTAACAATTTGGGTACCGGCAAATTCTGCATAACTTGAAAAATGCGTGTATGCAAATTTTCCCCCTTGCAAAAGGGAGCAAAAAAAAATGTATTACACTTTCTAGTCGGAAAAGTGTATAGGTGTACACGCGTACATGTATGTGTGTGTGTGTGTGTGTGTGTGTGTGTGTGTGGAAAGGCAAGAAATGTAGGTAAGAGTCGAGTGCACGTAGTCGGCTATTGAGTCGGGTCGTGGCCTAATTTTCAGGTCGCAGTGCAGTGCCCAAAAATGTGGAAATATACAAAGAAGAGAGAGAGAGAGAAGAAGAGATTGCCCGATAGAGTTAGAAAGAGAGGGAGAACGAAAGAGAGGTATAATCAAAGATAGAAAGAGAGAGTGTGAGAACAAAGGGCGGAAAACCAAAGCGAGACAAGCTCCGGCGCTGTATGTGAACTTAATTAGGAGGTTTTTCCGGGCTTTTCCCAGGCTTTTCAGCAGCGCGGTTGTTGTGGGTCAGGTAAATACGATTTGCCAGATATACAATGTATGTATACCGTATATAATGCGATTGCCCGTCCGTCCGTCCTTCCGTCTGTCTGTCTGTCTGTATCTTTGGCTGTTGGTGTTGTTGTTTTTACATTTGCCGCATTGTTTCGTTTTGTTTTGCAACAGAATGAAGTGGCATGCACGCCTGCACACACACTCTGCTCTATGTGTATGGCAAATAGAATGCATAAAGTGTGAAAAAACCCAGGAGTAGGAGCAGGAGCAGGAGCAGCAGCAGCAGTGTCACAATGGCGACAAACGGGCCGAACGCACAAAGGGAAACAAATCGGATTAGGGAATCGGAATGGTGAATCGTGTGCAACACCAGTGGCTGGCATTTCCTCTCTCCGTCTGTCTCTCCGATCAATGGCTGTTGACTGATTGCATAAATATGTATATGGACATTTTCCGGGAACTGCAAACTTGGGCGAGAGGGCGACTCTTTAAGCTCGTAGGGAAGGACCTACCTCAATCATATTTACATGCGGGTTGTCTCTGCCCCTGTCATCCAAGAGAAGTTTAGGGCAAAAGTGGAGAGGTAGGTGTGGGTTGGGTGTGTATGGCAAGGACATGCTGAATTTTTTATGAACAGGCAAACCATTTAAATACTCCAACAAAGGCCAGAGCTAGAGCTCTAGGACCCTCAGGGCCAGTCGCGGCCCGCAGACAAAGCAAAAATGTATGAAAAATGCGCCAGGGCCAAGAACGCAGCGACTGAGAGTGGCGGCAGGAGAGGATGGCGGGTAGTAGGGGCTGCGGTGGGGGCATGTATGTAAGTGGCCACATAACTTAGTCGCCTGGTGACATTAAGCTGAAATTAACCTTGTAATGTCACACGGACAAAGCCTTGCAAGTGCATGGCATAAAGTTCGCATCCTTCCCTCTATGGAGGGGATAATGTGTGTTGGGAAGGGACCGAGGATGGACAGCCCCTTCACCCCTTCAAAATTAATTGCACAGCAATGTCGTAATAGTTGGCAAACTAGACTTAACCAAGCGAGCCACAGAGCAGTTGAACTGGAGAGAGGCAGCACGGAGAAGAGGAAACACGAGAGAGAGGCCATCTTTGAGGGCCGAATGCTCTGATACTCTTGTAGATATGTGCTACTTGGGGAATCCAATAAATGAAATCGTAGGTTTGAAGAATTTTGAAGAATGTAATGAATAATCTCACAAACTTTTCTTAAGATACAATTTATGATCAAAATCATCTGTTTCACAATTATCTAACATTGAATAGCAACAGATATATAGATCTTCTTGCGTGGGTGCTGAATACATCCCATTCAAATACCTGCTCAACATTATAGTACCCTCCCAAAGGGTATATGAGTGGTGAAGGCAGCATGGGATTGGTACGAATTCAGGATAGGAATTCAGGGATTTAGGGAGTGTGGGGGGAGTATCTGATGCCAAGTGAGATAAGCAAACAAACGGCCTTGGTGCTAAATTTTAAGTGTTACAAGGACAACAACAATGGCGTACACACAACACCACTCCATCCATCCATACGCCGGAGGAGAGCAGACGAGAGGCTCAATCCCTGCGGCTGTTTTCCCACTATTCGCATTCGGATTCGCATGTGTGTGTATGTGTGTGTGTGTGTGTGCGTATCCGTGTGTACGTATATAATTGTTTGCTGTTAAGTTTACGGCAACCACAGGCGGTGGCAACAATCAGCGACGTACTTCCACTAGTATTTGCCACAGTTGCCGCAGGCGGCGGCGATGATGCTGCCTCTTCAGTTGGATGCCGCTGATGAGCTGGCTTGCGCCATCGACATCGACCTGTCGTCTGTCTTTGACACTAATACCCCAACCCCCCTCCCCCCACCCACATACACACGCACGCACACACGCAGGTAGCACAGTGGTTGTTAGGTCACAGAGACACAAATGCGAGTCTCATTATGGGTGGCCCTCAAAGTAGTTACTCGGAATGGGGCTTTGTGCTGCGGCCTGATAATTTTATTCATTCGATTCCCGGCTAGACGTCGCACGAGGACGAATCTCAAACTACTTCGTCTTTAATTAAGCCCAGAGCCAGCCACCACGGTTGCCATAATTAAGTAAGCGGCTTATGATGCACAATTAAACGGTTGCCTTGACAGAAGTTTCATTGGCATTGACATATCTTGGGTTCCTCCAATTCCCCAATCCGAAATTCCAATCAAAGTTGAGAGGCAGAACACGCATACGCCGCGTGAGCCGCACACAGAACATTGAATGCCGAGCATCGAACATCCCCGTACATTCAAGCATCGAGGCATTTGACATTAGCATAAAGGCAAACGCACGTTACGCGCCATAAACAACCTACAACAGGGGGCCACAGAGAGCCACAGAGAGCCACAGAGCCACAGAGAGAAAGATCCTGTGTATATATAATTTAGGCAGGTCGCACCTTTCGTCGCCTGGTCGTAACATAGCCATCAACCCGCAGGCACCGTAGCACGTTTGATCTAACTTGAAAAAAGGGTCAGCATCCTTCTCTCTGTCTCTCTCTGTCTCTCTCCTGGCACTGATTTTCACGCACCCATGGAAAATTGTCAGCTTACGACATGCCTATGCACGCACAGAGCTAGGATTCAGGACTCAGGACACGGGGTAGGACCTAACGCTGATAAAAATGTCAACACACAATTGATTCTCTCGCACTTTTGCATCGGGATCGGCTTCGGCTTCGGCAATGGGCTATGGGCTATGGGCATCACGTCTGTTGTTTGATTTTATTGGGCCACATTTTTTCTTGCTACCAGCGGCAGTGGCAGTGGCAGCGGCAGTGGCAGCCGCCGCCTCAGTTTTTATTTTCCAGCTTTCCTTTGCAGTTTTCCCTTTTAGTTGTCCCCTGCACGCCTTTTTCCCCAACTGGGACATTGTTTAGACGACCCCGGCAATTGTTTACAGTCCTTGGGTTCCATGACCGTATACGGGTATGGGCAGGGGTATGGGTCTCTGCACGGGTCTGAGGCTCTTGGCCATCCATCCCCCTGTTGGGGACTTCTACTGGCTACATGCTTTGCATGAAATCACGTCGTCATCAAGCTGACATTATGTCCCTGGGATTAAAGTATCGGAATGGCACTTTGAATTTATCGCTCAAGTTGCAAAGTGTGATTTTTATTGATATTGATACTCTTTCGACCCTCGGCCCTCGACTCTCCGCTCGCCATTCGCCATTCGCCCATTTTACGCTACAGCCCAGCTTGACTTGGCAGTTTTCATTCTCCATTTTCCATTCAACAGTGTTGCGTGCAAGATGGTTTAAGGATATCAAATGCCAAACTTAGTTGCCTCCAAAAAGTATACGAGTTGATATGCAAATGCCATAATGAGCGCTGGGCAAAGGCCTGCAAACTTTTACTATCTTGCGGGCTCAAGGCACTATTTGCATAAGCCTAGAAATAAATACATGGAATATTTTGCATTTAATTATCTGCCTGCCAGCCTTATCCCCGAAGACAGCTTCAGAGCCAGTCACAGGAGCCCAAACTCCAGGATTCCTGACGGCAGCTCGGAAATAATCAACAAGCGGTGGTTCCCAGAGCAACCGAAATAAAAACTAAATTGAATTTCACAGTAGATAAAAGTTTATTTGTGCAGGAGAGCAGGTGCAGTGGCAGGTGTGGGTGTGGGTGTCGGTATGGGTGGGTGCCTCAAGGATGATTACTGTAACTGCATGCCACGTGCATTATTTAACCAGACTGGGCATCCAGACCGACTGCTCGTCCTTTCGTTACTGCCGTTCGCTTAATTGCAAGAGAAGACGTGCGTAAGTTTGTGTACATTTTTGCGTCAATTAAGTTTCAACTCTCAGATACTTGGCAATTTACGTGTGCCCTGTTGCAAGTAGCTGTAGCCCATTGTTGCTGGCTGCTGGTGCTGCCGCTGCTGCTGCCACTGTTACCGGCTGTCGCAAGTTTTAAAGCAGATTCTCATTACGCGATTGCAAAACTTTTAATGTTGTTCTTTTGTAAGTTGGCCCTGCCTCCTCGGCTGCTCATTGTTTCTCGCCTTCCAGTTTGTGGAAGACTCCGGCAGAGTCTATAGTTGACGCTGGATGCTGGATGCTGGATACTGTTGCTGCCTCTCTGATTTATGTGATAATTTCAACTGGAAGAAGACTGCGGCCTCCTCTCATACTCTCACACTCGCACACACTCATATGCGTTTGCCTCGCAACGGATGTGCTCAGGATATGAGCAAGTTTTAGTGCCATAGTTAGTTGTTTATTTTGTGAGCTGCAACTTATTTTTTATGTGCCATGGCAGGAAGTAATCATCTTGATGGCTCTTGAAATTTATAGCGTACGCTCCCGCTCACACACACACACACACACACTCTTCTCCCATTCTCGAACTCTACACTCTCGCTCTCTCTTCGAAAGTATCTGCGTGTGTGTGTGTTTTCGCGCGTATCTGTATCTGTCATTTCAGCTGTAGCTGCGTAATGAACTACACGATTTTGGCATTAAAGCAGATGCCGCCTAAGCAGAAAGTCAAGCACAACAATTGCGAAAACAGAATAAAAATCCGAATCGGAATCAGAGCCGCAGGGCGGCAACAGATCTGAGAGCCTGAGAGTTGGCTTAAAACTCCAGGCCATGTCTGAGCATGTGTTCGAGGTTCGAGGAGGTTGGTGTGTGTGTATGTGTGTGTGTGTGTTTGGGCGTATGTGGTCGTAGATGTGTGGGAGTGTGTGTAACCGACAGCTTAGCACGGCCTTAATGCCGTTAAACTCAACTGTCGCTAACGTTTTTAACCTGAGGTTAAATTTTCAATTTGCTTTACGCTTTTTGTCGGCTCAGACATACTCGCACTCCGAAACCCCACACAAACCTCAAAGCGCAGGAACCCCGGACCAGAACCCAATCCAGGACAAAACCAAGGCAATCCCAGAGCCAGACAACGCCAATGGCTTTCTGGCTTTCTGCCTTTCACATGTGTGTTCGTTTGTGGCCCATCTTTGGCCCTGGCCCGTGTCTATGTCTATGGCAATGGCAATCGCCTACAGGTCTCTCTGGTTCTCTGCACCGCAGCAAATTACTCTCAAGCCGCCTCTTTGTATTGTTTTTCATCTTTTTTTTTTGTACTTTGCGGAGAAACAGAGAAAATACTTATGCACGCAGGCACGTCGTTGTCCTACCAGAGGACTGTAGTGACTGTAGCCTTCTCTTGAATTTCGACGGCTAAGAAAATTGAAATTAAATTAATTGTATTTAATTTTATTAGATTTAAGACCCAAACAGAGTAGGCACTCCAACAGCAGCGAGGGCAGTGGGGTGGACGATAATCAAGGACACACTTGAAGCATTTTTGGGGCTATACAAATTGTAGCAAATAAAGTCAAAAATTTTCCTATGCTTCGAATGCGCCAGTGCCAATGCCACCACTGCCACAATACATTTTCTGGAAGCCTGAGAGTTGGAGTGCTCTTATAATTCAATTTCTGTAGCTTTTGTTGGGTTTTCCGTTTTCCCCTGGCAAAATTCTGTTTGGAACAGCATATTTCATGCATTAATTTTTGTTTTCTGCTCAACTTTTGGCAATTAATTTAATCGCACTGAGCACCGAGCACAGAGCACTGAGCACCGAGTGGAGAAGGACACTGTCGAGAAACAATTACGGCCGAGGCAATAAAATGAAATGAAATTCAATTAAAATTAGATTGTCAAATGCAGCAAAGAGGAGAGTTCTCCTCTGATTTCTCTTAAAGTCCTTCTCCACGGCCTCAATATTTTGAATGAAAATGTAACAATAGAAGCAGAAATTTTCCAGAGAGAAGCCCTAGAATAGCGTTTACGTGGCATACTTTTGGGCGCAAATGCTTCCGCTTCCGGCAGTAGATTGGAATGTGCGGCCCATGCGTGTGCGAGAAAACCTTGACACAGAAAAGGGTGGCGCACACATGCAAATGTGTATCACGAGAAGGAGTTCTCTCTCATAATTCATCTAATTACAGTTTCAGGGAGAAATAAAATATAAATATCCGCAGACAGCAGCATGCCTCAGGCGGAGGGTCCTCGGATGGGGATGGCGATGGCAGAAGGCTGTCGAGACTCGCCAAATTTCAGCAAATGACACGAAGTCACGTGTTAGACTTGGCGACTTTGCTGCTTGTTAACTTGTTAGCCCCCCACCCCCGGTGGCAAATGGCTAAAACGAATTCCCTGTTTGTTACTTGCGCGACATTCAAGTCTCGGCCAAGATTTAATGAATGCCATTTAGGAGCCATGTACGAGAGGAGAGTAGAGCGGATATGTGCAATGGACGACGGCCAATACAAAAGTCACTAAATCTCTAATAGGAAAACCAATTACGGCCATTACCACATATGGCAATTACAAAGGACCTTTTCCTGTCTGCACGCGCTCGAACAGCAAAGTCTCATTAGTTGGCCGCAAAAGTGGGAGTGATGGCAGGGAGGTGGAGCTTTAGCGGCGCCACTTACCGTAGATGTCGAAGGATGTCGGAGGATGTGGCATGGAATGGCATGGCACGGCTTGGGAGGGGATGGGATGGGATGGGATGTAGAGGAATGCGCTCTTGATGGCCACGGATGGCGTTGGCAATGTTAATGACTCTAAAGATGATGGCGAAAGATGACGAGCACTGCGTTCCACAGTTGCTGCCCCATCTCCCCGTCCCGTATCCTGCGTCCGGACGAACTGTTGCTAATGCAATAAACCGAACATTTCACGTGCCACATACATTATTCCCAGTTCAATCAATTTGCCGGCTCTGGCTGTTTGAAAAACACCAATCGAAATTTCCTTTCCAGCAGCGCGACTGCAACATAAATATTAAATATATATATTTATATGATATATTTTTATTAACCTCTCGCTCTATGGGTTCAAGCTCTTTATGGACACAATTTTGCACATTTTGCAACAATTTATAAAATAAATATGGTAAAAATGAAATGCAATTTATAGAACAAAAATGTACATATATGCATAAATTACAATAACATCTGTCCTGCCCTGCCCTGCCCCGACCTGCCCTGACGCTCTTCGCACTCTCTCTCTCTCTCTCTCGCACTTTTCCATTCTCTTTGTGAGTGTTTTTCTTTTTCCGCAGGAATTTTCATTTGGCGAATTGTTTGCTTTCGTGTCGTAAATTTGCAGTAGTAAAAATTTGTAGTTCCGCACGGGAACCCGGAATCCAAGAGGAGATCCCACATTCTGTATTCAATATCCCAGTATCCAGGACATCGAACTTGCCGCGCCATATGTGCGTGTTTGCAGGAGCAACATGAAAAATCAACACACTCGCTTCCTAGTCGTATACAAATTTCATGATATGCCATAGTTTATGCCCAGACCCAGGCCCAGGCCCAGGCCCAGGCAGATGATCTATGAATTGGATTTTCTTTCGCTTGTTATTTTTTCTCCTATTTCGGCGTGCAAAAACCCATTAACTAGGGGGTTCCCCGCTCCGCTCCACTCCGCTCTGGTCCGCTCCGTCCGACATTATCTCATTAGCATATTGCGTGGCGGGGGCCTATTCCATGCAAATATCGATAAGGTTCGTTAAAAAGATTGAAATGTGCGATTTAATGCGATTTACCCAATGGTGGCGAAAAGGCGAAAGGCAATTGAACGAGGACCAACGGCAGGACCTGACCTGGCACTTCTCTGAGAGTGGGTTTTAGGGGTTCTGTTCCCTGTTTTGACACTTGTCACCATTAAGTTAACAGCGCCAACATGGCTAGAAGGGTGGCAGGAACAGCAGGCAGGGTTGGCCTGAGCTGCCAGATGGAAACGGGATTGGGTGCTGGGTACAGGGATTGATACACCGCGAAAAAAAACGTGGTATTTCTTGATGATTTGTTCAGGGATTGTACTGTCTAAATTGTAGCTTACGTTCTTTGGAATTTAAGAGCTCATCAAGAGGGAGAGATGAATAAACACAGACGAACATGGGTGTATCGTCTGCTGATCAAGAATATATATATGTACTTTATGCCTTTAGAGATGCTTTCTTTTTGTCTGGTATATTCAAATGTTAAAATCCAATAATGATTGATTACATTATTGATTGTACTTCGAAAAGTTTATTGTACCTTTTTTCCATTATTGTAATTTCTTTAAATATATGTACACATGTATATATAATGGAAATCGTTGGAAATTTCTTAGAGTGTAGGAGAAGTGGGTCTGGGACTGGGCCTGGGGACTGGTTCAGTGTTCTGGGGGCTGGGGGCTGGCTTTAAATTCCGCCAAGCCGTTTGACATGCCAGGCAACTTGTCGTTTCGTCGTTCGTTGTTCGTTGTTCGTTGCATGGCATTTTATGCTTTTTAAGTCAGTTTAAGATTTTTGTAGTCCCTTGCTCACTGACTGTCAATGACAACTAGGGGGAGACAGAGGCAGTGAGGCAGCGGCAAAGGCTGAGAGCCTTGAGGCACATGTCAAACCCCCCCACCCCACACCGACTGCCTGCCCGGACGTTTGCTGCTTACGCTTTTCCATTTCTGTTAGTCATTTGGCGTTTACTCGGCGCGGATTACGTTTTTATCCTTGTTGCCTGAAACACTTTCGCAGCCAATTTTATTATACGTTTCGCTGGCTTTTCCCCGGGTCCTGTTCTGTTCTGCTCCGTTCTGTGCTGCCTTTGTGTGGCATGTACAGCTGGTGCTGCTGCTGCTGCTGCCTCTGACGCTCTGCTGTTGCCAGCTTTGTGCATTTTTATGCCGCATATAAATAAATCTGTTAGTTGTGCATGTTTACGACTTTTAAAACCGACTCCAGGGAGAGCCCGAGCCTGGCCTGGCCCTTGCGCTGTCAACTTGTTCATAAGCGTCACTTTTATGCACACTTCACTGTGTAAACAGCGTAAAATTTTGTTGCGAGCGCTTTGCAAAATTTATAAAAAGAAAATGAGGGCGGCGCTGCGTCAGCGACAGCGGCAGCGGCAGTGAGCCCCCGATTTATGCTAATCTCAATGGAAAATTTATGCGAAGCGTGTAGCGACTTATTGGTAGTTGGCCATCGGGGTCAAAGATGGGGGCCGAAAGAGCAATTGGTTGGATATTCAGTGTTAAGCACCCGGGAGTAGCTATAGGCTATAGACTTGACTGATGGGTCTGTCAGGTCAGACAAGTGTCCAAAGTCCAGAGTCCAGTATCCTGGTGTGGATTTAATGGCCATTGCACTTGAGCCTCAGTGCGTAATTTTATGAGCCCAGTTTTCCCGGGTTTTATTGGCCCATCGCCCCCCGACAATAAACTGTTTATGTTTATTATTTGCTGATGACCTACGTGCAACAGAGCGGAACACCCAAGTCAGAGTCGGGACTCCTGGCTAGTGCCTGGCACCAAATGAATCACTTACGGCCATTCGGACATACACACACACACACACACACACACACAGCCACACAAAAAACAAACTCTTGCCCGAAGTCCTGTGTTCCTTTCGAAAAGCATCTGAAAATGTTTTCGAGTAGTAAAAGGAGAGGCCGTGGGCAGACTGCGTAAATTACAAATTAGCAATCACACTAAAACCGGTGCGATAAATTCTCACAGGAAAAGCTTCAAGGAAAATACCCCAGCCTCTGTCGAGGGGAAAACTTTTCATATTCAAAGCGTCAACTCATTAAACGGCTTCCAGGCTCCTGAAACTACGCTCCGCTCGGTTCAACTCGAATCAAATGAAGCACGAAAAACAAATCAAAGCTTCGCCCCTCGAAATGCTCTCACACACACCCACGCACACGTCCAGATTGAGATTCAGCTACAGAGAGCCCCAGATACAGATACAGATACATTTACACCCATGTACGAGAGCCAAGTGCAAATCGGATGCGGATGCGGATGCGTGTGTGCGTCGAGCAATTTGAGAGCGGAAATCAAAAATTGACCTTAAACCCTCAAACGAGAGAACGAGAGCCTGGGACCCGGGGAGCAAGAGGGTGCCTGACGCCCCAACGAGAGCCGTAACCAGAAACGGAACAGTGGCTGGGGAAGGGGCAGGGGCAGGAGTCGTAGTCGAATCAAACGCGTCTGGGCCATTAAATCGACACCTTCTATCCGGGACGAGACGGCAGCGAGGCACAAGCGAAATGAAGTATAAAAGTAGCAAAATAATAAAAATTTATTGAGAAATAAAAAACAATTTAATTTATTAGTATTTAGTGTAAAAGGAAATAATCGAAGTTATAAATTTTTTATGCCAGGCCAAGCGATTCTGCCTCGGTGCTCTGCTACTCGACTGCTGCTGTTTTATATGCCAAGTGCTTAGAGTGTGGGTCGATCCGCCATCATCCACCCTCTCTGCCAGTTCCTGCCCCACTGAACAACCCCCCCGACCGCACCCTCTGCTGTGTGTGGCAACGGGCGGCGACATGATGTAGGGCAGTTAAAAGGCAAAGAGAAAACAAATGAATTGGAATAGGTTCGGGAGTCAGTGCCAAAAATAAAGCGGAAATGCTCCCCGGATATATACATCTATATATATATGTATCTATATATGTACGAGTATGTGTACGATTGTATCTATGTATCCATGGATGCGTGTGTGGGTGTATCTAAGTGTACACGTGTGTGAAGGAGGCACACGTACACGTCCATTTGTGTGAGTTAGTGTTTTGGAAATGCTCGTCTCGGATGTTGAGTTCCAACTCTTATCAAGTGTGTAGATCTTACTTATGACTTAAGCGTTCCGCCCGGACCCCAGACCCCAGACCCCAGAACCCGGACTATGAGTCGGTAAGTGGGTGTGGGGGAAATCGTTTGGTTTTTTTGGGGGGTGGCAGAACCACTTTTCGAAGGAGCAGAAGGCCGCAAAACAGAGAGGAAAGTCCAAATTTGTTGGCTGTCGCTTTGGTGGCCGGGTAATTTAATTTATCGCTTTCTCTGTTAAATGATGCTCAAGAGTATAATTCGGCAAAGAGCGTAGCAGGCGGCTAATGCGGACACAAATTGCCAGGACAGCCAGCGATATTACCTACTGTATCGATGGCTTCGACGCGTGGAAAAGCGGGTTTCCTCTACCCGCGAAAAGCAAGCAGCATCGCATCCGTGGCAGCATTAACTCCAGCATAAGCTTCAGCATCCTCTCCAGGATCCACATCCGCACTTAGCGGTTGCCATTGCCATTGCCAGCAAGTGGTTCGCTTCGCTTCGCCTTTCTCTCTGATGTTTCGCTGCACTTCGAGCGCGTCAAGTGCGGCGCTTTAGACACACAAACAAACAAACAAACAAACCAACACGCGGTGGTATGCTAATGTTGTGCTACCAAAAACTCGACGAGCAGCAAGCGCTGCGAAGAGAGCGGGAAACATTTTAATTTTAGCCCAGTTTCTAGCCACAAACAAAAAAACACGGCAACACAGCAGCAGCAGCAGCAGCAGCAGCAGCCGCAGCAGACTGCGGCAGGATATGTGCCAATAAAAAGTTTGGCAAACAAAGTTGGCGTCACACAAAAGTGTAACACAGCTGCAGCTGCAGCAGGGCCGAAAATTAGTGGCTTCAGAGGGGAACGGAACGAAACAGATGGCGCTCTCTCAAGTGCAACGCCTTCGAGTCAGTCTAAAAAGTAAAGTTAATTAACCCCAATTTGTGTGTAGTGCGTGGCCAAGAGAGTGCGGTGGAACGTGGCTGGAAGACGGTTCCGGCTTTAAGCCTGTTCTCTTGAAACTCAGAATTCACCTGTCACAGACACAGATATCATTGCCACAGGGGCGGCAGACACTGGCACAGCCACAGCAGAGGCAGTTGGCAGTTGGCGGTGCCAAAAGGCAAGGCCAGGAGAGTGCCTGGGGCATGGCGCGGAACAGAACAGCATAAACGTTGTATAATTTATGCATTTTATGTAGACCGCAGCAAAAAAGAAATGTTGCATGCCTCTACCTCTACCTCTACTCGTACTCGTGCAACTACACCGAGCTGCAGCTTCATATCCTGCTCCTCCTGTGTGGTGCCAGACACTAAGATACGTGTATTATGTATGTATGTGCCGGGGTGCAGTCTCCTTTTTTTTTGTTGCAATGCTTTCGCTGACTCGCTGACTCGGCGAGTGGCACAGGGCTTTTCTTTGCTCTATTTTTTTGGGGAGAAATCTGTGCAAGTCTCTCCGAAAATTGTGCTGGCAAAACTTAAAGAGTGGAAAATGTTGTCAGGAGAAGACAGCTGGCTAACACGGGCAAATGGCTGGGAGTTGGGAAAAGGAAAACCTGACCTCATCCGCAATTGTATCCCACGAGGGAAATTCGCTCCAAGCCTGGCGGCCATGGGCATGGCTAAGTGGAAGTGGAAGAGGAAATGGAAGTGGGAGTGGAAGTGGAAGTGGGTGTGGAGCTGCTCTATAAATATGGAAACACTTCTAGCCTTGCAAAATGGAATTTTATTAAAGATAAACTATAGTCAGAGATCTCTGGCCTGTCCGAGATTTCAGTTGTTGTCTAAATATTTAACACAAATTTTCCCTGTCAAGTCTCCTCTCGATTCTAGGCCAATTTTCCGAGGCTCCCTGAAGTGCCGGCCAATTGGCCAACATCATGATGGCAATGTCCTCCGTTTTCCTGCCTTTCGGCCCAAAGTCAATCCCTCCTTGAAGGAGGAGGATATTGATAAACATAACACTTGTCTGTTCGGACCATTAAAATGGTAATATTTTCAGCTGTAATTCTGTCCCACTTTTTATGGAGGAGGGAGGGAGGAGGCAGGCCTCCATTGGTTTTTATGCAGACATGCCCTCGCATTTTAATTAAGAAATTAAATTACACACAAACTGATGCGTAACAGATTCCTCGTTACTAATTAAAATTCAATTTCTTGCCATTAAAATGAGCAGCAAAAGCATCAGCGGCGGCGGCAGCAACAGCTCCAATTACAAGCCAAGCCCTTCGCACATCGAGGCGTGGCAGCACGCCACTGTGCCACATGCTTCAGGCCCTGCCCGTGTCAACGCCCATGCCCATGCCCCTGCTCCAGCTCCTGCTCCTGCCTCAGCCTCTGTCTGTGCCACCACCCACTCTTGGCAAATTAAGCACGCAAAATTAATACGCAATAAAAAAAGCAATAATAAAAGCCGAACAGCAGTACGTACCCGAATCGAGTCGGAAAAACAATTTGTTGTTGTCTCTCCCTCTCTCTTCTTTTGCAGCACCCAACCCACCCAACCGCCCCCTTCTCGGGAGGTGGGGGTGGAAGATTGTATAATTTCTTAATGAGAGGCGGCCAAAAGTTTCAGCTTGAAAATTTTCCAATTAACATTTTATATTAAAACCGACATCTGATTGATTCGCTTAAAGCCTGAGCGGCAGCGAGGAGCACTCCACACTGACGCTGTTGCAACAAAGCGATGCGGTTGCCCCAGGAGCGGATGAAAGGAGGAAAAGAAGCAGTCTCCCCTCCCGCACCATTGAGAACCCCCTGAAGCTTTTGCGCTCCATCCTCCAACAATGGCAACCGCCAGTCGGGAGAACAAACAAAAGCTTAAAAATACTTGAAGCAACTATGCCAGAGAGTGCCCGGAATGGGGGGTGGGGTCTATGGCAGGGGAGGTGAATGGGGAGGTACGTGGGAGCCAGAGAATTTCCCTGTCCCGTTCCGAACAGTTGAGGAAAACTGTTTGCTATTTGCCAGACTAAACGGCACAACAAAGCCATGGCCAGTAGAGCGGCCAGGGGCTCAATGGGGTGTAGGGCGGTGTTGGGCGGTGTGGAGGGGGTGCGGAAAATGCAAAAAGGGGGTAACAAATTACTTAAGAAAACTGTTGTTGCCTTATTGGATTAAGTACACAGCGAAGGAAGAACGAAACCCAGTTTGCCCAGATCCTTTAGCGCACAATTACCAGCGGCTCTTTTATAATTTCTTCACAACTCTTAAAGTTTAAGGAATTTGTGTAGCAGGCAGGCGCTGAAATGTTTGTCCATCTGCCAAATGCCAGCCTTTATCCTGTGATTCCCGGCTTGATAGGATTGGCCCAATCCGTCTCCCTTTATCCATCCCCCCTCAACCATATGGCACGCTCTGAGGCTCGTCCATCTCGTCGGGGGTTTTTGCGCGTATCCCCGAAAACCTTGTATATATTTACCCTGGAGGCCCGTTTGCTGTATTGTTATACAATTTTGTTGAAATTTATTTACAGAGTTTTGTGCCACACAGAATAAACATCGAAGTTGGCACAATGCAGGAATGGAGGAGCGAGGACTTCAGGGGACCAGACCAACCGCAAAAACAAAATCAAAAACCAAAGACCAATATCGAAGCCAAAACTGTGCGGCACTGGGGCCAAGTTATGGCTTAAATTTCTATCCCCAGCTCGGAGCACGGATAGCGGAATCGTGTTCTGCATGCCAACAGAGCAGCAACGTTCAGGGGGCAAGTTAGGTCAGTTGGGGCATCGGCAGCTCCTTCCTTTTCTGCTCCTTTCTTGGGGGGCCGGGCCACACAAAACACAAACAAGATAATAAGTTCATAAGTATTATTTGCAATATAATCTCTCTTACGATTTGATTTAAAATTCTCTCAAGTCTGTGTGTCAAAGTTTTTGTGACTCCTGGCAGTCCAAGGAGCAGCTGGCATGGGGCGGTTGCTCCTGGGGGCGTGTATTCGTTGAGCCAGGGATAAGGCTGGTGCGCTATCCCTAGTTAATTGGTCAGTTTCTGCGGCAAGCTGCACTCAAAACTTCAAGATAGTACTTGAAAAGCTTACGGCCCCAGTGGCGGCTTATCTGAAGAGTCCCTGGATTAGGGCCTGATTAAACTACCATCCCTACCAGCCTCTGACTCCCCTAAACAATGATTCGTTCTGTGAAATATGATGGGCCGATGGGCTATGGGCTAGCGCACGTGCTGGCTACCCTTCATCATTACAAAATCTGGCTCGAGACTGCGTTCAAATTTGTCAAGAAGCAGCCGCCGCCTTGCCTTTGGCTAATTAATCAGGCCAACGCCAAGTCAGAAGTAAACAGCCATCGCCTCAGCCACTGCACTGTGCTGTGCACTGCCACCTAACAGCATTTAGCTAAAGCATACTTTGGCTAACACTTGGCAAAACTTGGTCCTAGACTCTCGACGTCTTCTAGATCCACGCTCCACTGAGCAGAGAGCAGGGCCAGAGCTGGAGCTGGTGGCTGGCGGCTGGGACTGGGTTTGGGACCAGAACTTTCACTGCTTCATCTTCTAACTGCAATTTATGAGTGCAGCGGGCCACTGGGCGAAATTTGTTTACAACTTAGGCGTTAATTGACACTACCACAGAGGCAACAGTGGGCGGGAACAGCAGGCAGCACAGCACCAGAGGTGATTCCAGAGGAAAGAGGCCACTACTTCCACTGGCTCTGGCACTGGCGCTGGCATTTACAAGGCCAAAACCCAACTGGGTTTCACAATCGGATGACCATGGCCCAAAACAATGCCCGAAAAGGTAAGCTTGGGCAATATTTATGCAACCTTATTGTGCAGCCATCCAAAAAGCGAGCTGCAATCCTGTGATGGTAGAAAAGTTTTCAAATAAAATGTAACACCTCAACCAGAAGGAATGTGTCTGTGTGAGTTTTCAACTTTTTAAATGCACAGGCAGGAGCAGGAAGAGCATTAGGACCAGAAGGGCGACTATGTAACACCTCTCTTTTGAGGTCGACAACTTTTCTGGGGGAGTTAATGAGGCAGGGGACTGAGGTGCAGGCCAGACTGGTCACTCACCAGTGGAATCACACCAGATTGTTGTGCAATTAGCTAAAGTGTGCACCCAAAGCCCCCACCCCCACCCCCAACTGCAACATCAACTAAGTCCATGCTGTACCCCCCCTAAAAAGGATTGGTATTAAGTGTGAACGAAGGAAGGGGAAAGAGTAAAGCTAAAGCCGAGAGGCATAGTAAATCAATGTCCTCGGTAATCCTCGCATAAGGCACTTTATCAATCAATGCAGAAAGGATTTAGCATGAGTTTTTTCGTTTGTCATCGCTTCGTTAATGCATGACAGTAGGGTGACACATAAAAAATGCACAGAGAGAAAGGGAGAGAGTGCGATAAAGCCCCACACAGATACGCACACACACAACGGCAGAAAGAAAGGCAGCCAGACAGACACGCAACATGAACCGTGGAAAAAGTAATAAGCAATAAGCGGTAAAACAAAGTAAGACCAAATAACACAGTAAATCTGAGGATAATGCCACACACTCTTTCACACACACACACACACACACACACACACACAGAGACACAAGAACCAATCCAACGCACACGCTCACACTCCTCGCTCTCTGTCTCTGAGGCGCACACACAGATACTTGTGAGGCATTGAAGCAATCAAATTAAATCCCAATCGCACACTTAGGCGCAAAGACAGGGTCTCTCTCGGCCTCTCCCCCCACGAGAACAGGACGAGCGACGATAAGCGTTATGGTTCATTAGGCCCACGGATTGCCAGGCGATTGGGTTAGGTGAGGACAGGAGGACTGCGACAATAGAAGCATATATCATTTCATGGCAGTCCTCCTGTCACACAGAACCGTACGGAACGGGATTACGATGAGCACCTACGCCAGGCAGCAGCAGCATCAGCATCAGCCACCCCTTACGACTCGTAGATGAGGTCCTGCGAACTGCGTCCTGCGCTTCAGGGGTTGCAATGTGTGTTTGTTGTTGCACTTAATGTCAATATCATCAAGTGTCCTGCCATATGGGCAGAGGCCAGGCCCAACCCTCCTCTGGCTGACACTTGAATGCAGGCAGCAATTGTCACCCGGTTTCGGGACATGGGACATTCGGCAAATATTTACTGCTGCAAATTAGTAAACTAAACACGAGTCCGATCCGATCCGATTCGATTCGATCCTGGGCCCCTGGAGGCAGGACCGAAAGGGTAACCAAATAAATAAAACATGCGGCGTATTTGTCAAATCTGTTGCAATTGTGTGAGTGACCGCCCTGTGACCAGGGTCCATGGTCCATGGCCTTCCCCCTGCACGAATCATTACCTTTGCTCGACACTCGATCCTGAATGCCGGACACACGCCCACCATGCCACCCGTCCATCGAAAAACTGTTTGATTTATTTGACACTTTGTGCGTCTGTGGCCCGACACCTGGTACCCGAAATTAATGCAATGAAATTTGCCAAACTTTTATGAACGAGTTAAGTCCTCGCCCGCTTGGAGTTGGTGGAGGTGGTGGAGTTGGTGCCGCAGGAAAAGAATACAATATTAATGAGTTTCCAATGTTAATAAGCCCTGGCCCATGGACCCCAGACACCGGCGACCAAGCGACAGCTGCAGTCCGCTAGCGAAAATCCCTTTATAATTTCATTTTAGCCCTGACTCGAGAAATAATTTAAAAACTTTGTTATATATTCTTAAAGTCATTTAAACGCAGAAGCGCGCAAGAAAGTTGGGACGATGGGAGGACGGGATGATGGGAGGATGCTACGATGTGAAATTTTAGACGTTGTCGTTGATGAGCTGCTGATGAGGCGTGCTTCGGTTCCCGGGTACGGGAACGGGTCTTGGGGTGTCTCCTTCCGGCTGCCATCCCAGTATCCTCCTCCATCTGTCAACCAAAGTCGAAGTCGGACTTTCGTCAGTTGTTCAGCTTCTTCTGCCTCATCTTCAGGCTTCGCCTGCCAGGCCGAAAACTTTGCGCTCGCCTTTTGTTTTCCACTTTTCTTTTTTTCTCTTTTATTATTTTCCCAGCCACCAGTCGCAGGGCAGGGCAACTTTGCAAGGCATAAAGAAAAATGAAAAATAACTGAGAAAAATATACAAAAAAAAAAATATAGCAGAGGAGGATAGGAAAGAGAGATGCTCCTTGAAACGACAGCTTGCCGAAGGCTGAATGCCCTACCCACTCATTAGGGCTTCACTGCATTATCCTTCCATTAAGATGTGACAGAATTGATGGACTAGTCCTGGAACTCTGGATACAGAGACGGCAAACGAGGGGGGCATGGGCTACGGGGCATTGCACACTTTTGTGATTTCTGGCTTTTTCATAGAGCCTCGCACACAAATTGTAATGATGAAAAAAGTATCCCCTGAATATGAAACGAGGCAGCTGGACAAATGTCGCGTTGGCTGGCCAAAACTCTGTCCAGAGTCCAGAGTCCAGGACGGCCCCCTCGTCCTGGCCCATTGCCACTTTTGCGCCGGGCATAATAATAATAAAGTCGCTCCGCTTGGTGCGGTCGGACAACAGCTGTGACTCTGGACTCTGACTCCCACTTTAGGCCCTACCCCAATCCCGGGGTACGCACCACCGCCGCACCCCCGCAACGCTTTTTGTGCGGTGCGGCAGCTGGCGTCGAACTTAAATTAGCTTGTACATACAATCCGCTTTTCACAGAGCGCTCTCTGTCTATCTCTCTCTGTCTCTCTCTCTACGGCCGAAGTTCTTATCCGTGAATTTATCTTTCATATGGCAGCAGCGTGGAAAACTTGGGCAGCATCGAGTGCCGTGCAGTGCCGAGTGTTTGCGGTGGCATTACTCTGCATTCTGAATTTATTACCCCCGACAACAGCATCCCCTGCGTGGCAATGTGGCCAGAGAGTGCTTTTGATATTGTCGCCAATATAAACATTTTATCATAAAGAGATTAGACGCCGATAAGAGGGCCCTGCCCTGCCCTGCCCTGCCCTGCCCGCCCCGCTTTGGAGAAGGCAAACAAAAACAGGCAGGACGAGCGAGCGAGCGTATGAGGGAGGGACTTTTGTGGCTGTCCTCAAATCAGAGATCCGGTATCTCGGAGCTGGCAGCCCGTTGGGCTTTGATTTACGATTTCCTGATGCCCTGAGAGTACACCGGAACAATGCCAGGCAATTTCCCCATGCGGTGAAATTAATTTGAAGCATTTGCCAGGTGCCTGGACCTGGACCGTCAGCTGCAGCAAAGTGCAGCAGCTACAAGTCCACAAGTTCGCCCATCTGAATGGTTCCCACCACACTTCAGGGCAGCCGTAAAATGGCCACATCCCATGGGGAGCACCAGGACTCAAGAGTCTTCACAGAGAGAGAGAGGAAGGGCAATCCCGTCGTCCACAGTCCAGAGAGAGATTCGCAACCACGGACTCCAGACTCGAGACAGGGAACAACATCAGATCCACAGAGCTGTGGGGCGGAATGGGCGCAGCACCTGTCGAATAGGGGACACACCAGGGATTCAGAGCAAGGGAATGGGGGCAATCTGTTTGCCCCACAGGCTCCCAGAGGCAGGGGCGTGGCGGCCATCCTGAAGTGGGTGAGTGGCCTCTGAGCTGCACTCAATGTCAGTTAAATCCCGTCGCTGCATTAAGACAACCCGCCTTTTACCCGCTCCTGCTCCTGCTGCTGCTGCTGCTGCTGCTCCTCCTCGACAAATGTCTAAAGATAAAGCTGCAAAAATATTTTAACCTCCTTTGGCAACATGTCGGTTGTCGGAGGACATCCCACCAGACCCATTTCTATGGCCACAAGTAGCCCACCGTGCAGCACCTTTTGCGTGGGGCAAGAGACAAGGCTGCTGTTGCATCTGTTTGTGTCACAGCGTCCCAGTCCCAGTCCCAGTGGCCATGGTCGCAACTCCTGACAAAACCTGAGCTAAAAAAAGTTTTTGTGTATGACTTTTTATATACCTGGTATACATTGTACCGTAAAAAGCTATATCTAAGAAAATCATGATCTTCCGGGCAACACACGAAGGGCTGATGCCACCCAAAAACGTTGGGTGTTGTAATTGAGGACTCTCTCTTTCAACTCTCTGCAAGAGGATTCATTGCATATATCCCCTTAGTACTGGGTACTTTCTAGTCGAAGTCTTATATTTTAGTTGTGATTTTTTGCATATTTCATATGCGGCTTAAGCGGGTGGCGGGTGGCGGGCAAAACAATAACAAGAAAAGGATTGAAGTGGAGCGGAGCGGAATAGGAGAAAGCAGTCGCAAAGTGGAGTCGAGTCCACTAGCCAGAACCAAGTCCAAATGCAAGTCCATGTCAATTTGCTGGGAGTGCTCCTTCTCGGAATCTGAGAGAGAGACAAAGGACTTGACAGAGCCAAATCCAATGCGCTGCAAAATTAAAATTGCTCAGCCGTTGGCCCCGACATTAGGCGAGGGCCATAATGAAATGGCTTTCTGGTTTAAGCCAACAGCCACCCAAATGAGAGGGCAGCTCTGAAATTCTAATGAAACTACCCGTTGAGGGAAGAACCAGGGACAGAGCAGGAGCAGGAGCAGGTGCAGGGGATGGAGAGCCCCTCCACCACCAGAACCAGACAGGGAGATGGACAGAGAGTCACTTTATTTTATTAGAAACTTGTTTGCCGAGCATTTGCACACAAATTAAATATGGTTTGCTGTGCAGAGTGGTAGCTGCCAAGCTGCTTGCTGCTTTTTTCCATTGCCCATTCTCCATGCTCCTTTTCTGACATTCAGTTAAAATTCAATCAGCTCCAGTTAGCAGTTAGCGGCAGGGGCAGTGGCAGTTGCAAGTTCAACTTTGCAGACACGTTAATCGGAGGCAACACAATTTCTTCATTTGCCCCACAGCCAGACAGACAGATAGATAGAGAGAGAGGGAGAGAGAGAGAGAGCGGCACAGCAATCAACTTTTTAATATAGCATGGAAAATGATGTTGCCAAATCATTTCAAAGATTATTCTGGGGAAGGCAACGATAAAGACTCGCATGTGGCAAGTCCATGTGTTTGTTTCTGTAGCAGCTGTTGCAAGGATGCGATGGTCGGACGTGGCAACAAGTCCGCACTGTCTGCCTATGTGGTACGGACACGCATGCCACGCCACCCCTCTGATGTCTGCGTTTGAGTGCGATGCCATCTCTGGCCTTAAATGCAGCAATAAACTGGAATCGTTTCCATGTAGAAAAAGAGAGGCAGAGCCTCCGTTCCCCTTCTCTGTGACTAATGTCGACTCTTGACATTCATGGCAATAAAATTTCACTCCACTTCCTTCCACCATCACTTTCTCTTTAGTAGATTTGTGCGGCTTGTGCTTTTATGTTTATGATTTAATTGTCAATAAAATACTCATTTGCAAGCCTTTGCCGCATGCCACCGCAGTACGTGCTAAAACAGAGTTCAAGCAAATTTTTACCGATAAATGAATTGTGGCATAAAATGTCGGAGAGGGTAGAAAGGTAGAAGCCACAGGCGGCATCATCATCATATGGGGAAATGTGCCCGAATAAACCGAGTGAAACTGTTGGGGGTCCTAGGCTCAGAAGCAGGAACCAGAACCAGGCCCAGATCAAGTACCAGATCCCACAGCCCACAGCCCCTCACTGGCACTTAAGTTATTGACGAGATAAAGTTGAGGATTTTGTGTGCATTTTTGTGAAGTGCCAGACGAAGCCCATAATGATGGAGGAGCTGCTGAGCTGAAGAAGGAGCTCCAGCTTCAGCTGACGAAGGAGCTGTAGCTGGAGAGGGAGCTGTAGCTGGAGAGGGAGAGGGAGATGGAGATGTGAGGCTGTTGCTGGAAAAGTAGGCTGTGCGCTGAAGGAAAAGCTGTATCTGGAGGAAGAGCTGTATCTGTTGAAGGACATGGAGCTGAAGCTGTATCCGGAGCTTCGTGGCGATGATGATGCCGTTGACGTTGATGTTGTCGACAGTTTTGATGCCTGTCCGGGTGCCGGGGAAGCCACACGTACAGAGATGAAGCAATATGTGCTCCAGGATGAAAGCTTTAAGTGTCTCTCTCCCTCGCTTTTGCTCTTTCTCTGTGTGTGTGTGTGTGATTGTGTGTGTGGTGGCAGGTCTAGTTTGTTTGCTCAAATGCTGCTCCTTTGCTCATGACACCAGAAGCAGGACACACATTGGCAGCCGCAGTGGCAACAGCAGAAACCAAACACAGAAAAAAAAAAAGAAAATTGAGAAGAAAAGCGAACGAAACCAATAAAAAGCCGAATGAAACGAAACGGAGGCGGAAAAGAAAACATTGTGGCCAAGCAACAATGGCAGTGCCACCACACACACACACACACACACAGACACTCACATACATATGCACCTAGACACAGAGGGAAACACATGTATACCCATCGATTTTCACTTGAGTTTGGCGAGAAAATTCTCTGGAGTCGCACAAACAAATGCGCGTAAATTTTTGCTTAGCGCGCGATTCAATCGCAAATACTTGACACTGCCACAAGCAAAGTGCGAGGATAAGCGGAAGACAGAGGGAGAGGCAGAAAGGGGCAAGCAACCAGTGGGTTGATGGATGCTTTAGCCGTTTTCTTTTGGATAACCAATCCCTTCCCAACTCAAGAGCGTCCCACTCCAATCGTTCCCATCACACGTCAATAATCCTTTTGCGGCTGTTTTTTGCTCCTTTTTCTGTTTTCCACCCCATGCCTCCACAGCTTATGCCCCCTGGCGTTTCGGCCTTGTTTAACCCAAGAACTTTTGCAATGCCACACCTGATGGCCAATGTCTGATTTACGATATTTGCATTTCGGTTGTGGTTCATGCAGTTAATAAATTTCACTTGCTTATAGCCAGATATTGGTATCTCTGTGTGCGTGTGTGTGTGTAGAAATGGGAGAAAGTGTTATCAGAGTACATATACATATGTAGGTATATCCATTTTGGGGAAAATGTGTGTTATCTGAGTGGGAAAAGTTTTCTGCTCAAATAGCGAAAGTTTTTCCAGAGTTAAAGTTTTTGCGGAGGCAACCTCTCTACCTATGTCAAATTGATTAGTTGAGTTGGACAGATGAATCTTAATCCGAAAACCCAAGGAAAACCCCGAGAAAACCCATTCAAGAATGGACCCTCGCAGGCATGTAGATATATAATTTGATTGTGTGATTTATGTCACAATATATCTTCATATTCCGCTTTAATGAAGATGGAGATTAGTCACCAATACGAGCTCTCAGCAAGCGTTTGGCACTTCATTAATTGAGGGGCGAAAATGCAGGAAAAAGCTAAGGGAAAATACGATAAAGGAAAACGGAGAGGGAATCGACAGCCACAAATGCAAATATTTGAAATGGCGGAAAGGACTCCACTCCAAAGCGCAGGAGTAGAACGACAGTTAACTAGAGTACAAACCAAACTAATTGTTACTGACACTCGCAGTAACTGCTCTCACAGTCGCTGGAGCTGCTGCTGCAGGAGCTGTAGTTGGCTGCAACCCAATGGGGCAGACAAACGTCCTGCAGCAGTTTATAAAAACAAGAAAGAAAAGATAGGATTCGGGAACCGAAGACTTAGATACTCTTGAAAAGTCACTACTTCTATGGGGGATATACGATACAGGCATCGCAAACTTCTTTCTGAAATGATTTCATATATTAGAAATTTTCGGACTAAATTTATTATTATTATTATTGCTGCAAAAAATAAAAAAATTCCGAAAACCATTTCCATAGAAACAGAAACATAGATCTGGCTCAAAAACATATTATTTTGTATAAGAGTGTCCTTTCTCCCCTGCTCTCCAATTATCTCTGTAAGAATCATTGTACCCTCGTTTAAGGGCATTGCAAAACAGCAGCAACAGAGTGTGGCAGAAGTACTTTGGAGTATAAAAGGATGTGGGGGAGTTGCAAGTGGCAGGAGTGAGTGCGGGAGTTGCAGGAGGCGCTTTCAGAGCAAGACAAAGTAAAGTTATTTGCGGTTCATTATTCACTTTTGGATTTTATTTCCTTGCGGTGAGGCACGATCGAAGACAGTGATGGACAGCAGATTGAAGTCCGTTCGAAACACGTTCATCTGCCGTCCCGAAACCACGTTTGCCTGCAGACTGCATGCAAAATGACCCGACAATGGGTGGGGAGGGGGAGGGCTGTGGCATGGTGATGGAACCGATGGAGGGACTCTGTCTGGCGCTAGGACGACGTTTAAATTGGGAACTTTTGCTTGGCTGCATCCAAAGCAGCGTTTGAGGAGCAGAGCGCATTTTTGCTCTTTGCTTATTCATCTTGCAAGTTGAAAAATAAATTAATAATGCGTTCTTGCCACCGAACGGCAGCTGCAACCGCACAACGGGACGACAGAGATGGAGCATCCCCAAACGAAGAAAAAGAGAGACAGGACTGTCAGGGACTTGGAATATTTCGTGCTGAGCTTTTTTCCGCGCACTTTCTATATCTATCGGATATATATATATATATATATATCTGTCTGTGTTGGGAGAGACAGGGACCCTCTTTGGGTCCATCTCCATCTGTTTCTGCTTTTGCCTCAACTTTTGCTGTGTGTCTCCCCCTCTTTTGCTGACACCCTTGGCCCTAAAATTTAATTGCATCTTTTTCAACAATTCTAGCATGAAATGAAAATTCATGCAAACGTTGGCAGATAAAAACTGAGGCGCCCCCCATGCCCCCATCCTTCGCAATGCACAAAGGAGAGCCAGAGAATGGCCAGAGGAATTTAAGCTTTCAGTTTAGTTCAGTCAAGATATGAATACTAATAGCCACTGGAATGTTTGAGTAGCCAAAGGACATTGCACTGCCACAGTCAGTGGCGCAGTGGCAGAACCCCGAACTCGAACAGATCCCAAGACGCTTCATCGTCAATTCCCCACTGGCCAGCTACTGGCCCCCTCTCCGCTCTCTGGCTCTGGCTCTGACTCTGACTCTGGCAATATCATTACTCTTATTTGATTCCGTGGACATTCGCATAAATGTCAGATTGAGTTTTATGCACAGGCAAAAGTTGAGTCCTTGAAAATGCACCAACTGCCGGGGCATTTAAATGCAAAAGCCCGCGAATGTTGATGGGGTTTGGGTGTGGGTATGGGTATGGGTATTTCCCAGATTCGAGGGGACGTCTTCTTGCCACACAAAAACGAAGCGAAGAAAAGCAATTAGCGAAATTAATTGCTCAAGTTTCGCTTTGAAATATTCATCCGTGAGATTAATTCGCCGGCCGACAAAGCTCCGTCATCGAGCTGGGGATCCCTACACCTCCTCCACCTCCTCCGCCGCTGTGGCACCAATGGTGGGATTGTCAATTGAATGGCTTTGCGGTTTGGTACTTGGACTGGGAGTGGGAATCTCACTTGGACTTGCTGATTGACTTGGCTCTGTTGCACGCGATTGAATTTGCAATTGCTCGGAGGATGGGGCATAGATATCATTCTCTTTTTTTTGTTGGATTTTGGTTCTTGACTTACCGCTCTCCAAGTGCTGCAGCTGCAACAAAGCGATGGCTGCAATGGCCAGGAGCAGTGTGTGCGGCAGGCTCCTCTGGTGGATATGGTGTCTTTGTTGGCTAATTGTTCGCGTTATCCTCGCCATTTTAATGCTTCTTTTGTTGGACTGGAATGTATGTGCAACGGTTCCTCCTTTGGTGCTGCTGCTGCTTTCTCGGTTGCAGTTGCTGTTGTTGCTGCTGCTGCTGCTGCTGCTACTGCTGTTGCTGCTTCTTCTACTGTTGCTGCCACAAGGCTTAGTCAGGTGCATTGAATTAATTATTTCATTGCTGCACACGATTTTGCACGGCCGCAGATTGTGTTGCAGGAATGGACGCCTTCTTGGCCACCTGGCCCGCTGCTACCTTCTCGTTTTGTTGCTACTAAATGGCCACCACTTCTTCCTTGTGTTCTTCTTCAACAACTTATTCTACTGCTTGTGCTTCTGTTTCTGGCCAACTTCTTCGACTGCAGCACTTACGGAATTTTAATTATTCAAAATAGGTTTATAGCACAGCAGCAGGACCTGGTCCTTGGTTCCTTGGTCCCTTGGTATCCCGGGTTCGGTTACGGGTATGCTACGGGGTATTCTGGAGAGGAGGGGGGCCTGCTCCGATTTAATTGCTTGTTTTGCTGCAATGTATTTTCCTGGGGCGTTGCAAATTTATAGCTGCAAAATACAAGGAAAACGATATGCGTTAGTTTTCCACATGACCACAACGAGAGAGAGCGAAAGAGAGCGACAGAGAGAGTCCTGGGCGGTGTGCATCTGTGTGTGTGTGTGTGTGTGTGTGTGTATCTGTGTGTAATGCAGCAGCTAAGCCGCCATGCCCAAATACATAATTCCTATGCAAATAAGCGTGGCCCAGCACTGAAATTTATGTGCGCACAGCGTTTTGCATATCTGCACACAGAATATACCCAAACCCCCTTCCAAAAAAAAGAAAACAGGGAGATATAAACACACACGTATACGTAAATATATCCATATATACATATATACATATGTACATACAGATTCTCCTCTTCGGCGTTTTTGCACAGGCAAATAAAACTCAAGCAGAGCGTAAAAAAATATAAACGACGGCCAGGGAGGCATGAAAAACTGGTCACAAAAACGAGGAACAAAATGCCAGGACAGGACGCAGGACAAGCTGCCAAATTAACAGAAATTTGGATGGCAGCCCAGCCCGAACTTTTAGTTCGGATTCCCAGGATAGTGCATATTCCCGCTCCCCACCCCTCCCCACCCCATCCCACCCAGTGACATCAAGCCAACTGAAATAATCCCGCAAAATATTGTGTGCGCATTTTGGATTTGTTGGCTTTGATTTGGCGCGGTTTTTGCCGCTATTTTCTCCGCCGTTTTTTATTGCAATTTCTCTATTTAACATGTTTTGGCAGTGGCACAGCGCCGCATTCATGGGCATCCACAGAATGGGGCACATTGCCCACAATGAGAGGCCCCAATGGCTGGCGATGCCAATACGACGGCCATAAACAATTCTATTAAAATAAATGTAGCATATTTATAAGGGACCGCACAAAGTGAAAGCCACAGCAAAAGCAGACTTAAATGCTACACAAATCGACTCCAATTTGTATTCCTTTAAGACATCCTCGTAGGTAGAAAGGAACAGAAAAACGAAAGACGATGATAAAGTCTGGGGCTGAGCAAGGCAACAAATTCTGATGTAAGGAAACAAAACCAAAAAAAAACAAAAAGGAAGTTGATGAAGAGAGCGTTCTGTCAGAGAGCTGGGAGCAAAGAAAAACGTAGGAAATATGATTGATTTTGTGTATTCTGGATGGAGTCTTCCCGAATAGGGGGTTGACCAGTCGGCCATCAGGGTAAGGCAGGAAATACGCAAAAATACACAAGGATATTACTTACGCATAGGAATAAACGAATAAACGAATTTTATGCGCAGGACTCTCCAGGACTCTGCAGACCAAGAAAACCCCAAATGAAAATCGAAAACCAAGCCACACAAAACAACAAAAAGGAAGATGAGAATTGATTCTTATTATTCGAAGCTGGATATACCCTTCGAGAGCCATTTAGTTGAGACATGACAGGATCTTGATAAATTGTTGGTGTAAATTAGGTATAAAATAGGGATGTATAAAAATGTATGAAATATGTATAAAATATGTTTAAAACATGTTTACATATCTTGCAAAGTTTTCTTGGATTGTATTCAAAAATAAAGCAAAATAGCTCATTTTTTACTCCAATACATTAAAATAATGTGCTCAAATCTTTATACCCTCTTCAAGGGTATCAAAACCACACAAACACACATTACACACACACACATGAAGCACAGGATAGGCAGAGAGAGAGAGAGGAAGCAAAACATGCGTATGGGGAAAATTTGTGTATTTGCCATAAAATAATTTATCAATTGGAAAATTCTAGACAGGCATGAAAGGAGTGAACCAACCGCACACCCTGCCGACAGACCGACAGACAGGAAAACGGGTGAGGAGAAAACTCTCAGGAATGCGAGAGGAAATGTTCGAGGGAAAAATGCCCAAGTATTTTCCTATCGTCTCTATGCCATCTCTTGCCCAATCCCTATCCCTCTCACTTCCTTTTTCTGTGTATTTGAGGGTAAAATTATGACAGCAGGAAATAAAAAAGCATAAATTTATTACTGAGCCGAGGACGAGGACGAGAACGAGGACTACGATGACTACTAAAACTTGGCCACAGGCCCGTGGGGAGCACTGCAGGGCAAAGTACGAGTAAAGTAAAGATCATAAATAATCGAGAGGGCGACAATATTGGCGCAGGACAATGACAATGAGAAGGGGGAAAGGGTGCTTCTATGACGTTTTGTGGAGCATATAAATATCATTTCATTCGATTCGCTTCGCTTTTGGTCAGGCGACAGAGAGAGAGGGCGCTCTGGTCTTAAAGGGGCAAGGACCCACCGAGGTGGCGGCACACGCAAGACAGAATAATTGTACAACAATTTGCTGTAACAAGGATATCAAATTTGCGCACGGAGATGCCGAGCAGCAGGAGCAGCAGCAGCAGCAGCGACAGCAGTCGAAGTTCGGAATAAAAAGGATAACGAGCACAATAAAAGAAATGAAACCGTAGACCTCCCCGCCCAAAAAAAAAAACCAGTTACTAATTGGACAAAGCAACCGAAAAATGAAAGCCGAGATCAGAATAGAGCAGGGGAGAGGATAGAACAGGCGAGGAGCTCAGGACATACGCGCCCCAACCGCCGTGTGTGACCCAAAAGCCAAATCTTTCTCTGTATCTTTCTCTGTATCTGCGTATCTTTGTGCTATTCAAATGCACCAGCCAAAAAGAAACGAAATAAAAAAAGAGATTGGCTTAGTTAGGTCTAATTTCACTGGCAGACAAAGTGCTTAAAAAATAATTACACGCTGGCAATCAGCAAGTTTCACTGCTACTGTCGTTCCACAGGAAACAGGAAGAGCTGTACACGCGACGTGCCTCCCCCGCTCCCATATTCTGGTTCCTGCCTGCGAATGCCCTTCTGGGCCATGTCTACGACTCGTTAACAATTGACCGCTGCTCTCGGAGCCGTGGCTAGTGGCTAGTGGCCGTGCGCGTCAAATTCAATTTAGTTGCTCGGACTCTCGGCTACGGCCCTGTGCTCTGTGCTCTGAAATGCCGTGGCCGCAAATTTACCAACTTACAAGTAATTAGGCAGCTCAACTGCATCTGACCACGCCCACGGCCAACGAAGCACACACACACCCACACAGATACATCGAGAGGACACTAAGGACACGCGTCGTCAGCTGCTTTGCGTGGACCCATCGCTGGAGCCATCGTTTGCTTGATTGTCATTCCCGTTGTTGGCTAATTGCACAATGTGCAGCCGGCATCCCAGGAAGAAGGGCAGAGGACAGAGCGGAGGCGCCTTTCTTTGGCCACTGCCACTGTCACCCCCACTGCCCTCTGTCGCCTTTTTACGTGTTTGACATGCACTTCAGCCTGGGTAATTACCAATTTGCGGCGCCAATTTGGCTGCCCATATCCGACACACCAAGAGCCAAGCCAAAGCCAAAGCCAAAGTCAAGTCATTCCCAAGCCCAAGCGCAGCCAGCAAAATTTAATTAGTTTGCCATCCAAATGCTGTACGTGAGAGTATCCGTGTGAGTCTGGGTATCAGGGTATGTATCTGTCTGTGTGTGTGTGCGTCAATGTTTGCGCAAGTGTCAGTGCGATTTGAAATGGAAAATGACACTCTTGAAACAAGTAGAACAAAAGCAATCAAGCCGGAAAGGATATCATTGAGAGTCGCAGCTTTTGATACTCTTCAGGATACATCCACTCTATGGCCTCAGCACAATCTTGTCATCCGATTTATGCCCTCGAGGGTTGGCAAATCGTAATACCCTTTTTTTTAAAGTACCAACGAAAAGAAATATAAGTGGAAATATTCAATGTCGAATGGGTGGCCGCAGGCGCCGCACAATTATGAGCAATCGCAATCACAGCTATCCCTTTGACCCTTTTGTAATCTCTTTAATGGCTGGACATGACCAACAGCCAGTTGGACGATGGACGGAAGAGCAACAGGAAATGGAACAGAAATAAAAGCGTTCCGGGCAATTTTAATTTACTTCGAGTGTCCGCCAATTAATTTCATTTAAGCCTCACTGTCGCACAAGGCCCGATTACACTTTGACACTTTGACAACAGAACGTAACGTACTGCCAGCATGATGGCAGGAGAAATACCCTCAGAGACCCTCAGCGACCCACAGGGTTAAACGATTGTTCCCCGACGACCCAATCTAGGGACTTGAGGTTGCCCTGGCAATCGATTTCCTTAGCCAGAGATTAAGCTCAACTTTAATTAAAGCAATTTCCATCAACTTGTCCCTAAACCGAAAGACAGGGACTTCGACATCGGGCTCCAAATGTCGATGCACTTGCTCTACGAATTATGCAGAATTTTTCCAGGAACACACTCCTCTAGGCTCCTGGATCCACAGATAGTCGAAGCTCTGAGAGGATAAGCACTGCACACACACACACGCACGAAGAGGCCCTTGGAGCAGCACTTGCAGCAGCGCAGCTGTATTCGATTTCAAGGACACTCGATGGGGCAGCTGCCTCATCCGATGCTGCTGGTGCTGCTGGTGCTGCTGCTGCTCCTGTGGCCCTGGTGCTGGTGGTGGCCCGGAAGGGCTCTTCACAGTTTATAGCTCCAAGTGGCAGTTGTGTTGGCAAGTGCAAGTGGAAATTCTCGAGCGTGCTCTCCACTCTTCAACTGATTACGGTTTGTTTTCCATGCAAGCAACACTCTCCTCTCCCCAAAGGATATTATCCATAGATTGTACAAGTTGTCCAGCAGGAAAAGCGCCAGAATGATTAGGTTGACAATCGGGGACTTTTCGATTGGACGCAAATTTTAGGCTGTTAATGAAAATTTGATTAAATGTCTAATTGATTGGCGCTCATTCGGTTTAGGATTTTAGGAGTAGGTAGGGCACTTTTTAATTTGATTAAAGTCGGAAGACGCTCGGCAAATATTTAACGCTAATTAAACTCGACAACTAACAGAAGCCATTCAATGGACATGCCAAGGACTAATTAAGATTTTGTCAATTACTTATGGCACAAGTGCCACGCCCCAATGGGGCAGAGAGAGACGAATGGAGAGTCAGCGAAAGAGATACAAGGAGAGAGGGAGGGAGAGGAAGAGCCCTGACGCAACAAACTGCACGCTTCACTGTGTGTCCGTACAGGGATCCTGCCAGCCTGCCTCTCCTCCTCCTGCTGCTGCTGCTGCTGTCCCTGTGTGTCCTGTGCAATCATTAAAATTAATTTATTGGTTTCATTAACTCGACTGCCGGCGGGTCTTTAGCAGCTAGGAGCACATTAGGCGCTTCTACGCCCGCTAAAGCTGCAATTCCTTGCCTTCATCCTTCGGGCTTTCTCTCTCTCTCTCTCCATCCGCTTTTCCTTCCTTCCATTTTTTTTTGTTTTTGCCTTCATTCATTCTTTTTCTCTTTTTTGTCCAAAGTCGAAGCCAAATGACACTCTGACGACATTTTGTTTCATTTTGTGTGGCAACCAAGCCAAAATCCGTTGAAAGCATAAGCCAGAAAACATAGGGCAGAAGGAGCAGCAGGAGCAGCGGCAGCGGCAGCAGCAGGCCAGGATTGAGCGGAGGAAATGGTTCGCTGGCTGCCACCCCGAAGTCCACGACGTCAAAGCCTTTCCACTTGGCTGACCAACAATGAAAATATAATGTCGTCGTTGTAGCCAGGGACCCTTCTCTAACAAAAGAAGGGCCCGAGAGAATGGCGCTAAATGAAAATGAACTAGAAATAATCATCATTAGGCACGAGCCACCTTTATGAACTTTAGCAACAAGTGCGTACTCGAAGACCCTGCCGTTGGGGCTTCGATTTCAGCTTACAAGTTTTCAGTCCTCCCATATCCTTTCACTCAAAAGTTTTGGGCTGCAAAATGTACTTGGATGCCATGCACCTGCATTGAATTATTTTCCGAAGAAAAACTTGGCCACGAATATGAGTACGTATAGGAATACTTTCTCCAAGCGGATGATGATTCACACTATACACAGTACAGCCCGTATGTACTTGTTTTATGTCTAATCCCCCTGGTTCCGAGGGTGATTCGAAGTCCACCCGCTTGATGCATTGCACTTTGGCGTGCGCCTGACGCCGCGGGCGAGCTGCGAATGCCGCAGTGCATTTGGCAAATAAGAAAAATTGCATAAATTTCATTAAACTCGAAATGTCAGGCAACTGTCGTGCACCCACACACTCCTTCTCTCTCCCTCGCTCGCTCTCTGTATATGTGTGCGGGTGTATAGGGTTTTACATCAGCGCTGACGCTGTCTGCGGCACCGGGACCAGACCCAGCCCCTGGACCCCATTCGACTCGGCCTGGCAATATTAAAAATTGTGCACCCAAATCCCCAAAGTAATTTATTAAGATGCCTCATGATGTTTTCTACTTTTTATACCCATTACGAGTAGGTTCCAAAGTTATGTTGCGCTAGTGAAAACGGATGTAACAGCCAGGATGTGCAAACATTTATGATACAAGTACTCTGTATTTCCAAGTTCATACTATATAAACACCCAAAGCTTGGACACTACAAACATATAACCTAAGCATCTGGTTAGATCTAGTTTCCTGAAAGCTAAATTCACACCCCCTTAGGAAAAACCACTGAAATACTTACAATTTCACCCTTGGAAATATTTATACGAGTCTTATGTATGGAGTCACCAAAAGTTCCCGCGATCGGTTAACAAAAACTATATCCGATGGTAGCCCAATAAATGGCTCTCCCTTTGTATTTATAGCACCCTTACTCTCCGGCTCTTGGCCTCCCCTGATTACCGGGTATTTTTTTGTCGTTTCATTCGACATCCACATTCTCTTGCAATTTTTTTTTATTATTTACGCGCCGTTGCCTTCACGCCATTAAAATACACGGCACAGGCCAACAGCATAGCAAAACCCATTTTATATGCAAAAGTTGTATGCCGAGCAACAGCTACAGCGTGACACTGTTCCAGGCTGCTCCATTGGATGGCGACTAGAGTCGAGAGTCGGTCTTTGTTTAGAGGCGACTACTAATGCCAATGCAGGCGGCGGCGTCTTGAGAGTATAACCAGGGGAGACAGAGAGAGAGACAGAGAGTAAGACAGAGAGACACAGAGAAGAAATGGTTAGAGCCACGAGTCAAGTGCTCGACTAATGCATCTGCAGAGTAGAACAGCCAAAGGCAAAGGCATCCATCGTTAGCTTTTTGACATTTATATGAGTTTCTGGCTTGGCCTTAGCCATTTTTCGGCTTTGATTGCCATTCGCAGTTTTTGCGGCAAGGAAAATTGTCATAAATTACTTTGCATTGCTTGTGCGAGTGTGTGTATGTGTGTGTGCATGTGTATCTGAAAATCGTAAATCAAATTCCAGAGAAAGAGGGAGCAGGAGAGGAGAGCGAGCACAACGTCTTTGCCACACTGCGTATGTGTGATATTTCATAAAGCGTGTCATGAATTCTAATTACCTTTTTGGTCCAAAGAGCAATTGCCATTTCTTCGTTTCGGCTTTCATAAATTTCATTTTTAAATTGCTTTTCAAACTTTTTTGTATTTAATAAACCATCGCCAGCCACGCAGGGCATCAAATAATAACAATTGTGTAAAAAATTAGCAGATAATGTGAATAATTAAATTTGAACAGAATGCATAACTAACATGATAGCCATGTAAATTTAATGCCAAATATATAGATACGCGTAGTGTACACACATTTAAAGTAACACAAATAATAATAATAATTTCACTCTTTTATTGAATATTTAAACGCTTCCTTTGTTGCAATGTGGCCGCTCTTTGGACATGGTTGGGAGACGGTTTCATGGTACTGGGACTGCCATTCATTTATGCATTTCCATGTTAACGTCATAATCTGCTTTATGCGGTTTAGCGTATCAATTACCGCATCGCAGCAAAAAACTGGCATGTAAATAAAATATATGTATGTATGATATTTATGGCACATGGTATCCAGCGAAAGAGATGACGAGACAGCCATACAGACACAGACATACAAAGAGTCAGAGAGTGTGGGAACGCACTCCATTCGAGGGTCTCGACTATGGAATACCAGTTAGCCGCTAGCACTCCAATGGAGTGGTATCCTTTCAGCAGGGGGTACAGCCATATTATTGGCATTTATTCATTTTCTTTGCTGCGAATTCAATGATTGGAATTTGTTTTTACTTGGAAAATGGGCTTAACTCTTAAGAATTTTGTTGAATATAAAAAATAGAAAAGGGTTATTCTTAGGACTTCAGGTCCTTCAGAACAGTAGAAGTCTAAAGATGTCTCGGCTGTTCCTTTCAACTAGATTTCCATTCCTAGCATACGATTATCCTCGCAATTAATATATTTTTAAGCACAAAGTTTGGATCTTTCATGGTCTTCAGATCCGCACCCACTGTGAGCCAATCGGTGACTACTGAAGGGATTATTCTCCTCTGCTCTCCCTGTTACATACCACCCTTTCAATCCTCCATACCGTTGCTTCACCTCAACGGCAATCGCAAAAAATGCTGCAAATCGCATGAAAATAAATTTTACAATTTTTCCCCAAACAAAAACAGGAATTTCTTTTGCAGCAATGAATAAAAAATGCAAATCTGCCAAATCAAAAATTGATTTGAATTGCAATGCGGTAAGTACAATTGAACGTTGAACGTTCGGGGATTCCGGTGAGAGGCGAACGGGTGAATAATTCAAAGTGGGCAATGGCCATGGCCATGATGACATGAAAAATTCATTAAACGCGTCCTAGCCGCAAAGAGGGCCAACCACAATGGGTGCGGTGGTACAGTGCTGCACTGTGAATGTGCCCGTAAATTGCAAAACGAGGCATTGATGAATGGCACTGGGGAAAATCGCAATGGAATTAGAAATCTCGAATTTCTAAAAACATCGTACATTTCGACCTCCCGTTTTCGATTGGTGATATTTTTCCTAAAATTCTAGAGAAATCCCGGCGACGATTCATTAACAGACTGCGGTTGTGTGCAGGCAGGCAGCAGCATGCCACATGAAGTCGCACAAATATTTGCACCGCTTGCTGTTCGTTGCATGGCCGGCGGGGGCTTAGTTAATAAATTAGTAAAAATGTTGCTGGTGACAATGTTGTTGGTCGAACGCTTGTCACACGACAGGCGCGACAATGGCTATGATAATAGAATTTTCGCCGCATTTTTGGACATGAGCGACAGCTGCAATAATAATAATAATAACAGCAACAGCAACAGCAGCAAAAGCAACAGCAACAGCATCCAACATCTGCATCAGCATCAAGAAAAACTAAAAACGATTGAAAATATGATGTTCAAGACCAACATTTCGAACACCCTTATAAAAATCTCTGGTTTGAAACAAAAGTGATAGTTTTTAATATGAGTTATGAAAATATAATTATGAGAATTCAGTTTTTTGGATAGAGGTTTGAATAGTATATAGTTATACGTATATATTACAATCGAAAACTAGCAGTCCTTCTGCAATGCAAAACATGTATTAAAAACAATGAAACCTACTGCAAAAGGGTATATCATGTTAGACAAGCGCCGACATGGGCAAAGTGTTTGTAAAATATGCCAAAAACTCGAATTGCCTGGTTGCTAGTCGCCCACATGGATCCATCGTGCCTCTCCACATGCCTTTACACCGCCCCAACCAACCTGTGGGTGGGTTCTAAATATTTTCCAACAAACACAACCAAAATGCAGGACCGCACAGCGCGATGTGTACCTTTATATAACATATAGGACCCAATATGAAGTATGTTTGTAAACCAGAGACCGACGCACGCCATTGTTGGAGGCCGCCGTCGCTTTTGACGTTGCAATAAATTTCCACGTTTATTTATTATTGTGCCGCACGTCACTGATAATTAAAAATAAATCAATTTTTAATGGCCGCCCGCTTCCTCGCTCGAAACGTAGGCTCATAACGCGGCTAGGCTCGCGTAGGCTCTTTTGGATGAGTGGTCATGTTATCGGCGTGTGGGTTTCGGGTTTTTGGCACAAAAGCAATTAGCACACGTTTAGAATGGGGAAAAGTTTAATAAGGTTTTGCCGAAATGTAAATCAATGCATATGCTATAGGGATTTGATGGAATGCGAGGCACGTAAAGTGCTGCTGCTGCTGCTGCTCTTGCTTTGCTACGTGAAAAGCGGCTGGCACACACGCTTTTAAGCAAATCAGTTTATGATTCCGAGACAATACTTCATCAGGCGGTGCCTTATGCACACACACACACACATGACGTGCCCCAAATGGCCAACAATAAGCCTCAATGCAGGAGTAAGAGTCAGAGCCAAAGAAGAGTGAAAAAAACACATAGACAAAATTGTGCGAAACAGAAAAATGTTTATGCGTCACGTTGTTGCAATCATTAGACGGAGGAGCGACAGAGCGACAGAGCGGCGTAGCGTGGAGAGCGTGTGTTTGGAATCAGCAAACGTCAGGCATCAATATGCCCAACAATTGTTTTGGCCAATTGTCTCACAATCTCTCTACGTGGCGCAGACAGCTCCCTGGTTGCCACTTTTTGGGTTGGAAAGATGGCAAAATGGGAATGGTTGGAATGGTTGGTGTGTAATGAACTCTGTCATAGCTTGATTGAAGGTCATCCTTCTGCCGCTTTAATTATGCAGTGAACTCTTTGCCGTTTATTTGAATGTCTGCACTCTTTTATGGGCATCACCCACCGACACACATGCCGTAAATCTAATAACATAAGCTCGACACGCAGTCAGAGATGGGGCAGAGACGGGGTTGTGGGCTGGGGCTCTCTTTCTCTCTCTTGTTATTTATATGCATGCATAAATATCTGGGACGAAGTCCTGACCACAGTTGACTTGGTAACCGCAGAAAATGGCATAAAAGTCAACATGTTGAAACAGCAACTGGAGGAGAAATATATAGCTCCAGATATTATGCGTGTATGCCTCTGCTCTCTGCTCTGCTATGCTGTGCTGTGCTCTGCTGTATGCGACTTTTCATATCTGACTTCGAGGCTATAAAGTATAAATTACGGCAAATGTGTTACGCAGCGGCAACAACGCAAAGCAACAGAGCCAGAACCAGAACCAGAGCCATGGCACGCACAACTAACTAACAACTATTAAGCCTCTGGTTCTGCCACTGTGCCACACTTGCTATCTCTGACTCTGGCTCCGACTTCATCTCCGTGTGAAATACAGCCCAAAGACAGCGGACGCGGCACAGCAATCAACATGCGTGGCACTGAGCACATTTTACACATGCGCTATGCCGTTTTTCCGGTGATTAAGTGTTGATAAGTCTATAAATTAACTCGAACACACGCCAGACAATGGCCACCAGTCCACCAAAGCTGCATGTGGCATGGGGTGCCAGTGTCCGTGCCGGTGCTTGTGCCTGTTCCCGTGCCCTCATGTGGCATGTGAAACATACTACACGTATCCGTGCTATATATTTGCCGAAGGAATACATTTGCTTATATTAATCATTCTGCAAAGACACCAAACATCTGTATGGAGCAGAGGCAGAAGCAGAGCTAGTACGATGGTCAAATGCGAAAAACTGTTGCCTACTTAAGGGGAGGTTCTCCTTGAATCGGCCTAAAATACACCAAACTCTAAAAATTTGTTGTAGGATAATGAAAAGATATATAAACTTCTTGTTTTTATTGTCAACTTGATTTATTATTTCTCAATGAGTTTATACTTTTTTAAAGCCAAAATTCAAAATGGCGGCTGCAAAATGGCGGCTCCCGTCGACCTCAGCTCGAAAAAGATGGTCCCCGAACTTCAAGTCTGCATTTTCTTGTAGTGAAATGAAATAAACCGCGACTTAACTTTATCAAAATTTATGAAATTCTCTATGACTTGAATTAAACTAGAAAAAATTTTGACAGAAATTTAACAAAAATATACCTCTTAATTTTTTTTTTTCTCATTTGGTTTTTACTTTTGACATCGATTTAAAAATATAATTTTTTATTTAACTTCCAGATGCATTTTATTTGAAGGGAATCGGATCAATAGATCAAGCCCTGAGCTTGAAGTTCGGACGCAAAAGATGGTTTCGAGAAAAACCGATTTTAAGTTTGTTGACAGTGGGGAGTCCGAGGTAGAAATATCAAAACAATTATTTCACACACATGTGAATAAATTTTTGTGAAAAAAAAAATTTTAAGCAATTATTGAACAGCATTTCATAATGTAGGTTAATCAACAGAATGCGTGGGAAAAGTTACACATTTTTCATCCAAATGCAAGGAGGAAAGGTTCCTCCTGTAACCTACCTCCCAGTTTTGTGGTCGTAGAAGGTATAAATATCGCCTCCCAGTTTTGGCATAGACCCAGTCGAAAGCTAGACCCATACGCGTTACATCGAAGCACAAAAAATGTTGAACCTTTTGAAAGAGCCACTTTCTGAGAATCTTATGTCTTCGCCGGAGGCATTGAAGTGCATTGAGTCTGCCATGATCTTCATGGGATGGATACCCCCACAAGAAGGATGGACAATCTCCAGGATAATACTGTCGATTATCATAGTTGCTTGGTCCGTTGTCTATGTGCCAACTGGAGTCTTCATTACATTTTTCGTGGATTTGAAAACCCTTTCACCAACTGAAGTTCTGTCCGTGCTGCAGGTCGCACTCAATGTAATGGGATTTCCTTTAAAGTTGCTGTTTTTGAGACTCAATATATGGCGTTTGAACAAAATCAAGAAGCTCCTTGGCCGCATGGACGAGCGCTGCATCGACGTCTCGGAGCGCATCGAAGTGCATCGCTGGGCGGCCCGTTGCAACATTGCATATCTCATCTACCGGTTTCTCTACACTTCCTACACCATATCGACATTTATTACCTCAACCTTCTCGGGAGTGTCGCCATGGAACATCTACAATCCATTCATTGATTGGCGCAAGAACAAGAAGAGCCTTTGGATTGCTTCATTGCTGGAATTACTGCCCATAATCGGCACAGCTAACCAAACCTATATGGTCGATGTATTTCCCCTTCTGTGCTGTCTGATGTTACGGGCCCACATAATGCTCCTCAGGCAGAGAGTCGAGAAACTTTGCTTGGACCCCGATAAGAGTGATGATGAAAACTACGAGGATCTTAAGAATTGCATCCAGGATCACAAACTTATTCTGCAGTGAGTATAAAATTAAAACAAAATGATTGAATTAATGATTAATGATTCTATTTTGTATAGATACGCCTCTGTCATACGTCCTTTAATCGAACCTATCATCCTTGTGCAATTCCTGGTGATAGGCTTGGTCCTGGGCATATCCCTGGTCAATTGTTTCTTATTTGCTGACTCCTGGGCAAAGGTGGCTATAGGGGTGTACATAATCGTTCAGATTGTTCAGACATTTCCCTTCTCCTACACCTGCGACCTCATCAGGGAGGATTGTGAGTCCGTGCCCCTGGCCATATTTCACTCCAACTGGAAGAACTCGAGTCGCAGATTTAGGTCCACGTTGATTTACTTCCTGCAGAACGCCCAGAGGACCGTCTCCTTCAACGCCGGATCAGTATTCCCCATATGCTTAAATACCAACATCAGGGTAAGAAAAATGGGATAACTATCTATTTTTCGACTTCGATGGTCTATCGATTTCCTTTGCAGGTTGCCAAGCTCGCATTTTCTGTGGTTGCGTTTGTGAAGCAATTAGGATTAGGATCGAAATGAGCTAGCTAAGGACTACGAATATTTCGAAAACATTTTTGATTCGAACTTAACTACTGGATCCAATATCTGCAATAAATATACGATATCTTGTTGTTGCCCTAAAAGGCAATGAAGTTCACAAAGTATTTGATAGTTTTTGGATATTTGCCGAGTAGTGGTTATTTATCATCGGAATGGTTTTACTCTTCTCCGATTCGCAGTATAAACTATGCATATCGAAAAATGCCATCGGGACCACATTCTGTTCGAGTTATGGTTATCTTCGAGCAATCTATATTATATGGAATGTAGCTAAAGGTCAGAAAGATGGGAATTTCGAGTCAGAAAACGCATTGCACGTAATTATTGAATCAAGCATTCAGTAAAAAAAAACGCACACAGTTGCACAACCAATGCTCACCCCTATAATCAATTACTGTGCTTCGAATGCGTGGGAAGAACTACACATTTATTTCAGAAGGATGGGCTGAAAAACCTTCAAACCTTCATTACACTCAATACCAATAAACATCGTTACAATCGTTAACAATCCTTCATTCAATTAAACATAAATAATTCTGGTAGTAGAAGGCAAAATAAAATGGTATAAATACAGACGTCTTGATTTTCAATGGCAGTTGTGGAATTATCCTAAAGCAAATTACACTCCGATGGGATCCTCTTGAGTTTTAAATGCACGTCAACGCCGTTTTATTTCTAGCAGCTGTGGTCATTCCCGGTCATTTTTGCAGATGGTAACATCTGCATGCACGCAAAAAACAGTGTAAGGACATCGCAGGCGATCGCATAGCATCCAAAGCCAATAATTCATTTATTTTCATGTCGCCACTGAAAACAACTGTATGAAGCAATCATAGACGACTTGCTAAAGCAGTATGGGAGGAAGTGGCAGGAAAACGACTCAAATATGAAGTAGTATAAGCCTAACATCCGCAAGGAAAAACATACACCCAAAATACTGTAAGATGGCCCAATTCTGCGGCCTCGACTCCCCACCACTCTCCATTTTTGGCTTCGATTTCTTCATGTTGTGTGTGTTTCCTGTTAAGAAATACAATTATGCAAACAATCGGGTGGTGGTGGAGTCGACAAAGTCAATTAAAATTCGAGAAAATTAATTGCTTAAAATACGCACTGAATTGATTTACAAATTCGCCAAAGACAGCGCAAACAAGAAATCAGTTTTAATTGCGGTTAAGCCAGGAGCAAAGACTCCTGCCGTCAGGCACTCCATTTCTCCACTTTCCCATTTCCTGGAAAGCCCCAAAGTTCAAAGTCTAGCCGCTGGCGCAAATGTTCTTTGCCTGTCTTTGATGTGGAGCGACGGCTACAAATAACTAACTGCTGGAAGGACCTGCTCGTGGCACAGAGAGAGGCAACGGCACCAGCGAGGATGCTGGTAGAACCAACATTTACATAAACTGAAATCAAACTGGAAATAGAGGCCACCACGAATGGAAAGCAAGAGCACTCATATTTAATGTAAACGCAGCGAAAAGCCTGCGGAAAATTAATTTGCATTTTCCCAACCCAAAACAACAACCGCCACAGCCGCAGCCGCAGCCGCAGCCAGCTACTGGCAACCGGCAACAACTGGCATACATTTGCAATCGAGTTTGTACATAGTTTTCCAAAAACACAAGTTTTCACTTGCCCAAATTCGCTGGGGAAATGCGGGAAACTCTTACCTCATTCGGAGGAGGTGAGGAGGTGGCACTGGCACCTCACATTTTCCCCGGGGCAAGAACACACACAGCCGATGTCTCCATTCCAGCAAATAGGAGTCCATGAGGTGCGGGAGGACAAACTGTAGACGCGGCACGCGTAGACGCATTAAATCAAATTAAAAGCCCCGCTAAAAGAAGTGACAAAACCCCAGGTAAATCCCATTTTAAATACAAATAGCATGCGTATGCGCCCTAGGGGGGAGCCAGAGGGAGTGGGAGTCGGAGTCGTTGTCGTTGTCGGTGTAGTCGTCTCTGAGTGGTTCTGTGGCACACATTTTTCCAGGAGGCTTAACGGTGCGGCGTCTGTAATCTTAGTTTAAGTTGATTGTACGACATCCGAATAGAGGATACAGGATGGTGGATAGAGGATAGAGGAAAAAGCTGTAGCAGAACACGATCCACAGTAAAATGCTTTAAATAAAAATTTGTGGGCCCGGGCATTGAAGTCGGGGAAATGGGTTTATTTGTCTGTTTGTCGGAGTCTAAGGGTTCGTCTGGCACACCACTTTGGGGTCTGGCAAAACGTGGGCTAAGACACTCGCCTCCCCTGTGTTTTGGTTCGGGAATTGCTTTTAGCGTAATTGCAAGTGTATTCCCCAAAGGTGGCTCGAAGAGAGAATCCGCCCTTAGGCCCGAGTGGCGCATGGAGTCGACGGCGTCGTGTTTCGACCATATTTGCACGGTTCCGCATTTCAATTAACCCGTGAACCTCTGAACCCATAGCTTCCGGTTTTTGTTTCGTTAGTTTTTATTAGTTTTTAACCTTTTGGCTTTTCACAATGCAAGTGAATGCCTGCCTGACTGCCTGCCTGCTGTTGAATGCAGCTCAATCAGTCAGGCGATCAATCAAAAAATTCAATCACCATCAATTGCAGGTCCGCAAACAGAGAAGGCAGTGGGCCAGCCACAGGAAAAAATAACAGCTCAGAGACTCATTCATTAACTGGAAAACGATTCTGGCCAAAGCCGAAAATTGCAAATCGACAAAACCCAAGCCAAAGCCACAACCAAAGCCAAAGGCTCAGAGCAATTCACTTGACTATTCAGCCAAAAAACAGTTTTGCCTTCTGTGTACTTTACGATGGCCGATGCAGAAGTCCAGCACCAGAACCCCACACGCCGAGTGCTGCCCCTCCAGGACTATGTTTTATTAGCATATGATACGACTTTACATGTATCCGGTACACTGGGGAAAAATGCACAACTTGCATTCACTGCTAGAAGTTCTAGGCTAGAACCATTCTTTAGAATTTATTTACTTACGAAATTTACTTACAAAGCCTTTATGCTGGTCTTTGAGACTAAAATATGGAAATGATTTAAATTGGAGAACAAAGTAGGTATGGAAAATACGTCAACCAAAAACTAGTATAATATAATCTTTGAAGTGTAATGATTGTAGTTTTCTACAAGTAGAGCTCTGACCAGTTTTGGGAAAACTGGTGAGCCGTTGCAAAGGTCGAGGATCCCATCTCCTATCAGGAAGTGATGGCGTTGATGGGCGGAACGAGGAACTACACAGGAGCGTCACAGTAAGTTGCCATGAATTCTTGAATTTATTGTGCTGTTGGCACAAACGTTTTTAATGTGGCTCCTTATAAGGAACGGATTTTGGTGTCATTGAAACGTCAATGACACCTTCTTGCTCTTGGACTTGGACTTGGACTGCCATTGCCAAGGTCGGGGATCCCATCTCCTACCAGGCAACGATGGGGTTGATGTGCAGAGCGAGGAACTACACAGGAGCGTCACAGTGAGTTGCCATGAATGCTTGAATCAATTGTGCTGTTAGCGCTTACGTCTTTGCTGTGGCTCTTTATAAGGAACGGATTTTGGTGTCATTGAAATGTCAATCACACCTTCTTGCACTTGGACCTGGAGCATTCGCTACCTGAAATACGAGATTGGCTGAGAGTTGCTCCTTCATATTGGCGAGCCTAATTTTCAAGCGTTCTGCTAGGATCAACTGGATTACAGGAGTCCTTCCGCTCATCTCCGCCGATTGTCGATCTTTCTGCTGACTGGGTGGCATCTTCATTCCTTGCTGGCTACTTAGTCCGTTGGTATAAATTTAAAGTGAATTCGCATGTGTACAATCAAACAACACTCAACTAAACAAACAAATATGTATTTTCTCGGCATGAGGAAAATGAATTTTGTATTAAAATAATTTCGGAATGCGTTGTGTTTCGATTGAGATAGGATAAAAGAAAAGATCATTAAATTCAATAATTTGTTCATGTACCCATAGTAAAATTCTTTAAGAAGCTGTATGACTTTTCCCACAGTGTTCATATATGTGTTATTATGTGTGGAAGTGTGTGTGTGAAATTGTGTGGGTTGTAAAAATCACTTTTTAAAGCATTTCGGCCTTTGCGACAGATACACGCATTGAAGCGTGGGCACTTTTGCGTTTTGCCAACCAGGAGCACAGGACTGAACGAGAACGAGGATGAGGATGCGAAGCAGGATGAGGACCATTCCATGCCACACGATGCCACACGATTGAAAGCAGCCAGCCGCCAGCCAGCCAGCATACTTGTATTTATTTTATTCCAGCTCGTTCTGGCAGTGCATAAAACTGTTTTTAACATCGTTTTTCTGTTGGTTGTTTTTTTCGTTTCGTTTCGTTCGGGAGGAGCGGAGCGGAGCAGAGCAGAGCAGAGCCCTTTTTATGCCAAATGTAAGCGATCTGCACGGAACTGACACAAATACGGGACTCTGCCAAATGGATGGAGGGGGTATGGGGATGGTGTGGCATGAAAGCCGAGTGTTGGACAAGCAGATTTAAACCGTTACGCTTTACCTGCCACCATAAAACACACGCACTCCGTGCCACCTACTAGATGTAGGATACTACGCAAGCATACATATACATTTCAACACACACCTTCACATAATATATATGTACACACATACATGTATATATTTAAATAAAACGCTTTCGCATCAAGCAGGACAGCGACGCTGCAGCGTCGCACTTTGCGCAATCTCAGACAAAAACGCGGCCAGTTGGGGCATGCTACAGCATGAGGCAGGGGCAGAACAGAGATGACAGAGTGGAGTGGCGTGTCGGAGGGTAGGAGACGGAACCAGCTTCCATTGATTTCACACAGCTTTGGCGAAGAAAAACACATAAAAGCCGTTCCAATGCAACAGAAAAAAACTTAACATTATAAAAAAAAAAAACATGAACGAAAAGAGTAGAACGATGAAAGCCGCAGCTTTGGATACCCTTGCACTTTCTTGGTGTCATGATCCTAGGGGAAAATATATACATATATATAAAATATACAAAATAATTATTCATAACATGGGACACAATTTTGATCAAATTGAGTAAAATTATATAGAATTAATTACATATAAAAATTTGTAAACTGTGTTCGGACTTTCTTTAATAACCTTTCCTCACAAAATCTTGTGTATCCTTTATTCGCCTGTCTTTTCCGAATATATACCCTTTTCAGGGTTCGTCAAAGTCTCCTTCTCTCCATTGCAAACCCCTCCTCTAATTCCTATTACCCTATCCTAGAGTATCCAAAAAAGAAACCCTTTTACACAAACACACACAAATGGAAATGCAAATATAAATACGAGAAGAGGGAAAGCGGAAAAGGGGACTGCTAGACTGGTGGACTGGTGGACTTGGCAGAAATGTTTTCGTCACGTGGCCGCTGCATAAGCTGAAATGAGTTACATCAAATGCTTTTGGCTTTCACAGGAAATGGCAGCGCATTGCATTTTTATTTACATCTAAGGACACTGGTAGCAGTGGCAGGGGGAAAGCCATTAAGGAATTGCTCGGCAATTGAAATGTCCAAGTCAAATAAAAACCGAAGGGGTGGTCCCCGTTGCCGTTGCCCCAGACATTCATTCGACGGAAGACAGATAGGAGGAGTATGGAGTCCTGTGGCTTGTCAGGCATTTGATTAAAATTAAAAATACTTGGACTCTCGGCGGGCTTTGATGTCGACCACATGATGGGAGATCTTTGCCCACTCTAACGTTCCCTCCACTCGTATACATCCGCTATTTAGTTCCCTTTCTCCACCGTGACATTGATTTATGCGAAGCAGCATAATGAAAAGGACCAGAAGGACCAAAGAACGACCAACGGACTGTATCATCTGGCTGGAGGAGGTAACCGATGGCCGGCGTTAAGCGTTCGATTAAGGTAAGCGAAAATAAATTACAAAGTATTACGGCTAAATGGTGTTCTGCCCAAAGTGTTCTCGCTCGCTCTCCGCGCGATACGCATACACGCCTCATGGGGCACAATCCATACATAAAAGGCAGTGCCAGGAGTGGTGCTAGTGTTTGAAGTGCTGCTGCAACACTCGAGAATTTCCTCGCGAGCTCGAGGCAGACGGCAATCAATCATCAATTACGATTAAATCCATCAGGAATTATGCGTTGAATTGATGGAAAGTCAGCTGGCAGTTGGCTTGAATTATGGCGTTAAATCAATTTTCGTGCTGTAGTTAAATCAATGGAACTATTCCTCCGGCCATTGGCCTCGGCTTTAGCTTGGGCATTAGCATTAGCTGCAGAACCGTCAGTCAAAGTCAGTCTGCCAGATGGTAGAGTCAGATCCGGGGGCAGCTAATGCTGAGGCAGATGCTCGGAACAAACTTTAATCGCCCGCCAGGACACTCAGGCGCTCTCCTTCTCTCTCTCTGGATTTGGATCCCGGGCTTCAAGTGACGGCGCAAAACTTTCGCCAGGCCAATAAACCAGGGCCCAGCGACAGCCAAGCGACCAGGCTGCCTGGCTGCCTGGCTGCTGGTCTCCACTCTATTCGACTCCACTCCACTCGATCCAAGGAAGAGGCAGGACAAGCCGACACTGTGACGCATCGACCTGGACCTGGTCCTGGATCCTGGACCTGGACCCCTCGCTGAATGTTTGTAAATGAAAATATTTTCTTGCATTGCGCTCAGCGAAATTGAAGAAAAAGCTAGAGAAAATTAAAAAAAGGGAAGGAATGCCTTAGTATTATTACAACTACGGGGTACCTATTATAATTAATTGAAGCACGAGCTAAGGAGACGAAAGGATCTTAAAGTAATTCAGAAATGTAAGCAATAGAATGAGTATAAATAATGCAAAAATAAATAAAAAATAAATATATATAAATAAAAAAATAAATAAAAAAACAATTAAACACATTTTGTTTTAAGTCCCTAATCTGTCCCTAATCTGTCATTCGATCGCAATAATTTTTGACAAAGGTAACTGCTGTATGAAGTATTATATCTATCATTTAGTTTCAATAGTAAATTGTGTAAATCAATTTTTTTTAATATTACGCCAAGAAGTCGCTAGGGAAAATATATAAATCATCTTAAACTGCATTAGCATCACAGATAGAATTGTATATACCAAATTTGAATACTCTTACTTCTATAATAATCCCGATCCATCGCTAGATCAACAGAGTTATCGAACCCAAATTCATAGAAAAATGTTTCTCCTGCTTTTCCATTTGCCCAATACACCCTAGAGCTTCACATTTACCAGGTATCCAAAGCAAATCAACCGAACAGAAGAAAAACTGCAAATCGCAGTGCATCGTCCATCCTGTCCTTCGTTCCATTCCTTCCGTCCAGCTGTCTGTCTGTCTGGGGTGTCTGCGCGTCAATTGACTGCAATAATTCTGGGGGAAAAGCGCAAAGTGTAGGGCTGCCGAGATGCCAAGCTGCCGAGCTGCCAGGCCAAGTAGTAATTTATTTATCAAGTTTCAAGCTGCAGCTTGAAAACTTAATACGCGACCAAATTGAATGCAGTGCACAAGAGAAGCATCTTAAATTGCAAAATGCATCGAAAACGAAGCCCAGTCCCAGTCAGAGTTTGGCCATAACTAAAACACAGGAACAACTAAGTCGATTAACGCTCGATCATCAATAGAGAGAGAGAGAGGGATAGAGAGAGAGAGAGAGCGGCCATCGATAGCTTTTTGAAGGGTGCTTGTCCCTAACCAAATTGCACTTTACCACAAAATTCAATTTTCGTATCCTCTGTGCTCCAGCACTCTTTGCCCCCGCTGTTGCATGCGGCATGGAATCCTGGCCAGTAAGTAGCAATTCATGCGTGAACCTGACAAGGACACGCCACCCCCCACCCACAGTACACACAACAACACCCCCCGACAGTTCAAAGATTGTACGCGGTGTGGGGCATGCCGCAATCTACCGTACCGTATCCGCTGCTGCTACTGTTTGCTGCATGCCAGCATAAGCAAATAAAAAAGAAAGAGTGAAAAATCGAATGCGTATCCTTTGTGCAAAGTATCGAAATGACATTTATGCAGAAGGACATATGGGTCAGGGGACTCGACAGACTTTTCTTTATCGCCGAGCGAGAGCCATACACACATTCCAATCGCAAATATTTGTAGAATGCCATAACACAAGGACCCATCGAGAAGCGGTACACCGACACACACTCAGACACACAGAAAAGAGAAAGTGTGGCAACTGGCTAGAGCCGCCACTCATTGGTGCCCCAATTCCATTTGGTATCCTTTGTCCTCGCTCTTCATTGCCAGGTACTATTTGCATTGAATGGCAAATGGTGAAAGCAGTCTCTAATCGAAGGCAAAATATTCAATATAAATAATTGATGCGCATTTTTTTTTGCCCTTGCACCACCCAACGTTGCCTGCAACAATAAAAGCAACGGCAAAGGCCAGCTGCTACTGCTACTACTGCTGCTGCAATGGGAAAACAATTTTGCATACGTTTTCTACATACATATATGCACCGCCCACTGATTGATGTCCTTTTTGCTGGCATTGTTCTTGCTGTTTTCGCAAATTGGTTTCCATTGAGCTAGAAATGGGGGCGGCCTGTCTGTGGCACACTTTCAAGGTTGCGCTTGCTGCTGCATTAAGTGTCCTGTCCACACGAGGAAAACCAACGAGGAAAAAAAGGGAGGCAAAACCCCGTTGCATACTTATGAGGGCAAAGTGTATAAGTCTCAATTAAAATTTTACGCCCGTTTGCATTTAAAGTGCATGTGTTTTGTGTTCGTGTGTGTGCGGCTAAGAGAGAGAGAGAGACCCTGAGAAGAGGGAGAGTATAGGGTTAAGTGGGAGGCTACGGGTTGAGAGGCTCAAGCTTTAAGTGCATGGCCCGTAGGCTCGACTGTTTGGTAGTTAGCCTACAGGCAGTAGTAGCAATAGCAGCACCATCTGTGCCACTTGCCCCAGCTCTTGTGCAAACTTTTTCGAAACTGCATGCTGCAGCTGGAGCTGCCACAAAGCCTCGGCTTGTGGGTGTGTGTTGAAAGCTTTTTTGTTTTGTTGTTGGCGGCCTTCCAGAGTGTGCACAAAAGCGTATTTAATGAAACGGAACTTTAAACATAATTGAGTAAGTGCTGCCATGCTGCCAACTTTGACAAAACATATTTTGTACGATACCACATCGTAGCTCTGTCTTTTGTTTGTACCTTAAATGTGGCAAATCGCATAGGAGCTCAAGACTAAAGGACAATATTGGGGCATTATTTAAGGGGCATAAGGTGCTTCTGACGAAAAAATTATGATTAAAAAAATTGTTCAGGGCTATCATTAATCATTGAAGGGCTCCCAATATTCTTTCAGAAAATAATCTCTGCAGAACGTTAGAAATATGTTTGATATGCCTTATACGAGGTCATCCTTGATTGCCAGAAGAGATTCTCTACCCTCAGGGCTCTTGTTATCTATTCTCCTTATTCTAGCGGCCACTAATCGCCTTAGTTGTATATTTATTTAATTATTATTTTCCTCAATATTTTACTTCAAATTTAAAATATTTTCTTTACATTTTTAATCACTTTTCCTTTCAAATTTTTGCATACTTTTCTAACCTTTAATCTGTGTATGTGTGTGTGCTTCCATATCTAAAAATAAATATTTACTTTCACAGGAAAATGCTTTGAAAGCATCAAAAACTGTTGTTGCAACCCAACACCAACCCCGTGACACCACCCACCCACACTCCGTTCCATTCCCGCCCACATGTGAAATACATTTTTTATTATCATTTTTTTGTTGTGTTTTATTTTTTTAGGTTTTTTTTTTTGTATTTTAGCTGTTTTGCAAATAGAAATACAAATAATAAAAAAATCAACTTGCAAAATATGTTGAATATTTCAGAGGGCGCACAACAATGGCTATAACTAAAAGGCGCCAAATGAAATATGCAACAAAAGCGAAGAGCGCGTGGCACAGCCAAATAAATTGAGAACCGAAAGAAAAAAATATCTGCAACAAATTGAAAGAGTAAGGAGTGGGTGTCGGAGTGGGTGTGAGTGTGAGTGTGGGAGTGGGTGTGGGTGAGTTAGTAACGGAGAGAAATTTGCAAAATGGAAAACACAAGCGTAGAGGGAACTTGGTTAACAAATTGCAGCGAATATTAGAAGCGAAGTCTAATGCAGCGGATGCAAGGGATGTGCAACGGACAATGGACCCATATTTCTGACAACGAATTAAACAAAATTCAACTGGAAATGTGTGAGGAGTGTAAAGGGGTTGAGAGCAAGGAGCGAGAAGGAGTGACAGGAGCCGGGACAAATACAATAAACTGCCAGACAGTGCCAGGGACAGCAAACTAAGCAACAATGAAAGGGTATATTCGAGAGTTTAAGCTTTATAAATATTTTTTATAAAATTGAACAAAGTTCTTGTATTTTGTATTGGATGTTCAATGTGCAATCACTGCACCATCAATGCCCCAATGGACGCCAATCAGAGGCTTGGATAGCAGGCAGGAATGCAGACAACCTCCCTTCCCACTAATACGAGTAACCTTTACCATCTTTAAGATATTGTGATCCATTCTGTGCGTTTAAAGTCTCTACTTTTTTTAAGAGTGCAACAAAATGGCTAAAGAAAACACTCTGGCAACTGGCATCGCATCGATTTTCTTCATAGCCGAAAAGAAGCAAGTTGATGATGTGCAGCCGCCACACATAGATACAAGACAGTGTTTGTGTGTGTGTCTAGTGTGTGGGTGTGTATGTAGCTCTGTTTGTGAGTGGATTGGGCGGCAGAGAGCAGTGAAGCATTGGAGCATGGCTGAGGGGCGATGGGATAGAGTCGGACTTGGAGCTTTTCATATTTCCGCTCGAGTCTGCTGCCAGGACAATTTTTAAAAATTCAATTTTCCTTAACATCTAAGCGGTTTCTCGTGATGTGTGTCCCTGTGTGTGTGTGTGTGTGTGAATGAAAGTTTTCCACTATAAAAGATGCAGCACTGGAATAGCTAGAGAAAATTGCCTTTTGCGGCGATTCCCTCCACAAATTGCCAAGGCAAGACGGCAGGAGGCAAAATATCAAATATAAAAAAAATACAAGAAAAATCTAAAAGAGTAAAATAAAAACAAAGTAAGACTCTATAAGCATAAACCATCTAAATATAAACCCTAAGAAATGGAAAACACCAGCGAATATACATTGGAAAAACATGGCCTAGCTCGTATTTCTCCTTAAGCTGAAATTCTCTTTAGGAAAATTGCAGAAAATGCAATTTGCGCACATGCTAGTTATACGAGTATATGTACATTCGATATACGAGTATTCGTATGTGTGATATATCGAGCCAAAGCAGAATTTCATTATTTGCTGCAAACACGCCTACCAGATACAAAAAATAATGGTTCCGAATGATGCATGACCCCAGTGGAGTTCCATGGATTGCTTTGCTCAGCTGTGCCTGTGCGTTGATGTCTAATCCTTAATATTAAATCCATACAATCAATTTGCAGGCAGTTGCAATGGAGAGGGGAATCTATGGTGTGGAACGGGGGTGCTATGTTGTGGAAAATGTGAGAGAGTGTAGTGCTGTTCTGCTGGGAAAATATGGGAAGTTGTGGATCCTGTTCCGCACGAAAGAATGTGGGCGGATGGGAGGATGGAATGCCAGTTCTGCTCGCAGAAAGAGGGTTCTCTATAAGCCGTCAGAACGTGACAGCGCATTACTAGTGGGCAGATCGAAAAGGACCGCCTTCAGCCATCAACCATCAACCGGGAATTCAATTTTCTGCATAGATACGCCGTTGCAGGGCGTGTGCGATAGGGTGATGAAAAATGCAAACGGAATAATGAAAGTCACCTTTGGCACAATAATTCATCATTGTGTGTGCGAAAAGCAACGCCAAAAGCAGCAGCAGCAGCGAGGTTCTCATATCAAATGAAATGCATAGTCATGCAATGTCAGCACACAGATACAGATACAGGCAGGACATGGACATGGCCACAGCCATAGATACAGACAGGGAGAGGTACTTTCACACATTCATGCAGGCATTGGGGCACAGATACACAGAGGCACAGAAGGATGACCTACCTAACATCGTGGAAAAACAAATAATGCAATTTTTTATATGCTCCTCCTGCTGTTGCTGTTGTTACTGTTGTTACTGTTGTTGCTGTTGGTGGTGATGACATCCACATGGATACCCCCTACTATATCCTCGTTTAAACGCACCCAGACAGCAGTTCTTTCTTTCTGCCTTCTGGCAGTTGATGTATGACCCAGAGCTCGTAGACCAGACTCCGGTTTATGGACCGGGGGTCAACAGCCAGGGAATTGCTGAATAGATGAGCACACAGAACGCCGGCCATATGTCAAGCCATCAAATAAATACCATAAATTGCACAAAAGAGCAGAAATACACCGAGAGATCCCCAGGGAAAGCAGTGTGGCTGAGAGAGTGGTATGTAGGACGAGCTTCTTGCCTTTGGGGCATGAAACAATCAACATTCTCTGGCCAATTGCTGCTCAAAAAAAGAAAGCACATGCTGATTGCTAGCATACGTGGTCTTTGTCTTCACTTTACTCATTTTCCTCTGTGGAAAATCCTCGGAGGTGCACTGAGCTAAATGATGAGCGACAGAGCTGGATAAATCAAAACTCTGATTCATATTCATATGCTAATTGTGTCATTTAAATAATAATTTCCAGAAGAAAGGTAAGCCCGATTCTCTTGTGGCGAATGGTATATGTTCGAGTCATCCGAAACGAATATATCCGTTTCCTTTAGGGAAAATTATAGTCCTTGAGGTGCATGGTGTTAAATAGGGAACATATTATATTTTGCTTGTGATTTTCTACCTTTTTATGTGCCTCCACAGAACCGTTTGATCAGCCGACCGATCCCATCACAATGTCCGACTTACCAACTCAAACAAAAGGAAGAAAAAAACTCCAAAGGATAGTCAGAGTCAGAGTCAAAGCGGAAAACAAGGATTTACGCCTTTGATTTAAGTGACAGGGCGACAAAAGAAACAAAAAGAAACAAGGCAACGGAACACAGATAATGTCAATATTAGTCGCCTGCATAATGTACAATAAATGGCAAAATAATACAAAGGGCAGGAGGCGGGAGTCGGGTAGGGATCCGGGCCACAAAGGGATGAAAAATCAATAGCCTCGGGACACAAAGAACACCCGAAAAAGGGACTTTCAAGCACAAAGGGAACGCCAAAGACGCAGCCCCAGACATCGGACCGTGCGGCGTATACCACAAGTGGGTGAAATATTTCTGTATCAAATAAAATATAAATTTGTCAGTTATGGTTTATGTGCATTTTGGCTCAGCAATCAATTAATCATCGGACTCGAAGGATATCCGAAGATACCATAAGATTTCTTTGTCCGTGGACATGTACGCGCGTCAAAAATTTTATGAAAATTACCAACAGTTTTTGAAAAATGAATCAAAACATGCGCACGTCATAAATTTCGTAAAAAGCATAATAAATAAAATGGAAATAATAACATTTTTATTACACTGCAATGAAGGACGAGGGAGCCAGTGAAGCGCGTTGCCAGGAGGCGGCAGCAGGAGGCATCCACCAGAAAGCACCTTCTAATACTTTCGAATGGCAAAAGTTTTTTTTGGGCCAGAAACAGCGTCGCGTAGCTGCGTTCCTTCGTTCCGTTTCATCCGTCGACTGTTTGTTGGCTTTTAATGATGCCATCATAAATTATTACATTGCTATTTCGTTTTTATTGTTTCACCCGCGATTGAGCAGCTGGAGTGAATCCTGCTTCTGCAGGAGCAAAACTCTTGAGCGGTGGAAAAACAAACCAGGCTAAACGCAATTATTATTACTTTTAAAGCATTTTTTATGCCCTTTTATTTTGGCAGCCACACGACTTTGCTATTAACAAACGAGGGACGAAGTGATGCGAGGCTACCTTCTCTCTCTCTCTCCCTCCCTCTCTTTCTCTCAGTGTATAACAATCTTTGGCCAGAAGAAGCAAGAAAAAACTTCACTTCAGAGTTTATTATGATTTTTATGGATACAATATAGGCCGCACAGACCCCACACCCACAGCCGCTCGCTTTCCCTAAGATGCTCTGCGCACGTGCAATGGCTCCAATGGTTTCCTCCTGGAGTCGCCACCACCTGTGCGATTTGCTGCCTCAGCATTTTCCACGAAAACCTCTCCGCTCATTTCGGTCGACCATATTGACGACGCGCCGCGAAGCGGTGTGCGGCTACGGAAATTGTTAAAACTGTAATTGCTAAACGAATTTTAATGAGCTCATTAATTTGATAAAGGGATTTACACGGTGTTGCGGTTGGGTGTGGCAGGGCCAGCAGCCAGTAGTCCTGGTGCTGGTCCTGGTCCTGTGCTACTGACGATGTCCTCGTTCTGTGTTCTGTTCCCTGACCAAATGTTGCCATGCGGTTAACTCCAGTTTCTGTCTCTCCCTTTCCATCTGTTTGCCTCGTCGCTGCCGGCATTGCTGTTGGCATTAATTAAAATTTGCTTCAAATTATATTCCAGCGTTTTCTACCACCGCCAGCTGCTGGGCAAACAGAACATTTTTGTTTGACTTGCTAATGTTGTTGTCGACTTCACAAACTTGACGTTTTTTCAAACTCTCCCAAAAAAAATAACCACAACAAAAAATTACACAGCAGTACGCATACGCCAACAAAAAAAATTGCGGCGCCAAACAAAATAAACGAAGCGTAAAGAGATATATATGCTATATGGAGGGAGTCCTGCAATGCTTCCTGCCACACAGCTGGTTGCGGCAGCAGCAGCAGCCACCACACAGTAGAGCTGCAGTGCCAGCGACAGTCGCAGACAGACAGCTTGCAGATAGGCCCTGACGCAGGAGCCGGCCGCCACACATTTGTCTGTAAACTGAAAATGATACGAGTAGTACCACTATATTTTTCTGTTATTTTTGTCCATACCCTTTCCAGATGGGTATTGTGTGTTTGAAGGGAGATTTGCAAGAAGCAGAAGCATCTCATTAGGAGAGCGATTTCAATCAGTTGCACTATAAAATATTTTCTAGGATTTATTATAGGATTTATCGTAGCAAAAACTTGAAAGCAAACACGTTCGAGGCTATACCATATGCCTTTACAGGAACATTTACTCGCAATCCCATTCTTTAACTTTTCTTTACATAATCGCTGATCAAAAAGGATCTATATATCTTACAGATGCCATTGCAGTACCACAGCACTATCTATGATAGTAACTCCACTGGGTTGTCCGTTCGCTTATGGGAAATTTGTCCAGCTAATCACATGCATTTGAGAATCGTGCCCCACTGGTACAAGAGAAATAATCCTGATCTTCAAGGGTATCGCAGTCTTCGCCACTTGCAGCCAGACGGCCCCTGTAGTTTTTGTGTTTTTCTTTGGTTTTTGGCTGTTTTTCACGCCGACAGACACGTTCACAGTTCGAGTGGCTCCCTTCTGGTCTGAGCGAGAGTCTCCCACGCTTTTAATTTTTGTTCTTTCTTTTTTTTGCTTCACTTTTCCAGTTCATCATGTGTCTGGATGGGCAGTGAGTGAAGGACAGCGGACACCAGACTGAGGACAGACTGACAGTGGGCACTGGACCCTAGGTCTCTGGACAGAGTTCAAGGCGAGACAATCAAATGTCGGATACTATTTCTGTTGTTGCCTCCTGTTGTCCGGCGTTACACTGTAAACGCGTTGATAAGCACACAAAAAGCTAATTGGATTTCATTCAATTGAAGTGGTTCCACCCCAAAAAAAAAAAACGGAAAAGGAAAAAGGAAAGACCGGAAAGGGTAGGGTCCTGGGGATAAATGTGACAGGTTCCTGCCTTCGAGTATTTCTTCAGAAACTTCAGTGCGTGGGATTAAAATAGATTCTTGTTATATTCTTTGGTTATTTCATTCAGTTTTTGTATTCAACAAGTTTGACCCCTTTCAGCAGTCGATTTCGTACAGTCAAGTTTCGCAAAGAAGGCAGAAATTGTATCTTAAACTAAGATTTCTTGGTATTGAAAGTCGTTGAAGGAAGAGGCTTTGAATAAAGTCTCTCAAAGAATACCAACACTACTTGATCTCCCACTCCAAGTAGATTTATCTGCTGGCAGAAGGATACACAATTTTCGCTTATAAAGCAATTTAAATTCATGGATAAAGATGAAAGATAGTCAGCGTCCCACTGAGTGGCCAGAACAATGGGCAATAGTGTTGCAAATTGTTGTCGCTGTTTAAGCAAATGTTGCCAAGAAATACGAGTAACAGCTCCCAAAAACAGAAGGTAAAAATCCCGAAAAAAAAAACAAGAAAAAAGGAAGCCCCCAACAGAAAGAGAAACAATTGTCACCGAATGCGATTTCCACTTTTCTCTGACTGGTGTTAAAAAACTTTGGGGACAACGCAGGTGTATTTTCACAATAAAAAAAATAAAGGAAGAACCCGCTGTAACAATAAAAATAATAATAAAGATCATATTTTCACAGGCAGTTGTTGCATGTTGCAGAAAGGAGGGCGCAGAGGCAGAGGCCCATCATTGGTCATTGTTTTCGCACTTTTATTACTGGACACATTTTGCAGTTGCATAAATATTTTCACACAGCAAAAGGGGGGGGAAATATGTACATGTATAAAGCAAAAGAGATGGAGATATATACAGATATGCAAGGAGATAAGGGGGCAATATATGTATATACTCGTGTAATCCAGAGAGAGGGCCATCCCTCTGCCATATTTCGCATAAACTGGTTTTTAATCAAGCCATCAAAATATAGCCGAAATATGCAAATTGCAAATTGAAGACCAAAGTAAGGCTCAACTTTGGTACGGGATCTGGTGTTCTGGTTCCGTGGACCCTAAGCCCATTAGCGAGTGACGAGAAAGGATTTTTGGCGGGTGAAATGATGGTAGCCAAGTGTTGCCAAGGCGTCAAGTCAAACGATAAAATATTCAACAAGCAGCAGAAGCAGCAGCCAGCACCAATCCACCGACCCGGCCTGCCCCCGCCCACAGCTGCTAGGTCGCCAACAACAATGACAACATTAGTAACATTTGTTTGAATTAAAATGAAAACGTTGACAATCCTTCTGACTTTGAATGCCAAAGGCAGAAGCAACAGCAGCAGCTTGTAGGAGTTTCTATGTATTTGTATCTGTGTTTCTGCGTAACTCTCTCTCTGCTTCTCTCTGTGTGTGTTGGTGCGTATCTGTGTATGCGCTTAAATGGAATTAACATTCGTCTTGCCGGCAGCCAAAACGGAAAGGCTAGAGTCAAGGTTCCGAAGCTTTAGATACTCTTTTCAGATGCATCCTTTCGATGGAAAAATATAATTTTGGAAATGGAATAAATTGTCAAGGAGTCTTTGGTCTTGAAAAATTATAGCAACACTCGATGAGGCTTATTCCTTAATACATACATACTTTGAAGGATCCCAAATCACTTTTCTCCATATATACCTTTCGAAAAAGGGTATCAGAATGGCAGCAGCAGCGGCAACAACAACAATAATATAGCCAAATATCCCCTGCAGTCCCAACCTTTTGGCTGAAAAGCAAAAACACGACAGCAGATTTGCTCGGCAGCTCATTCATTTTGCGCAGTCTGTCGGGGTGCTTAGATCCCACGCAAACACTCTCCTTACCTCCCATCCCACCCATTCATCGTGCACCAGTGTGTGCCACCCGTTTGCCCCCACTCCTGCCACTAGCAGAGGCACTGGCGCTGGCACCCTTCCACCCGACATTTCATTTGTATTCGAAGCCTGGCTGCCTTGTGTCCTGTTGAACATTCTTAATTAGGTTAAATCTACTGTGCGACGGCAGAGCAATGGGTTGGGTCCGGGCATCGGTACCCCGAATGGAGGTCGTCTCCTGCCGGTAATGAAGTGAGTCTTTTCGGGGGTCGACGACGCGTGTTTGCCATTCGGCATAATTTAGTGTGGGGCCCCCGACCGCCCCACCCCGCCAAAAGACACAAGACTCATATTTGCAATTTAAATCCGGGGAAATGAAACAATTATAAAACTTTATCGCCATGCAATCAACCACACACTACCCACATACTACCCAAAAACCCAATCCCAAACCCAAATCCAGATCCAAACCAAACCCAAAAACACATGTGTGTCCATGCTTACACGAAAAAAAAAAAAAAGAAAGGCATCCTGGACCATGTGTCGCATGGCCGACTCAAGAGATTCCCCTGCCGATCTCTGCGGCCAGCCCCGACGTTTATTATAAATGAACTTGAAATTTAATTAAGAGTTTCTCTCATATTCCCGTTCCGGGCACACGTCTCAACCTCATCCGCAGCTCGCCATCATCCTGATGATGATGACTTTGTTGTCTCCATTTCGGGGCTCCATCACGGGCAATATTAACGTCATTGTGCTCGAGGTCCGAAATCCGAAAGCCACCCGGTTCAGCGCCCCAAAATGTTGTTAACTAAACTTTTAAGCAAAATAACAAAACACAAAACGTAGCCGTAGACGTAGCCTTAAACGCTGATGTAGCCGCGGCAAAAGCCAGAGCCGCAGCCGTAGCCGTAGCCATAACCGTAGCCAAAAGATGAAAAAAGAAAAACTTGAATTTTCTTCATTCGCGCTGCAGGCAGGGTAAGCCACAGTAAGTGGCACTCTTGGTATAAACAAGTTGCTGCCCCACTGCTGAGCCACTGCCAAAAAAGGAAACTCAAGAAAGAATGTTACAGACGAAACACACCACTTAAGAATACCCTATAATCAGCTGCTTTAATTTTTCTAAAGAAACATGCGAGTTTTCATAAAGTGGAAATAATTATGCATAGATTGAAGGGAACTGGCATTTCATTTTAAATATAATATAGTTTCTTCTCATAGAGAACACCCATACAATGCATAGGCTGTAGACAAAACCTACACATCAAGATCGATTATTCCTAAACAGGAATTGATATGTATTCTTTTGGCTTGCCCCATCTACAGGGTATAGCGTAAAGGACAATCTTATGTGTGTATATCGGTTTCAGTAGCCAGTCGCCCGTTTAGCCGGTCCTTTTTCCCCACTCTCTCTATACCAGTTTTCCCTTTTTATTAAATTGAATTTTGGACATGGGACAGGGACCAAAAGCAGGACCCAGACCCGGACATAGAGCCCAAGAATTTAAAATGAGGACGAGGCCGAAACCGGAGGCCGACCGGCGATATGTTTATGATGCCACTTGGCTCTCTCTCTCTCTCTCTCTCTCTCTCTCTCTCTCTTTCCTCTCTGGCTGTGTGAAATACAATTTGTACGAGAATTTCGTGCATTTGCCGCTATCATATTTCAACGCGTGCCACTTGACAATTTCGTTGCTTCTAAATTTACTCTGACATATTTCCCTGACATCGGGACCATCGACTTATCGGAAGGGACGAACGATGAGCCCCAACACCAACACGTGCACAATCTGCACGTCCCTACATCGGGGTCCTTTCGCCCATTTTCTTCTTGCTGCTCTGAAATCGAATTAAAAACTCATCTTTGCCCAATTTGTGGATGGTTCCCTCCCCATTTCCCCACATACATATACGAATACGGCGGGATATCCAGTTTGGAGATGATTTAGGCAGTAGGTCCTTTCCACATCCACATCCATTTCCATTTCCAACATCCTTCTGTGCCTGTCAATGTTCTTTCGTTGGTTTTTTTATTGTTTTACTAGCAGAAAATCTGTTTTATTCGTACGTTTTATTGTTGCTACGAGTAATTTAATGTGTATTGTATTTAAGCTAATATTTGAGTTGTTCCCTGCTGTTGCTACTGCTGCTGCCACTGCTGGTGCTGTCGCTACTGGGTCTCTCTGTTTTAATGCTTCCTTTTTACGATCCTTTTATGGCCTTTTTATTTGCTGGCCAAGCGCTGACCTGGCCCGAAGCCACTGCCCTCCCAACCTCTGCTCGTCGCCGGAAGGGGTGCCAATTGTTGTGTTGCCAACTTTACTTAACTAATTTCCAGCAATTACAGACAGAATAAAGGCAGGAGAGCATGGGGCACGCAGAGAGTGTCTGCTCCCCTTATTAATTATAACTTTTCCCTCAGCCAATTGCTCTATTTATGAGGACTGCAAACACTCCTCGAAAGGCCACCGATATCAATCATCATAAAAGGCCCAGCCTCCCTCCATGCAAACCTCCATCCCCTGAACCCTTTAAGGACACATTAGACACACTTGGTTGAGTGCTTTCGGGATTCTTTATGTTCGACAGCTCATTGGCTTTCTTAATCTTGGACCAGTTAGCCAGCCAGCACTCACTCCTGGGAAAGGGGTCCGTCCAGTCCACATCAAAGTGGAAAAAACGAGCAACATCTGGAATGCAAACAAAGATAATCTTCCTTTCAATTTATTTACCTTTCGCTGACCAAAGCAATTTACGATTTTAATCAAGACGGAGTCGTCCGAGTAGCAGTCCGTGCTGCCATCAAAGCAAATAGTTGAGTTGCTGTCACTGGGCTGGCGGTCAAAGGCGATGCTATGCGATTTGATCCGAGCAAAGGACAGACAGCTAATGTCCAGTGTCTAACGTAATTTGACGCTGACGGGAGCGAGCTGGAAGGCCTGTCAGAGTGGACTGCCAGAGTCGACTGGACTGGCAGACTGACTGACTGACATGCCAGAGTCTGTGCATAATGCTTATTACCGCAATCATTTACAGCACTTGGCCAGAAACGAATGGGTACAGAACTGTGTTCGTCCTGGGCATTGGCTCGTTCCTGACTCTTGGCCCTAACACTGCCACTGGTTGCTCTTCTCTTTCATTCCATGAAGAATGCAATTTGCAATCTCCAGGAAGGCACTCGGCACTCGGCAGTTGGCACCCCCGCATATTAGTGAAAGTGTTGTTGAACAGTGAACGGAATAAACAAGTGGCCGATGCCCATCCCATGGCAAGCCATTCCATTGCATCTCAAATGGTAAACAGCATGGTACAGCCTCTACACTGAGGGAATGAAAATGTGGCTTGCTTAAGGCAGAATCTCCTCAGATTTCACATTTTCATTAGCTAATTGGATTTTCTTTGACTGACATTCACGGTAAAGCGTGGCAACGGATTAACTGGGCTGCACTCAAAGGCACTTTTTGCCTGCATCCACTGCATATCAACTTTTTTTTTATAATTAAAGCATTACATTACCTCATTCATTGCCTCGTCTATAAGCTCAAGTTAAATCTCTAAGAAGACCTTTTTCTTCTGCCGGAATAGGCATGAAAGATTTCTGACTTGAGACTTTTCACTCAATAGACCTTTGACTATCCCGAGTATGTACTTTACGATTGGTATATACGCTGCTGAAGTCTCTTCGTATGAGCCATGTAAAGAACCTCAACTACTTTTCCGGGAAATGCTCATCTAACAAGCTAATTCTCACAAATATATAGTACATCCTCTACCTCATTGGCCTTCTCTTTCAGTGTACCTTCATTGGAGTGTGCAACAGTTTCTGCTGTTTAATGGCGATCTCATAGAAGCTCCCACTCTCTCTAAATGTGTGCGTGTATCTGTGAGTGTTTGTATCTAAGTGCGTATGTGCGACTATTGTATCTCAGTGTTCGCCTGGGTGCCTCTCTGTGGCAGTGCCATGTTAGCTATTATGAATTGTGCAATTGTCGTCAACGCCAGCCAACGCGATGTGATGCTCCCTACTTCTACTCGCAAGCTCACTGTCAGTCACTCCATTTCTCTCTCGCTTTCTCTTTCCCTTTCGCTACCACTATCCTCGCATTCTCCTTCTCTGACGACACTTCTAGTGCTTGGGTTTCATTCCGATTGCCTGCCTCATCAGTTGGGAGCTCCGGACTCTTTGTTTGCACCGACGACGCGACGCATGTCTGTCTGTCTGCCTGTCTTTCTGTGTTTCGCCTTCGTTTGCCAGCATTTGCCGCCATTTTTCAACAGACACGCGCTTGACTTGTTGTTGTTTCTGTTACTGCTTTCGCATACCCTTTATCTGTAGAGTTGGAGGGTATATCATATCATCGCGAAAAGTCGCTAAAAGGTTACTGTAGGCTAAAAACAGGGTTAAAAAAGGAATAGAAATTCCCAAAAAAAAAAGGCAAAATATTCACTTAGTAAATCTGAAAAGCCGGTATCTCCAGGGTCTATATATATCGACCATATCCTTTGTCCATGTTTTGTTGTTTGAGCTCCTCCTCCTGCTTCTGTATGGCACTCCTAGTAAATGACTCTTCAACGTTTGTCGCATTTGTCTGGCTGCACTTTAGAGTGCCAAATATTTTTACATTTCTGAACTGCCATGGCTGTTGCTGTTCTCTCCATTTTCTCCCTGTCGGGCTTACCACCCCCCTCTCAGACAAATGACGTATGTTTTGTTATTTCCTTAATAAGTCTCCTAAAAATCCCTGTCAAGCCGTTCCGCTTGGCCATTTATGACATTTGCAGCACTCTAATTAAGGCACCAAGTGGCTGCAATCAGTCAGGTATGAGTGGTAGAGAGGATAGAGCAATTAATCAAGCCCGCAAGTATTTAATTAATTGAGGAAAATGGGAATGGCTTCATTACGTTCTCTTTGCCATTTAAATCCTTTTCAAAGTGGGGAGCTACTACTCGTCCTGTATCGCTATAACACATTATGCGCTTTTCCCGGTCGCATCAAAGTCATCAAATGAGAACGAGAACGAGAAGCGCGACAGCCAACCCCATTGGAGTGGTGGCAGAACGTATATATATTTGAATCACTGTATTGCCTGGCAGCTAGTTTTGCATACATCATCAGTGGCAGTGGAAGTGGCAACGGCAGCAATTGACTGACAGTTGCAACATCATCTGAATCATCCACAGCATCAACTGAAAGACTTACATGACAGCAGTTGCATGCCACACATCTGATTTCCTCTGATGAGTAGGGAGGAGAGTCTGTCTTCCTGTCTATCCTTTTGATTGCCATCTCGCAATATGGAAATCTTTTATGCTTATGAATATGCACATTGCACATCGCGAATAGAAATTCCCTGTTTGTCACTCCACGGCATTGATTGAAGTGTGAGTGAGTCCTGAGTACGTACGTACGTATATCCTTTTTTCATTATCCGAATACACTGAGTGGTATTTATAAGCAGCTTTTGCTTGCTTTGATGATTGTCGAAAAGCAATTTATTGATTTCTAGCTGCGCAAAAGAATGGCTGCCCCAAGGCCCCAAAAGCATTTCTCACATGAAATTGTGAATGCTGTCGACAGTTGGCTCTTAAGCATTTAAGCCATTAACACGCAAAGGTCGCCAAATAATATTGATTATAGCCGCTGGCCAGACGCTGCCCCCTTTCCCTCCTCCCACGACGTCCCGCCACCAGCAATGAGAAACGATAATAAGTAACAATAACAAACAATCGGCGGCCCAAGGAACGAGAATAGGGGCTGGGCTTGGCATTGCTATTGAAAATGGAAATGGAAACGGGGTTGGAATGGCTCGGCATTGGGCTTGGCTGTATACTCAAACTGTTTTTGTTTAGTCTTCAAGCGTTAAGCAATAGAAGACAGACAGCTTCGGGTTATTCAGAAGCATTCAAGTTGATTAAAGTTGTCTTTAGCTTCAATCAGATTGAATAAATACTCCAATCAGCTTAAATTTGAGCCTGTTTATATTTAATCAGTTTAATTTGAAATTCATACATTGGTTAATCAGTATTCATTTGATCTAAATTAAAAGAGATTGAGATAAGTACTCAAATCAGTTATCGATGACTGCACCTCTGGCACTCCATCTGTCAACTGCTTCCTCGTTCTGTCAGTCTGTACTCCATTCCGTAACTCTTTGTCATCTTTAAGCGAATACTTTTTAATCGAATTCAGATCGAATGGAATTTGCAAGGAAAGTCTTCTGACCCTGCTATATTTTAAATAAAAAAAGCACTCATATTTTAAAGCATTTTTCTCAGATTTTGATTACAAATAAAATAAATTTAGACACATTCAATTTATATAACAAAACTCAAGCAGCATGTAAAGACTTCTTCTCAATTTGTTGCCATTTGTTGCCCATAGCTTGCTATTCTCCTCACGGCTGCAAAGGCAGCCTTGCTTTTTCAAGCCGATTTCTGGCTCGTTTCGAAGGTTTCGTGTAGGTCCTGGGGGTGAGGGGCAGGGGAGAAAGGCATACCACATACATTTTTAATCGTTTAGTCAATCGATTGGGTCAAGAATGCACTCGACGGCTATCAAATATATACTCGTACCACTCGTCGGGGGGCATGTATTTGTTGCACAGTATGGCATTCACCAAATGCAGAATTCCGGCCAAGAGGCCAAATCCTCCGGCCATATAGAACATGTACTGGTACTCGTTGCCACAGTGATCGATCATGGCCACGAGCAGGGTTATGCTGGCGACAATGCACACGACGCCGCTGGCCAGATTAAACACCATCGCCTGTAAAACACACAGGCACACACACACACACACACACACACACTCCATTCAGTAGTTGTCAAAGGGCACCCTCCCAAATATACGCACAATTGGATCGAGTCCTACGGTAAAGAAGCAGAAACGGCACAGGATAAATACCACAGTCTGAGCAGTGATGACTGGTAGTAAGTAGACGTATATTATCACGGAGAGAAAGTACTCGCCGCCTAAGACACAGTGCGTATACAGCACCTTGATTAGGTAGACCAGGGCCACAATCTCCGCAGCCTGTAAAGAGAGAGACATGGCAGAATCCGTATCCGTATCGAAACCCCAACAGAAATACCGCCGTGAGGAGCTGCAGCACCAGGTTGATTATACGAATGGAACAGTCAAACATATTTACAAAAAAAAATCTACAACTCCTTGACACTAAAAGCAAATTTTTTTGCCTGCAAATGAAAATGGGAAAATGGGAGAAGAGGGTCCACTTGGTAGTAACATTTTATTGCTCTCTGTACGAAGGGCTTTCCTTTATTTTCCCTCGCTTTTTTCCGTTTTGGTTTCCCTAATCTAATTGGCCTCGATAGCGATAGAAGTCGTTGCCCTTCGGGTGCTGCTTTTGTTTGGACTAATTTCATTACTGTCGGAATGTGGCGATGATTTCATGCAATTTAAAGCCACATTTTTCAGTGGCAAAACATTTAGCATTCTCGTAATTGTCGCTCTGCGTACCTGACCGGTCTAACGGGCCCCTTCTTGGAGCACCCAAGTGGAGCCACTAGGCTATCCCAGAGCAGAACTAGAACTCCGGTGTCGGTGCCCCACCCCAGGCTTTTATAATAATTGCCTGTTGACACGGGATGGCCAGGAGACGCAGGCCACAGAAATGGGTTGGAGCTTGGGATTTGGGTTCGGGAAAAGGTATGAAAATGGGGAATCTAGCTATGGGGTATGCTGCTGATAAATGAAATTGTTCAAAATGTGAACCAACAAAATGGGAGGAAAAAAAGGATTTTTAATATAATTTCATTTGTTCACTTCTGCAAAGGGTCCGTTTCTGCGGTTTTGAATGTTTTTATTCTGCATTCTCGACTCTTAAACTTCCTATAGGTTTCATTTCAATATCTTTAATAGTATCTATTAGTTTTTCAGGTAGTTATTTTCCTTATCCCATATTCTTACTGGTTTCCTACTATCAGTAATTATACTTATACTCTTATAATTCCACATGGACTTGCACTCAATCACAAGAATCTGATAATTCTGAAGGAACCTGCAGAGAGGAGGTATACTCTCCCTACAGCCATAAATATTGCAATTCAATACTGAACCCAACACAACGACTTTTCACATCCTGTCCCCTTTTTTGGGTTTGGGAGGAAAAGACAAAAAACTTTTCGACTTGCGAGTAATCCAAGGATGTGAAGTGAAGTGCCGTCCCCAGAGAGAGAGCCCCCAGCCCAAAGAAGGGGAGTAAGAAAGAGAAATGTACCCAAATAAACAACAGCGGAAATGTAGGCTATGATTTGCTTACTTGCCACCAAGTGCATGGAGGGGCGTGTGCCGTGTGGCCCTGTGGCAGGGGACTTGAACCAATGACATGGATGGTGGTGTGGCAGAGGCAGAGGCAGAAGCAGAAGCAGAAGCAGAAGCAGAAACAGAACCAGAGAAACATAAATCAAATGCATGTAAAATTTTGTACTTTCCGCACACATATCCTGGATCCTGGATGCAAGTGCATTGGGGCAGGCATAAAGGAGCGCCACCGAACAGGACAGGAAAGGAGAGAGCAACCCCAGGAACCCCAGGAGCAGGACGACAGGAAAGGAAGGGAGAGGACGACGAGTACAAGGGGCAGTAAGTGTGAGTAAGAGTGCGTTGTGTTTTGTGCACATCCGTTAACTTTGTCATTTTTGCTCATTTCCTTCCGCTATGTGTAAGAAAACTGCAGCAACAGCAAAAGCAGGGAAAGCGGCAGGAAGAGAGGCAGCAGTGGCAGTGGCAGCAACGAAATGATTCCCAGCAGTGCTCCACTGAGCCACTGAGCCACTGACAAGCCGTAAGAAAAGCAAACACTGCACCACACAACACAGCAACGACACAGCGACACACACAAGGCCGAAGGAAACAAAAGCCATGCGGAAAGCGGCAATAAGTTGGGGGCATAACTTTTAGTGGCATCAACAGAGAGAGAGAGAGAGAGAGAGAGAGAGAGTGGATGTGGGTGTGGGTGCTGCTACCAAGAACATTTTGCATGAAATTAGAGCCGTAAGACACAACCCACCGAACCGAATGCCGGAGGAGCAAAAAGTCTTGGGGTCTATAACTTGCTTCTAGGAATTTAATTATTTTCCAGTTGCTGCTCTCTCGAGTTGCTGTTACTGCTTGCAACTTGGACACGGGGGTCTTATTTTTTGTACATTACAAGATACCCCCTCCCTATCACCCCCACCTCCGGGAGAATCGTGTGCCAAAAATAGGAAAACTTTTGCTGCAATTTTCATTCGCATTTATTGTGTTGACATGCTGCCACACTGCGTATACGTATTACGTATATCCTTGATGCAACCAAACAATTTATTTATTTAAGTTGTGTTGCAAGTAGTGGAGGCAGAGGAACGGAAACGGGGGATGTGTCACGGGGTTTGAGAATGTAGCCAAAGAAAACTTTTCCCCTTATGTTTGTGTTTGAAAGCTGCAAAATATTTGTACACTTTTCCCGTTGTTTTGTCGTTGTTTGGAGCTACAACCATGCCACCCCTCCCGGCGTTGGGACCACACTGCGTCACCCCATATGCGATTAGAGCTGAGCAGAAGGCAGAATCGGATAGAAGTTAACCCCCATTCCACCTTGAGCATTACTCTAGGCGTATATCCCTGATGCCAGGCACATGCATGCATTCAAAGTCAAAGCCACATTAATTAGCATGCTAAGCTGACTTTTATCAAAAAACCAATTAAATCTACAAAAGCCTACACACACACACACCCACACTCACAAAAAGTAAACTTGATAATTAAATACATGAGTGAGAGTGGGTGCCTTTGAGTTCAAAGTTGAATGCCAGACAAAAACTCCTGAAATGTACATACATACATAATTTTTTTTACATTACTCAAAGGATACCCTAGGGAGAGGGTGTTTTGACATTTCTCATATTCAACTTTCCCCAAAGTCAAGTCTCGAATGTAGACAGATCTTATCTTTCGGACATTCATTGGTCCCTAAACCAAAATAATTTAAATTTTTGTAGTCATCCATCATTCGTGTTACCTTATCGTAATTTGATTAAAATCAGACGTTTATATTCTACTTACTTATATCTATTTTATTTATTTTTATATCTAGTCTTTTATGGACTTATATTTAAGGCACTGGTACAAAAAATGTACCACCATTTCATCATTTTATGACTCCAAATAAAACTGGTGGTGACAATTCCAGGGCATCCAAACATTCGATCCCGAAGCACTCATATCTCTCTCTCAATTTTTTTCATATCACACGCGACATAACATATTAAAAAGTAGGAAACATGGGGAAATGAGAGAATGGGAACGGCATAAAAATTACAAATAACATTATTAACGTTAAATTAAACTTTGGAAATTTATGTTTATCCAAACTCCAAGGACCGAGGACCAGACGGCATGCAGGAAATGGACTAAAGCGAGTGGAGTGGAGAGTGTGGCGAATGTATGTACATATAACTTTTGCGAGTACATAAAATAAAAGTACATTAAAAGTGGAAGGCGGAAGCGAGCTTGTTTATGTTTACCATAATTTGCGGCTCTACCTCAGTCTCTGTCTCTAAATATAATCAAAGCCTTCAAATAAAGTCACAAAAGGGGGGAGGGAAGACTGAAGTAAAACCCATCCCTTTTGGGTAGGGGATTGGGGGTCTATCTTTACTTACTCAACTTTTTTTGTAATGCCATGTTTTCTCTATCTATCTCACTCTCTCTCTTTATCTGATTTTTCTCGTTTTCTTCTTCCACTCCATTCCCGCACTCTCTGCTCTATTTCGCTGGGTTCGTATTTGTCAAGCTGCAAGCGTATGCGTGACACGTAGTAAATTAAATGTGAAACTCTGTAGCAGAGTGTAGCTAACTGTAAGTTCAGTTTGAGTGTAAGTGTATGTGTTTGAGTGGCTACAAAGAATGCTCTTCATGCTCTTCAGGCACAGTGTACTCCTTTGTACCCTTCTCCTTGCCCACTTTAAGGGCTATAAATCATCAAAGTTCAACGTTTGCCATTTTGTCGACAATGTAAGAGAGTGGGAGAAAGTAAGAGAGAATAGAAAGAGTGGTGTAAGCGTGTGTGTGTGTGTGCGTTTGTGTTGCATGAGTGTTTGTACCCAAATGTGTTTGCTTTGCAATTTCCTTTTATTTATTTAAAGTTCTTAAGCAAACATTGCGCTTTCCCCATGCCCACGCCCACTCCCTCTCGCACTCTGCTAACATTAAGTTTTCTGCCAAAAAGTTTTCACAAGTAATCTTTTAATTAAGTGCCAACTCTGCGCTCAGACATTTCTCCACTCTCTCTCTCTCTTCAGACATGCAGATACATGGAAAGAACAAACCAAGAGAATTATGAGAGCAACAGGAAGATCCACAAAGGCAGACAAAAAGAGAGAAGGACAGAAAGACAGAAAGAGATGCTGTTAAATGGTCGCAGAAAGCGAATGGTGGAATCCAATTTGATTAATGGACAAAATGCCAGGCTCAATTAGTGGGAGCAGCAAAAGAAAGAGTACGAGTATTAACCATTGGCTTAAAATCAAGAGTGGGCAAAGAGAGGCAGAAGAGGAGAGAGCCCCTAAATAAACAGCAAGAAAATAACAATAACTAATTGCACCACAAACGACAAACGGGAACATTACCAATGAATGGGGGGGTAAACATCATCAGCGACAAAGGAAGGAGAAAAACGAAATGGCGACAAAGAGAACAAAAACAAAAGCAAAATCCATAGAAAACAGCAAACAGCAAACAACGGAAAAAAGCAACGAGCATGAGAAAGAGAACTGCAAATATTTCGCAACTAATAAAAACATTGCGGCGTACTAAATCAAGTGGAAAAGTGTAAAAAAAAAACCCCATTGTAAGGTGAGCGAAGGAGATGGGATGCAGTGGGAGAGGGCGCAGGGAGCAGAAGAAACGCTCGTGAAAAAATGTAGCACAGGAAGAAAATAAATGTGAAATATGGTTAATAGTTACCCCGAGGTGCCACAGAAATAATAGCAGCTGACATTTGACATTAGTTTTCCAGTGCGAAAAGCAAGGTGAGGAAACTGCTTGCTGTTTTCCTTTCGCGCTTAATTAAAGAGATTGTCGGGAATTATAAATTGCGCCACTAAAACAACACTAACGACGCGCTGGATCCGATCCGTCTTCAGCTGCACTTTTGAATTGATTAACGACCTACTCGTGAGGAGGACTGCGTCTGTTCCGATGTACATACATATTTATACAAGGGATGTAGTAACAAAGGGTGAGGTATGCCCAATAAGCGCACTTACGATCGTAGCTTGCAGGCACACAAAATATATGAATGAAGGAGTGGTGTAGGGACTTTTATAAATATACCTTGCTCTTGCTCTTGTTTTGAATTTGTTCTTTCTTGCGATCATTAATTGCCTTTGTCTCTCTCTCTCCCTCTCTCAGATGTGAAGATGCAGCTGATTAAATTTGCAATTGACGCAATGTTTCGATAGTCCGATTCACTAAAAGCATGCAGGAATTTACCAGAGAGGGTGTACTTTACTTATCTAACGATTGAAATTCTTAGCATCACTACAAAATAATGTTAAAATTAATTCTTTATAAAAACTTTATATTTAAGAGCAATGAATCGTTTAATTAGTTCTCGTGTCTCTTGCGGCCCGCATCCCTCACTATTTCTCAACGTCATCAGCTGCTGCACTCTTAGCACTTGCCCTCACCCTCTAACCTTTGACCAACAGCTGCTGTTTCCCTCATTTTTATTTTATTCGCTCTTTCCATTGTTTTTGCTTTTTTCTCAGTGGATCGCATTTCATAGAATTGCAAATTTGAGTACACAGTGTCCCTCTCTATCTCTCTCATTGTTTCTTTTTTTGACCCCCCCCCCACCCCCGGCGCGTAATTGGACTCCACTCTCAATTGGTCTAAAAGCGCCTCTTGAGTTTTCGACCTTAATTGCATTTTGGCAACGTTTTTCGTCCTTGTTTGTGTTTGACCAAAATTGTCTGCCACCCCAAACTGATTGATTGATTGATTGAATGATTGAATGATGGATGGATTGGCTGTTGTCCAAGGGCATAATATTTACATAGATTTAACTAATTGCTGGACAAATGAGAAGAGAATTTTCAGCTGCGAAATGTACAGGAAAATTCAAATTTTCAAATGCTCTTAAGAGCATTTTTGGTGAAAATATTTATTTTGAACTTCAGAGTGCAAACAATTTTCAAACTTTCATGGTATTAGTGTGCAGGATTACAATCCTGAACTTCCTTTCATTTTTGAGACGAGCACAGGAACCATTTCCGGAATTGAAATTAGATCAAAGTCCCAACGACAATCATAATTAAATTTCATTATCAAACGCTTTCAATTAGCAGGAAAAACAGCTCAAAAACATCTACAACAATGGGGGGGAAAATGTCACAGAGCAATACCACTTCTTTAGGTCGAAAGTGCAAACAATGGGTGGAAGAAGAAGAAAACTTGGTCAAAGTTCAGCGATAACTAAGGATACAACAGCTGCCTTTAATTAAAGCGGAAAACTCTTCGCCTTTCGCCACTAAAAAGAGGTGAAGGCCAGCCACTTTTCGAAGATAAACGACACTTTTGACCGAATTTATTTTTGGCCAACTCGAAGTGGACCTCAACCTCAAGTGGCTTTATTTGGGGGGGGGAGGTGCCGAAGGCCTCACAGCACACATTTAAATTTCCTGGCCATGAATAATGGCAAATGTCCAAAAGATGCTGGATATACGAGACGCCATTTATTAGTCCTGAAGGATATGCGCTCAACACAACACTGAAAAAAACCAGTAAAATAATATACGCGGCTATTAACAGAGTATAAAATAACCGAGAGGATTCTACTGCTTATTTTATATCAAGAAATTAAATTTTTTGCCTTTTCTCTTAATTCCACACCTAAAACATACATAACCTATTTCTTTCAGTGTAGAAACTATTGACCAAGTCCCAGGCCTAGAGGGATATGCTTTGCGGCCAAGTTTTGTGGCTGGCTAATTGAGTTAATTGTGTAAAAATTAGGCTCAATGTTCCGAGCCACATTGTCTTGGGGCCATTTACAATGTATTATCTGTCATCGATAATGAGTCGATGGACACAGAGAGAGAGAGAGAAAGGGAGAGACAGAGAGAGATGATTGACCAAGTTCATCATTCAATTATGAGCGGCAATGTCAATTTTTCGTCTTTTCATTTTAAATGGATGAATATTATTTTGAACGGGAGTGTACGCTAAATGATATTTTCCTGTAAACTGACAGCTCCATATATGTATGCTCATAAAGGGGGTTATGGTGCGGTGGGCTGCGGGCTGCCTGCTGCGGTTTAGCTGAATGACAAACGAGACATTGACATGAAAATTCACTTTTGAACGCAGGCCCAGAGATGGATTTCTATACACTTAATATAGCAGCATGTTAATAACCATCCACTGCTGTCAGTTAGTCGCCCACACATTTTGTCAGGAACACACATAACATGAATGACACACGGATATGTATGTATCTACATATATACCAATTTATGAGTACATATGTACATATTTTCGGTAAATTAAAGCCGCACACAGAGCACCATTTAATTTGGAATAAATATTAAGCGAAGGCCTCTTCATTATCGACAAACAAATTGCTGAGTGTAATAATTGATATAAAAACTAAATAAATAAACGAAAATTTAATTACCTGATGGCTATGAGGCCTGGTCGGACGTCTGTTTTAATTGCTATCGACGACAAGTGCGGCCTAAAAATGACAAAAGGGGAAAATTTTCAACAGTATTATTATTTTATCAATTAATAATGGGCCAACAATACAAGTGATTGAATGAATATGCATGAATCGGTGTTTCCCCATACCCAGCTCACACCCGGCCCTCACCCTGGCGTGCTCGTATGTTGGTCCAAGAATATTTACAATTCAATCAGAGGCCGCTACAGTGCAGTGTCAAAACCGCTGCAACAGCTGTGGGAAGAGCAGAGGTAAATGCTGTGGCTGGAACGGAGGCAGCAGCAGCGGCTGTGGCAGAAACAGGAGCTGAGGCTGTGGCAGAAACTGGAGCAGAGGCTGTGAAAGGAACGGGAGCTGGAACAGGAGCTGTGGAAGGAATGGGAGCAGGAGCAGGGGCTGTGGCAGGAACAGGAGCATGAGATAGCAGCAACAGAAACTGAAACACCGCATCCGCAATCACTAAAAATTAATTTCAATTTTATTGCATAAAAAGTGAACCGCAATGGCAACAGCGGCAGCGGCAGCGCAACATTGAAGGAAGGGGAATGCACTCGTACAATGGTTGATGCTGTATGTTGGATTTGGAGAGGGTTTGAGCCGGGTCAGAATGAGAACAAGCCAGAACCGTGTGGGCTATCGGTTACCATAGAAATCTCTTCGAATGAGTTCACGATTATGATACATTTTTGTACATTTTGTGATATTAGCTAGAAGCCTTATTTCCTTAGGTTATAGATAGCAAAGGTTATTTTTCAAACAGATGATCATATCGGGTAGATTTTTGGAACCATCGTAGAAGAAATATATAAATATTAGATACTTAATACATGTAAAGAGCTTTCCTCTATCAAGAATACAGTTTGAAAGAAGCTTCAACTTGGAAGAACTTATCTAGGGAAAGCTGAATTTCCATAAGTATCGTAGGATTATAGTTTGCAGCTTCTAACTTTCGATGCAGTCAGCCGTTCATCATTTAATCTACTTGATTCCGTGCAAGAAAATATCGCTGCCTTCTGACCTTTTTGGCAATCTTAACTCAAACGCAACATACCATAGTATGCTCCCCAAGTACCGGGTATAAAAACAACGCTGAAGCCTGGGCCAAGAGGTCGAGTAAAATATGCAGATCAACTGGGGTCTGTCAAGGGGCGAACAGAGTGGAAAAGTGTTCCGAAGGGAGTGCGAACCCACCCCAGCGTGGTGGGGGTATATTTTCAGCCAAAAGCCAAACATTTATGAAAATGCAAAAGCGTTTTTAAGGTTTACCTCGCAGGTAAATCTGACGCTGCAGTGGCGCCAACTGCAGAACGATATTAATACGAAGCAAAAACTGGCTAAAACTGGCAGCCAAGGGGTTGCTGCATCCCCAAAAAAAAAACAAAAAAAAAAGAAACGAAAACATGAATTGCGGTTTAAGCATTGAATTATGAATATTTCCTTGCCTCGACCCCGACCTGGTTTTCTGTTGATTCCACCTTCTGTTGGTGCGCGTTGCCGCTGCCAGGGGAACATTTATCATCGCGCCAGTCGGAGATTCTGATTAAAAGCGAGAAATGTTTCGCAATAACATCCCCCGAAACCCGTAACCCCCGAAACTCTCGAGTCGACTCATCCTCATCTCCAACTACTGATTCAACAAATGCTAAAATCGCGGCACACAAACTCTACGCAATGCATCAGGTTGCGAGAAGAGGTTGTACGCCCTGCCCCCCGTGGTATTTTCTGGTTTCAGATTATGGAATTTTGTGCATTTCACTTGGTTTTTATTATTTTTTAAACCCCCTGTTGCCAGATTTTGAATGATGTTGAATGATGATCATAATGAGGACGCAAATTCCCATTCAATTTGTAAAGCAATTCATTTGGTTCTTATGCTAAATGGCAATGGTATTATATAAATTAGACAAAAGCCGAAACTTTTCCACCGTAAGCACCAGACGCGATACCCGAGGAGCCCAGGCATTATAATTGGCACAACTTTTGCTCGGTTAGCATGAAAACTCATTTATTTCAGCGCAATCAACATACTATACCCAGAGAAAAGCAGACAGACGGCAGGACGATGGGAGGGAAGAACAGCGGAAAGACAGATATCCAGACGGACGAAACGGACCCGAAGAGTGGAAGTTATAGCAATTAGCGGACTCGAGTGAATAGAGCCAAAAGGAATTAGCCTGGCAACCAGACCCAGACGCAGCTGTAGCCTAGCAGCGGCTCGGAACACAGAGCACAATGCCAGTGCCACAGTGGCAGTGGCACAACCGCGGCTTGAAAATTGGAGCAGCAAAAGGCAGCCACAAATGCGCTCACGATGATACTCATAAGCAGGCACGAGTGTGTGGCATGAATGGAAGGTTAGCTTGTACAAGTACAAGTACAGTCTCGACATTAGCCTTCATGCCACAACATGTGTAGATCTATAGATTTTGTATGTGATTAACAAGTGTAGAGTGTGTGCTTGAGGTGGTGCAGTGCGTGTCCTTCGGCTGCTGAAAGACTGAGTCTTTGACTAAAAATGAAGAGCATTCCCCAATTCAAATGATAGTATTTTGCTTGAGTTATCGAATGACAATGATACTTTGGAAGGGGGCACTTTAACGTCAAGTACATACAGTTTCAACATTAGCCTTGATTATATTCTAAATATAATATTCTTTAAAACTGTACCCCAAACAGACGTGACTGCCTTTTGTAAAATCCATAAAGATTTATGGTTTCTTTTTTGACAATACAAATTGGAGGACTAAAGTACTTCTAATCTTGCAGAAACCATCATTAATTAACCTTTATTAAGGTGAACGAAAAAATCATTAGCTTAATTTCCTGTTTGCTTCATAAATTTAAACGTGCAACATGCCCCAGCTGCCGAAATCCATCATTACCAGCGATGACCGGGTGAACGGGTTCCCAGACCCTGCCAAAAGTAGACAACACTTTTTCCACCGTATTCATAATATATTCAGAAATAAACTTTGTGTTTATATTGATTTATTGAATTTTGTCACTTTTCAGCCGCTGACGGGGCGAACCATTCATTAAACTCATTAAGTGCCATTCATTTATTCTCTTTACGGTTGGACAAGCCAAACCAAAATTTCACTCGTTTTTCCCTTGTCCTTTGTGTATTTTGCGCTGACTTTTTTTCGTTGGTTTTCCGAAAAATTTAAACATTTAATTAAGTCAGCAGACAGCGAAATAATTTATACAATTTATGCGCGACACACATTTGCATAATGCAGCGAAACAAATCACAAATCAAATGTTTATTAATGCATAGACGCCCCCATATTCCCTCGGAAAAACCCCACAGCTTCAGTCCACATATCCTTTTAGCATCCCCCACCACCCCACTCCATTCCACACATCCTCTTAAAAACCGCGCTTTGCCAACATTATTGCAATCCATATCAATATCATTTTTGCATTTTAGACGCGCTTGAATGGTTTTGTCCTCATAAATTATGGGAAAACAACTCAATCAAAAATCGAAACAAAAGCAGAGGAAAAACCAGTGGAAAACCGGCGAAAATAGAAACAAATGAATTAGCCATATCTATGGTGGCCCTGACACAGCGCCTATGTGTGTGAGTGACGGCGTGATAACGCGTTATTACACTATAAAATCATTAATATGGCGGCTCTAATGGCGCTGATATGTAAATGTAGAACTCCCGTCTCCCGTCACGCAAAGCGCTTGTAAAAATATACATATATGTATATGTATTTACGCTCCCATATAGACAAGGAGCGCAGAAATGTGGCATTAGCTGACAGTCTTGGGCAACGCCTACCATTTGCAGCCATTACCAAACACTCTGCCCATAAACTGACTTACAAACAGAGCCACAGAGTGAGATGGAGAGAAAGACAGTTCCAGGACATGAGTGCCGCCAAGGCAACGGAATCTATTAGTTTGTCGAGGAATGGCTAAAATTTCAGGAGCACTCAGGGAACTGCCTGGGAACAGAGACAATTCCGCAAATTTGATATGCGCAATTTGTTAGCAAATGAGGAGAGCACAGAGACACTCAAATCGACTCTGGAGTAGAGGTAAGAAAAGACAGAGACATCGGCATCGACGCGAACAATGATCCAATGGCATCTATGTAGATCTATGTAGCTGTTGAATAGGTATAGCTGATATTACACCGACTAAATGTCTTCTGAATTTCTAGTTTTATCATACAACAAAAATTCACATCCCACAGACATACGGTTTTGCTATAGAAACATTGTTGAAAAACGTCATGTGTCATCACAAATGATCGGTGGAAAACGTATCGTGTGAGCAAATCTTAAAGGAGAGAGACTCCACGGTACACCGTAGCTGTGACAAAGGAGTGGTTCATATAACTACCGCCCCTGGCAACCTGTTGCCGCTTACGCACTTTTTATGACTCCCCCAAGCAGCGGGCGGTGGTGGTGGTTGCGTGCTTCTGATTCTGTTTCCGCCACAATCACCTTATACCCCCCATGCCTCACAGCCACCACAAAGTCGTCGCCATAAAACGTAATATGCCACATGACTCGCTGATGGAAAACACAACCATTTCTACAGAAAATTGTATAACGTGTAGCTGCAGTATTGAGGCTGAACAAATTCTTCCTTCAATGCATCCTAAGTTTTCTCCGATTAAATCTCGTGTTTGAGCCAACAATTTGCGTTTGGTTTATTCTTCTTTTGCACTGAATTTCTGATTTCCTGAAATTGCCAACAAGATATGCAAGAACTCGTTGGCCCCGCGATGGGGAAACTTGTAGTTTAAACTTGGGCAAATCTCGGCACAAGACAAAAGTAGTCAACTCTCGACTTGCAAAGTTTCCTCCTGGTCAGCCGATTGCATTTGGCCAAGAGCAGCATCAGGCAGCAGCAGAAGAAACAACAAAAACTGCAATTGAATTTTATAACAAACAATTTTACGCTTTAAGCACACTAGAATTTGCTTTTGTTGTAGCTACCGATGAGGCAGCCAGCAGCCAGTGCTGTGAAGTGAAGTGCTCTCCGGCTCGAACCAGGTCTCGGACTATGCTTTCGGTCTCCGGACTGCAGACTGCAGACTGCGGATTGCCTCATTGACTTTGCCTTTGGCCAAAGCAATTTTCTACTACTTTTTTTTCTTCTTCTATTTATCGTTATTTACCATTAGCTGCCGCCCCCCCTCTCTCTAGGACCGGGAATGCCTGTAACGACCACAATAAGCATTTCCTTCTCTTATTTTTATCCTCTTTCTACCTCTTTTTTTCGGCTGCTCTGTGGGTAATCGTTGCACAAAGTTTCAAAAAAAAAAAAAGAAAAAAAAAAGAGAAATACGAACAAAATTGAAAACAAACCACTACGAATGATTGAGTTGCATAAGCACAAAACTTATACAAATCGAATGGCTCTTAATTAAATGAACTTTTTGCTCATATTCTCGGTTTTGCTTATCAAAAGTCAAAGGGCTTAATAGAAATTGTGGTAATCTAAAGGAAGTCCTTGATTAAGATATTCGTTCTTGTGTGGGTTTTCGATAAATTTTTGTTTGGATTCATATCGAGAGGACTGCATATATATTGCACATTTACTCCTCAAATCAAACAATATCAGTGCAAAATGTTTCAGAAATATGCACATACCTTTACAAATAATATATTCATCTTTAAAAGTTAGTCAAACAAATTTTACAAATAATTTTTACAAGGTTACAACCTCTTTTAGGCTAAATTATTTCTCAGTTGGGTATTATTTAGGCTCTAAACTAATTTACTTTTACATACATGTATATACTCGCACTTGTATTTAATTTTATCTGCAGACTTATCACATTAGCATTTCTTATAGGCAGAGTCCCTGCCCGGAGATTCATGAGAAAGTTGTTATGCCCACGCCTCAGACTGGGTCTCAGGTCTGACCTCCATCACCGTTCTCAATCCCAGACTCAGCTTCCATCTCCACTCTCAAGCCCAGACTCTGCCTCCAGTCTCCGCCTCAATCTCATCTCCATTCCCCAGCCTAGAGCCATTCCATGCCCAAGTGTATAATTATTCTATCTGTCGCATATGCATGAGATCAGCTATAAGACCGAGGGGCCTTACTCTCTCCCATCTTTATCATTCCTTGCCCTTGCTTCTTCGGTATGTATATATTCATATGCGTATGCCCAAGAACTTCCCCACATCTCTCTTACCATGGCTTCCCTGCTTCATTAGCAACTTTGTGCGTATTCATTAGGCAGCAACAGCAGAGCAGCCTCAGCAGCAGAAGGAGCAACAGCAACAAGAGCCAGCTCCCTCATGCCACCAGCAGAGGCGCACAGCTGCGACTGGTTGATAAAAGATTTATGCGAGCACTGATAACCCGACAAAACGCCCACATCCATAGACATCCATGCCAACCGCCTTGTATAAATAAACCAAACAAAAAAAAAACAGCAAAAACCAGAAAACCAAAATTTCTGTTGGAACAAGTCTCAAGAATGGCTAAAAAAGAGAGTAATGCGATGATATTTAAGAAAGGAAAAATATTTTTGCGTTGACGAAGTTTTCGATACTCTGAAAGATGCAATGTTTTCACGAAAGATATAAGATATACATAATATAAGATAATAATATAACATAATATAATATAATATAATATAATATAATATATAGTGCAACAGTAAGTCCAAAACTATCTACGTTTAGTTAGGAACTAGTTATGACATAAAGAACCATAAAATCTAGTATGTAGATACATCAAGAATGTATAAACTTTACGCAGTCACAGATTTTCGCTTTTCTGCGTTCGCAAAAATGTAAGAAAAAGCTAAAACTCCTGCTGTAAGGGTATTAAACAAATATTAAAAAAGTGGAAAATAAAATACAAAAATTAAAGCACACAAAAATGGCAGCTGCTTGATTTGGCATTCAGCACCAAAAGCGTCTGTGCCACGAGAGACAGATGGGGCAGGGCAAGGCAGGGCGCTTCTCCATCCAGAAGGATGTCTGTCTCGAAGAGGGCTGGCGGACTGTTGCACTGCCCCTCGGTTCCCTCTCGAAAACCACAACTTGTTTCAGGAAATGTTTTTGGCAAAATGTTTGGTAACTCGATGGCAGGCGGCTCTCTCACATGTTCATAAATTAAAATACCGCAAATCAAATTCACATAAGGCTTCAAAACACTCAAACGCCTGGGCTCGAAGCGCCACATAGGCTGACTGACAGTCAGAGGGGGCAGATCGGTGGAGGGGAAGAGCAGGGTTTGGGGCACGGCCCGAGGCAATCCTTGAACATTGTCTAAACCGAAAAACCCAAAAACTGGCGCGCCGCTGCATGTTAAATTATGTTCACACTTTTGTGGGCTCCACTGCCGGAATCGGACCCCTTGGACCCCCGTACTCCAAGCCCGGGCACGGCTCCCCACTTGAGTGGAGTGTCCATATGGGTGGGCGTGGCCCAGTGGATGGGTAGATGGGTGAGTGGTTCGGTTTGCATGTGCGGTTTTTATGCTGGCCAACCACTTAATCTCCTTTTCGGTTCCGGAGGCTCCTCGGCCCCCATTGAGGTTGGCGCCGCTGTCTTTCTTCGTTTTTCCAAGTGAAATTTATTATATTTTAATCACTCCCCGGGGACCTGTTGTAGACGTTAAAGTGTATTCGCTTCCATTCTCTTTACCATCTTTACAGAATTTTTAAGGGAATCCATATTAACGAAATTGCCAACGCTCAAAGAACAGAGTGTTTTCTTTAAATTGCTTCAAAATGTTTCACGATTCGTTTTTTACCGACGGCCTTTTACCGTTGATAGCTTTTGCCATTCACACTATTCGCGTTGGCTAACCGTTGATAAATTTTGCCATTCCCACATCTTACTTTAGTTCTCTTTTGCGTACAAGTGTGAATGGTTCTATTTCACCGATGGAATATTTCATCCCCTTCCCAATCGTTGAGATGCATTAGCGTATCGTGTAAGGAAACATCTTTAGGGCAACACCCACCAGCCCCATCTCCCAGTAATATTTCTTGTGTTCCGCTTGTGCTCTCCATCCTTCACTCCTTTTTCTTTTTCGGGGTGTTTATTGCGTATACGCAGCGTTTTCTCTCCAGCCCCCAAGGCCGTGTGCCGCACTTAATCATTTTGATTGTCGTAAATGGCGCATTTTTAGTGCGTCGCAGCTCGTTTCTGTTTCTTGTTTCTTGTTTCTCATTTCTGTTTCTCTTTCTGGTTTTGTGTGGTTTTCGGGCCAAAAAGGAAACTGTTTCGGCTCATTAGTGATTAATTTATTTACTCTGGCCATTACTTAAGTTATTATTATATGATTAAGCGAGAAAGAGTATGAACAGCTCGTTTATTATGCATCAGCAGAAATGCTGAATCGAATAGGGCCCGAGAGTCAAGGCTTAGCTCGACTGTCAAGTACAGTGAACATCGATCGACTTGGACAGCTATTAGACATAATCACGAGCGATTCATACACACAGATATGGGGATATGTGCGCAGAGAGAGAGAGAGAGAGAGAGAGAGAGGAAGAGTGTAAAAGGAGCTGGAGATGAATGCATGTGGGGCTGTGTCCTTGCATGCCTTAGCAGTCTGGCAGACAGGCAACTTCCGCACAAGAAAAAGAACGAAAATCACGGCCGAGCACATACACACTCGCTCTCTCAGAGAAAAAAAAAAGACGCCCGTCAAGCCACTGGGATATATTGATTTTCGGCTTTTTAGGGGCTGCCCTATACTTGGGAAGAACGTGAACAAAGACAAAAATCAAAGCCGCATGCAAAACGCAGCCTGGGGCCCCAAGTCGTTCTCCTTCATCTACAGCCGCCTCATCCTCTCCATCAGATACACTCCTCTGCCAGAGCGTTAACGAGCAGTTTTCAGGCTCAAGGAGCGCATAGCCACAGACTTTGGGGTTGAGGCGGAGAGGGACCTCTTAAATGGCTGGCCAAATACGAGTGCGAGACCGAGTACCCCCTGAAAAAACTTAAATTTAGACACACAACTTGGCCAACTGTTCGGGCCTGACCCCTCATATATCAGCGGCACTTGTTGGCCAGGTTTTTTCACCGGCAGTTTTTTCAGCAGTCACGGCTCTTTTTTCTGCTCTATGCAAAGGTGTTACAGTTTTGAGCCAAAGTTTGCAGTTAGAACCAGCAAAAAAATAAGCCTAAGGTTGGCTACTGTTGAACAGCTTTAACAGTTGATCGGATATAGGCATAACCGTTTGTCAATTTGTCTGTTAGGATTTTTTTAGTAGGAATTAAGAGTTAGGGAGCTCCCTAAATTACCGCATCATATACATGCGTAACTGGTCATAGGCCATAGGTCTACAAAATTATATAGAATACCCTCCAGGACATATGTCCCTCTCTATAACTGCACCATTTTTCAGGCAAATTGGAAAAAAGCGTAGCTCCCATAGCATTCATCACGCCAAAAGGATATCTAAAGCTTCGGTTCGTTGGGTCGTATCCTTCATTTCCTAGTTTTTTATGTGTTGTTGTGTTGCCAGCAGTTTGGAAATGTCGTAACGGGCAGCCAAAGCGTAGCCACAAAGCGAAAAATAACATTGCGCCGGCACTCAGAGCATGGGTTCTATGTGGGACTGGGGCGCATGCCACATGATGCACGTTGACTTTGACGGCTCGCTGCTCGCTGCACGGTAGTGCCCCCTCCATAGCCTGCCACATGCAACGAGCTACGGGGGCCACAATGTGAGCTGCATGGTTCGGCGGCGCTTTGCGGTGGGCCGTGCAAAAAAAGTGCCGAACAATTCTATTGATTGACAGTTTGGGCAAAACGCACAAAACAAAAGGAAAAACACGGTTCGTGTCGCTGTAACTCTATGTGTGTGTATGTGCGGCTGTATCTACTATATATGTATACATATGTGTGTGTGTATCTCCAAGTATCTATATGCATATGTGTTCATATGTATCTTTGTGCCTGTGTTAGGGCCGAAAAGTGTAGAGCCGCAGGCGTTACCGTTGCGGATGTGCGCTGAAAAACGTTGCCAGCAAACGTGAAAAAAGGGCTTCCTCTTCCTCTGCCCTGTCTCCCTGCCACCGCCAGAACAATGATTTGTAATGCAGAAAGGTGCAACGCCTGGCCAGAGGCGCTGACTACAGATGCCACGGGGAGGAATGTGGGAAGTTGCCACATTCAATGGTTAAACGCGGAAAATTCTTTAAATTGTGGCCCAACAAATTGGCCGTGCGTGATTCCCAGAGACCAAAACTATTTCCTGGTTGCCCGCTTGATTGATTCCCTAGAATTTTGCACCTGCCATTAATCACAATTAATGCTGTAGAGAGTCCCCAAATGACAGACTCTATATATATAGTACATATATTTGTATGGCACTTGTACAATCATTTATTTATTTTTATTATGCAAATTAATTTTAATTGCTTAACAAGTGGCGGCAATTGGTCGACAAATATGAATCCAAGGGTCCTGAAGCCCTCCTCCTGGTTCTGTTTCCCCTAATGGTGCCCCATTGGGGGCTGCCACAAATTATCTATGCCAGCACAGACATTGCCGGTCCTGCCCAGGGCTCAAAAAATAACTAATGTCAGCCAAGCGCAAATTGCTTTATTAAATAAAGTTCAGCCAAAATAGGCAAGCCAGAAAAAAGAAGAAAACACACGCTCACACATACTCATATACCCGAAAAGTGTGTCCTGGAGTGACGGTCAGCAGTCCCCAGGCGGCCCAAAAGAATCACAGTAAATTGTACAATGTGGCCAGTGTCAGCCACGTCTAATCATTGTGCACACACTCCAGCTGAGTTTCCCAGAGATGAGAATGAGAATGCGGATGAGGTTGAGGATGAGGATGTGGCTGTAGAGTGGCCGGAGCAACAACCACAACAACCAGTGGCGACTAAGGACACAAAAGGGCTGTGGCTGTGTGTGTGTGTGTGTGTGTGTGTGGGTAAGGACATGGCTATGCAGCCACAAGGACTGAAAGTATTTTTAGCTAATATCAATTTTTCATAGTTCAAAGATTTTTGCACACAGCCAGCCCACAAAGGACTGGAATCATAGACAGCGACGGAGACAAAGAAGGTTGTGTGGTTATTGAGGCAATATGAAATTTGCTGGTTTTTCCCGATTATAAACGATCCTCTGCAGTGGGTACTGGCCTCACCCACACACACATTTGGAGCATACATTTCGATATATTTTTTATATACATTTGAAATGGAGAAAGCTTTTGCTACCAATTTGATTTGTATTTATTTACTGTACGTACTCTTATATTGCGTATACGTAGTGCTGTCCTGGCTGCAGTGCAGGTCCTATATTTGGTTGCCTGTCAGGCTGCAAGTGATAATTTATGGCCAATACACGGCAGCAGGGCAACCAATTCAATTTTCACACAGCCGCCACAGTGGGGTCTGGCCAGAGACAGAAAAGGGATCCTTGGAGTCGGTTTCCATTAGCTGTAAGCCTTCTTTTCAGTCAGGGTGGACACAGGCATGAAAATCCGTTTAAGGAATCATTTACATGGGTTTAATGGAATACCTGAATGTTCACTGTACTCTTCTTACAGCGAAAACCGGCTTGAAGAGCTGTTCCAGGACTCTTGTAGATCCACTGAAATGGGTTCCCATATTCCATTCCCATTCATTTTCTCTTCTTTTTCAACGATTGCATCTCCTATTCTTTCTTTCCAAGAGACAATTTCAAAACATGTTTATCGCAAATCTGGCTACAGGCTAAACAGATATGCCAGGACTCCATCCGGGATCCCTAGGAAGCCTTTTGTGGTGAAAACCACAGAAAGTTCACTGTACTCCACATTTTCTGCATTTCAGGTTTGTTCCTGCACCATTTCTTCCATTCCAAGTGACAATTTCAATGTATGCTCATCGTAAATTCACGCCAGGCGTTATCGACACCACACCGTTGTTGCATGGCGGCAGCATTCGTTGTTGCTGCTGTTGCAAGACGCTCGGTCTCGGTGTGTGTCACTCTCGCTTCAGGGCGACTTGCAGCTGCATTGTTTATGTGCTCTGGCCCGGCTGAAAATCGTGTAAATTTTGTGCCCCCTCCCTGCACCTCATCTAATGGCAAATTTATTTGGTACGTAAACCGTTCTTTTTTTCGGGTAGAGGAGGCACAATCTGCTTTTGGCTCTGGTATTGTCTGTTCGAGCAGATTGGAGTTCTCTTCGTGTAGTACGAGTAGAGTCAACTTGGATTGCCTGTAATTTCTGCCATGGTAAAATTGAATTTCCCAAAGTAAAGCCTCAGAATGGGAAGGCTTTCGAGTGGCCGAAATAATGCATGGGATGGGGGAAGGAGAAAGAGCACACATCAGGATTGCAACTTGCTCCAACAGGTTGGGTATCGATGTACGGAATGAATGACTGACTTAACAACTGACTGACTAACTTACTGGCTTATTGTCTATCTTTCAGATGGTTTGTTTGACTGTTTTGGCAGGATTTTGGTTTACGAAATGTGTGCATTACGAATGGAATTTCTTGCTATGTCCTGACAGAGGGGTTCTTTAATTTTGACAAGAAGTTGACATCTTAGAGAATGAAATACATTCATACATACATATATTATACGTCTTAAAGTCCCTCACATGTAAATTGGATTAAAATCCGATCAATTTATCATATTTCTGCCATTAGGAAAATGCATTTTCTAGAGTATCTCAATATTCGGTCCTAAGAGTAACATTTTCTTCCTATTTTGCAGTTTAATTGCACAAATCCATTACGCATACGCAGCGTTGCCTCATGGAAAATTGCCAAACAAAGACAGGAAGAGCCAGGGGAAGAGTGAGGGAGAAAGACAGAGTGGGAAAGCAAGCAACAAAATTAATTTTTCTCAGCCGCAAAATTGAAACCGAACAGCGTCGAAGCGCGTCGGCAAATTTACACACCATTAAGTAGTTTACAAACACATGCAGCCCAGAGGAGCCCGGAGGATGGTAGTGGATAGGAGGGTAGTATGGTAGTATGGTGCACGGATAGAAAAGGTGTGTGCCAGGCAATAAATGCGAGAGGAAGGACTACTAACCCATACTCTGGCAGAGATCCACATGGGTAGTCATTGTAATTTGATATTATGCTGCGAAATGGCGGCATGTGTTGCCTCCGCACACAATGGCAATCCATTGGAAAGGATGAGGCCACAAGGAGCTGATAGCTGAGGGAAATATAATAAAATAAAACTCAATATCCGAGCAGCAGCAACAGCAAGAGAGGAAGATAGAGAGGGGCCCTGAACTATTCAATTCGTTCATTTCATTAAGTTTCTTGTCGCACTCTCAAGCACTTGACGTTGACAACGTGGCGTATGCGGAATGTAAGGGAGGGTGTGCCCATGTTTATCAGGCCGCATAACGATGTGTCACTTGTGCGTGGTGCTCTGAATAGAACCAGAGAACCCGAGATCCAGAGACCTATAGCTGTAGCTGATGCTGAAGCTTGGAGCTTGGGTGTGCTGCATATTGATATGCTAATCGAGCTGGCAACAAAAGCCCTATGTGTCCGGGCACCAAACGTGACTCCTGGCCTCCTGCATGTGGGTTGAACCATGTGGCTGTGCGATGGTAGTGTTTGCCTGCCTAATGGCATAAAGACAAAAGCATGCCGCACACACAGAAACACACTGACACATTCAGATGGCAAAAACGCCGAGCGTGATGTCCGTGTCTGGCTCTGTCTCTCTCTGTCTCTTTGTCTGTGTTCTGGAGGTGGGCAAGCGCTATTAAGCGCATTATTTAGCTGCGGACACCCCAGAGCAACACCCACTACAATCCACAATGGCGGACAACACGGAGACGACGGAGGCAACAACTGAACAACTGTGTAGATAAGCACTTTTGACGATGTAATGGGTCCGCTGACCACTTTGTATCCTTGTGTAACCATATGCTCGGTCCACTCCACTCTTCTACACCCTTCTCTCTCTCTCGGTCATATTCAGAGGGCTCTTAAGTGCACGAGGTAAAGCCACATAAGCGGCAACACCTAAGCAAAACACGCAAACAAAAACCCCAGTCAACGGCCAGGCCAAGTGCTTGTTGTCCCAGCTAATAGCGCGCGACTTTGTCCCATTGATTTTGGGCCAATCTACACCTGGCTTAGGCCTCCTTTCGAGGAATATGGTTGGGATGCAGGCAAGTGCGGGTGGATTGCGATAGTTTGCTCGTGGTTAAAGGTCCTTCTCTAAAGGAGAATTTGTTATTTTCTTGGCAGAGGCAGCTAAAACGTCATGTTTTCCTGTTTGAATACTTTGAACCTTTCAAAAATTCCACTGTATTCCTTACGGATTAGTGAACAAAAGAATAGTTCTCCTTGGCAGTTATCCCAAAGTCAAAAAACCCACTAAAACGTTCCTGGGATTAGAGATTGCCTCGTCATAAAATTTGGGCCACCCAAGGAAATGCAATTTCGGTTGGCTGTTCAAAGGAAGAAACGCGTATTACTCAAAAAGGAATTAACTGTCCTGCCCGTATCCAGGCTCCAAAAGATGCAAAGGCGCACATCACAAAGTATTCAGATGGCCAGGGTCCCGGGGAAGATGAGCTCACGTTAATCCTTAAATCTGCCCAAGTGCTGCCTTCCCCCAAAACAAAAAAAAAAAACAACACCGGCAGTACACACACCCACACATACAGAAATTCTAGGAATGGAAGTGGGTGGGGGGAGTGGAGCCATGGAATTACGCACTTTCTGTATATGGTAAGATGGTACATGGCTGCGTATACGCAATATGGCTCCACTTTCGTTTTAATATGAATGCTAATAGGCTAAGTCGGGATTTCTGGACTCTCTCTCCACCAGTCCTTTCCCTATGGCTCTCTATGGCTGTGAATGCCTCTCCATCTACTTGAAATGTAATTTTCCCACAATTTTTGTTCACTTTACGCACGGGCCCGGCCCAGACAATGGCACAGGGACCGAATGAAAGGCACGGCATGAAGGGAACAGGAACGGCAATGGCCACGCCACACTTGGCAATATGCTGCAGAAAGCGGCAACACTGGCAATACACAATAGCCAAGCCATTTTTATCGCCTTCTATGGGCCAGGGCTTATGTTCCGCCGTTAACCAGAGAGAAGATGAAGCCGGAGAACGAGAATCAGCCTCCCCTTCTGCGGCACTGGTCCTTTGCCATTTAATATGACTTTACTAACCAAAAAAAAAAAACTGAAACGAAAATGGAAGTAAGAAATCTATCTCATATTATGCAAACGTCTAAGGAGGAGGCAGTGACCTCCAATGACCCAATGGGAACGTATATATGTACATATATACTCGTACTTATTTCTTTGTATGAGACATCCTTTGTCGTTAACAAGCTTGCACTCTAATTTAGCAGATTCTTGGTCTGCTTTTGCCCCATTGTAGGAGCCTCTCCTGCAGGATGTTTATCCCGAAATTTACGCCATATTCCATGCTACTATAATTGGCTGTTTGGCTGCGTTAAGATTGTGCTTCAATTTCAGATAGGTGACATTTCGTTGCATTTTAATGAGCTTCATTCCGCGTCGCCTTCGCATTCGATGCCATTCCGTCAGCAGCTTATCGACTTATCTGCGAACCTGGTAATTGTGTGCTAAATTTAATGCTGACGCTGGTGGTACACACAGAGGATGTGTATCCCCCATAAAACGCTGTCTAAAATCTGTCTAAGCAGCAGGTTTTATGAATGCATGGAATATGTATGGCCTAATCAAACTCAATGCCAGTCAAATGTGTCTAAATAATTCAAGTGTTTCGAATAAACACATTTAACAGGTCGCCTGCCAGCCAACAGAGCCAGAGCCACTTTTGTGCAAACAAAAGCTGCAAACGAGTAAGTAAGGATAACGAATGCTAATATACCCCTTGCTGATCGAACTTTCAGAAGAGAAGACACACAAATTTGAGTCAACTTAAGCCTTGACTGATTAAAACATACTAGCATGAAGCGGCCAACTTTTGATTGGATTACTTATCTTTTTTTTCTTCGGCAGCTACAAGAATTTTAAAATGATTTTATTATGATCGAATGTTTCTAGAGCTCGTTAAACTGAAATTGGAACTTGATTAAGCTTGATTTTTATTATAACCTGACAAATTTGTATGACAAGAAATTTTTTTTCGTCCCATGGCATCTTCAAATATATGATGTACGAGTAGTGAAAAGATCTAGGTCCTGCCAACTGCAACAAAGTGATGGTTCTGTTCAAATTTTAAATTTGCATATCTTAAAAACTAAAAAACTACATCTGTAGTTATAGCAGCATCGCCCCATATGCTAATGCTGCTTAAGAATTTATACACAATATTTTACATGTCAAAAAAGTCTTCTTTCTTTGACTTTTCAAATATCTGCTAACAAAATCGTAACACCCTATTCAAGGGTATACAAACACAAACGCCAAAAGACCGCATAAATGATGCAAAGTATTCTTTTTCTTTTTTTAGCTGCTCTTGCTGCTAGGTGCTACCCCCACTCTCGCTGCTCCTTTTCTGCCTTCGTACCTGAAACAAGTTTAAACAAAAATCTCTTGTTTCGGGGTAATGAAACTGCAAGGAGCAGGCGGCATGCGGCATGCGGAAGCAAGGACACGGCCCAAAAGGGCAGGAAAGCAAAAGAAACAGAAAGGGAAAAACCAGCCGCCTGCTACACCTGCTGACAAAGACATTTACTCAAAAAGTTTTTGCCGGCGCATGGCGCAAAATAAAAGGCACAACAAGGTATGTGGCAACAACAAGAGCAACAGCAAACAGCAGCAGCAGCAACAGCAAAAACAACAACAGCAGTAGAAGAAGGAGCTACAAACTGGGGCACGACAAGCATTTCTGGCAAAACGCCCGCGCCCATTAAGGGAGCCCACAAAGGGCGCGTTTTTCATTACCATCGATGGGTGGTTGGGCCTTTGGGGCTTGCACGGCGGGTGTAAGGGTCTTAAAAATGCCAACAAAAGTCAAGGATACTGTCAAAAACTGCTGGCGGGCATTTCCTCACTTTCCATTTCACTTGTTGTCCCCTAGCCCCCACCACCACCGCTCAATCGCTTCGTCCGCTTCGACTGTTGACTGTTTCTGTCTTGTGCTTTCCCTTCCCCCAGCGCTTTTCTGGCTTTTTTTTGTATTTAATTATTTTGGTTCCTGCGGGCGAATACCCCTTACCGAAAATAAAGTCAACCGACAGCCAAAAAAAAAAGAAAGATATGGAAAGTGTTGCCATTTTTATTTGTACTCCTTTTTTATTGCCGACTTTGAAATGAACAACAAACGGAATCCTTCGGGTCTGCATTCGGGATATATGTATTTGTATTTATAATATTTATATACATAGCACACTCCATTAGATATCGTATTTGTTTGCATAATTAAATCGACCTTAATCAGAACTATTCGTTTATTTTATTTGCTTTTGGTTTGTGTCTGAGACAATTAGGAAATGCCACACAAATGAAAAGGCAGATGGAGGCAGGGAAGTGGATTGTTGTCCCCAACAGGTGAGTGGATTGTAAATGTAAATGATATTTAAATAATATAGTAAATATTTATGGGGAAGAGCCGGCGTCAGACTGCAGCTTCATTACCCGATAATAAATTACATTTTGAATAATTTTTTAGCTGGGAGAATAAAATCGTTAGAAAATTGGGAAAAATACACATACATATTTGTAGTAGTTTCCTTCTCAGAAAATGCTTCAATAACTTCCATTGTTGATTTTATAAATCTCTTAATAACAAGAAAGCCTGCTTTCTTGCCTTGCATTCAAAGGGAAAATCATAAAATTAAATTAAATTTGAGGAAAATATTTTAGTGATGAATTATTGTTTCCATAGACCATCGAAAAATGTTACAATAATTTTAAATTCTAATTTTATAAGTCTCTTAAGAACCAAAACAATTTACTTATGTAAAACAATGCTGATTTTAGTTACAAAATCAAATGAAAAGTGAAATAAATCGATGAAATTTGGAAAACAAACAAAAAAAATCCCTTCAAAATATAGCATCTTAGTTTTCCCTTAAAACAATCAGAAACAATTCTATTAGTTTATTTTATTAGAGTCTGAAAATTTCTTCAAACCACAATATCAAGAAAATTTTAAATAAATATTGAATGTAATGTTATTTTCAGTTAGAAAATCAAATATAAGTCTTACCAAATATTTTTTGGGGAAAAAAAACATTAAATGCTTGAACAATTTTTTTGGTGATTTCATGAGAAACTACAAAACGAACTATTCAGAATAATTTACTTCATACCCGACTAGATGAAACATTGGTTTCTTTTCATTTACTAAATAAAATTATTTTGCCTTGTTTTGATTTCAAACTAGTATTCTCAACTTCAATCGATTCACATCTACACATAAATTTGTTATGACTTTTCCACAGACAATTTTAATATCCATTCAGACTGTCAGCTATTCAAATGATACGAGTATCTGCAAAACTGATGGACAGACTTTCCCCCCACCTGCCAAGAGCCATCAAGAATTCTGTAAATATATTCCAGCCACAAATGTCAACTAGAATGCTCGAACGCTCCACTCAAATATTTGTGAAGTGGAGCGCTTGATGCATTTTCCATAAACAACATTTTGTAAAATGCATGTTTCATGCTGTCTAATGGTTAATTAATATATTTTTAATTTGGCAATGGAATCCTATTTCACAGGAAATTCACAAAGAGTGCACTTTATGCAATTTATTATTTTTGAACTAATCAACACGTGAGGGGTGACGGGGAACATATTTGTGTGGCCGTTGCAGGACCTACTCTCGCTCTCTCTTTACTATGGCTAATGAGTCCTCGTACACTCCTGGTCAGTGCCATAACAACAGCTTACAATTTAAGCTAATTACGTGGTGCACGTGAGGCTATGATTTAGCGTTTAGCATTGCAATTAAGCCGACAGCTGGCCAAGAGAAAGAGGGTGGCCCTGGCACTGGCTCTGGACCCGAGCCAGAGCATGGCTTTTGGAAGGTACCTCCCCCACTAAGCTTATCATATCAGAAGCAGCACGCAAACGTCGGCCCGGTAATGGACAAAGGGCCACAATAAAAACTGCGAACAAAACAAATGCCTCAAATAAAAGCCAATGGCCGTTGACAGGAGGGCGAAGGCCAGCTAAAAAGCCAAACAAAAATTAACAGGTGAAATTGGAAGAATAGCGACCACAAGATACCCTATCAGATTATTGATTATTTCGATTTGACTTTCTCTGAGAATTCATACACTTTATAGGAAACTATATCTTCTGAAGATATAACTAGAAACAAATACTACTAACTTTATGTATGTATATTTCTACCAAATTTGGGTTTCACATCTTTTAAATTGTCTATGCCACAACAAATAAAATAAATATTAATAATAAATAAATAAAGAAATAAATAAAAAATGGAGTGGAATTCTGTATAACTATTTTAAGCAAACATTTTTTCTCTTAGTCTTATTTTTTCATATCAAATTTAATGAATCGAAACGATTATAAAGCCCTATCTCAACCTTTCGTTCTCTTACCAGAAATCGATTCCCTCTACTTACAACAAACATCTACTTGAATACAGTACACCCCTATGTAACGAGTATAAGAAACTAAAAAAATATATATACCAATCCAAGGATAACCAACACTCTAATGCGTGTGCGGCAGGCGTTAGTGGGTTAAGTTATGGCCCCATGACCGCAACGAAATGTGAAGCGACGGTGGTGGATATGGTTAAATAGTAGGATGGTTGAATGGTTAGATGGTTGGCCAGTGGGCATGGCCAGAAAGAGAGCGATAGAGAGAGAGAGAGAGAGAAGTGCAACAATTAAATTTAATTACCAATGTCATAAATATGTCATGAAATACGAAAACCACACACCATACCTTCTGCCCTTCCCTGCCCTGCCCTGCCTTTGCCTGCCCTGCCTTTCGCTGCCCAAAGCCGGATCCAGATGCAATTGCAGCTGTAGGTATAGGAAAATAATCAAATAACATGCAGCGACGAGGCCCCAGGAGCCAGTTGCCATTGCCAGGCCACAGGACCGAATGCCAACCAAAAAGCCAGTCGACCAACGTGTAAATTACCACTGCACAAATTAATTATTCAAATGTGCACACTCGAATGACTAAACAGACGACGCATGTGGGCCTAAATTTCTGCCAGCGAGTGGGTCAGTGTCGTGTCCGTCCGTGTGTGGCCACGGCATTAGCTATACGGGAATGAAATGCCAGCTCCGGCTTCCACCCCTACTCCCGGAGCCTCCTAATTAGCCGTAATAAAGCGACTAAGCATGGATTTCGGTCAGACGCAGGCTGGCAAACCCAAATTGCAGCATAATTTGAAGCTTGAGCAGCAGAGATACTCGTACTCGTAGCTGCAAAATGTGCAATGAAGCGGCAGTGGATTCCGATATATGATGGCCAGCATTCCTGAGCTACATTTCTATGCAAACTACGAGGTGTTTTTTGGAATTTATAATATCTAACTTGAAGGCTAAGAAAATCTGTAATGTCTCTCCAAAACTTAAACACATCTTCCACAATCGTTGGTTATAAAAACTCTTAAATCTTGGGTTAAATATCAGATTTATTCTGAATTAGTAAAATATATGGGATATTCCATTAAAACTCAATGTGTATCTCTTCTAATAATTATTATATTTGTTTCGAATACAACTCTATTAGCATTTGTTCTTGGGAAAAATATGAGTTCAAGACATATAGAAAAGCATTTTTCTATTTAGCTTTCGAATTCCACTTTTAAATGAATGAAAGTTCTGTTCTGAATTCCCTCTCTATTTATGAGCATAAAACAAGCATAGCATAGCATAATTTTATGCACTGCTAGCAGAATTAGCCATTAGGAAATCAAAGATGGTTCCGACCCAGTCAGGATTCGAAAGACGTTTTCATATTTTCACTATTTTCACGCTCATTATGCGCCAGGAAACTCTGAATGCCCTCGGACTGTAGCCCCGCTTATAGCAATTACCTTTCATGCCACCGTGCCACCGTGCTACCGTTGTGCCTGCCTGCCTGCTAGTGGCTCATTTTTATTTTCACTCTCGCCCTACGATTGCTGCCACATTTATTTTACTTACTTGGTTCTTCTACCAATTCTGTTCGTTCTTTTTTGTTTTTATTTCATTTTATTTTATTTTTTTTGGAATTTCTGCTGGTCACTAACAAAGGAGGAGCGCGAAGAGCGTGGTTCGGCGTCATAATGAGCTCAAATTTATTGGGTCATTTGGAAAAATACGAGAAAATCTACTAGGGCTCTCCTTTCTCCCTCTCTCTCTCTCTCTCAATATATATATATAACGTATACAACGCGTTGCGGACATTCCCTGGGTTTGTTTTGCTTTTGCCATTTGGCAAGGCATTTTCTTTACATCTGGAAAAAAGCAACAGTAGGAGAAATTGAAACAGAAAACAGAAGCAGTTGCTTATTATGCCATCTAGATTCCATTCTTCTCCTTCTGCTGCTGGTGATTTGGTTTTTTTTTTTTTTTTTTTTAATTAGTCAATAGTTGAAAATGTGGAACAGGGGAGAAAATTGAAGAAACACAATGGAGGGAAAACTATGAACCATGGATGGCGTGTGATTGTTGGAATGGAAAATGAACTGTGAAAATGGGTAAGGTCAACAAAAGGAATACCGGCTGAAGGATGGGAAGTCCTTGCCAGATGAAAGAGTATATCAAAGAAAAATATGTTGGAGCAATTGTAAATGAACATCTCTATGATATTTGTGGAAGGGAATATTTTCCCCAGAGCAACCATTTGGAGAAATTCAAAGACAATAGAAGATAACAGAAATGTCAACAGTTTTCTTGGTAATTTTTAGATGATATCCCTATAAAGCAGTCATTCCGGACTTAATTGAGATGAAGAGAGAAAGAATTGACTGCTTACAATACGTGAATGAAATTTCTGTCTCTTTTGGTCTTTCTCCTTCTCTGCAAGGCTTCGTCTAACGTGTTAAATTTGTATCAAACAACTATTTTTTTTTTATTATTTCTGGTGGTACATTCCGCAGTATGGCTTTTTTCCTTCGAGATTATGTACTGTAATTATTATTTATCAGAGAAACACATTATATGTATTATAATCCCCCCTGAAGTTTCACTAAATTTATCCGAAAGTAAATAGCATTTCCACCCCTGTCCCAAGGTGAGTATCTCCATTAATCTCTGTACAAATGAAGACTGTAATTAAATGTACATGCTGATTAATTATGGATTTCATGGAGAGCTGCGAATTAAGTAATCCGAGTGAAGGGCCCTGGTTTTTTTGTCATTTATCAAATGCCTGAACAGTCGGAGGAAGCTACAATCGAATCAGGACCAGTATCAGGCAGTATCAGTAGCAGGTAATAGCCCAGGATCGATGCACAGAAAATTGAATTGAAGCCAATTGCAGTTCGCTCCATGGCTCCATGGTCCAGACTCTCTCATTTTATTGTTATTATGAATTATGTTTTGGGCTATTACTCGTTCTGTCGATGCCAATCGGCAAACACATATGTGCGGGCACAATTGGGCTCTGAAAATGGTCCTGGTTCTGGCCTTAGCTGTGTGTGTTTCGTGTGGCTTGTTAGTGGGTCTGTTTCTGGGTCTCCTGCTACGAGAATTACTATTTACATTATACCATTATTATGGAATATTTTCGTATTACGATTCCGAATGGGGTATGTGCGTGTGTGTGGTCATGTTTAATTAGCCAAATTTATGTATGAATGCTTTAAAACAATTACCACAACAGGACACGCCCACACCCACGCCTGCTAGCCTTTCGATTCATGCGAAATGCGCTTAGAGAATTGAAGTTTGGGGAATGTGGAAGAGGAATTTTCGAATTGCAATGCAAGTTAATAGAGTGGCCTGCCCAAATATTATGTTTACGTATATTGAATTTTGTTTCTGGATGGGCTGGGGCTGGGGCTGGGTCAAGAATGTATAAAGGACACATTGCCCCAAAGGATATTGGCTGTGTGCACTGGGAATCTGTTCAAAGCGTTGTCCGCCTACGAATGCAGGCTCAATAAATATAAATGACTTTAACTATTATAGCATCTGATACATCTGATTGCTGTGGCTTTCGTGCGTCTTTAATTATTTAACCATTATGTGCGTTGGCTTATTTATTGTATGTGTGGATGGATGGGTGTGTCGATGGATGTCCATGGTTGTGTGTCCTGTCGTGTGGTGTGGTGTGGTGTGGTGTCGTGCGGTGCATGGTGGCTGGTGTGTGCACACGTTCGTATCTGTGTGTTGATGCAAGCCCCCACGGGGCATGCTGGACATACTTATTTATTGATATGTCTTTCATTTTTAAGCCCCAACTGCTGGCCGCAGTATTTAAGCGGAAATTAAAGTTCTCGTTAAATAAAAGTTCTCTATATGCGAATGTAGAGAAACGTGAACTGTCGTATATAAGATTCATGCACATGCCGACTGCCGCCTGCCGCCTGCCGCCTGCTTTTTCAACTCAATTTCAATGAGCGTGTGACCATTTCGGGGAAATGTGTGACCAATTCTGTATTGGTTGTGAAAGTGGGTTTAAATTTAAGTAAAGGGGAATTCCCGACTGGATTTTCATTTCTTTGATGCAGCAATCCATTATTTGATCATCTTTGATGTCAATTTAAATATTGAATTTGTTTTTAAATACATATGGTAGCTCTTTTAAATTTTGAATTCAATTAAAATTCATATTTCTTGAGCCGTTTTTTATTTTAATATTTCATGTAGAGTGATATATTTTTGTAGCTTAAAGAACTTTTTGGATGGAAATATCTTTGGAACGAGTTCTAAATCACTTTAAAAGGGACTTAAAGGAAGCAGATCTTCAAAGCCATTTGTGAAACGTCCTTAAAGTACTTTCAGAAAGTACTCTATTTTAAACTCTATCCTATAAATATGTACATTTCGTTCACCTTAAATGATTGCTTGAGGCATATCCTTAATTGAACATAAATAAAAATGCATTTAAATATAAGACCCCACTAACGACATAAATCATTATCTTAAAACAGCGCGAATAAAAATATTCCCATATAAGAATTAACTTTGATACAAATCCTCTTTCAACAAATTGTTTTTAATGAAATAATGAACATTTCGAATTCAATCAGAATAGATTTTCCACCACATATATTCAATGTATGTGTGTAACCCCGCCTTTTTCCTATCCATCCATAATTCATGGAGATATCAATCGGTTAATCTGGAATGGCATATTATACGAGCAAACGAGCTGTGGATTGTCACATTTTCAAGTGTTTCATTTGGTATCGGATTTATGCAATGTGCAATCTCTCTCCCTCGGTTGGGTGTTTGCCGCATAATTGTTTTCTATATACTCTTTAATTTTACACTGACTGACAATTTATGGAAAGGGAATTAAAGGGGAGGAATATGGTGGAACATGGCAAGCAAGTGATGTGCGAAAAACACATCATTCATACATATTTTTAATTAATTGCTAAAAAATACAAACAATAAAGCACGGGCAGGTTGAGAGAGAGCAAAAAATAAAAATAAAAATTGCAATTCGAAGTGATTTGATTGCGAAATTCGCATGGCTTTATTTTATATTAATTATGCAGCTGAATGATTGCAGCTCGGCCATTAAAAATGCAGCAAGTGCTGCTCTTGGTGCCGTGCAACAAAATAAAAATACAATGACTGCAATTAAATTCTGGAAAACGGCTCTATACCGCGATGATTGCCTTTTAAGTGAAGAGGAAAAAAAATCAAACACAAGCGTAAAATCATCTTTATTTTCATATATACAAATTATAGTTCCTTTATATCACATTTTCATATAACTTCATGCATTAAAGTCATAATTTTTCCAAGAAAAAAATGTGTAGTTGGTGGGAAAAAAGCATCACCTATTCATAATTAATGAACATAACCAATGCTTTTTCTACGCAAATACTATAACTTTTTTCTTAAAAACAATTAATTTTATAAAATCAAATTTTTCAAATTTTTCAGGAAAGCAGTACATTCAGTACTTCCCATCTCCAAAAATCGATCTAAAAACAAGTCTTTGTCGCCAATTTGCATGTGTCTAAAGATAATCCAAGTAAATGTTATATATTTCAGATAAAGATGCTTCAAACAAAATGAACATCATGATAATAGCAATAGATCTAGCAAAATGTCGGCTTTTCCATTGGAAAACACTCTTCTTCTCAGTTTTTCAATAAATATGATGGATATTTTCCAATTCTAATAATAAATTTGAGTGTGAATAAAATATTTCTGTGAGGAACACCCCTTTCAACAGGTGACACGACTTACCTCTTACAGTAATCCCCTCTAGTGTTCTGGTTTCTACGGTCTTTGACCCAGCACTCTCTATGCGTATATGCGTTCCTGTGTGTGTTTTTATTTGTTTATGTGTGCTTAACTTTATTTATGGCTTTTCCGGCTGCGACACGCACACACATACACATTCACAATGCGGCACTGTGGCACGGAGCACACACAGATACAAACACTGGCACACTGGCGGTTCCGTTCGAGCGTCCTAATTTAAAATGCCGCACAATTTCCCCGTAAACAAATATTTAAATATTTAATTTCTGTGCTGATTGTTTGCATTAGAGGTCGGGGGTTAGCAGAACGGTACTGTTGTGGCGTGCTGTTATTTTTCACTCTCTTAATTTAATTAAAAATCTTCGTCTTGTGGTTTTTAATGCGGAGACGGTGCTAGGGCGAGCGGCTGCTAGATGCGTGGCCAGCGGTGTGTTCAATTTCACGATTTTCTATGTGGCACAATTTGCACAGAGAGAGAGTACGAGAGTGGAGCCCGGAGACGGTGATAATAGCGGCATGGAATCGGTGTCCGGAATCGGGAGTCGGAAGTCGGGAGCCCGAGCGCCGCGAGAGACCCAAAATCGAATCAGAAACAGAATTAACGAAGCGCGATTTTGTTTATAGAAAATATCCGTAAATCCCTTCGATTTTCGCACAACACAAAGCACACACACACAATGTACAGTTTATCGGCGAGATATAGCTCGCTGGAGAGTTATCCTTTAAATTCACTCAAATTGTATTATCTGTATATTTTCCGAAAAAACTCCATTCAGCACTTTGAATACGGGGCGGCCTCTGGAGAGTGTGGCAAGTGTGGCATGTGGCAAGAAACACAACAACCGTTAGATTACGCGTTCGGACGAAGACTGAAGGTTGCATGATAAAGGCTGCCTCGGTAGCGTTGCACGAATGACGACACGAGGGTGGGCTTCGGCAACCACTCGTTGATTCAACAGTTAGCACGAAGCGAGGAGGGCACACACGAACCCGCTATCCATTCAACCCACTCTCACCCCCTGATGGGAGCAATGGATATAGTCCTTTGAGCACACGAAGGACCTACGCGACTAGCCCAATGTAATTGGTATTACAGCCTCCTCTTCACCCTCTGTTGTTGTTGTTGCTGCTCTTTTTGTTGGTGGAAAACCAAAAAAGAAAAAAAAAAGCCAGACAAAGAGAAAATGTACCTTTAAAAGAAGAGAGAATTTTCCTGTGAAAATTGTGGGCAAATTTCCCTGTGGGATATATTAAGATTCTTACAGTCTGTTAACACGAAACCTTCTTTACCAAATATTGTTATATTACTGCTATTTTAATAAACATAAAGACTCTTTATAAATTCTGAATGGAAAATAATGATAATGTTTTGAAACTTGAGGAAAATTCTTGTGGTATTGACTAAGGAATATGGAATATTAATTCACTACATTAGTATCATTTATGGTATTTAGAATTTTTGGCTATTTTGCCAGTATTGAAGATTTAATTCTTTCATCAGTGGAAAATACTATAAATTGGAAATGGAAATTTCACCTCATTTTCTTTTACTTTATTTGAATTTATTTATTGGAATTTTGTTAGTTTGAAAGCGCGCCACGAAATTTCCTCCAAGCCACACAAAGCTTAAAGCTTTTTTCTTCCTAAAAGAGCTCAATGGAAATTGATGGGGAAATTTTCTCTTGTATTGTATCGGCAATATAAAACTAACAAAACTTTGATTTTGTAGAATTTTTATAGATACTCGTAGTATGCAGGACAAGGTACTAAATATTGCCTTGCCCAAATATAAATCTAATCTAATAATATCTGAGAAATATTTAATGGAATTTCAAACCAAGGATTGAATCGAATACGAGTAAAATTTTAAAAGACTTCAAATAAAGTGCATATTTTCACTTCAAAAAAGTTTTTCTGTAACTTGATTTTATGACATTGGAAGCAACAAAATAATAGACTCCGCTGCCAACTTCTACAGACATGTCCATTGTTCCTTCGGACCATCCATGTGTGGAAACTGATGAGGGGAGGGGTCATTTCTTGCCAGCATGAGGGGCTTTCCACACACACACATATCATATACTCGAGCAGTATGGTGTATCCCTTGTAAAAATTCTTAAATTAAGAAAGGAAATCTGCTAATTGACAGCTTTGTGGTTCCGCGGGATCCATTGTTACTCCATCTTCTCCTACTCCTTGTGTTTGGTGCTCCTGGTGTCCTGTTATTTATAGTTGTTTGGTTTCTTTCCCACTTGTCCTGCTCCAGCTCCCGATTTCTGGGTGTATTCCCGGTTCTATTGACCACTCGGCCATGGACATGAACTGTCGTTGTCGTCTGGCTCGGCGCGGCTCATCTTCACGCTTCAAGGCCGTCATACATACCCATGAAAATGTTTTTCTTTTTTTCCAGTCTTTTTCCCGTTTACTTATGCTCTCTCCTCAAGCAACTTTATTGTTATTTTTGCTGTTTCTGTTTTTGTTTTTTGGTTTTCTTTCTTCTTTTTTTTTTTGGTATTTTTCAGTTCTGTGGCAAACTTTATGTAATGCCATCTGCAAAATGAAGCCCAGCCGAGTGGGCCCCACTCGTGGTAATGTCAGTGCTGATGGTCCTACTCCTGCTTTTGTTCCTGAGGATGACCCATTCTGCTCCTGGTGCTGCCCCATGCTTCTACACCGAGATAAAAATCTATTTTTTTAATGATCTATTGGATAATTAGTTTTGACCACAAACGTTCACTAGAAGAATCATTTTTCAAATTAGAAAATATTTGTTTATTTTTATTATTTTCTTAAAATAATTCTTTGTTTTAATTAATTTAATTGAATATCATATATTCTTGATGTCGAATGAATATTTCGATGATTCAATGTCCTTTTAAAATGCATCATATTTTTTTCAAGTGTCCTCCTACTCCTGCTCCTTTTGGCTGGCCAGTGGCCAATGGTCCTGCTCGGACATTTACAGGATGCCCCAAACTATTTGCCCTGCCCCATCGCCAGCTCCATCTCCCGGCCAGTCCTCATAATGAATATTTATGAAGATTTAAAAAACATTTTCTTCGCGTCTGTTGTTTTATGATTTGCAAGTGTGCCTTTCCTTTCGACCAGAGACCCGGAGAGCCCCGTCAACTCAATGGCGTGCAAAGTTTTCTGCTTTTCGCTTCAGCGACGAAGTGGCCAGAACAAGAATCAGGGGAGAAAGTGAATGGAACCAGCAGCAGGGGAGAAAGTGGACAGTCCACCCACAGGCTAAACAGTCTCCGCTCTGTGGCTGTCCATCTCCCAATGGCTGCTTCTGATGCTGATTCTGCTGCTGCTGCCACTACTGTTGTTTTCATTTTGTAAATGATTTCATTATGTGCCACAAAACGCCCCCTCATCGATGCTTGGGGGTGGTATAGGGCATGGCATGGCATGGGATGGGACGGGATGGGATGGATGTTCTGTCCTGCTGTGGATATGGTATGGCCAGTGGCAGGCGCAAGGATGACGATTTTGCGTCCGGCATGGCTCGACTCCTTGGTGGCAATTTATTGATAATTTAATTTGACATTTGCGGTCCTCTGATTGTCATGATTGTTTTCATTTTAATCTTGTTGTTTTCCCTGGCCAGTTTCTTCTTTTGCTTTTATTCGTTTCCTTCCCTTCGTTTTTATTCGCTTTTTTTATATGCATTGTATATACATTTTTTGTTGCTGCGAACCTTCGGATATTTGCATTTAGGTTTTATGCTCTTGTTTTTTTCAGTTTCGTCTTTCATCATCGTTATGGGTATAGGAATCAAGAGGTGGTGCCGAAGAAATGGGAGGTGGTGAGGGGTGTTATTCTACAAATACTATCGAAGGGGCGTGTTGACGGGTATTTACATGCTGTTATGGCCCTTTAAAGGATCTCTCTATTTAGCTTTTGTTTTGTGACTTTTTGCCGGCTTTGCAGATGCAAATTTGCATGCGAAAACAATGAAATTCCGTTGGGTCCTTGGGTATGCTGATGCTGTCCTTTCCTTATTGAAATGTTCACTCGTCCTTGCCGGCCTCACCATAATACACACCTTGAGGAGAAAGAGGAGCTGGAGCAACACGAGCAGCAGCTACAAAATGTAATGTCCTTAATGACATTGCCAAAGGAATTTTAATTAAACTATTTCCTGCTTCAGCTGGCGCCCACTCAAAACCCACCCACACCCTCTGCCTTGCCTTTTCGGGGCGTAGCCTAAGCAGCTTCAAATGTGCACAAATATTGAAATATTTATGGAACAGCCAGCCAAACACATGAGCAAAGTAAACCCTAGCCAATCCGATACGAAGCCCAGCAGCAGCATCAGCAGCGGCTCCATCCTGAGGCTCTTGCTCTGCCCCGTAATGCAATTTTAATTTCTTCCCGTCGCACAGCAGGCTGGTGGCAGGCAGGCAGGCAGGCAGGCAGGCAAGGAGGCAAATGTCAGATGTAGGATGAAGGAGGTCATGTGGCAGGGCATCAGCTGTAGCAGTGGTACCCGCCCTCGGCTGTTACGCCTGCCGTACGCCCCTGGTTCGTTTCCGCCAGCTCTCTGCCATCATTTCCGCTGCTCATTTTTTGACTGACTTCTGACAAATTTGTATAGATTTGCTTTATGTTTTTCTCGTGTTTGTCTTCTTTTGCTGATTTGATTGTCGAAATGATGAACAATTTTCGATTGTCTGTGTCTCTGTGTGCCCTTTTTCGGGGCAATCAGCAGAAAGGCAGGCGACAGGCGGCAGGCTGACAGTCAGGGCCGAAGCGGAAGCCCTCAGATGTTGCACCTTCCACACAGGGCTTTAAAGCGTTTCTTGAATGCCAGAAGGAACATAAATTGCGGCTAGAGACGTTTGGGGGCGGGTGCGGGTGTTGCGAACATTGCCCCAAGTTTTGCGCCACTAAAACTTTGCATCAATATGCAGCAGCAGTTACCCCCCCAAAACACCATTCCCCCCAGGACGCCACACGCCCAACCAACCACCCACCTACTAGTGGAAGCTGGAAATGCAGCCATAAGGAAATTTCATTATTACCGCGCTTACACGCTAATGAAGCATGTAGAATATCAATGTGTGTAGTTCTGTGGGTGTGTGTGTGTGTACATTCATCCTCTGCTATAAATGCACTAAAATATAATTTGTACAACTATACAATAGTTTGAAGAATTTGGCAGACTTGAGGGATATACAAGTATACTAGAAATGTTATGATGAAATGTCCAGAAACAAGGGTTTAACCATGAGATCAACATATACTACGATTGGAATATCATACAGAATATCCACGTTTTATATCAATAAATGTATATCTCTAGTTTTGCTTAATATGTCGTGTTTTAATGACACTTAAGATGCTAAACTAGGCTCTGAAAAACGTATATATATCTGTAGATTCTGTAGATTGGTCGAATCTGAATTGATAGAATGATAACTTCCAGCAATGATCTGATCCTGACGCAATTCCTTCATTCCCACTGAGAATACCTATGTTCTTGTCTTAGTCCATTTCTGCAATATCCCTTTGAGATAACCTTTCGTATCATTTCTTATAGTGGGCTTATCTTTCTATAGACCCTATCCTTGTAAATCAAATAATTGCTAAATATTTGGTAAGGGCTGAATAACAATCCGATTCCCCATTATCCGATCCGTATCTTTACGATTCTCCTTTAGCCACCGATCCCTTTTGGAAATGGCCCTTCTCGTTATTCTTTGTCCATCTCTGAATCATATTTTTCGTTTTTTTCAGTGTAAATCTATTTTTATGTATATATGAGCGTGTCTATGGGTGTGTGCGTATGTGAGTGTTTCTAGTTTTATTGCAAATGTGTGTAATGAATGTAAATTAGTAAAAAGTTTTCAGCCAGAGGTGGGTGGGCGGAGGCAGTGGATAGGAAGCGTAAGAGTGAGGGTGAGACTGAGGAAAGCTTTTGCCAAACTATCCTGCGGCTGGCAAGGATCTCTTTTATGTACTTGTGAGTGCGTATCTGTGATGTGTGTGGCTTATGAATAGCATTCGAATTAGACAAACTGCAGGTGTGTGGATGTTAATTATGAACAGCAGCACATCCACGCAGGATCGACCCTCCGCTGCCGCTTGATGGGACTGTACTTCTTATGCCCAAAAAAGCAATGGCCGTCTAAGCCAATTAGTTGCGATATGCAAATGCGCTACTCGCAGAAGGTGCTGGGGCAGGAGGATATTTTCCACAGTTTTCTAAATGTTAATTATCCCGTAACTAATAACATTTAATGGCAAACACAATTCCGCACTTTGAGGCATTAGGCGGCAAACTTTAAAGTTCTGATGGAGAGAGCGAATGGAAACCCAACAGCTGCAACTTATTAGATGCGTTGTCTGGTTTATGCAAAACCAAAGGCAACATTGGCCCTTGTCCTGGCCCCTGGAACCAGGGACCAAGACCTCGGACTTGGACTCAGACTCCGGCTTGGACCGCACCTGCCTCCTGCTGCACAGCACAATCCTCTTCAGGTATTCAACGCCTTCTCCCGCCCCTTAGTTCCATTTAAAATAAGCAAAAGCAAACTAACAAAATTCGTTTATCAACGCCATGCTGTCTGCAGCTCAAGGAAAGTTCAACCAAGGTGCAAAATAATTTGTTGCAATCAGCTTAGCCTGCAAGCTGAGGATGGGCCCCAGCATGCCACAGCATCCACCATCCACCACCCCCGGGCACCAAAAGTCTGTGCGAGTGCGAGTGCAAGTGGGGGGTGGGGGGTGGCCCGAAAGCCGGGCAAGTTTTCAATTTAAGTTGAATTATTATGACCTTAATTAACACGTCGTTTCATCATCAAATGTTGCACTACATCTTATGCTTTTGTTGTAGATATTTTTGGCATGAAGGTTGGTTGGGGCTTTCCACCTGGTCGTAGGAGGACAGTGGGATGCGGATGCGGACGTTGAGCTGCTGATTCGATTTTCTGCAGACATGCACTTTTACCAGAATGAAGAAGCAGCTGCAGGAGCAGGAGCATCTCTAATCCCAGCGCCAAGTAACTGTTGCTCTGACTCTGGGCTTGGGTTTGGGGCTCAGGGTCTGCCCTGCCTGCCTCTGGCCTGGCCTGGTCTGGTCTGGCTCTGGCCTGGCCCGTTCAGGGTCTTACTAATTTTGGTTTTAATTAAATTCAAACTATGTTGACGCTGCTGGCACTGACGATGTGGATGATGGCAATGATGCCCCTGAATGCTGATGCTGATGCTGATGATGACCGGCTTCCATATTACTTATGTAGCTAAATTCTGATGCACCTTATAATTGAATGACCGAAATGTAAATTGAAAATGCCAGAAACAGCTTAACTTCCGAGTTGGAGCACTTAAAGGGACAGCATAAATCTGGGCGCAGGACCAGTTGCAAGGGAGGGAGAGAGAGAGGGGGTATCATCATCTGATGTTCCTCTACTGCTGATATTTGCCTTATGATTTCTTTTTAATTTCCCAGAGGTATTTAGGGGAAAAAATTTAATAATATCAAATATGAGGACAACGCGGAATGGACGACTACTGCGAGTGGTATGGGTCTGGGTAAGGGGCAAGTCCTGCGGATTCTCTGGCTGGACATGCGTGCCCCATAGTACGAGTACATGGACTTTTTCATGTGTATTTGTGTGCAAACATTCAACAATGCGATCTCCCTTTTCCCACTCTATCATGCCGCTCCTGCTCCTGCTCCTGTTCCTGCCCCTGCTGCTGATGCTGCTGCTGTGGGATTCCCTGTTGTGTGGTTGTGTGTGTCTGGACTTCCGCTTGGCTAAGTTTGTTTGCACTTTTTCCCGCATCCTCCCACCAAACCCCAACCCACCCCACACTCATAATTTCATTTTGAAATGTTTGCCTAAGCGACAAAAATTTACTTATTTTTTGCCTACATTTCTATATAGTTTTTTACCCTGGCATATGGCACTAAGCCCCGGTCCACATTATTATAACTAGGCTGGAGTCCACTCAAAAGACAACAAACCAGAGATGGAGAATTGGAGAACTGAAGCTGAGTCCGGCCCATTAAACAGACTCCGGACCCTTGGCAGCACTCGGCACGTGATTTGCATACACTTAAGCAGCTGAACCAGGTCCTGCACCAGCATCCTCGCACCCCCAAGCCACACTTAATTACATGCGAAATGAAAAGTTCGAAGAAATATATAAGGAAAAAAACCAAAAACAGAAACAGGAACAGGAACAGCACCAAAAATTAAATGTGCGTTAAATTGCCAATAAACATGGCCTGCATGTCAATGACACCAACCAAAAACGAAAGGGGTTCTTAACGCCATCAAGGAAGATGAAAGCCCCATCGACTCGTAGTAGAAGAACCAGTTCTAAACATATATTTTCAGGAAAATTCTCTATTTTCTTGATTGCTGAAGGAATTAATTGACGAATGTCTTGCACTAATAGACTTGCACTGTTAGCGAATCAGTGGTCATCAATTGTGGAACCAACATGTTCATCCCTTATCATCCATCTATCATTTTTATCCAACAAAGACCAAAAAACTCCCTCTTGATACTGCAATTTTAGGAACTATTTTGGGGGGCTGTTTCCTCATGTATTGATTATGGCCCGGCAACAGATATCGCCAGGCACTACAAAAAATATAGTTTAGACTCATTAGAGTGTCCCTCTCCACGGAAATCTTTAGTAAAAGGCGAAAGATTTATTCGACAATTGAAGAGAAACCAGAGTGGTTCAACACCCTGAACAATCGACCTCTGTACTTCCCGTGTGCTAGAACCAGTTGGGAATTGTAAGAAACAGCGACTTCCAAAGGTAGGCAATCTTATGGCACTTCTTCGGATATTAAAGATTAAGAAAAGATAATATGTATGTTTTTCCTTTCAGTAATTATTTTGGCAAAATGTCCAAAACTTTTGTGTACCTATAAATTGCGAAATGCGCCAGATGGGACCACTAAAACATATTGCTGTCATATGTACAAAATTAAAAATACATTTTATAGATAAACTCCTTTATTTATAAAAAAAACTTTTACATGATACACTAACATAACAAATTCTGATAACTATATCAAAGGCAACTCTATAGGAACGAACACACGAACAACTTTTTGTGCTTTTTGGGAATCAAAGAGTGCCTTGACATTTCCGTATAGGCTTCTGTATCACATCCAGCACAGATATTCATTCTCATTCGAGTGTCGGCAGGCAAGCCAACACAATCTAGAAAAAAGTAAAACGAAATTTAAAAAAAAAAAATTCAAAAATAGTCGAAAAATAAAACGTGAAAATTTTTTTTGAAACTTTTTCAAGTGAAATAATTAGTGAGTCAAACTAGGAATCAAAATCAATCCATTGCCATAATGGAAGCTGTTCGTAATCCCCGATCCCAATCGGCAAGGGCCAGATGCATTGCCGCACAGAAATCCCAAATAATGGTAAGTATTATCTGGACATCTGCGGCTAGTAGTAGTAGTATGCTACATGAGGTGTGCCACACAGAACGAAAAGTACAGCGAGGAGGAAAAGATGACGATCGCTGAGATGAAGCAACTCTATCTGCAGACCATCCAGCTGGATGTGGAGCTGCAGCGCGAGATCTACAACATGGAGAAGAAGTTCGAGAGCAAGCACAATGAGATATTTGATCAGCGCAAGAAGATCTTGCAGTAAGTCCCTCGACCCCCCTCAATCCTAACACCATGTTCTACACATAATTCTGGTGGCTTCCTTAGGGAATTTAAAAAGAAGAACCATGGCGATTCCACGCCAAATGAGAACGTGTCCAACTTTTGGCTGCGTGTGCTGAAGTCCTCCTATACGGAGTTTATCAGCAAGAAAGACGAGAAGATTTTGGGGGTGAGTGAATACACAAAATTATATGTGAAAATTTGACACTTCAGGCGCAGTACGCCAGACATTTAATGAAAAGTGTAACTGATATTTCAGAAATAGTATAACTGACATTTATTTCATGGACATACCCAACTCTCAATAACAGTTTCTAATTTATTGAACTATGATTACAATTCCATAAATTCCAAGGTAATCAAAGGTGCAGCTCCACTGCTGCCTTTGTTCCACATGCAATATTATTTTACACGTTTCAATTCTAAGAACAAACTAAATATCTAATGCCCTTTAATATTGGAATGCGGTTTTTTATAACTTAAACAACATAAACATAAACAGCCTCATTCGCATTCTGATTCAAACGGAGAGCTGGCTGCCGCGACAGAAATCGTATTCCAAGCGAAGTGATTTCTCAGAAAACCAAATGGTCGTCTGTATTGTTTTAAGCAATTCAATACTTCATTGAAAAATCTTTTGAGTACTCGACAGCTGTTCATTTTCCAATCATTAGTCGAAGACTAACTAAAATCTGCATATCCAGCAATATTGAAGTACTCTTTTGTCTGCCACAGTATTTAATCGACATACGCACCAAGCTCTACAACAATCCAGTGGTCAAATTTGAGGTGCAATTCCATTTCGACAAGAACGAATTCTTCACCAATGATGTGCTGGTGAAGACCTATTTCCTCAACTGTGTGCCGGACAGTGAGGATCCCCTCTCGTACGATGGTGCTGAGATCTACAAGACTGAGGGCTGCGAAATTGATTGGAAGCATCCCAAGGATCACATAACCAATGGTAAGAAAGTCTAACCCTAACGGATTGATCTTAATATATCAAGTTGGTTGAACCATCTTTGAATGCAACAGATTCCGAGCAAACATTCTTCGAATTCTTCAATCCACCAACTTTACCAAAGGATATTGATGATCCAACATACTGTGATATTAATGTAAGGCGAGTCATTCCTTCGTTCAGGTCATGGCCTAACTTTGTGTATATCTTTGTCGTCTATAGGCCATATTGCAGAATGACTTTGAACTAGGCTTCTATCTGAAGGAACGTGTAATTCCCAAGGCTATTATATTCTTCACTGGCGAAATAGCCGACTGCCAGAGCTCTAGCGAGACCGAAACAGACTCTGATGACTCGGATGAATCGGATGCCGAAGAGGTGGAGGACGAAGGGTCCTCCAATGGTGCCGATAAATAAATACAGAACCCTATATATACCATACACATTCGCATCTACTACTACATACTTTTTTTACACTTTTTAACATTGTTTTAGACACTAGACTCCACTCAACTCCACACAGGAGTTTTTACAATCTTTCAAGGCTTTTCTTACTTACAATTTCAGGAGAGATACCAAATAAACATTACACATGATGTACACACATATATGTCCTCTACACATTGTCCATACACATTACAAATAGAAAATATTTCAAAGCTTTTCGCCAACAATTTCAAAGAAGATACCAAATAAGCATTACACGTGATATACACATTTTTCACACAACACATAAAACTAACAAATAAACGTCTCATCATACCAAAGGATTGTTCACGTGTTTTAATGCCTAACTATAAATGATAGGGTTTATACATTTATTCGAGCCCGACGTTATACATTTCTTCGAGCTTGACGTATAGTACAAGATCGTTTAAAGTGTATGGGAGGGGCTGCGGCGTAATACTAGAGGGGCTTGAGCTACAGCACTTGCTTGTAGACAGCCGTGGTTGTGGTTTTAGTTGTTTGTTTTCAGGCTTGGCCATGTTTCCGTCGTCTCACTAAAAGTATTCAAGCCAGGACGGGGCGTGGCCAAAGAAGATACTCGTACAACAAAATAAAAATACAATTGGATGGGAGGGATGGAGCAGACTGTGTATCCTAGTTCGAGGAATTCTTCTATGCCACCTCATCTAAATCGAATGGAGGCGGAGGCGATGGCGGTGGTGGCTGCTCCTCGTCGGGTGCATCATCAGGTGCATTGCTTGGTGGTGCCGGCTGCGCAGGTTCCCCCGGTTCTTTCGGTTCTCCCGGTTCTTCCGGTTCTTCCGGTTCTTCCGGTTCCTCCGGTGGCTTAACAGCCTCATCTACGTCCAAATGCTCTGCCACTATCTCGCACTCTGGCTTCAGTTCCTTGAATTTACGCAAACCAAGGACGGTAACGCTCGTGCCACTTACATCAATAAATACCAGGAAGGGCGAGCATTGTACCAGATGCTCCAGTGTGTGGTTGGTTATGTGTTGATAGTTTCGCAGTGAGATCCGCTCGAGGCGGTTGTCCGGTGACCGGTTGATGTTGCGTATCCAGACAACGTCCGGCTGCACGGGTCTGGCGGCTCGCCCAAAACTGTAGATGGCCCGATCAGAGACATAGTATTGCGGCGGTGGGCCTGGATTAGACGTCTGGCGGTGGCGCAGACGCCGGGCATAGTCTCTGTCCAGGGGATCCAACATATTCCAGAACATTGGATGGTGAACCACCTGGTCAAAGTTGCCACGCGCGAGCGAACGCCGTCGAGCTGAGTGCATGACAAGCATTGGCTCTCTGATGGCTCCCATGGCCTGGGGGTTCATATAGATCACCTGATCACGTCGTGGCAGGAAGCGGCTGTGCGCCGGGTTGTTGCCGCGCCATGACCGTAAATGGTCCGCCATCTGATCTAGTATGGACTGCATGTTGGGCTGTGGATTCTCGCCAGGGCCTTGGCCCGCGGGCACATAGACGTAGGCGCGCGGTGCCGGTCCGACACCAGCCCCAGCTTCGTCTGGTTCAGCGTTGTCGGCCTGGTCTGCAGCCGGTGGCATACCCTGGCGCACAGCGGCAACACTTGGAAGGGCTATCACCACTAGAGGCGACCGCACAGGAGCATTGGGATCGATACCGCCGCTGTGGCCGTTGCTGCGCGGGACTGCACCGTCGGACTTGTCTGACGAGGACGCTGACGCCGAAGACGTATCTTCGTCTTCGGACTCGGAGGACAAACACACACGCTTCCTCGAACATGATGCACTCGACGCTGGCGCTGGTTCATCCGTTCTCTCGTCGCTGGGGTCCGAGTGGAATATCTCGTGGCATGGCCTGGGCACCTCGGAGGGCTCGGGCTCGTTAGGGTCATTGCCACGTGCCATTTTGCAGGCACGCAAATGCTCCATGGCAGCGCGAGATGTGGACGGCTCGTCGTCATTTAACACTTTCAGAGATTCGGACTGCGATGTGGCAGCCTCGTCATTTCCATTGTTCACCTTTTCAGGCGGTACCGCTTCTGGCGGCGGATTGAGTGGAGATTCCAGCAGTAGCTCCTTAAGGTTCTCAATGGCACTGAAGCATTGCAGATCAGAGTTGTTTATGGGCGTTAGACGCAGATCGAGCACCTGTTGAACGAATTGGAATAGATTTCACATAACAGAGACCAATATCAATTCGGCTAACGAACCTCTAGCTTCATAAAACCAAATCGTGCCGCCATGCTGCCGTAGGGCACAAATTTGCACAGCATCTGGCAGCCCTTGAGGCTGAGCCGTCGCAGCGAGGGCAGCTTTGAGAGGGCCATGATGTAGTATGGCTCGAACCAGTTGTTATCCTCGATGCTGAGATCCTAGATGAGGCGAGGCAAGTAAATACATTAAGAGCTTCTCAGAGCTATTCACTGCTCCACTCACCTCCAGGTTAACCAATTGCATCTCTATTGTATGGAATATGCTCTTGCCCTGGTCCCCAACCTTGACACTGCAGTCCTTGAGCTTAAGACGCGTCAGCGAGCCAGGAAACTGTGTAATGCGTATCTATTTTTTGAAGGGGTAATTCAGTTGTAGGAAAATAATAGTTAATTTCAAGAGACTCACGTATTCAAAGTCCAGGCTAACGCCCTGCAGCTCCAGCACCTTCAGCTGCGTGGCCACTTTGGGGAAAACGGTGGTCAGGGTGCAGGTGAACTGGCGGAACTCGCCCGCAACATGCTGCGACGATGGCGGTCCGCAAATTTTAATTGTATGTGTCTTTTCTGTGGCACGACCCAGTATCTCCTCCAATATGCCCAACGGCAGGGGGCCGTTGCTGAGATCGATGCCGTGCCAAAACCGGTGATCCAGCAGCAAGTTCTCCAAACGCGGCGAGCAGCTGACCAAACAAACGACAAAATAAGTGTATTGGAGTAGGCTCTTGCGTTTGCGACTTACTGCATTAGGGCCATGATGGATGGCGTGTCCAGGTACTTGAAAATCTCGTATAGAATTTCATCGCAAAAGCCGAGCAAGTGGTGCTCCTGGCAGTCGTCCTCTTTTTTGCGTTGTTTTGTCTTCGGCTCGGGGCGGTAGTCTTGGACAACGGATAGCATGGGTGCGGCATCTTTAAGTGCAATCTCGCTGGCCGAGAAGCGCCGCTTTTGCGCTGCAACAAAAGCGCTGCCCACATCGGCGTTATCCATTCTACCCACTTTTAATGAATTCTTTTTTTTGCAATTTTCCAGATAATGCAAGTAGTGCTGGGTCGTTCATGAACGAACAAAAAGAACTATTCACTGAAGTGAACGAACTGAATAAGTTCATCTTAATCGTTCATGTTCATATTGAAACTGTTGGTGCCTCGACGATATCAAGTACCAAGTAGAAATTAAAATACATTTCTGAAGCTGAAGACCCATTGTTAACCTATAATCTATATACTTCCAAAACAGAAAAGAACGAACAAAAAGAACGACTTAGTTCAGATGGTTGATCGGTATCGGTTTCATCCCTGATTTGGTGAGCGCGAACAATTCAAAATTTAGAAAAAAACGACGTCACAATTCAACTTGAGTGGGACGATTTCAAATACGTTTTCACAAAATGTTTTAACTGGCAACTTTTTACATATTTTGAAGAAATTAAAAGTTGTATACTAAAAAGTTGAACTATAAATTTGGTTTGTGTACTAGCACTTGAGCTACAACTAACCAGAAAAGAGGTGGCAAAAGTCGAAGACTTTTATGAAGGCTTTGGATAAAATTAATAAACTCTTCTAATAGCGAATTTTCCAAAACATTTTGCAAAAATCGAGTCTTCGAAATAATCGGAGATATGATATGAGATATGAGCAATCAAAGTTGAAAATTGTTTCACTGTGCAAAAATGTATTCAACTTTAATTCGCATACTACATCCTTCAGATGGAATTAAAAGTAAACTAGACAACGTATGATTCCATTTTTGGTATCATATTAGGTATATTCATTCATCTATATTGCTCCTTGTATATTCCTTTACCTATGTTTTGCTGCTCGGAGCCGTTTGCCTTATACCCATATGACATTAGACTTTGAAGCTGGACTAACTTGAAAAATAGAGACAGTCTTGAAAAATAGTGACAGATCGACTTAACTGACGCACGAAAGACCCGCGTACGGTTGTATCAACCAAATGCCCTGTGCATCAATGGTAACTATACGATAACTAATTAAATGTATATTACTCGGCATCTGCACTGTATGTAAATACAAATCACGACTTCTACATGCACTCTACATGAACTGAAACAGTGCCGTAAAAGGGTTTATTGTTGCCAAACACTGAATTTCCGACTCGTGTATTTTGTTGCCGTTTTAAAGAATTGAAATAAAATGTCCCTTTTGAGGCACGTGCGCCGGCTGAATGCCTTGCAAGGCTTTCAGCACTGCCGGCGAGAGGTTTCCAGCGCACCGGCAAAGAGCGCCACGCTCAAATACGACCAGGATCCGCAGCCGCTGTTCACCGATGCCGAAACCCAGCGCCTGCTCCAGTCCATGACGCAACTGCAGTTGGACAAGGTGTTCCGCAAGAGGACTGTGAAGGACAACAGTAGCGAGACCAAGTTCATGACCAACGAGCAGCTGGAGACGGAGTTCCTGCAGATCATCGAGAAGGCCAAGCATCTGCTGAAGATGCCGCCCATCGTGAAGATCAAACAAGACACCGAACGCATCATTGCCAAGGATCCGGCACTGAAAGACTTTGCCACCACCAAGTACGTGTTCACGGACATCACCTTCGGCCTGCCCCACTCGGAGCGCAAGGTGGTGGTCCGCGAGACAGACGGAACCCTGGCCTACGCCTCGCTGGACACGACCAAGCGAATGAATCAGCTTTACTTCCCACTGGAGGGCCGCAAGTCCTACACCCCACGCATGTTCGCGTACGAGGAGCTACTGCACAAGTGTCTCGAAGAGCACAAATACGAATTCGTGCTGGACAGGCTCACAGTGCAATACGAACCGTATGAGACCGAGTTCCATAATCTCTCCGCGAGAGTTTTCGAGCATTTAAACGAGTCGAAGCAGTTCGATCTGCTGCGTTCCACCCGGCACTTTGGCCCCATGGCCTTCTTCTATGCCTGGCATCGGTGCATCGATGATCTCTTGTACGACATGATCCGGCGGGACTACCTGTACAATGCCGTCGAGCTCATTGCGCTGACCTATAAAATTCACAAAATTCCGGTGGAATATACCGAAACGTTGGCTAAGCTAGAGGCTCTACATCCCACGCCCGATGAGAGCGCACTCTCCGAGCTGCGGGGATTCCTGCGAAGGCCTGAGGAGAAGCAGGGCATTGAGCAGGAAATCCATACAGCCATTGGCAAGACGGAGCAGGACTTTGCCGCCGACGACATCAGTTTGAAGTTTATCGAGGAATACATTGCCAGCGAACACTCGCTGAAGAAGGTGCAACTGGAGCTGGCCATCCAAACGCTAAAGGAGATCAATCTCGAGAAGCTGCAGCTGTTCCAGGGATTGAAGAAAGCGCACGGCGTGCAGGCATCATAGGTGCTTCGATTTATTGTTATTAATTTACATAAATAAATATCGTTTAGGCCAATGATTAGGGCTTGAAGAGTTTCCTTGTCAATCGTCTGTGATGCACCTGGATGCAGCTGAGCCTGTGAATGCCGCACACGCGCTCATTCTTAAACAGCTTTAGACAAACGGTACATCTTTTGAGATTGCCCTTCTTTTGTGACGCCGAATGCTTGTCGAACAGGAACAGGGCTTTTGCCCTGGCGCAGCCTTCCTTTTTCTTGCGATGCAGAAGAAAGGAAATTGCAGTCCTGAAATGCAGACGACACTGCAGGCAACGGTAGAAGGGCTTTTTGTCGTGTGTGCTTAGGTGTTTGTACAACTGCGGCTGCGTCCTGCACACGACATTGCAGAACATATTCGGACACTTGAGGAAAATCGAAGGCTTCTTCGATGGACGGGAGCGGCAAATGAGATTATGTCCGAGCATGAGACGCTCGTGTTCAACAAGCTCGCCACAAAGGCAGCAGAGTGCTTTCGGACCATAGTGCATGACAATGTGATTCTTGTGCTGTTGCAGGGATTGGGCCACCTCGCCGCATACCAGGCACTCCATCATTCCGTTCCGGATCATCGTTGTGTTCTCGCCCACAAATGTGATAAACTTGGATTCCTCGTCCTCCTCTCCATTTGCCAATTTTCCATTGCCTACCGTGGGCATTTTTACCTCTTCCCATTCGTCTGTGTCGCATTGCACTCCCACATCACGCGTCCTCTTTTCCAACGTCTGGATAGAGCGCTCGCGAACTGGGTTCTTGGTCTCCGTTGTCGTTTGCTGGTCATAGGCAGGTCGGCTGAGCATAGGCACTACCTTGGGAGGTGGGCGCTCAATCTTGGCTGCCGGGGCGGCAAGAGTATTCTTTGGCCTAAACCATGGCCTTTTAATGCGGGTTGTGATTATCCTGTTGTCCAACGCGTAACGTGGCGTGATCAGCTTGGTCTGCACGAATATATACTCCGGTAGTTCAAAAACTCTCACATTGATCGGTGTTACCTATGGAACCGATGTAAAAACTTTCAAAAGTGCTGAAATGTAATTTAAATGATAATTTTTACCCTTGCAGGAATTGGCTGGGACGCATTCGCCATTTTCACCTGACAAAAACAAGGTGGTAGCGGCCAATTTTAGCATCAAAAATATTAACTGAAACGCGTCATTGATTGGAGGTTGGGTGGAAATAAAAACCGGCGTATATTGTTTCAAAAATAGCCTTGAATTGACTGATCTTGACGATTGAATTGAAAATTTTTAGACAGACCTGACATTAATTCGCGGCTCAGTGTGACTGGCCATCAGAAATTTACCGCACAGATTAGTGTGACCCTGCGCCATTATTATAATTGCCATTCACAAATTGCGCCATCACATCATATTTTGGCACCATAAAATTATTAACTAAGAAAATCTTTAAAAAGAATGCCAAAAGTACGCCGAAGCCGCAAGCCGCCTCCAGATGGATGGGAGTTGATAGAGCCCACACTCGAGGAGATCGAGCAGAAGATGCGCGAGGCCGAAACAGAACCACACGAGGGAAAACGCATTTCGGAGTCCCTCTGGCCCATATTCAAGATACACCATCAGAAGACGCGCTACATCTACGACCTGTTCCACCGCCGCAAGGCCATTAGCCGGGAGCTCTATGACTACTGCCTCAAGGAGAAGATCGCCGATGGCAATCTGATAGCCAAATGGAAAAAGTCTGGGTACGAGAACCTCTGCTGCCTGCGATGCATACAGTCACGCGACACGAACTTTGGGACAAACTGCATCTGCCGGGTCCCCAAATCCAAGCTCGAGGAGGGACGCATTGTGGAGTGTGTGCATTGCGGGTGCCGCGGCTGCTCCGGCTAAGGTCAAGGATGGCCTGGGACGCAGAGTCCCTGCATCTGCTGCGAGTGCCCCAATCCCAACTCGAGGAAGGACATTCTATTCATTAGATATATGTATTCAAACCAATAGCCAACAGCTATACCCACAGAGCGACACACCTCCCAGAGAGTTAAGACATTGTACTGTACAAAAATAAAGCAATTTTATAAATAAATACAAAAGAGAAATGGATGCGATCTATCGATTTCAAACTCGTGTCATTCAATCAAATAATTCGGTTGGAGTTTTTAAAATCAAAAACATTTAATTTTCTTCATTATGTTTATTAAAACGTTACAATTTAATTCTATTACACTTTTGCTTATAAACGAAAGAAACAAATCATTGTCAATTGGTACACTCATCATATTTTATACATCGTTTTCATCATATTCAACCCTCTATTAAACAACAAAACGCAAACACCAAGATTACAACTTATTGATAAGGGCGTACAAATTATAATAAAAAAAACCTGCGAATAATATGGATTTTTGCTGACAAGGATGGATAGTCAAAATCAGTTAATGTCTCTCGCTTGGGGGCCATACATATGCCATATTTGTTTGTTGCATTTTCGTGTTATGTACAAAAAGAAAAAGGATCTTAAATGTAGACGAAGTTTGTCGTTGAATGTGCGCGAATGATGGTTGTTTGGTTGTATGTCGGTAGGTCAGGGCCCTTTGGACTGGCCGGGCGGGGGGAGGGGAGGGTATTGCTGAAGTCAAGTCCTTTATCATTCAAATATTTGTCAAGTTCTTAAAGGTGTTGTGCCGATGTTGCTGTGCTGCTGCTGCTGTTGCTGCTGCTTCTGCTGATGCTGCTCCTGTTGTTGTCCCATTTTATGGTAAATCCTAACTAACATTTCTCGGAAAGAGTAAAACACGTTTAAAGTCAATTGCTGCACAAGTGTTCTGTGATAGATCACGCGAACGCCTCTACCACTTCTTCTTGTGCTCGTCCATGGATACGCCGCCAGGGCCCAAGGACACGATCATTAGCAGACCACCAATAACCGAAAGTGTCTGTAATAATAATTATAAGAAATTAATTAAAAATCGAAATCAGTCAGATTGTGGTTGCTGTTGTTCTTTTTTTTACCTGGAAAAAGTCATATTTCAAGAAATCCCTGAGTGGCTTGTAGGACGGAATGGTCCACCAGGCATTGTGATACAAATTCAGAACTGTGAGCAGAGCGACCAGAATCAGGGCCGACAGCTTCGTCTTGTAGCCCAGCACCACGAGCACCATCAGAATGGAGCCGATAATGTCCTGGATCACCTGCCACACGCTCAGCTCGAACCGGATGAGGGTGATGAACATGAACGCCAACAGAATGCGTCCTGCCAGCTGCATGAAGTTCTTGGGCTTATTATCGCCCATCGATGGCACGCCCGCAAATAAACTGCGGCCCTCGATCCGGGCCTCGGCCAGGACCAACAGTAGGGCTCCAATCAAGGCAAAGTTTCGCAGCAAAAACTGGAAGTCCCACAGAATGGAGTAGGCTATTGTCTGTGGAATCGAACAGAGAAGGAGGATATTAGGAGTCTTTCTTAAAAGTTTCGTTTCTGCTTCGTTTACCTGTAGCACAACAATGAAGAAGAGGAGACCGACGGCAATGTCAACCTTGAATCTAGCCATTACCATGCCGCAGCCTCCCAGCTGGCCGAGCAGATTGACCAGCACGAAGACGGTGGCCAGGAACTTGCCACAGCCCCAGCTCATGTCCATGTACTCGCGCTGTTCGTTCCACTGGAAGTACATGCGCAGGCCATCCTCGAAGAAGGTAGCGATGAGGCAGAGCCGCGCCACCGTTGGCAGCACATTCTTGCCACGCTTGATAACCTGAATGGAGAGCGTGGATAGAGAAATGATTGTCCATTTAGTGATAGCTAAATACAGTTGGTGAATTGATAAGTGTGCGGGTGATAAGAGATGGGAAATATACGACTGCCACTCATTGAGCGGGGCTTTTACACATACATACATACATGCGTATTTAGTATGAGTATTTATGGGGAAAATGTCGGTTTGGCAAGACAGTGATAGTGACGTGTCTCTCGCCCTCTCTATCTCCGCCGATCTTCACTATCGTCGATCGCGCTCTGCTCGACTAACGGGTTTTCAGGCCTATGTGACCAGCACCCAAGCACGCTCTCGTTGCGATTTGAATAAATATAAAAATACCAGGCACACACACACACACACAGAGAGAACCAAGTGGCGCTGGTATGCAGCATTATTAAACCATTTTGCTTTCTCAAAGATTATTACGGAACTCTCGACCTGGCCGATGGCGTCGGCGTCTCACACACGCACTCACTCTCACCACTTTCACTGGCAAGAAGCAACTCGCACACTCTCGCAAACGCATGTGCGTGTGTGTGTGTGTGTTCGTGTGCATATGGGTGTATTTTTGTCTGGTGCAGACGCAACAATTGCGAATTGGAATCATTTTTATGCTTGATAAGAAATATGGGATTCTGTTTAAATCGGTAGTCAGACTGCGTTAACCTTGCACATAGACCTCCCATAGTCAGGGCCAGCGATTCGACTGCACTTAAGCACTACACACTTTGCCGCGTTTGGGTGACGTTGGCAGTTTTCTTTCCATGCAGCTGCCAGAGCCCCCATTTAATGGTTAGCACTAACCATGGCCAGCATGTTTGATGTCAAGGGGTTTGTGGGAGCGCCTGCTGATTAGGTATCCCAACCCCGGCTCTAGTGTTCCATTCAGAGTACTGTTAAATAAATATTACCTGTTCCGCCACATCTTCTGTTTTCGCAATATATTCGTTGGGTATGCTCATGTTGGCAGTTTTGGCTGCTGTGTGTCGTTGAACGTTGTTGTACTCGCCTTGGTCACTGGCAGCTATGGAGACACTTTGTCAGTTAGTAACTTGCTCTTTTCTTTTCCTTTCGAAATTATAATGAAATTACCAAAAAATCATGAATTAAAAACCAGGAACTTAAAAACACACACACGGAACGACGAAAAGGCTGGCAGAGGGAGCCGGGGTGTCACAGCAAGTTATCGAAAGTGCTGCCATTTTAGCTTATTTCAGGCCAAATCTAGCTATTTTCAAATGGAATTGCTTATAAAATTTTTAATATTCTTATATTTGAGCATCAACATCTATACATTAATACATATATAGTTGTGAATGATCATATCTCATATCATATCTCTGTTTAAATTTGATTTTGAAAATTATATGGTGTTGCTGGTTTCTTGGCGGAGTTTTTGAAGCCGAAAGCCGATCAGAAAAGGCGACAAGTGCACGGTTGCAATTGCAAATACATATGTACATATGTTGCAGTTTAATTATAAATAAAGTATAATCACATTTGAAATGCAAATTAATAAATTAAGCAAAACATTTGCTGCATTTCAAATAATTACCTTGGTTGCTATTTTACAAAATGTTATTTTTTTAAATTGTCAATAGTTCGCGCTCATCAAATCAGGGGTGAAACCGATACCGATTAACCTTCTGATCAGAGCTGTACTCATAAGGCAAGGGCCTAGAGAATCTGTGCGCATATTTTTTTAATTGTTTGGCGTGTGTGCACAAAATCTCCTTGGATTCTATTCAATAAAAAATACACGAAATGGACCATCATACATACGCCAAAAGTGACTCGAAAACATGTAAGTTGCACCACGAGCACACGTGCTCCCCCGCGATGCTGATGCACGCCCTTTTTATGTCTTTTTTTTGTTTGGTTTATTTTGCATTTGTAGGGACCATGGAGCAGAGGCGCAGCCTGGTGACAAAATGCATAAATGAGGATTATTTATTCAAGAAACCCTCGCTGCGTAGCGATCGGGCATGGAAGTAAGTTTTCTTGTATTGTGTGTCCAGGGAGGGTGTACGAAATAAGCTGTGTCGAGTGGAAAAAGTACTGAACGGTGCATGGGGTGTACGAAATAAGCTGTTTACGGAACAAATGTATGTAGATCTAACATTCGCATTGCATTAAACCTTTTGCAGGACATTTAAGGAAACGGCCCAGATTGGCGATTTTAACGAGAATGAATTGCGGCAGCAATGGCAAGCGCTGGTGCATGAATATCGCATGGTGAAGAAGGGCATCAGTACGCCAATCAACAATGAGATCATCGCATCACTCAACAAGAAGTGGGAGTTTTTCGGTGAGATGCATAAGTTCATGGTCAAGAAGAATGACCATCATTCGTATGCTCAGAATGCGGAAAATGATCAGAATGTGCAGTCAAACGGGACTAACAACCACGCCACCAAAGCTGTGGCAGAGGCTCAATCAACAGCTGATGAGATAAATGCAGAAAATCTATCTGACGAGGATGGGGTGGAAGTCATCCCATTTGTTCCCTCTCCTAAGACACCGAAAACCGTTCCCTCAAATGCTAAAACACCGAAAAAGGTGATGGAAGTCAACCCATTTGATTTTTATCCTAAGAACTCGCCACCAAATAAACTAAAACGTAAGGAGGGTAATTCCAAGGACGACGATGGAGAAGTAAACCAGGACGACAATTCGACTCCACCAGAAGTATCGCAGCCCACACTGTCCAAAAACAACCAAAACGACAAAAACTCTGCTCAGCCCAAGGCTCGTGAATCTCGCAAGCGTCCAGCTGAAAAGGAACTCAGCGAGAGGGACAAGTACTACAGGTGCGTTCTCGAGCATATGCCTGCCTATCAATTGTTTAATAATAAAAATCACCCGCAATCCATTCCACAGATATCGCCGTCTTCACCAACATCGTGTGGATAATTGTCTCATGGGATTGATGCATGGTGCGTGTGTCATTTTGAAGCACTTGGCCATACGTTTAGGTGCTCTGAACGAGATGCCAGATTTCACAGAGCTATTTGCAGTCAAATCGTCGACTGAAAGTGATAGTAGCGCTGATGAGGAGTTCGATCTGGACTAAACAAAAGACAGAAACATGGTACTGGGCGGGTAGTTTATAAGAAAGGAAGGAGAGGATCCCAAGGCCAGCAGAGGAAGCTACCAATGAAACAGGGTCCTCGTTTTTGTTATTGGCGATTTGTTAAGGAAATAACGATATGAAACTCAAGGAATAGATTTAATGTTACAAGAAAGAAGAAACGGAAAAGCTACACAACAAATGTATGAGACGAATGAAAAAGAATACAGAACGCTGAATGAGCAAGACGTAAATACTGGATTCTTTGGGAAACAAAGCTATCACCCAAATGGTTTGCAAATGTCGAAAAAAATGTTCTCTTCTTTCAATAGTTTAATAGTTTTTTAGTTTATGAAATGTTACCCCTTCAATTTGATTTCAAGCATAGATAATAAAATTTGCGTGCGTTCCTATTTTTTTTCGGACTTAACAAATTAATTCTTGGTTTATAACGATTTTTGAATGCTATTGTTTTGTTACATTTTAATACATTACTGCATGTGCCTTTAATCAAAATTATTAAACTGAAGATTTTGAAAAAAAAATAAAAAAAAATACGCTGCATCTATTATTTCGATACTCGATTTGTTTATCGATATGATTGTGGTGAATGGCGATTAATGCTAACAAAACTAAAAAGCGTGCCTTTTCCCCTTCTTCTGCGAAAAATTGCTTGGAAAAAACACACGAAATGGCTTCAAAAGTAAAGAAACAAAGAATTGAGAATGTGTCTGACGATGTAGTAATCCCTGACAATGCTATAACCATCAAAAAACAGAAAAAAATTAAGGCTAAAGAATCGGACGCCGGCTATGGATCCGGAGAATTTTCATTGGACTGGAACGTGGATGACTATCGGACGGAATATGAGAGTGAGGAGCATTGGGATTTGCGGCGCAGCTTCATGGTCGCCCATAAGGAGCGTTTTGACGAGGACCGCCTGGTGTGCTTGGCACAGACATTTGTCAATATGGAATTCCTCGGCTGCAAATACCCAAGCGAAACGATGCATCTGGTGGCGGAAATGTCCAAAGAAATCGCTGAAGAGTTTAGACGGAAGCGCGACCAGCGTCTGAAGCGAACATTTGTCTCCGCATCGGATGCGGCGGAGCAGCGCGCCAAAGGTAGACGGAAGAATTAGTTCGATCAGGCAGAGAATTATTTATATTACTAGTAGTTATATGAGCCAGAGACCACGAATTCTTCCTAATGAATAATTCCAAATAACAAATAGGGCGCAGTGGTTCAACAAAGCCAAATCAACGCCAGGATGAGCAGCGAGGTAGCACGAATCCATACAGTCGAGAACGTCAATGCTTTGGCGGCGGCAAACCAATTGATCTCTTCGAGGGCCTACGTTTCGGCAATCTCATACTATACTTAGCCGGCGGACGGAGTTGTCTGCGGAATTCGTGTGCCATAAGCCAAATCAAATATGAGGAGCGTCCGTGCAAAGAGCCCGAGTCCACCGAAAACACCAAATATTCCGAGATTCTCGTGAATAATGAGGTGATTGCAGTTGGCCAAGGTGAAAGCCTCAAAGCGGCCAAGATTGCAGCATTTAAACAGGCATTGTTCCTGCTCCAAACACACTGCTACAGCATCAAGGTATACAAGAGCATTACAAAATCGGCGTCAATTGACTTACAAATTCAAAATTATTCAGCTAAACGCCACGCGCCAAACCATCAAAGTCGAGAAAACTATCAATGGTGTGAACATCAACGTGACGAAGGAGTCTGCAGATAGCCTGGGCGATCCCAAATTGGATGAAACCAACAAGGGCTACCGCATGATGCGCCTCATGGGGTGGACGGGCGGTGGTTTGGGTCGCCAAAAGCAAGGACGCGAGGAACCCGTTGGGTATGTACTATTGAAAGTAATCTTTCTACGATCAACATTCTAAGACTTTGCTTCATTTTTAGATATTTGCTGAAGAGCAATCGCACTGGCCTGGGTGGCTGTAACAAGCCGAATGTAAATCTTGGTGACTACAGAAAAATGATTGAAAACTATGTCAAATCGGATGATATGCGAGATATGCAGTTTGAGCCAACGTTCTCCAAGGAAGAGCGTGCCTCATTTCACAAGTAAGTGCCTCGCCCATCGATGGCCTGATTTGGAAATAATGCTTGTATTTGTAATTGGTAATTGAGGTACTTTGTGTTGTGGGTTCTCTGCTCTGGACTGCTCATAGAAGACTTGTAATAACAATCTTTGCATTCATTTTTAAGTCTTTTCCACCACCATTTAAAAATCTAATCAATTGACTCTACTTTCAGGATTGCGAGCAAGTACGGTTTACGCTCGGGTAGCTATGGCAATGGGGAGTCTCGACGTCTCCTAATCACGAAGAAAGTTAGCCACAAGACGATACTCCAGGAAGTACTATCCCGCCGCAATTCAAAATTCAGTGAGCGCTATTTTGTTCAAGTCCCCATGCAGAAGGCTCATCTCTTTCCGGGCCACGTGGCGAGCTTGGATCTGGAGGGGATGGATGATTAAGAACTTAAGTTTTAAGGAAACTGTGTTGAAGCTCAGCTCATTGTACTGCTATAAATAAGGATGATTCTCTCAAACATTTAGGTTAAATATTAAAGACGTTGAAATATAAAACATATTTTCCCCCCGACTTCCACTCGTGTTTACGTTTCGCTTTGAATGGCTGACACAGCCAGCTGATAGCCCTTCAAGAAGAAGAGCCCTTCAGGCGACTGCATGCACTGCACTTTTCTTTCGTTGTTTGAAATATTTGTATAACACACATAAATGTGATGAGTAAATGTCCACGATGCGATTGCGAAGCAACTGGACAAAATCGCCTGGTCACCGACAGCTGTGGCCATACCAAGTGTCGCCTCTGTCTTGTGGCAGATGTGTCCGATTGTCTGGAATGCCGACTTGCCCACAAAGAAACAGTCTCACCAAAGAAAATCTCACCAAAGACTACTGCAGACAAACGGATCACCATCACGGATCAGGGCTATCACTGTACCGTGTGCAAGAAGGATTTCCGCAGCCGCACCCAACAGTACTACCATCTTGCCTGCGGAAATGACCTTCTCAAGAAATTTTGCTGCAAGCAGTGCAATCGCGTAAGTGGGTTGGGTGGGTTTTCTGCCTTTCCAAAGCACGAGTAATATAATTGGATGATTCCTTTTCCCAATAGCGATTTGCCACCCACTCGCATTTGAAGTACCATCTAAACAATCACGTCAGCCTCTCCAAGCATTCCTGCAGCATTTGTGGCAAAAAGTTTAAACAGCCAAACATCCTGCAGCGTCACATGCGCATCCATAACAACGAGCAGCATGCCTGTGATCACTGCAACAAGGTTTTCCGCTGCATGAGCACACTCAAGGATCATTTGGCGGCGCACACCGATCATGGCTATCCATACAAATGCGAAACTTGTGCCAAACTCTTCCAGAACAAGGCCAATCTGAAGCAGCATCGCCTGAAGCACGATCAGAACAGCTCGCGACACAAGTGTAAGGTCTGTCAAAAGTCATTCCTGCGCCAGACAACGCTCAGGTTGCATATGAAGCGTCACTCGATGCGCGAACGCCAGCCCTGTCCACTCTGTGGCAAGAGCTACAACGACGCGGATGCACTGGCCCGCCATATGCGTCAACACAAGACTGTTGAGCGCTATCGCTGCACCCAGTGCGATGTCACAGTCAGTCGTCGTGATAACATGCATCGCCACCTTCGCTCCATGCATCCAGGTGTTTCATTTGAGAGCAGCGTGGAAATCATAACTCCATCGAGGGCACTCGGGCCAGAAACGGCAGAGGAGACCCCAACGGAGAGTCTGCGGTACAACAGCGTGATCAAGAGTGTGGGCAATGTGGAGCCAGTTTCGCTGCCCCTCGTCGCCTTGCCCGAAGTGCAGCTCGAACAGCAGCAAGCTCCAGTGATAGCAGCTGCACCCAAACCCCTGCCAGATGCAATGCAAAAGCAAAATGTAAAGCTCTATCGAAAGATCATCTTGGATCTGGACAACGAAGAGTATTCGAATGAGTTGAGCTTGGAGGAGGAGGTATCCACGGGCCCAGATGTCGCCGCAATGCAGGAGCAACGTCAGCAGCAGCGAGGCCCAGGCCACAGCACCTCCAATTTTAGCGAGATGCACTGGCGCAAGAATTTCAAATACTCGTATGAAAACGAACACACAAATTGATCGAATTCCAATGATATTCTAATTATGATGTTGGTGCCGCCGCTGCCCTTTTTGGCAGATGCCCCTTGATTTATTAGTGATTAGTTAAGTGCTGGGAAAAGATGCCCACAAAACCTCACCGTCACCGTCATCTAGTTGGCCGCTCGCCATATTTCCGCGTGTGCCGCCGCCTCGCATCGACGTCAATGCCAAGATCGTTGGCTATCAGAAGAAGCGGAAGACAGTGCGAGTATTACCAAAAATCAGTATTCAATATGTTCGACGAGCAATCGGAACTCGAGTCGCTGCGTGAGATCTATTATCTAACGAATGGTGCTTCGGCCAGTTGGCGCAAATTGATTGCCTTTGGCGACTCGCTGGAGCAGCAGCTTAAGCGGAAGCTGCTCTGGATATGGCCCACATCGGTGGACCTGGAGAATTACAATCATTTTCTGGCCAAGCATAACATCCAGCGCATTCTGAGCATTGGCTGTGGCAGTGGTCTACTGGAGTGGCTGATGGCAACAGCTGCTGGTGAGCATAAGGTCTCCATTCATGGCCTGGAAGTCGATCGCAATTGGTGGCAGAGCAAATATTCCGTGCGCAGCTTTATTCCTCTGAACTATGTGGAAGATGCAGCCAATCCGGACCAACTGGATTCGTGTTTCTTAAGCAACTGCTGCAACGATACTCACCCTTCTGCGATGTTATTTTGTTATTTTAACAATCGTCGGGCTTTCGTTGACTACCTTCGAATATATCGGGGCAAGTGGCTGATATTGATAGGGCCACAGCCAGCCCTCGGCATACATACAGATCCGAATCCCATTCAGCCGCAGCTTCCCACCGACAGTTGGATTCTGCGGGAGCGCCTCGACTGGACTGACCGAAATGTCGTGGCGTTCTATGAAAAAATAGCATAATCTAGTTTATAGTAACTTTAATTGTAAACAAAATAAACCACCACACCCTATTATACTCTAGCTCCTGTTCACTTCTATGTGGAATTTACAGGCCGGTATGCTCTGCACCTCGGCGGTGACGGTGCTATTGATGCCCAGATTGCTGAGTGCTCCGCGCACCAGGCCACAGGTGAAGGCCACAAACTTGGGCGCATGTTCCAGCTGCTTGGTGCCCGGCGAGATGCGTGTAAGGAAACGGAATGCCTTGTCCTGCACCACATACATGCCATGATTGTTCGTCCGCAAGTTGTCAACTTGTTTTTTGTAGATCAGAGTCCAGAAATCGGTGCAGATGAATTTCATGTTCTCCAGCTCATCCTTGAATCGAGCCACCTCGCGAGTAAGACGCTCAATCAAACGATATCCCGTGGTAAAGCCAATGTACTCCAATGTGGCCAGGTCGTGCTCCTGGGAAGCGGAACAAAATTAAGTATTGATATTTTAAGTGTCTTTATTGGTTTTCATTCACCCACCTTGTTGCTTTCTAGGCAATAGTTGACTATCTCTGCATGCAGGCAATCAAACAAAATTTCCTCCGACATTTTAAGAATAAACAAATTTTTAACCAATTTTCTTGTTTGCAGTTGTAGTTGTAGGTAGAACAGCTGACGTCGTCGTTAACATGCGAATGGAAGAGCTAAGGCTGTGCTGGCAGCTCTAGCTTTTTATCGGCCAAATTTACCCGTAAAAATTTACCAAAACTTATTGTTAACTGCTTACAAATAATATGTAAAATAAAAAAAAATTCAAAAAAAAAAAGGTTGAAGAATAATTAAACGTTAGAGAAAGAGATAGATACTGCAAAGGAAGGAGAGAGCAAACAATAAATTCGTTATATGTTTAGCATTTAGCTATTATTTGGTGACGTAGCTTTTATTCGCTGAGCTGGCATCACTGTTCGTTGTGTGGGTGGGAGAGCCACAACAAAAATATGTATACAAAACGCCGCAAATATTAAATTTCCAAATAAAAGTGAATTAAAACAAACAATTGAAACATGAAAGTGATGAGCGTCGGTCTTCTCGGACAGAGCACCGCGCTGCACAGCATGGTCTGCCAGTCGATATTGGTTTTAATGTGCCTTATTTGCTACGGGTGCGGCGGACTGAGTGGATCCGAGTTCGTTTTCGATGATACGGTGGCGATTGTGAAGAACAAGGATGTGAATGCACTGCCCACCAACTGGACGGCTATCTTCACGCATGACTTTTGGGGTGCCTCGTTGCTCAGCTCTGATTCGCACAAATCCTTCCGACCCCTGACCACGCTGATGTTCCACTGCGAATACGCCCTCCTGGGCCTGACGGCGGCACACATGAAGTTCTTGAATCTCCTGCTGCACTGTGTGAATACGCTGCTGATGTGGCGTCTGGTACGATCGTTGTATGTGGTTGAGATTAACGGCGAGCGGTGGGCCATCATTTCGGCGGCTCTCTTTGCCGCCCATCCCATCCACACGGAGGCGGTGTCAGGGATTGTGGGCCGGGCGGAGCTTATGTTTGGAATGATCCATCTCCTGTGCCTGCTGCTGACGGTGGCCAATGCGGGGAAGCACAGTCCCCACAGCATTTGCCTGATACTCACCCTCACGGCGATCGGGATGCTGTTCAAGGAATCGGCCGTGACCATACCCATGTCCTGTGTGCTGATGGACTACTTTCAGAACGGCTACTACCACCTGCCGCTCAAGGATCAGGGAAGGATATTGCGCACGCGCATCAGCTACATTGTCTACGTCCTGGGCACATCGGCCCTGCTGACGGCTCGTCTCTGGTGGCAGAACTTTGAGTCGCCCAAGTTCAAGGAAGTGGACAATCCCATTGCCCACAACGACCACATCCTCACACGGGTGCTCTCCCAGCAGTATCTGCTGGTCATGAACCTCTGGCTGATGCTTTGCCCGCACTGGCTGTGCTACGACTGGGCGTTGGGCTGTGTGAAGCTGGTTACCAGCATTTGGGACCTGCGGCTGCAGGGCGTCATTGGCTTTTACTCCATCTTGCTGACGGCCTTGATCAACTTTCGCCGCCTGCCTGGATTGATGCTTGGCCTGGGCCTGATGATCATTCCATTTCTGCCCGCCTCGGGTATCATTCGCGTGGGCTTTGTCATAGCCGAGAGGACGCTGTACGTGCCCTCGATTGGCTTCTGTCTACTGTCCATCTATGGATTCCTCTATTGGTACGACTACAACATCCACAAGACCTTCTGGCGCACTGTCTTGCAGACACTTCTGATGCTCCTCTTTGCCGTGATGATGGTGCGGACACGTCAGCGTGCAACCGACTGGCTCAACGAGGATCAGTTATTCAAGTCCGCGTTGGAGGTGTGCCCCGACAATGCCAAGGTGCACTACAACATCGCTCGTCTGGCCACGGACACGGGCAACAATACCAAGGCCTTTCAGCACTATCACTATGCCATTGAATTGTATCCCGAGTACGAGGCAGCTCTGATGAATCTGGGCAATCTCTACCGGGAGCACGGACAGCTGCAGATAGCTGAAAAGTATATTCGCATGGCCCTGCAGGTCTTTCCCGCATTCCCCGCCGCCTGGATGAATCTGGGCATTGTCCAATCGGCCCAAAGGAAGTACGACCAGGCAAAGACCAGCTACGAGAAGGCTCTCAAGTATAGATCGAACTTTGCTGTGTGCTATTACAACATTGGGAATCTGTATTTGGAGCAGAAACTCTATGCCGAAGCGTTGCATCATTGGCAGCACGCGGTGACGCTGAATCCTCGGCAGCCAAAGGCCTGGGCGAACATATTGACCATGCTCGACAATCGTTCGCTGTATGACGATGCTCTGCGCATCTCGGATCAGGCCCTCCGGCATTTGCCCAACGAGATAAGCATCCTGTTCATACGGGCCAATGTCTTGGGCAAACTGAAGCATTATGTCGAGGCGGAGACACTGTATAAGCGTGTGATTCAGCTGGATCCACACAATATGCTGTACTACTCGAATCTCGGTGTGCTCTATCATCGCTGGGACAAGGTGCAGGAGGCCATTGAGGCGTATCGTACGGCGATAAGCATCAACAGCTCACGAGCAACGACCGCACGAGAGAATCTGTCCAAGCTGTTGAAGCGGCTAGAGCGGGAGGCCCAGGTAACCGAAAGGTAAATTCTTAGCAAGAAAATACTTTAAACCTGAGCAGGAACTGCGGTTGTGTGGTTCTTTCAGTGACAACACTAGTCCCAGAAAACAGATTTGATCCTAGGTTTAAGGAAGCCAGAGATACTCAATGAAAAACGTACTTACCCCTCCCGCATATCAATTGTACACAGTATTAATATATTTGTATATTTTATGTATATTTAGGATAATTTATTTATTCATTTCCATGAGGATATATACACTTTATAATTTTTTTAAAAACACAATAATGATGGGATAGGACACTTACATGGTAAATAAATTAACTAATTTCTAGAACGTAAGGATCTAACCAGGAAAAATGTATTGTATGTACGTACTCTAGGAAAACTATTCAATTCCATTCAAGATTCGTGATTAAACATAATAATACCGCGAATTACATATACATATAAGAATACAAATAAAGACAAGCACCGCACGCATACACAGATCGGTTTAGTTTGGGCTGCTATAACACATGGAAAAAGCTTGGAACATTTGGCAGAGAAATGCGAGACAATGAAAAAGAGAGAGACTAAAGTGTGGACGAGCACTATACTATGTATACTACAGATAAACTTTATGTATGTATGCGTATAATGTATAACAAAAAAAGTCTTTGTTTTTGAGATACCGGGGGGCTTCGCTTCTGTTGGGTTTTCTAGGCAAAACGAGCAAGAGCAAACAAATAATGAATAAATAACACAGCTTGCGCGGGGTAACCATCTACAGCAGCACAAACTCTTCGCTTTCGCTATCATCCTGCTCATTGTCGAAGTGCCCATGATGTGGCGGCAAGAGCTGGGCACCGGCATTCAGCTCCTGTGTCAAAGCTGCCACCTGCTTTATGAGCGGTTTGTATAGCGAATCGCTCATCTCGTCGCGTTCATGATCCAAGCAACGACCGCGAGAGAATGAAAACAGCGGATAGTTCATTTCCATGGGCTGGTCGGTCTGCTGCGACGACGCCTGGTGCTGGTGCTGGCTGCCAGTCATCTTATCCACAGTGGCCCCCGAGGCACAGCGCATGGGATGCAGATACTGCAAGAGCATACAAATATTGATTAGAGGTCCACTGATAGCCGGATGGAATGGAACGTAATGCTTACCAATTGCACGCTCTCCATAAAGCTGTCGAAATCCGTTTTGGTGGCACAGTAGAAGCCAATGCAGCAGCTGGGATCCATTTTGCTGACTTTTAGCTTGCGCGCCGATTTGCAGTGGAAGGAATGCAACGAAAAGTGCTCCTGATTGACATCCACCATTTCCTGGCAGTAGTGCGGATCCAAATGGATGAGTCTGTCCTCCTGGAAACCCACAAAGTATAGTGAATGCTTGGGCTTGCCACCAATGATGCCCAGACAATTTTCGGTGCTCAACAACAGCTTCAGACAGTGGGCATAAACAGGATTCAGTTTGTCGCTGCCCAGGCGCAAGGGTATAAGCACAATCAAAGATTTCCAGTGCTGTTGATGTGACTCCTGCTTAGGTGTCGCATCCGGCTGCGGTCGCTTCGTTTGTTGCCAAGGCACATGGGGTTTGGGGGCTGGTTCCGGAATGCTGCACTGATCCTCAATGTCTTGGATGTAGACTGAAAGGCAGATAGATAGATACGCTTATCAAATAAATGTGACGCTATCTGGCAGGCAGCCCTCCTCCATGAGTAATGAAAATTAGTCACACGAGTGCGAGGTGGAGGGTGTTCCATATCTATTTGTCCACGGCTGCTATCTATTCAGCTTTAAATTTAGCTCCCTGTCTCTGGTACTCACTAGTGCAATCCTTGGCCACATAAACGCTGATATTGTCAAAGTCTGCATTCTCCTGAGCGGCATGTTCCAAGGCGTGTCTATAATAAAATACAAAATGTCATGCCATAAACATTATAGATCGATTTATGACACTGCACTCACTTTAGCAAATAGGAGACGGAGGCAGGACCATACCAGTCGCCTGGCTTCTTGCCCAAAGTTTCGCCCAGTCGCACCAGTGCGTGTATGGAGAAGGGGCTGCTCTTTGAAGAGCTATCCCCGAACCATTTGATGATCTTCTTATGCATATTATCCTCGTATGTGGAATGCAGCTGCGAGTCCGAATCATAGCGCCAGCCTGAAAGTACAAAAAATCCATTTAGAATCCATTTAAAATTTAAATAATGATTTCCCATCCACTTACTGCGACCCAAAAAGTGACAGATGAGACCCTGAGCCAACAGCATTTGTCCGCTGCGTAGCATGCAGCCCCATCCACAGTCCGAGGTGTAGTTGGAGCCATTCATGATGGGAAACTCCCGGCGATAGGTCATCCAAATGCGACTGTAAAAGTCGCGCCGAAAGCCCTCGATGCCCTCCTCCCAGGGATGTTCTCCCACCTGATTCTCGACCGCATCCATGCCCAGTTCCTGGGGCACAACAATCTCATCGATTTGCTGCGGATTTAGTGCGGGATACAGAGACGAGGAGGTGGTGGTCGAGGTGGCTTGTATGCTATCGAAGGCGGATGTGGCATGGTCGGGCGTTGAGTCAGCACCGCTTGGGAGCTCTGTGGTTGAGCTCTCCATGCTGACTGGTGGGGTGAAACGTCGATGATAGCAGCGGCCCAGAAGCCATACCGGCTGCTCCTTGGAGAAGCTCGTTTGCCTAATCTTGCCACTCCATCCGTACTTGACATTGTGCCACATAGCCACCAGTTTGGACTCCATTCCCTTCGTTGGCGTACGATTGGCGGCCAGGTCGGGGTCTTCGCTATGCTGATGGTGGTGGTGCTGCTGCTGCTCCACGTGACCGCAGCTGGAACTGTTGCCCCCGCTACCGCCGCTATATAGCTGACTGAAGGCATTCATGAAACGTGATGACGTCGATATTTTACGCTGTGGTGTCGCTGTCGCTGCACTTTCCGCTTTGAGGTTCAAATTCGCACTCGATGTGCTCACGGGGGAAGGCGATGGGGCACGGGGCACGGCAAACACGGTACGTGGAATCGTTTGTATGGTCGCTGCCTGCTCCTCTTCGATGGCGCCATCTTCCACAAGTGGCAGTGGAGGCACATCCTGTGTGCAACGTCCGCCCTCGACAATGGCCCCTTCCCCGGTATCGAAGAGCATCAGCTTGTCCTCCGTCAACTTGGACAGCAGGCCGTCATAGTTCATCTGCGACGGCGTAGTCGGGGGGGATATGAAAACAAAATCAGGATTGGATGAACTACGTCGCTTTGTTCGCAGTTTCGAAAACTTAAAGAACTGGGGCATGGCAATGGCAATTGCGAGCCACTGGCTGGCCCTGACTGAACTGAGCAGCCGATAGCTCCGGGGCGTGCTAATTACAAATGTTTACTCACCGTTTATTTGTTGACAGATAAAGATAAAGGTAAACTACACACGAAAATTACTTCTCTTCTTGTTTTCCTTATTCTTATTCGCGATAAGTACATAGTAGTGTTGTTGTTTTTCCGGACCAGCTTGCAGCAGCGTTGCCAGACTGTGGCTTTTGGCTTGGCGAATTATTTCAAACAAGCTAAAATGACCAGGTGTGCACGCCCTGCGGTAACACTGTATACATATAAAATTAGTTAAGAATTCCAATTTTGTATCAAAGCAAGCAGGAATGTTATATTTGTATAACTCTGTGGCTCTGGAGGACGACAATGATCTGACAAAGCACTGAAATATCGGATAAATCCGATTTTGCGGAGCAGAAATGCAATCGAATATTTTTTATTTCCCTAAATTTCATTACAATTCCCTCTTATCGACAGCCTCTATTACCTTACGCTAGCTCTTTTTTCGGATGAGTACTAGGCTTGTGTACGGAGATATCAGGATGTCGTTTTTGAAGCTAGTCCAGCTTCAAAGTATAATGTCACACAGCCATTATTTTTGTTCAGTATTAAATTAACCTAACCTAAATTATCCGATAGTATCGATGATGTCGACCATCAATAGCGCAACTATTCCAAAAAACCGTAAAAGTTCGCATCAAATTTTGCAACACAGAAAGCCGCATTTGGTGGGTTATTTGTTTTTCGTATAATTCGCACTCGTTTATTTACGTTCCTGCACGGTTTTTTCTTATTTTAGATACATTTTTTTCAATTTATAATGGGGGAAATATGCAGAGTGTGCATGGGAAAGTCCGAAGCACTCACAAACATTTTTGATGAGCGCCATAAACGGGACACGGGCATTGCTGAAATTATTGCAGAGTGTACTGGGTAATTTAATCTGAAAAAAACCAGTGAGCAGAGCCATCTCATTTTTTCACGGATGCAGAAGGACGCAGAAGAAGGCACTTCTGACGATCAGTATGACGAGGACTGGCAAGCGCCACCGTCAGATAGTGGAAGAGCTCTAACTGCTCGAAGTCATTTAAAACAGGTAGTGAACTTAAAATACACATCCGTACCCACACGGGCGAAAAACCCTTCAAATGTTCCAAATGCTCGAAGTCGTTTACAACAAGTAGTATACTTAAAGTACGCATCCGTACCCACGCGCATTAGCTATCGTAAATGTGTCACACGCAAAACGAAGTATGAAATGTTTCAACATCAAAAATGTATGTGTAGTTTGAGCAACTATTGTTTTGTATACACACATACATATATGTATTAAGATAATAAAAAAAGTATTGAATTCAATAATGGTTCCAGACGTTTACTACCTTTATATACCACAAACATACAAACATACATATGCAATTCAAAATACTATACATAAATACTCTATTTATGCCCTAAATTTCATAACAATTCCCTCTTCTCGACAGCCGTTTTTAATTACATTAGGTCGTCGTCGTAAAACGTAGTGTTGTTTTCGTACTCAAACATATGCACGCACACAACCTCAGTTGTAGTGCAATTTGAATAAAAATCAAGCGGCCAGGAAAAATACCCCAAATACGATGGAATATTTTTCCAATATATAGGCATATTTGTTTGTCGATCTGAATTTTGCGGAATTTTTCTAGCAAAACCATTGCCAAGAAAAATGTTCTTACCGGTTTCATACGAATATCAACCCAGTTTGAATTTCTAGTGATGACTTGGAAAAAGCCCAACTGCCAGCATCGAAAAGTGTTAGCTTGAAAAAATCTCAACTGGCAGCACTGATGTTTATCTTCCGTGTTGGTCTGGCCACCCCCACAGCTGTGTGCGAGCACGGTTTTCGCGTATTGCGCAACAATTGCCAGAACAGAACCAAAACACACGCAAAAATGGTAAGTAATGCAAATCGCAAAATAAACGCAAGTAAATAAACGGAAACTTTTACGCACGCGCACAGCATAGTCCAATTCAAAGGTTGGTCTGCACGTTCGGTCAACGCACCTACAGCCAATTGCCGCTCATCGGCGGACCAGCAGCAGCAGCGATAGCAACAAAAGTCCCACCTATGATGGCCCAGCAGCAGCAGTCGATGCGACAGTCCTCCTCCTCCGTGCTGGCCACAGAGTCCTCCAACAAGGGAATGATCATCCTGAACCGTCCCAAGGCCTTGAATGCCATCAATCTGGAGATGGTGCGCAAGATCTACAAGCATTTGAAGAAGTGCGAAAAGTCCAAGTCCCTGCTAATCATTAAAGGCACCGGCGACAAGGCCTTTTGTGCGGGTGGTGATGTCCGAGCCCTGGTCGATGCTGGGCCCACGGACGAGTCGAAGAGCTTCTTCCGGGAGGAGTACACCACGAATGCCCTGATCGGCAACTACAAGATACCCTACATTGCCCTCATTGACGGCATCACCATGGGAGGTGGCGTGGGACTGAGTGTCCATGGGAAGTATCGTGTGGCCACTGACCGGACCCTGTTCGCCATGCCCGAGACGGCCATTGGGCTGTTCCCCGATGTCGGCGGCTCATACTTTTTGCCACGCCTGCAGGGAAAACTCGGATTGTACCTGGGTCTCACGGGCTATCGCCTGCGCGGTGCAGATGCCTTTTATGCGGGCATTGCCACGCACTACTGCGATAGCAACAAGATACCTGAACTCGAGACGGCGCTGCTCAACTGCCCCGATGCGGATGATGTCCCAGAGCTGCTGGAGAAATTCCACACGAAGCCGGAGAAACCCTTTTCGCTGCAGCCAGTTCTGGAGCAAATCAACAAGAACTTTACAGCGGATTCGGTGGAGGGAATACTCGAGAATCTGCAGAATGATGGCAGCGAATGGGCCAAGAAGACGCTGGGGGTAAGTACTAGAGCACCAGCCACGTGTTAATTGGATGGGAAAATTGACCCTCGGTTCGCTTTTAGCGCATAAATATTTGTAGAAGGAGTATTCCCAGCCAATTAGCAGCAGCCTCACATAAATTAGCACTTGATTGACGCTCGATATTCTATTTTAGACCCTGTGCAAGATGTCCCCCACATCGATGAAAGTCACGTATCGCCAGCTGGAGCTTGGCTCCCAGCTCTCCCTCAACCAGTGCCTGATTATGGAGTATCGGCTGGCCGTACGCCATCTGGAGGATCGTGCCGACTTCAAGGAGGGTGTGCGGGCCCTACTCATCGACAAGGATCAGCAGCCCAAGTGGCAGCCCGCCCAGCTGTCGGAGGTCACCGAGGAGCATGTGCAATGGTTCTTCCGCAAGCTACCCGACACGGAGGAACTCAAACTGTAAAGTAGCCCGTCCCCCGTGTTTTGTTGGCCTTTTAACCTTTTTGCTTTTGTTGAGCCTGCTAATCCCCTGTTTGTCTCCTGTTTTTTTTTTTTGGCGATGCTCAACTCTTTCTTAATGCACATTACATACATACATATGTACTTATACGCATGCCTGATTTATGCATGCATGCATTCCACTTTTTTGCCTGCCGTTTTTTGCAATATTTTCAAAAATTTCAATGCAGTCAGTTTTTGGGCTGCTCATCTTATGGTATATTCTGCAATCTCTGTTTATTCTTTTCTCTGCCTTATTCCAACAGCAAATAGTCAACTGGAAAGGGGAAATATTCGCGCCTTAACATTCGCCTGTATTTACAAAAAATAACGAAACGAAACGTGAAATTTAATGCATTTAATACTATATATGATATACATATATGATTATACAATTATACCTATATATTATATACAATTCGTAGTCTTAACTGAAACACTAATTGTGCCTAAAGAAGCATTAGAAATCGTTTAACAAGAATAAAGTGAAGTATATATACGTTTAATGGCCAGCCTCTAAGGCCCTCTAGGCCGTCGTCCCCTCCTTTAGCTTTATGCTATCCTCCACCATATTTGTGAGCTGCTGCAGTTGATCAATCTGTGTGGCCTGGAAATTCAATTTGGAAAGCTCCTGCCTCCAGGTGGTGACATCCACACGCAACTGCAGGCGTATCTTATCATCATCCGACATCCCAGCGGAATTGGCAGCAGGCGCTTGTGTTGCAGAACCACCGCTTTTGACATTCCGCAAACGTCGCAGGGACTCTTCAGTTTTCTGCACCGATGTGAGGACATCTTTTACCACATTGAAGTAGCTGCAAAAATTGGGGGAAAAATTTACATTAATAGAGGGTTTATTTCCGTGGATATTAGCTCCTTTCTGCACAACTTACGCCTTGGTGATGTGACTGGCCACCTCTGAGAGGATCTGCTCCACCACTAGAGCCCCCAACTGGAATTCGTGTTGACTGGCAAATGCCTTCAGGGGGCGCAGCATCTGGTCCACATAGCCTGAGCAGCGCGAAGGCACCTCTCGATTGGTCTTGCGATACAAACGAGGCAAATCATTCACCTGACGCACATTCTCCGTCTCGCATTCGCCGATCAGCAACTCCACCAAGGTTTTCTGTATGCTGGACAGATGTGCACCCAGTGTATCGGCCAAGGAGGCTATGGATTGACTCAGAGCATCGTTGAACAACTTTGTGCGCTGCTGCTGGGGCACCGACTGGACAATAATCTGCTGTAGTTCGGGCAAATATGCATCCAATTTGCGTATGTCCGCGTGCAGGGCTATCAGCAATTGATGCTGAGTGTAGGACTTGGCAAAGCTGCTGCTTTTCGAGACGGCGATGGCATCAGTAATCCAGCGGGATAGCCGCAATACAATCTGTACGTTAAGTTTATAGAATTTCGGAAACACTTCGGGCAGGTAGACACCTTCGGCCCAGCAACGGGTCACAGCTTCTTTGGCGGCATTGAATGTCGACAATTGGTAGGCATTTCCCTGGGGCTTGCTGTTCACAGTGGAGTCCTGCAAAACCGGCTCTAACTTGGCTTCGAATTGCCCAGCAATTTCCTATGGAATGAGAATATAATAATATCTACAAATTTAGAGGCATGATAGAGCATACCTGGAAGCATATTTGAAAGTACACTGGCAGATTCCAACGCGCCTCGAAGCTCTTCGTTTGCTTGTGCTGGCGATAGCTGGCCACCGCCTGCTCGCCGCTGCTGGTCAGCAGCTCCTCTATTTTGGCCAGAAAATCACGTGTGCATTTGTATTTGATGTAAAACACTTCCGAATTGCCCGGCGCAAATATGGAGTTCATGTGCATCTCCAGTCGCTGCTCCACGTCCGACCAATAGCTGTTGACCACAAAATTGAAGCCCGCCAGCTTGTCCGAGTAGAGGGTTAGCCGCAGCAAGTCGGTCATGTGCAGCGATATAAAGTTTAGTATCTTGCTATAAATGCCAGCCAGTCCCTGAGGCGAGTTCTGAAGCTGCTGCTCGCCGATGATTCCGTTCATATATGGCGCCACGACATCCTCGCGAAAGACGCATTCAGCCTGCGCACAGGCATTGAGGGTTATGTAGATGCGCAGGCAACGCTCCAGATGCTCTGGGGCCGAGTTTCGAGCCTGTCCCAGTGCATCGTTGAAGAAACGACGTAGATGCTGATGGAGTTGCGTCTCCAGCTGCTGGATATTCGTCTGTTGCTCGACACTGAGGTGGTTGGCGCAATGTTTCTCGTGAAACTTCAACTGTATGAGATCGAGGGCAGCGCGTTCCAGGTCGACAGCCTGTGCGGGTTGATCACCATCCAGTTTGCGGGCAATTAGGTCCTGAAGTTTGCCGTTTGTCTCATAGACCTTCTTCAGGCTCTGCAGACTTCGTTTGGCTTCGCGCAGCTTCCGCTTTTCCTCGAGTTGAGCCTTCAGCTCCGTCACATTCTCGTCAATCAGACTGTGAATACTCTCGATGTCACTGCGAAATTGCTCCAGGGGCCGCTTAATCGTCTCGATGGATTGGTCAAGACCCACCAAATTCGCACTCAGATTCACAAAATCGGCGTAGTCCTCATTGATTAGATCAATCATGGCTGATCGCAGTCCCTTTAAATACAGCCCCAGGTTGTCCCGCAGCTGCTCCAAGCTGGGAGCATTGCGATTCTTGTGCAGGAATTCGTCCACCGAGAAATTTTCCTACGCGGAAGAATTTTAGTAAGAAGAGCTCAATTCAAATGGCAATAACACACCTTCATGAACTCATTTTTGTCGAAGCAAAGTTTCTCAGCAGTGCTGCTGGCTCCGGTGGCCAGCTGAACGGACTTCGTGACTGGCTCATGCATATTGTTTGTCTTAAATTAAATAAACTGTAATTATTTATTGCCACGAACATACGACCAATAACAACGCAGTGTAGCCCTGACTCTTAGAGATGGACTGCACGCGATAGAAAACTAATCGTTTTGAGCACATCGCTAGCATTATTTATGTCTGTTTTCTTCATTCATTTTCGCCGGTTTTCCAACTCAAATTTTATCAAAGCAATATTAAAATTATGTCGAAGCATGCAGGAGGTAACCACCGTGGCAATGCTCATAAGAAGCGACAGCCACAGGTAGCGGTGGATGAAGACAATCCCATAGTCCAGGCATTCCGAAACTATTCAACGGAATTGACTATGAAACACGATCGCCATGAACGCATTGTGAAGCTTAGCCGCGATATTACAATTGAGTCCAAGCGAATAATTTTCACCTTGCATTCGATCGACTCGCGTAAACAAAACAGGGAGAAGATTTTGGAAGAGGCCCAGCAGCGTCTGCAAAAATTGATTGAGGTCAACTTCCGGGCCATCGCGTTGGAGCTGCGCGACCAGGATGTGTATCAGTTCCGCAATGCCTATTCCGCTGGCCTGCAGGAGTTTATCGAGGCATACACCTACATGGAGTACCTGTCCCGCGAGGACAACGACGAGAAGCCCAAGTGTGTGTCTGACTGGCAGGCCTTGCAGTCGGTGATGCAATACGTGGAGGATCCCAGCAAAGCCAAGGAAGAGGGAGCAGCTGTCGAGGAAATGGATGTGGATGAAGAGAAAGTTGCCGAGGGGCAGGGGCAGGCCAAGAAGTTTCAGTTCTTCATCGATCCCACAGAGTACGTGCTGGGATTATCCGATCTAACCGGTGAGCTGATGCGCCGATGCATCAATTCTCTGGGCAGCGGAGACACCGATACCTGTATGGAGACCTGCAGCACTTTGCAGATGTTTTACACAGGGTATGTGATGCACAAACGGAAGAGGAATTCATTTGAAACCACGCTTATCCTTTACAGATACATCAGCTTGAACTTGCAGCGCGCTCGTGAGTTGTGGCGCAAGATTACCACTATGCGCCAGAGTGTCCTTAAGGCAGAGAATGTCTGCTATAATGTCAAAGTTCGTGGTGGCGAGGCAGCCGTGTGGGGCTCAAATTTCGACCAAAAGCCAGCTGAGGAAGTCGATGAGGGCTTCTACTAATGTAATCAATTAACACTATTATTATTATTCAACGGATTAGCGCTAGAATGTACTATAACATTTTATAAATCTATCAATACATTATTTAGATCCTCCTAATCGTAGTCGTCACCATTAATGCGCTGGCTATCAAACTCCAGCTCATCGTCCTCGTCTTCATCTTCGTCTATTTCTGCGCCTGGTCTATATTCGAGATCATCATCATTGTCTCCTCCAAATGGATCCTCCTCTTCTTCGTCGCTATCCCCGGAGGTGCCCGCCTGCCGCACCTGTCTCTGCCGTTGTCGCAAACGATTCCGTATGTTCTGATCGGAATTAACTATACTGCACTTTAACTCCGATGGATTTTACTTTAATTCTGGATCTGACTTACAATCTGGAGGATGTGCCAGCTGTTGAAAGTGCACAGGATTGCGACGGTAGCATAAATTTCCATAAGGACAGGGCGGTGTTCCAAGCGGTGGTGCCGGAAAGTTGGGCCGCGTATAGTCCGTATCGCCCGGATGAGCTTCAGCCATGCGATGATTTCCATTACGTCTGCGGATAATGGTTGAACTTCAATCTATTTGGAATGTTTTAGAATTGTTCACCTGTAGCAGCGAATGCCGAATCGGCATGAAATGCGAGTGGTGCTAGAGGACACAATGGGTACAGCATTTGCTGATTGGCCGTCGCTGGTGGCTGGCTCCGCTTTTACCACAACCGCTGCGGGGGTGCTTCCACTGTCGGTAGGTGCTACTTTTATAGTGCTACTTGTACAGGCTGCCACTGGCACTCTATTATCCCCATCCACTGGCTCGGCTTTTATCTTGATAGCGTCCGGCGTGCTGGACTCGGCCTCGGCTGTTTTAGGAACAGGCATGGGCTCTGCTTTCATAGGAACAGGCATTGTCTCATCATCGTTTGCTTCTTTCTTGATTTCTATGTTTTCCTTCGTCTTTACGCGCTTTTCGGGGCTGTTTTCATCTTCATCTTTTGCGCCTTCTGTGGGCAGTTTCCTTTTAACAGTGTCCTGCTCTGCAGGTAATAGCTTAGCTTCTGATGTTTCTGCCACAACAGCATCGATGTTCGCCAGTTCAGTTTTGTTTGGAGAACTCATTTCTAAACGAAAATGAAAATAAAATTGAATTGAATTGGAAAATTGAAATAAAAGAAAATTCTTTTAAATGTATTTCACAACAATACCGCGGACAAGTCTGGACATGTATTTGAGGTGTTTTGCAACACTGTCTTACAATAGCGATGAGCGATTGCACCCAAACGAAAGGTATATCGATTTCGATTGCCTATTATATCGTTGATTTTGTCATACCTAGTTTTATATGCGCTACGCTTGCGCGTTACAGGCGTCTTTCAAAATTGTTTTTAACCAATTAAATGTCAATAAAAACACTCAATAATGGCAGCCAGCATTTATTAACAGTGTGAAAATATGAAAATGCTTGTGTCTGGGCTTATAACCGATCAGTTGATCACTTGAAAAAGTGTAACAAGATCCGCCTGGCCTGCCACTTCCTCCGTGTATGTATTGTAGTTGTTGCTGCTATTTGATTACATAGTGCGAGCGCAGGAGAGCGAGCGAGAGCGCACCATCTGCTGTTACCAAAAAGGGGCAGCAACAAACCGCATTCCAGAGAGCGGACACGACGAAACCAGCATCAATGAAAAAGGTGCGTTTGAGAATGGAGCGGCAGCAGCTCTGAAGATGTGTGCCACGATCCACCACTTTGTTACCGTTTTTTCAGTGACCCGCAATGCACCACCATCATCCGCCATTGCCCATAACGGGCACTGCATCTGTGGCAGGGGCAGCAGCAGCCGCAGCAGCGCCAGCGACAGGCAATCCATCAGTATCGCCAGCCGTGGCATCTGGCTCGACCGCGGTGGCATCCACCTCGACCGTCCAGCAGCAGCAACAGCAGCAGCGGCGCCGCAAAAAGCGTCCCAATTACAACTACAATGGAACCCGCACAGTGGAGGTGCGACGGGGCTACAATGGCTTCGGATTCACCATATCGGGACAGCAGCCATGTCGTCTGTCATGCATTATCAGCAGCTCGCCCGCCGAGCAGGCCGGCCTCCGATCCGGCGACTTCCTCATCTCGGTCAACGGCCTGAACGTCTCCAAGCTGCCGCACGAGACGGTTGTTCAGTTGATTGGCAACTCCTTCGGCAGCATACGCATGCAGATAGCCGAGAACTACTATTCGGACAGTTCGGACGAGGAGAATGCCAATGCCACGCTGCAAATGCAGCGCAGTGCCAGGGGCCAGCTGCTGGCCGCCAGTTTGCGCCACAAGCCGCGCTTCCTGCATCACAAATCGAAGATGCATCGACTTCGCAATTCGCCACAAAAGAAGCTTCCGCCGGATGCGGTGGAACCAAAGCCAAAGCCAGCACCGCCCACAGATCATTCAACGCTACGGCCCGTTCTGGAAGATGCCCCGTTGGCGAATCTCGCTAGCAAATCGGCGGATGTGGCCAATGTGAGTGCCATGGTGCGGGCCGTGGGCAGTGCAGCGCTGGAGTATCGCGTGATTGTGGGCTATTTGGGCACCATTGAAATGCCCAAGCAGATTTCGCACAGCTCGAAGCTGCAGACGGTGCGCTCCTGCATACGGAAACTGCGGCAGGAGAAGCGCCAACCAACCATAGTGCTCATGTGCATCACCCCGGACAGCCTGACGCTGCAGAGCGCCAATGGCGGTGTGCTGGCCACCTATGCCTCATCGAGACTGAACTACGTGAGCTCATCGTCGGAGAGCGAGAATCGTTTCTTTGGCCTGGTCACCAGCGCTGTTCACAACACCCAAATAGAGGAGGAGTACGAGCCAAATGCAGGCAGTGGCTGTGCTGGGCAACACATCAGCATCTCGCACAGCTGCCATGTGTTTGTGATCGACACAAAGCTGATCGATCACGGCCAGCATCTGCAGCGAGCGCACGAGTTTCGGCTGCAGTGCACCAGGGATCCAATATCGAATCTGTGCCTGGAGTTTCCCAACAACTCGGAGTACGTGGTGAATCTCGTCCGTAGCATGTACACTATGCGCATCCTGCCGCCGGCCAGCCGAAGCCATCAGCCGGAGTATGAAGCAGCTGCAGGCGCTGCGGCCGCCGGTGCTGCTGCCCACTCACCGCAGCCGTCGAACCACAGCGAGATTTCCACGACCACCTCCAACTCGGACTCGGGCATTGGCTTCAACAACGACTGCACCAACATTTCCGATCGCATTCTGGTGGTGGATTTCCTTGGGGCAGGAGCAGCAGCAGCAGCCCATCCGCCAGCAGCACCGTCCCATCCGGCCCCAGCCCGTCCGCAGGGGATTGTGGGGATGCCCGACAATCGATTGACCGTCAGGGCCATGCCCGATCCGGCTGCACATCAAATATCACCTTCGGACAGCGCCTCGCTGCGCCGTCCGAATCTTTTGGCCAGCTTCAATCTCATCAAGAGCCCGGCCACAAATCTCACATCCACGCGATCCTGTGACGATGTCCTCAATCTGTTTGTGGACGATTCGCCGCGTGTCCTGGCTGGTGTTGCCTCCATGGACGACATATCCCTGCACTCCACTGTCCCATCGCTGGACGAGCCGCCACACATGTTTGTTCATCCCTCGAGTGTGTCGCGCAAGCCTCGCCGCTCGCTGGCCCTGGATGCACCTTCAACCCCGCACAAACTGAGTGTCCAGGTGTTTGGGCAGCCAGGCTCACGCCACTCTCTGGGATTCGAGGCCATTGACAGCATTAAGTCGTCGGCCAGCGTGGCCTGCATCGAGCCACCGATGGACACTTGGGCCAGCCTGCAGAATCTACACAAAACGCCCAAGGGTCGGCAGAGTTTGTCCGCATCCTCGTCTACACAGTGCCTACTAGAAGCTACCAATAGTGAACCGGATCTGGGGGTGAGTGCGAACATTTTTTGATTATTTTTTATTGGATACCCTCTTTAGAATTCTTCTCCAAAGTATAAGGGAGAACTGCTGATTGTAGTCAGTTTTACGGAACTCCAATTAAATTTGGGAGATCATAAGCGATTTCTGAATTATATTTAAGTTATTATAAGGGTTTAGAATCTTTAAATTATTCTATGGCAGGAACATTCAAGCGGGGACTCATACGACAGATATGTGGATCTAGAATTCTAGATTCCAGATATACGTTTTCTGCTTCTCTTTTTATGAAGGCCGCAAAACTTGTACACATATCTTTCCAGAACAAAGAGTGGGGAACACAGTCCTACATCAGTCCTATGAAAGCAACAAATAGGAATTAGGGGAGTGATTATTGATTTCTTGATATAATTAAGCTTTTTGATCACGGGTCCGTCCACTTTGATGCCTAGATCTCACGGAATATATATGGAAATTAGAGTAACCATTTTTATTTGCAGTTTCTTGTTTTAAGTTGTTTCACGTAATTTTTTTTCTAAATTGCGGGTTCCCATGCTGTTCATAATTTCGGAGATATTGAAAAACTCTTAAGGCAGAATCATATATATGATCTGATCTATCTATATTCTCAAAAAAAACTGCAATGGACCTGTCGTTTAATGGTTTATTGAAAGCAAAAGGAAAAACAAATCAATGAATTATAAATGTGGGATATACATCGTTTAAGATTTGCTTTATTAAAGAGTATATATATGAAGCTGAAGAACAGAAATCTGTATAAAATGAGCCCTCTTTTTGTGTCGCTGTTCTCACCCTCATATTTCTCTGAACCGCTCCTGTGGCCAGTACAAAGAAAATATGTTTACCTGGACGCTTGTGCTCCGCTAACTGTTACCTGAGAGCTCTTCCCACCCCCCGCCCAGAGCTTATCGCTCCGCTCCTCTCTCTGGGCTCCCCAAGATAAGCGGCAAGAACTCTCCCATCCTCAAACAAACACACACACAAACATACACTCATACGAGGGTATTCGTACAATCAGAGTCCCGTCCCAGAGTCGGTTGTGGCGTTAGTGTCAGAATAATACATATTTTCTTTGTCAGCGGTACCATCCAGTGCCCCGCCGGGTCTCCAGTAGTCAGAGTGACCGCTTTGCCAATGGCTGATGGGGCAGAGAGCTCCCATTGTTCATGATTCAAGATCTATAGCCAATAATTACGGATCACGGATTACGGATTTATAGCCATTACAATTACATCGTTCTAGCCGAATCGGATCGGATCGGATCGAATCGGAGCTGTGGTTGTGACTTGGCTTCGATTGTTTGCTCTTATCGTACGGTGAGGGAGCAACGCGTCATAATGTGTTGTGTGATAAGAGCGGAAATCGCGTATGATTATTGTTTTTTTTGCTAAAAATAAATTGTGCATGACGTCAGAGGCGGTGCGGCGCGTAGGTCACGACAGAGAGAGAGGGAGAGAGGAGTGGAATGAAATGGGAATCGGACGGAACGTCGAGCTTAATTCAATCTAAAGCAATTAACGGCGTAGATGTATGTATGGTGCTGACCTTTTCGTTTCGCCTGCACACACACACACACCTCTCCCCCCCCTCCCACTCTCTGGCAGATAGCGCTTACGTGGGGTGTACTGTACTGTACAGTACAGTATAGCAGTGTGTGTGTGTCTGTATCTGTGTTTTATTCGTAATTTTAGTTTGATTTCTGATTTGACAACACGCGATTTTTCTGCCTCATTTTCATTTTCACTTTCGCTGTGCCCTGCGCCGTTCGCCCTGTCGCCCGTCCGGTTTAAAATTTCAATGATTATTCGATTATTTATTTTATATTTTTACTAAATAAAAATAAATACATTTATCACACACGAAAAGTTGTTCCATAAAAAGTTCAGTGGAAAGTTCAAGGAGCCCCCCAGAACAGAAAAGTCAGCGTCATGCAATAAGTGCCTTCAATAATAAAAGTATATAAATTATAAACAAAACAAAGAACACAAAAAAAAGTGTACAAATTGCAAGTTCAATTGTTTAAATAAAAACCAGCTCAATGCAAAAATGTCATTTCGAGAACTCGTTTGCGGCCTGTATTCGGAGGATAATGCGGTAAGCAGATATCGATATGATACATACACAAATATATAGTATAGATAACTCCATTGATCTCTTAAGATCTGCATCTGATGATTGATGTCTGTACAGAATAATTTTGTCAAGCAATTGGTTTTCATTTGACCTCTCGAAAGGGGTGTAATTATAGCTAGAGGTAACCCCTAAAGACGGTGGAGACTTGAACTCTTTTTTCGGGAAATTCTACTAATGGAGTGCCGTCTCACCGTTTTATCAATTTTGATTTCTATCCTACAATCCAGCCGAAAACAGTTTTCTTGGAAACAAATAATGGAGAAAGAATGTTGTAGCCAGAATGTCGGTTGAGTAGGTTCTCTGTTTACTCGTGCTTAAGCACGTTCTAAGAACTCTTCACACATACATACATAGTGTATATGTAGCTATATTTTTTATAAGAAAGCTTACTTTTATTATCGCCTGCCATAAATCAAATAAAATAGATGACGAATTGAAGTAGTAAATACATATAGAAATATTTTTCTTAAAATATAACAGCACATACTAGTGGGTATAAGAATACAGTTTTATGGCTTAGACCGCAGGAAGATCTGCCTAGAGCGTGTGCCTTGACAAATACGTTTCGAATGGTAATCTTTCTTTGTAATCGACAAAAACCCTAATTATCGTAGTTCGAATCGAGCGTCATGCACACAACATGCACGTTTTTTTTTGTAGATTTCTCAAGCATTCTCTTTTGCAGTTGAGAGCAAGTGCCTTTATACAAATTTGTTCCTAAAAATGTCAGCATTTGTATTTTTCAAGTGCCAACCACCGCCTACCCTCAAATCATTCTTTGGCACGCAATCCGGGGGAGATCTGGTCGGCTGGCCGGCTGTTCCAACAGGTTGACTCTTTGTCTGTCGGCATTTTGGCGGTAACGAACCACACTCTGTGGCACATGCCGTCACAGGTGCAAAGGAAGGAAGCAAACAACCCTCGTGCTGCCATCAAAGCAGGGAATGGGAAAAATTTAGGAAGTGAGGGACGAGACGGGACTGGACTGGACTGGGGAATGCCTCAAATGAACGTTACTTTGCTCCCTTCTTGATCTCCGCTCCAGTGGCCTCCAGAGGGGTAACGTCATGGGAAATGAACCTACATTTGACTTTACTATTTTTTTTATGTTTTATTAAGTATCTATGTATCTGGCAGGTTGATTCTTGTTTGTAGAACAGTAAGCCACAGCGCGCAGACATTGCGCCACGACCTCTGTCTGTGACTTCGATTACCATTACCAAAGAAACCAGAAACCGAAATAGCATAATATACCCCATAGCGTATTTGCCAGCTGACGCTGTGGGAATTAGGAGACCTCTAAATGCCAGATATAGGCACACGTAGATAGATAGATAGATACTCGTATTGCAAGCGTATGGCATCTAACAGATACGAGCAGGCTGTAATGTTTATGCTTAGTCATTGTCGCAGACGAACCCCAAGAGCCCAAGAGTCATTCTATTTTTGATAATTTCTTATCATCCAAAAAAGCAAACAATTGTTGTTTATTCTTAAAAATCTTTAAATTTAACTTAGACAAACAACTACTTGAGGATGTTTGATAGCCGCAGAAAAGAAGAATGGAATGGAATGAATGAAATGAAATAAAACAAATTTAAAATGAAGCTGTCCAAAGTACGTCAGACACTATTTTTTTACTAATAATAAACACCTTGGCTACGCTCCAGGCACGTAACCTGCCAATTGGTGATATGACCAAGAACAGTTGTCAGAAATTTGAGCAGAAAAAAAAACCCAGAAAGCAGACAAGAAACAGAGATGTAGCCAGCGGCAGGGGGATCTACATATGCGAACGAGGGGATGCTCTATAAAGAGAGTATCATATAATACTTAATAGCTGTAATGGTATTCAACTAGAATTAATGAATGAATTAGTAATTCATTATAAAGGGGGTGATATTTCTGTACCCATAGAACATTGGATTCTTCTGATATACTTCTATGTCTCATAGAACCCATAAATAATGTTTGTTCTTTTGGATAGGTAACGATATTTCTTTACTACATATTCCAACTATCGAATCATTATTTGAAGTTCAATAAAAGAAGATTCTGTCTATTTTCGTTTCAAGAAGTTGTCGTGATATTTTCATAATTTATTTAATGATTGGATTTGACTTTAACCAATGAATAGTTAGATTACTGTTAAATTTTTTTTAAAAGTTTCGAGTAAAATCGTAATCATTTGACCCAGAAACCATCTCCATTGTGTCTTTAAATGAAACATGTATCATTTAGGATCGATTTATTGCTTTGCAGCTGCTTTCTATTGGTTTTCCTTTGCTGGATATAAGGTATAATAATAATAATCAATTAGTTATCAATTAGAGACTATTGTCCCTAAAGGTTCTGGAGATTCTCTTAACGATCCTGCCTAAATGACAAGCAAAAGTTATGTTCAAATTCAGAAATTTCAACTTGAAACATACAAGAATTTAGAATTTATGCTATTTACCACCCCAGACCATTGTTGGATATACATATGTATGATATTGTATTTTCTGTTTTTAACTGAAACAATAAACGTATCCCAATGGAGATTTTTCTTTTTCCTATACTAATTTTTACTACATTAATTCTGAAAATCAGTAGAAACCCCTCTCGAGCAACCAGAACCCCTCCCTAAATTGGGAACAGTTTTCAAGTGACTCATCATAGCCAATACCATTCCGAGGTGCAGGGTATACATATTTATCCATAAAATTGCCAGCAATTTCAGAGTTAAATATTGCGCCACAGCCGTCGGTGGCAAGTGCATTCAGAAAGAGAGAGAGGGAGGGAGAGAAACACCTGACTTTGCGGATCGGATCGGTTTCCACCCTACTGCTGCTGCTGCTGCCGCTGCTGCTGGCTCTCCTGTTTTACTGCCAAGTGAATAAATGACTAATGGATCAAACAACAATAGCAACAACAATAACAATATTATAGAACAGAGCGAAAGCAGTGGAAACCGCTTTTGTAAACCGCCCCTGTTCCAGTGACAGTGCCATCGCCGCCAAGTGGCGATCAAAAACGCGCGCACGCGCTCTCTGTCTCTGTCTTTCGCTTGTGGTTCTCCCTTCTGCCAGTGGAGAGACAGCTGCTTCTGCTGCTCCGTCGCTGTTTCAGCTGCTTCGTAATGTAGCTGTTGTTGTTGGCATTCAGCATGAGCCAAGTTAACAACGAGCTAAGCATTAACACGGACTCACAAACTCTGAGTCAGTCACCGAGCGCAGTTCATTCCGATCAGCAGCAACGCACGCTGCTAAAGTCGCGCGAGTTATTAATAAACGGCCAATATTTACCCCAACTGAACGACGACCCAGACCTGAATTTGTGTATGTCTAAAACACCTCCTCCCCCACAAACCACACCACACACTCCAGACCCCATCCATCCATCGGATCCATCAAAATCAACAGAAAGCCCACACCAAACCACCGCCTCCCCCCTTGGGAAAACAAAAACAAGAAGTACAATTTTTGCAGTCAATTGAACTTTTGGCGGCCTGATCCCAAAAATAGATCTCTCGCGGAATAACAACGCCAAAAAAAAAAACAAACATGCGATGAAACCTGGAATTTCTTCGTTTTATACACTCTGTGCAAAAAAATATTCCATTCCATTACGATCTTAACATTATGCTGAAAAACATTCCTGAACAATTGCCTTGATTTGGCAGAATAATCAAACAAATAAAATCCCCAATCCCCCAATCGACGTCATAGCTCAAATCGCGCAAAATCCCCAAACGCACGATTTTAAAAACGCGCACAAGGGAAACCCAGATAAATCGGTGAAAAACGCAGAACATATGGAGAAGCGCTGGAAAAAAACGCACTTGAGCATCCATATGAGAAACGCTAGTAAAGCGCGTGCAAAACGCACTCGAAACGCTTACAAGCCGCGCAGAGCATATGGAGAAAAGTGGAGAGAGCGCATGCAGAAACGCACTGGAAACGCGCAGAACTTAGTGCGAAAAGCTAAAAAATCGCTTACAAAACGCTTGAATCTAAAAATACCCGAAATAAAATCGTTTGGGGCACATACTTGCCCTATGAATCGGCGGTAATTTCCCGTTAAACAAATTTGATGAATGCCCGACCGATGCGTGGGTGGGTGTGTGTGGTTGTGTGTGTGTGTGTGTGTTTTTATAAACTTTCCGCAGAATAAATAACAATAAAAAAAGTGAAAAAAATACCAGAAGTGCAATTAAAACGCAAAGTATCCGCCAGCCCAGCCAGCTTCTTGTGGAATTTTTAGCACGAATTGATAGCCTGCCAAATCGACTGATCCTCCTCTATCCCGGAGCCCCATGAGACAGCCCCTTCTCTGACCGAGGTCTTATTTATTTGCTTTGGGTGTAAAACCCCAGCATTATTCCACTTAAAGATCGAACAATTGGGGAGCAGTTTCCACTTAAATGCCAAAAATAGTAGACCCTCAGAATTTCCGATTTTCGACATTCATTGGAATAGCCGCCAGATTTATGTGATTCCTGTGGAATTTCTACGAATCTGGCAAAAAAAAGAGCCCCACTTTTGATGGATAGGGAAATGCAATTGTATTTAATGATTCCGGTACTGATTTCCTCTCTTAATGATGTCACACTTTTGTGGCGCAATAAGAGGGAGAGAGAGAGAGAGAGAGACCTTTGATGTATTCCGTTTCGATCGGATGAGATCTCTCTAGAAGTTAGTCACAAATTAATGGGAATATGGTTGTTGCCTGCCGCCTGCCTCATAGCATCCCATCGCAACGCTTATGACGTGATTTGAGGGAACAATGGCCGAGCTTTCAGTTCCTAAATGACGTTCGGGGTGATTCGAGAGAGACTTTTCCGAATCGTAATCCCCCCCTCCCCCATGGACTCATTCGAGTGATAAGACCACGACATTGCCTCAAGTTTCTCGGGAAAGGGTGCCCCCTTTTTCATTTTGGTCACGATTGCGGAGACACTCTGCTACAGGTTTTTTTGGGTCAAAGCTTTAATGTACTTAAGATGGTATTTACACGTGGATTTCTCCTACTTTTAATACCCAAATATTGATAAGGAATGTTGGATATTTACTCTATTTGGAGCTCTGGTTTTTTGTTTTTATTGGTTGTGCGTAGAACTCGTGACCTTATTCTATATATTTGTTGGCCATAAACAATATAATTTCTTTCGCTTCGATGCGATTCGAATCGATTCGAATTTCTTTTGTTTGGATTATGATTTTTCCTGTCTTTTTTTTCTGCGGACACGGGGGAAACCTCGTGAGCAGCACACAACACATCCCACACACAACACATTTGATTGCGTAAACCGAATTGCACACTCACTCGAATCGCATCTCTCGTTATGGCCACGATTAAGTGACGCACACCATTCCAATGTGAGAGGGAGGAGTAGGAGTAGGAGAAGGGGGAGGCGACTTCCATTAGAGACTTCCAAGCGTCGCAGACCAAGTGACAATTTCCGTCACGTCACAGTCTCTCCAGTCAAGTCCAGTCCAGTCCCTCTCCTCGGAATCTCAATCAGAGCTTGGGGTTTGCATACCCTCCCCGCCACTCATTCCCCGACTCATTCGATATGCTGGGCACGAGTCTCGGCCAGGCCCCGAAGAAAGCAGAAAGCAATAAAACACACAGCCCGAGAGGGAATACAGATAGCAGATGGCTAGCAAATCGAAGCTGCGAATACCCTGGAATACCCAGCAGAATACACAGCAGAATATTCTTAAATAGAAATGGGATAATCTGTGCTAAGAATCAGCCATATATCTTTTGAAATTGAGGGAATACAGAGATCTCGTTGGAAAGAGGAGCATGTAGAAACAATCCGATCGATGAATCAATGCAAATACTCTAAAGGAACATCGCCAACTCCCACTTAAAGCTCTTTAATTCCATAAAAAAAGACCGCAGTAAGGCGATAAAAAGAAATGGCGAATGGCAAATGGGAATATGTGCTTACTCAACATCTGCGAATGTGAATGTGCCTGTCGCCATTGATGGCTTTGGCTGTGTCTCAAGTGCGCAGGCGCCCAGACCACGTCCCCGAACCAACTCCACTCCACTCCACTCCCCTCCATTCCATTCCTTCCTCAGCGTGAGCCACTGGGAAGCACCAAAGAGAACAGTTCTCCAATTTGCATGCCAGATGGAAATGGCTTTTCCCCCTTTCGAATTTCCACTTGTTTCCATGTGTGTGTGTGTTTATGTGGGGCCATTCATTCGCCAAAAAAGTTTACCTTTCGATTGCCATTTGACTAGGAAAATTCAGTCGAATGTGAACCGTCAAGCAGCGCGAACGTGTGGCTAATACTTTGCGTTTTAATTGCCAGAAAGAAAGATTAAGTGTGTTTTTAAACATTTCCCCCAATTACTCGTACCATTTAGCCCGGAGACATGAACAATCGCAGTATAAATTCCACAAAAATACCCATAATAAAAAGCATACCCATAAGCAACAAAAGCAACAGCAGCAGCACCATCGATACGAGTGCCGGTGAATCCATATCCAGCATGGTGGAGCGCTTTGTCCAGTCTTTGAGTCAGCTCAACGACTCGGGGACCTTCGACAGCAGCTTCGAGATCAAGCGAATCCAGCAGACACCCAAGGGACACCAAAGCCATTATCAGCATCATCGCCATCGCTGCCTCACGGAGCTCGATCGCGAGAATCTGGCGCGATTTGTGCGCGAGTTTGAGGAGCGGCAGGCGAGCAGCACACCCAAAGCGAAGACCAAGCCGGCCAAGAGCAGTTCTCCCTTCATTTGCCGCAAGGCGAGGGAGATCTATCACAGTGCCAGCGGCAGACGCAGTGCATCGCCACAAATAAACATCCGGGAACCACAGGAGCAGCAGAAGAAAGAGGGAGCGCAACAGCAGATCCTGGCAACCCGAAAATACGCCGAAGCTGAAGATCTAATGCCACCGCCCATGGCCCTGGCCCGTGTCCAGGCGGAGCGTCGCAGCTGCCGCAGTGCCGCCCGTGTCCTGCAGTTCTTCAGTTCGGCGGCCAAGAGACGCTCCTGCAGCCGCAAGCTGAGCGAACCCGAAGCCGAGCACGAGAGCAGGGCCAGTTCGCCCGTACTCCTGCGCGTGAGTCCCAGCCATCAGGCGGAGCAGGAGCAGATGCTCGGCTGCGTGCCACTTGCTGCAGCCACAGCAACGGGCGCCAGTGGCTCCGAGGGCGAGGAGGAGGAGGATGAGGAGCACGACGATGGCATCAGTTCGGCCAGCTCCAATATCACATCCCAGTCGGGTGGCTCCAACAGCCGCAACATCTCCCCGGACTCCTCCTTCGAGATGCATGCCCCCCTGCTGCCCAGCTTCAAGGTGACGCCACCGCGAGCCGTCTGCAAGGCGGGAAAGAGTGCCGCATACGAGTTTGCACGCTTCCTGCGGGGGTCTTTTCACGCCAAACGCGCCTCCGTGACGACGGGTCTCCGCCGCTCGCTCAGCGATCCGGATACAGTGCAGCAAATGGACTTCAGCAAGCCCCCCGTCCTGGGCGATGCCACCAATGTCATACGCGTGAGTCACTTTTAAGATCTCAATGCACACACCCACAGACAGCACTCCTCCACTCTCATGAATGAATCGATTCGAATCGAAACGAATGTATGTATTCATCACCTTTGGACCGATTGTCCACCAGCTGGCGGCAATCTATTCCATTGTTTACGCTCTTACTCTTGATAATTATTTCACTGGAAGCTGTGTTTATTTACGCCCGAGTCGTCGTCCATCAATTCCTTAGAATATGGGGCCACCGATGCGTACGTCCATATGGTGGCACCTTGGCTTCCAGGGAACCCCTGCCAAATCCAATTGGTTGAAAGATTCCCCCATGATCTTTGTACTCTTAAGACTTTGAATATGTTTACTCTGCGATCATTCGGGATCGTTGGATCGCTGAAATTTCGCCGCTGCACCTTAGATTACGCCATTTAGTTATAGTTTACGAGTATTTCGCACAATAAAATTCATTTGTTTGTAAATATCGCATATCCATCATCGATTTCTTCAAAGTGGTGGCTGAAGTTCTGGACAAAGTCATGGGGTATTTTAATTGAGGAAAGATCTTTACTTAATTAAGATGATCCTTTGCCTGTGATTTCTTGTTTCTTTTTTTTTTTTTTTTTGAGGGAGATCTTTTGCGCCGTTTATTTGGTTTAGATTTTCGCTGAATAGAGAAGAATACAGGGTATAGTGATGAGAGGAATTACAGCAGGAGCTGTAGTAATTTTGGCTGCTCAAAGGAGATGCTTTTTCAAAAATATATGTTCTATGGAATTACTATATTATTATTACGGGGACCAAACTAAGAAAATAATAAAGGTTTTTTAAATTTAAGCTCTCGGGTAAAGGGATGCATGTATCCTCCAAAAAGTAGGGAAATCTCTTATTGAACGGACAACGAAGGCCTTGGTAATTTTTTCCCCAAAAAAGCCAGTATATATCCACGGTATTCCATAGTCTATGGAGAGAAATATTTTAAGGAAGGCAATGCACATATCTGGAGAAGGAAATATGTTCGACTTAAAGAGTCTTTTCGTTGTCGTAACCTAGAGTGAAGAGTAGAGTAGAATATTTTTTGACTTTAAAAGATGTCCGTATTAGAGAAAGAATTGATCAAATGTAAAAATCGAAGGGGGAAAATGTTACACGATAACAATACAAAATGGCCCCCGATGCGAAGATCCACGTGCAGGAAACAGATATAGAAGAAAAATTGGATTCAGAATATAATTGATTGCATTTGCATTGATCTTGCAGATTGCATTCTTTATATATATATTTTGTTTCAAGGATATCATTATTTTCTCTATGGCTTGGTTTGCATCATCCATATGCGAATTTCACTTTGAATACCTCATGATTTTATAACACCCCCTGATTCATTCATATTTTATAGGTCTGCCCACTCCAAGTACTCAGAAAAATGGTTTGCCATAATGACTTTCTAATAATAGCTATTTGTATTGGCAGCGCGTGCCACATTTCACTTTTCAAAATTCACTTGCATATTTATACACCCGTTTCGGGCGAGTCGTCGTGAGTGCTGCGGCCTACACGAGCGTCCATTTCCATTCATCAATAAAGAAATTAAGTAAATATTCTATACGGGACGATGGCCAAGCCCAGCCCCCATCTTCAGGTCTTCAGTCGTAAAAGAGTTTTTCGGGCAGTTGTAAAAATTCATTGAACAAACACAGTTTAATTCGTATACGAGAGACTACGAGTATTTGTATCTTCCGCCTGGAGCAGCATTCAGAACACGCATACATATGACCCGCATTGCCTTCCCATAAAATTAAGGGGGGAAAAAACAGAAGCAACGCAACCGAATAATGCCGGATATATTTAATTTAATGCACAGCCACACACGCAATTGCTCAACAAAATATGTGAAATTCTGGTTGCATTTTGGGGGATAGAAACGATGCGAAAACGGCAAAAAATAAAACCAGAGAAAAAATATGCGTAAATTGGGGAAAATTATTCTATGATTCTTTCGGTTTTTTCGCTCATCGAAATTGTCTAAACAAATCATAAATAACAGTGAAATTATAGACACACGCAGGCTAGAATTTTCTCTATGGCTTTCCTCTACGTATCGTATCACTGGGCGCGCACTCCACCCCACTCGTCTCTCTCGCCTTTGGATATCAGCAAATTACTTAATTTATCAACCAAATGCGCAGCAGAAACTGCCAGCAGCCAGCAACAGCAGCAGCAGCCCGCATTCCATTGTTCGTGGGGCATTTTCCTCCATTCGGGCGGCATTTTAATTATTCCAATTGTCTAGCTCTTTGTTTACAGCACATTTTCGAATCGTTTAATTTATTTGCACGCGTTTTTGGCTATATTTAGCGCAATTTATTCACTCGCATAAACGGAATTTTTCGCACAGGCTACAGTTTTACCTCATTAAGCGTTTTCCACTGCATACTTATATGGGCACTGGAATTGCCGCCCAAGCAAAACATTATTTGCGTTAAATTGTGCAAAAATACACAAAAAAAGTAATGGGGGCCTAGTGGCTTAATTAATTGACAAAGCAAAAGGCCATTTAATTAAAGCAAAGACAGAGGCAGCGCAGCGCTGCAGCTGCTCCATGCGAAAAAAATGCGTCACGGGAGAGTGAGTTCGAAACTCGTAGTTCGAAATTCGAAGAGCAGCTTGATCATGGTGAAATTATATATAAGGTGACGTATCCACCACACGTGCTCTCTTTCGGGGACGTTATTTTGTGTCAGTCACGCTTGCCATCTCTTTCTAGCGCTTGCCGAGTTGAAAAAATAACGTCCTCACCACTGCCGAATACGTCACCTTATATATAATTTCACCATGAGCTTGATCACCAACGGCAAGGTCTTTTAATATAAGGTAAGGCACTGCGAAGGCGCTCTCTTACGATAAACATTAAATTGTCGTTGCTAGTTGCAAAGTAGATTATTCATTGTTAATATTTATATAATCAAAATATTTTTAATGAAAATGATCTGTCTGACCGCCAAATAGTTTCTGCACATAAACTCTTAAAAAATCGGCAGATACAAAAAGAGACTGTGTGAAAAAATAAGTGCCTCGAAGATCGTATATGCCTTCTCTTCCTTTTATACACCCTGCATTCAGCCAGCTGTTGTGTGCTGGCCTCTCTGTCACTCACACTCGTTGAATATGTCTCCATCTCTGTCCCTCTTTATGTCGTCGCTCTCTCTTGTATCTGTATCTGGTCGTACGGGCTAACGGCTAAAATAGTGCCTCAGATTTTTGAATCGTTCGAGTACGACGCGGGATTTCCGAGACGCGGTGCGGTTTTCGGTGCAGCGGGAAAAAGTGTGTGAAAAAAATAATACATATACATATGAATGTTCGTTGTCTGAATGGAATGAAGCCATTAATACTCGTATTATAAAGCCAAAGAGCAAAAGTGTACAGTGAAGTTAGCTCCAATGCCTGATGTGATCGTGGAAAAGTAGAGTGACAAAAAAGGCACGTTTTCGCTTTCTTGCATTAACACCACGCACACATACAAAAACTTGGCCAATACCACGATACACCACACCACACCTTTTGGCAGAACCCGCTTGGAATACCAAAGAAGAAACTGAAATTAAAAATAAAACATAGAGAACACATAAGCCGCGAACACATTGCCGGGTAGGTTCTGGCAGACCTACTACGGGTTTAACAACTCTTATGGTTAGTTTTATCATTTGCATTTCTAATGGAACCGTACCCCGAAACACCCACCACCCCCACCAATTCGACGACCAGTGTTCATTTTATTTTCAATCAGCCTTTGTCACAGAGAGGCCTTTCCTCAGATAAGATTCGCTTTCATTGTTGTGTTGCACATACATACACTCATAATGTATGAATATACGAGTGTGAATACATATACTCGTATGTATGTGGATTGTGTGAACCATATAAGGGTTTGCTGTATGATTTATCAGTAATTCTTTGAATTTCTGGCACACTTCGGGGAACTTCTACAACAACAGCAACAGCAGCACAGTCCTGTGACTTTCAGTGACTGTCTTGTGAAATACTATAGTATATATGTATGTATTTCGTGTGTTTCCAAGACCTTTGCCGTCACATTTGATATCGTATATTATTTGCTTGGCATGAGTTCACTCTGTTTATCGTCTCGAATACTCGAAACATTTCCAAAGAAACAGATATGCGTGTTATTTGCTTGGACTACTATCTGCGGGGGGAAATATACCATACATACCATGTACGTGATATTTTGAAGTGTCTGTGCAGACGCCTCCAATCGAAAAGTTTTTCTAGAATCTAGATTATGAACGATAGCGCCATTCGGGCATAAATGTCGAACCATCCAACCACTTGTTGAACAAAGAAAGAGCCCTATCCAAAATACTTTATAGAGGTACTTTGAGCGGACTAATCGGAGTCGTAGTTAGGATTCTTGGGTGTCCAAAGACAGCTTAACTTTCTCTATAATGCGACTAACACAAACAGAAACCCTTCATTGACTGCCACTCAATTTTCTCTCATGTCCAGTAGACCATCAAATATTTGCTCTTTGCGGTGTCTCCATCAACGACTGGCTCCAGGCTCCAATTACCAGAGCTCTGCTAATTAAGTGCCACCCCGAGAGTTGCATCCAACCAAAAGGCGACAGCTTGGCAATCCCATTACATTATACGCATACAAGTATATAGAATATATGTATAGTGTGCATGTACAGATAGACAGATCAAGTTCATGTGGCCATCGACAGGGCGATTAGCCGCTCGGGATGTATATAGAGAAATTATCTTATGGATAAATAAATAAATATAAAAAGAGTGGTAACCTGAGCCGTAAGCCATACCATTGAAGATAATTTACTCGTGGGATTTTGTTTGTTTGTCTTGTCCCCCGACTCTGTCCTCTTCTGTTGTTTTCCGCTGAATGCAAACTTATAGGCGGCTGGCTGGCTCAATGACTTGCTTGACAGCAGTCGACGAGGCTAGACTGAGAGCTGGAGCTGTTGTTGGAACGGCGTCTACGCCCATGAGATGATGACTCTAATATGAAGAGAGGCAAAAAGAGAGGCCATGTAAATGTGAATGTACCCACCATCATCATCATCGCTATAGCAACCATTTCAACACCGGAAAATGTCCAAGTCAGTGTCCACTGAAGCGTAGAAATATGCCGGGCCCTGGTCGGTCGTAGTAGGAGGTGGTGGTGCTGGTTGGGAGCTGTTTGTTGTTGCACGAGGAGGGTATTATGATTTTGACCAGATGTTTGCTAAAACAGAAAGGATTTACGATCACATAAAGTACATATGCATATATGTAAATACAGACATATTTACATAGATTTGTGTACATATGGTTTGCTTGATCAGCATCAAGCCTTCTTTTTGTTTATATGCAAAATATTCTCTAAACTTCTCAAAGCTTTCTCACTACATAAATATATACATACATATATATGACAGAACAAGATTAAGATCGATTGATTATATCATATCGTTTTTGTAAGATATCCAAACAGCGGCTGTAGCTATATAAGTTTTTCCATGAATCGGCTAGACTTGATTTAAATCCAATGACTATTTGTTCGATAGCAGCAATAGCAACAATGCGCATTCAAGGGTATAACATGCTTCGATCCCAGAAGTCACCCACCCTCCCCCACTCTCTCTCTCGCTCTCTCTCTCTCTCGCTTTTTGTGTGATTTCTTGGCGGCGGAGGCCGTAATTATTGCTTACTTTTGCGTTTGCGTTGCCGTTGCATTGCGTTTTCGCTGTCTAAATTCATTGTTGTTTTTGTGTTTTTTTTTTAGTTTCCTCTTCTTCTCTTCGTTCTCCTCCGCCTCGAAATGTTTTTTTTCGATTTCTGTGAGTCTGTGCTGCGCCGCCGCGGAGTCGACAATTTGTGAATTGGCTGCCGTTTATTTATTTTAATTATTTTCTTTGGCAAATTGCTCATTTCCTACTTACTTACTGAATGGTTACCCTCGAAAGATCCCCTCCCCTTCCCATCCATCCATGGCTATTGTTTGGCAATCAACGCTGATTTATGCCTGGTTTCGCTGATGCGTTTTGCTTTTTTCGCATTGATGCTGTTACTCTAGCGGGGAATGTGTACATCTGTCCCATGTAGTTACCGTACGAATATGTGTGTATATATGTTTGTCCCACTCTGGCTAGTTGTCACTTGAGGATGTTCCAAAATTAGTGCGTTTTGGCGACATTTCGGTGACCTTTCTAAAAGGCACAACAGACTTTAATGTCCACAGGTGATTCTTAGACATTAAGGAAGAAGCATTTCGAATCTTAAGAAAATTATGACTGCAAAAAATCAATCCGTTAGGGTATCTAAAGCTTCGACTCTCGAGACTAGACTTTTATTTCCGTTTCCCTTTGGGACATTTTTGAAGATTTGTGACCCCCCAAACAACAATTGCCCCAAAAGCTAAGCCCCAGGGAATCTCAAGTGCAGTTTAAGTAGTTTTGAAGATCTTTGTATATTTTTTGACCCACATTTTCATTTGTGATAAATATTATAGTCCCATCATAGCCTTATTCATGTTTGGTTGCGTCATAAGAAATCTTTGATGGAAATCTTTAAAATATGCGCAATTGGAATTCTTTCATAACCAGGCCTCGGAGAAAGCTTCCAGTTAAAAGTACATATATGTACATGTGATATTTCATTCAATCTATTATTATAGATACATATGCCCTGTCATCCGTGTATTCTCCTAAATTGGTAGCCCGTGTGTCCCACGTATCTCAAAGGCCATACAAATTGGTTTCTATTAATGAATGAAAATTGCTTTTGCCCCTTTATGGATGAATGAATGAATTGTTGTTTAGACTGAAAAGCAACCGGAAATGTTTCAAACTTTTCTCTTTTATCTATGTATGTGTCCACACACGAATACTCATACTCATACTAATACGAGCTAGCCTCCGAGTGAGTTATGACTTCTGCGAAAACCGAGGTTGGAGAACAAACGAAAACGATGGGTATTTCGGATGGGAATTCATTAATCTTTGGGAACAAAAAGCTATCGTTAAACGAAAAGTCGGTGGGAAATGCACAAATACGAAATACAGAATAGGGATGGGAGATGGGGGATGGGAGGTACACCCCTCCGTCTCTGACAAGCGATTATCGTTCGTTGCAAGTGCAGTAAATGGAATGGCAACCGACAAGGGTGGGGGCATCATCATCATCAGCATCAGCATAGCTCTACAGAACTGGAACTCAGGCAATTGTTGAGGAGAGGAAGAAAATAGAGTTCAGACTTCAGTTGTCAAGGGGAGGAGCTGTGGACTGGGGACGGGGGGACGGGGCTGCTTGTTGCATGCGTTGCATTGCACAAACAAATTTATGAGCTAACTTGAGAGTTCAAAAGTTTATCGTGTTTTTGTGTCTGACCATGATAATGACGGAGGGTCTGTCCGTACATAGATGGAATGGAGTGGAGTGGAGTGGATTACTCACTCGTGTGTTAATTCTTTTCTGTTCTTCCATTTCCTACTCGTATACTTGCTTGTAACTACTTTATTACTCCCCAAAAACAACGTCTCTAATTTTCATGTATTTTTCTTGTGTTTTTTTTCCGCTCAACACAGAACCGTGCTCTGCCCGCCAATGCCTCGCCCTTCCGCCGAGCCTGGGGTCAGTCTTCATTCCGTACACCGCGCTCCGACAAGGTGGCCAAGCAGCTGCAGCCCCACCAGCATCAGCAGCAGTCGTCATCGCCGCTGGTGAGACGCACTGCCTCGATGAACGCCTCCGACAATGATGTGTACATCAAGACCCTGATGCTGGACGACCTGAAGACGTCGACACGGAGCCAGCAGCAGCTGAGCCTGCTGCAGGTGCCCAAAATCCTGACGACGCCCGCGCCACCATCCGCCATATCGGTCAGCGCAGAGTCAGCCGCCGCTGACAACCAACCAGACAATGGCAGTCCCAGCAGCTGGGGCGGATCCTTCGAGCGAATGCTGCAGGATGCCGCCGGAATGCAGACCTTCTCCGAGTTCCTCAAGAAGGAGTTCTCGGCGGAGAACATTTACTTTTGGACTGCCTGCGAGCGCTATCGCCTGCTCGAATCGGAGGCGGAGAGGGTCATTCAGGCGAGGGATATATTTGGGAAGCATCTGGCGAACAGCAGCAGCGATCCCGTCAACGTGGACTCCCAGGCCCGCAATCTAACGGAGGAGAAGCTGGCGAGTGCCGCTCCGGACATCTTTGCTCCCGCCCAGAAGCAGATCTTCAATCTGATGAAATTCGACAGCTACCAGCGCTTCATACGCTCCGATCTCTACAAGAGCTGTGTGGAGGCCGAGCAGAAGAACCTGCCCCTGCCCTACAGCGGTGCCGATCTGGACGAACTGCTGAAGACAAATTTTCACTTAGCTGCCTCCTCAAAGGTGAGTGTTTTGCATCCACGATTGATCGCCAGAATATTCCCTAAATTCGTGATTCTCTTTCTCACTTTTGGCAGCTCAAGAAGTCGGTCAGCAATGCCGAGGATCGTCGCCGCAAGAGCCTACTCCCATGGCACCGCAAGACGCGAAGTAAGTCCCGCGATCGCACCGAGATCATGTCCGATTTGCAGAGCAGCACTCTGATGCCAGCGCCGCCGTTGCCGCCACCAACTCTGTTGTCCAGCGCCTCGCTGAAGATCGCCTCGGGCCAGAATTCGTTGAGTGATCTGCACAGCTCGCGCTCCTCCCTGTCTTCGTTCGATGCCGGAGCATCGGGCGGCCAGGGAGCCAGTGCGGAGAGCGTGTGCTCTCTGTGTCGGGTGATACTAACGGATGGGGCCACCACCATTGTGCAGACACGTCCTGGAGAGACGGTGGGCCAGCTCGTAGAGCGGCTGCTGGAGAAGCGGAACCTCGTGTATCCCTACTACGACATTGTGTTCCAGGGCAGCACCAAGTCCATCGATCTGCAGCAGTCGTCACAGCTGCTGGCCGGCAAGGAGGTGGTGATCGAGCGCCGAGTGGCCTTCAAGCTGGATCTGCCCGACCCGAAGGTGATCTCCGTGAAGAGCAAGCCCAAGAAGCAGCTGCACGAAGTGATCAGGCCCATACTGACCAAATACAACTACAAAATGGACAACGTGCAGGTGATAATGCGCGACACCCAGGCCCCGCTTGACCTCATGCAACCGGTGACGATGGCCGATGGCCAGCGGCTGCGCATCGTTCTGCTCCAGTCGGATTTTCAGTGCGGCGGCGGCAGTAATATGCCGCCGAAGCAGACTAAACCAATGAAGCCGCTGCCACCCACGGCACAGGCGCACGCACAGGGACAGCTGGACGAGCTGACGAACAAGATGTTCAACGAGCTGCTGCAGAGCAAGGCGGCGGCGGCGGCCAGTGACAGGCCCAAGCCTCAGCCCAGCGATCTGTGCTCCATGAAGTCCAACGAGGCGCCCTCGGAGAGCTCCTCCTCCCTGTTCGAGCGAATGCGGCGCCAGCAGCAGCGCGACAACATTCCCGGCAGCAAGCTGCCCAAACTGAAGAAGAAGTCCACAAGCAGTCAACATTCCGAGGAGACAACGGCCAATCCCTCCTCCTCCTCTTCTCTGGTGACGGCGGCAGCGGCAGCAGATCCCAAGAAGCCCATCATTGCAAAGCTGAAGGCGGGCGTGAAGCTGCAGGTGACCGAGCGAGTAGCTGAGCACCAAGGTGGGTAGCCGTAGCCCCCTGCAGTGCCTCTTGACCGAGAACCACTAGACTAAACACTGCATTCCATTCTGATTTCACAGATGAACTACTCGAGGGCCTGAAGCGGGCACAGCTGGCGCGCCTGGAGGATCAACGGGGCACTGAGATCAACTTTGATCTGCCCGATTTCCTGAAGAACAAGGAGAATCTCAATGCAGCCGTCTCCAAGCTGCGCAAGGTACGGGCCAATCTAAGTCCCGTCAACAGCAAGGTCCCGCCCAGTCCCACAGAGATCCCGCAGCCGGCGCCACGCCTCTCCATCACGCGCAGCCAGCAAGTGGCGAGCGGCGGCAGCCAGCAGCAGCAAGTGTCGCCCATGAAGGTGGACCAGGAGCAAGAGACTGAATTGCCTGCGGATACGCAGGATCAAATTGAATTTGCCAAAGCGCCACCGCCGTTGCCCCCAAAGCCAAAGGTTCTGCCCATCAAGCCATCCAACTGGGGAGTGGCCGTGACGCAGCCAGCAGGAAACTACTGCAACAAATACTCCCCCACCAAACAGGTCCCAACGTCGCCCACGACAAAGAGTGCTGCGGTGTCCGCCGCGGCCTTTGTCAGCAAAATTCCCCTAGACATTGGACGCAAGACGCTGGAGGAGGCGGCAGCGGGCACGCGGTGCGCCTACCTGGACGAGCCCAGCAGCAGTTTTGTGTGATACTTCCTGGATTCCCTATTCCCTGTGACTGGAATTGGCATTGTTTTTAACTGGTCTTGACATGCTTATGTACATATTGCTCTATTTATTGATACCCGAACTCTCTCTCTCTGTTGAATTAATGTTCACCATATGACCTTGACCAACCATGACCATGAGCCTTCTATGTAATCTACAATAATTAGCAACCATAAGCCTTTAGCTTTAAACATTTTGTATAAATATACAACACACATATGCATATAAAACGTTGACAATTGTTATTTCTAGCATTATAATTAGAATTTGTGTATTTTCCACTTGGATAAATGGACGCTTTCAAAGGTATACTCGTATATACCTACTAAGAATGCACATATATAATAGAAATATTTGGGAAATAGTAAATGCCATAATGAGGCAAGTGTTAGCGCTTAAAAACAAAACCGAAACAGATTTCTCATTAGCTATCCGAAGTTTACCTTTTGGGGGGGACCTTATATAAAAGCCCGTTGACTATTTTTCCAACAATCAGTTTACGAAATAAGCCCAGAAGCGATGGTAAAGCTAATGCTGAATATTGTGGTTCTAAGCCTGCTGATTTGTCTGGCATCAGCAATCAGTAAGCAAATCATTGCACACCGAAGGAGTAAGTGAAAACTACGAATAGGTGCACTTTTGATAATCAAGCTCTGATAATACTTTACAGAGATCTGCATGGAACCTAGTGACTATGGAGGCTGCAAGGACAGACTGTTACGATGGTATTACGACCCAACATCCAACGCTTGCAAGTCGTTCACCTACAGCGGTTGCGGTGGAACTTTTAATCGATTCACACACCAAACCGGATGCTGGGACTTCTGTATGGACCCGAATATCTCTTACGAAACTAGCTAGGGATTCCATAAGTTCTCACGTGAAGAAAGGAATGGATGTGGAATCGGTGGATAAGATAATCCTAAGATATCAAAGATAGTTTCAAATGCTACCAAGTATATCTAACATGTATGTAGAATGGAAAACGTGGCAATTTTCAAAGGTATAAATATACATACATATATGCCTTTTGTAATCTCATAATGAACTTACTTATTTAATAAAAATATTTTTTGAAATATGAGTACATACTCGTATATGTATGCCCATAACCGAGTCAAGTTTATTCCCTTGGTCTATTTACCAAATGAGTAATATTTTAGCTATAGCGAACCTTATATTGCTATATCTCTTCCGCTCTCTTTTCGTTATATCTCGCCCTGTGATAGCGAGAAGCGATCGCATGGGAGGGGAGGAATGGAGTCGGGAAATGGTTTTGTTTATTCTGGCTATAATAATGATCGTATCTGAGATGAAAATTCTCAGTCTGGGGGATAATATAATTTTTAAAAATTCTGCGTTTTCTGTTTTTTTATATCTTTAAAATTGTGGAATGATGTGCATAAATACAAATTTAGAAATACACTGTGATTACAGAGAAGTGTGCAAAAAAAATTTGGGCACTCTAGCTCTTATAGAGTCTGAGATCCAGGCGCCTTTCATGACAGTCAGACAGACGGAAATGACTATATTGAGTCGGCGTCGGAAACCCTTCATTCTTGCTGTTACATAAATCTTGGTTAGCTGTTTGATCCATAAATGGTTCTCTAAGTACCCTGTTTGAGTACCAGGTATTTCCCATTATTCCCCTACGACCGTGTATAAAAGGCTGTTGACCACTTGTGGAGCAATCAGTTGACCAAATAAACCCTTAAGTGATGGTAAAGCTAATCTGCAATATTGTGCTTCTGGGGATGCTGGTGTGCCTGTCAGCACTTCGAATTCCGGAAAACTATTTGGACCGGTTACGTAAGTTAAAATGATATGCACTTTTCATAATTTTATTATGGCAATTCCTTACAGATATTTGCGTGGAACCCAAGGAGTATGGCCACTGCCATGAACAACAACTGCGATGGTATTACGACTCAGCCTCCAGGTCCTGCAAGTCGTTTTACTACAGCGGCTGCGGTGGAAATCGTAATCGGTTCTTACGACAAGGCGGATGCAGGGACTACTGCATGAATCCGGATTACCCCGGTATTGAATAAACTGTCACTTGGAAAATTATGGATGTGGGATAATATCATTTGACCTTTGTATTCGTAAGCTATGGCTGATGCAGCCAGGTGGTATCAAGTATATAGTCTACATGGACAGATGAAAAAGGATGGATATATGTGTCTTATATAATCTTATTTAATAGAAATATATTCGAAATATATACTATGACGAAACAAGTGTTTACCCTCTTAAGAGAAAACTGAAACAGATTTCCAATTATAGTGTATATTCAAAGCTTTCGGTTTCGGCTACCGTATATAAAAGCCTGTTGACCATTTGTCGAGCAGTCAGTTGACAAAATAAACCCTCAAGCGATGGTTAAGCTGATGCTGAATATTGTGGTTATAGGCCTTCTGATAAGTCTGGCATCAGCCTTAAGCTCACACGATGCTGCCAAACGGATGAGTAAGTGCAAGCTGCATAAATAAAGGTTTCAATTACACTATCATAATTCTTTGCAGGGTTTTGCATGAAGCCTAGTTCGTATGGCTACTGCCGAGGGGCCCAGACCCGCTGGTTTTACGACGCGGTTGCCAACGATTGCAAGACGTTCATCTATAGCGGCTGTGGTGGCAATATTAATCGATTCTCAAGCGGAGCCGAGTGCATTGACTACTGCACGCACCCGGATATACCCTATGATAGAAAATGAACCATTAATAGATAAAAACTATTGAATAAACCTATAATTTATATGGATTCTATTTAGCATTAGGTACTTAGCCACGAGTGGTGGTAGATGCTAGCAAATACCTGCCTATCCACATGGATAGATGGAATACCAGGGAGCTTTCAGAAGTATATGTATACCCCTTTAGTCAACTGGCAATTATTTAATATAAATATTTACGAAATATATACCAAATATACGAAATATATACCGCATAAACTTCACGATTCCTATTAGAATTACTAGAAATTATATCCCTCTGTTCCTTCCGATTTGTAGATCGAATAAGTCCTTGCATGAACCTTTTAGAGTTTTATGCTCGGATTATAATTCCCTCTACCATATTATATCGGCAACTAATTCCCTTCCTCTTCTTAAATTACTAATACTCACATACCTTTCTCGTAGTTAGTAATTGTAGTTGTGGAGTACGATAGTTTTAATGCATGATTAATTCCTTTAGTAAGATTAGTTCTAATTTTGCGACAGCGCCCCTCGGTCGGTTGGGTGGGAGGAGGGCTGCGTTTCGGCCTGGATTCGTGCGTAACAGCATTCGGCTGGTGTCCCATGGGCCACTTGATGGTGCAGTCATTGCACGTCAACGTCCAAACATAACGAAACAAGTGTTTACCATTCAAGATTTTCTGAAACAGATTTCCCATTATATATGTAAATGTATATTCAAAGTTCTCGGTTTCGGAGACTGTCTATAAAAGCCTGTTGGCCATTTGTCGAGCAATCAGTTGACAAAGTAACGATGGGAAAGCTAATGCTAAGTTTTGTGGCTATAAGCCTGCTTCTGTGTCTGGCATCAGCCTTAACCCAACAGCAGGCTGCCGAGCGGATGAGTAAGTGTAAATGAAATAAAGGTTCAAATGAACCTTATGATGATTCTTTCACAGGTAATTGCATGAAATTCAATTCGTATGGCTACTGCCGCGGGACACACACCCGATGGTTTTACGATTCGATGACCAACAGTTGCAAGACGTTCATCTATAGCGGCTGTGGTGGCAATCTCAATCGATTCTCAACTCCATCGCAATGCTTTAACTATTGCACGCACCCGGATATATCCTATGATAGAAAATGAACTAATAATAGACAATAACTACTGAAATAAAAATTAAATTATTTATGATTTCTTAATTAGCCGATTTACTGCTTTAATATATGGAATACAAATGTAAGCAAGAAGTGGGCCTTCTGGTAAAAGAGATTACAATTAAAACAAATAGGTATATATATTTATGCGCCCTAAAAAATACTTAGGTACATTCATATGTATATAACACTTAACAATTCTTAAGTATATCTTCTACACGGATATATGTAACACTAGTCAGTTTTTGAAAGTATATATCCCTTTAACCACCTGGTAATGAATTTATTTAATATGCATATACATTTGTATATATAGTACTTTATATATGCCATGTGCCTTTAACTGAAACAGATTTCCCATTAGTCGTTCCAAGTACATTTTTCGAGTGCCCGTATATAAATGCCCGTTGACTATTTTTCGAGCAATTATTTAACGAAATAAACCCCTAAGCGATGGTTAAGCTAATGCTGAATATTGCGATTCTTAGCCTGCTGCTTTGTCTGGCATTAGCACTCAGTCCGCGGATCATTTTCTACCGGATGAGTGAGCGAAAACTAAATTAAGACTTAACAAAACTTAACAATTTTTTTACAGAGCTTTGCATGGAGCCTCTTTCCTATGGCAACTGCCACAAAAGCCAGGTGCGTTGGTATCACGACCCCTTGTCGAAGACTTGCAAGCAGTTCTACTACAGCGGCTGCGGTGGAAATTATAATCGATTCATATCCAAAAACACATGCATGGATTACTGCATGGACCCGGCAATCCATTACCCTGGGAAGTAGTGATAGCCATTCAAAATCGTATGCTATAACAGAGGAAAAAAGGTCTAGAAACTAAATAAAATAATGCAAAATGTGAGCCTGCTGGTGAATAAACAACAAATAAAAACAAAGCAAAATCAATTTTTAAAATTAAAGGTTCATTTAGCCTAGTCTCAGCTCAAGATCATTGTACAACATTAACGTGCGGTCGTCTGAGCCGCCAGGCGACCCAGAAAAAATACAATCAAATGGCCAACGTGGGCTTTGAGCTGCTCTCAGGTGGGGTGGTCAGCTGCAGTTGCTCCTTTGGCTGCTCGCTGCCTGCCTCTAGTGGTTTGGGCTCCTCACCAGCATTCAGCTCTTTTGGGGGCTCTTCCTCCACATCCTCAATGAAGCGATAGGTTATGGGCGACGGCTGCTTGGCTGGGAGCCAGTCGGGAATTATCTTGTCGTGCAGCCGCCACTTGCCGTACTCGTTGGAAATGTGCTTCTCAAACACCACGTACTCCAGCACATCCTTGGTGAGAATCTCGCTGCCGTGCATCAGGCGACCAAAGCGATCATAGATGGCCAGCATCTGTTGTGTGTGGAAGCGCACCGTGACCTGGGCAAACTGGTTCTCCTTGGTGATGACCTCAGTGCACCGAGCATGCACCACGCGAGGGGGCTCCAGCGACTGCAGGAATCGCCAGTGTATGGTCTTGTCTTTGACGTTGTGCATCATCTCGGGATAACAACGCTCGCTGACATATTCACGTATCTTGTACTTCTCCTTGGCTGCCATCTGCGTGTGGGCCGCTACATAGATCTCCTGGGCCTCGGCTCCGAACTGGTCGCTGCTAAAGTTCTCGTCGTACGAGCGTATTTTTCGTACGGCCATCAGACTCTTTGATTTCTTTTCCAGGAACTCTAGTTTCTGCTTGGCTCCGGTCGAGGAGATGATGGATTTCTTGCCATCACCTTCAGGAGGAACATATGCCTCGAATATGCCTCCAGTACAACTGATGTGAAATGGGCGCTCCATCCAGGGGCGGGGCGGCAGCACACCACGTTCCTTCATACGGCTGCGCATCTCCTCCTTGCTGATATCTTCTGGCTTCTCGCGGAAATTTGGCAGTTCAATTTTCACAAACTTCTGCCTACGCAGCCGTTTGAACTCCGGTTTCCAGTGCTTGGTCTGTCGATGGCGTACCTGCTGCATCTGGAGCGCCGGTGCCAATATCCCCAGGCCACCTGAAGTCGCCGCCTGTGGCACGCTGGGCATCATCTGAGTTCATGAATGAAAAAGTGGTAAGAATACAAATATGACAGTGTACAGTATCTGAACGGTTACCTGCAAGAATTTAAGGCACGTTTTGGCCGACACAAGCTTCTCCATTGTAAATAAATTGTACTGTTGTTAATTTATTATATAAAACACTCCGTTTTTTCGATAAAAACCCTTACAAATATACCGAAATATACTGGTTCATTTTCAAAATATTCCGTAAATATACCGATAAAAACAATTTATTATTATTAATAAAAAAGTTACTGAAACCGTGCTTGCCTCATTTTGGACAATTCTTTCCTTTCATGTTTAGTCTTAAATTAAGATTACATGAGGCCTTTGGAAACTGGCAATGAATGAGCTAATTTTGATACTATTATAAATTTTTATTTTATCGTCAAAATATACCGAAAAGTATGGAATATACCGTAAACGGCACTCTCTGTCATCGGTATTTCTGGAACGAACGAAACTGAACTGGCTCAAATGAGCTTGGACCGGAATCGGTTCATCTGATCGAATGCTCGTTATCGACTGAAACCGTATCGACCGTTAGTAATTTAAAACCAATTGTGTTACATTTTTCCTTCATTTAATATTATGTTAACAAACTTTCACAACTGATTTTTGTAATGGGGACTTCATTGTGGATTCAAAGATTAAATAAGTAACATAACGTGATCGAATATATCTGGTTAATAAATAGTTAATAAAATCTATTTATGCAGAAACTTCTCCTTCTGAAAGGAATCAGCTATGATTATGGAATCAAAGAAGCAATTAGTGTATGATTCGTACCTTAAGCTCCTTAAACTTCTTGGAACGAGCCTTTTGTTGCTCCCTGCAAAAAGGCTGTTAGGAATACGCTTTTCTATTAGTTGGAGATACTTACCTTGGACTATAGTCACCTCCAGAAGACAGGCGACCTTTGGGAGAATAGACCTTTGGCATTTTCTTCAGGTGCTTTAGACACACCTTGGCATTCTCAATGTCGGTTTCCAAGCGCATCACTGAAAATTAAAGGCGTTACAATTCGATTTGATCTGATTGATAAAGCATGGACGTACCCTTTTTCAGTAGGTGTGCCTCCTTTGGAGGACAGAAGCAGTTCGCCTTCGGTGGGCTGGGGCTGGAAGGCATTTCCTCGGGGAATTCGTTAGCAGTCACCTCGCGAATTAGGGTGTTGAACAGGCAGCCGGGTAGAATATACTCGGCTGCAGCAAAGATACGCTTGTGGATGTAGGCCAGCTCGGTGAAGGTCAGTGAGGTCAGTCCGCGGTGATACAGCTTGTGGCAGATAGCGTAGAAGCGACTTTGTGGTATGTTGCACTTACAAAAGCAAAATCCACACTCTTCGACGAACATGTCGAGGATTTTGCGCAGCTCCTTTTCCAACCCACAGCCGTCGATCTCGCCAGCCGATAAGGTCTTAACAGTGTTCCGCACAAAATCGTCGAATTGTTCTTCGGCTCCCTCGAGGTCTGACCCTTGAGATCCACGCTTTTTGGTGCCCTTTCCTCCTCGTGCCTTATTGCCAGGCCCTTTGCTTGAAGAACGGCCGTCCTTCATCATCTTTGCTTCCTTTTCGAGTTGTGCCTTAAGTCTCTTTTTCTCCTCTTCTTCAGCCGCCTTCATCATCTTTGCTTCATTTTCGAGTTGCGCCTTAAGTCTCTTTTTCTCCTCTTCGTCAGCCGCCTTATCCTTCATCATCTTTGCTTCATTTTCGAGTTGTGCCTGAAGTCTCTTCTTCTCCTCTTCGTCAGCCGCCTTATCCTTCATCATCTTTGCTTCATTTTCGAGTTGTGCCTGAAGTCTCTTCTTCTCCTCTTCGTCAACGGCCGTATCCTTCATCATCTTTGCTTCGTTTTCGAGTTGCGCCTGAAGTCTCTTCTTCTCCTCTTCGTCAGCCGCCTTATCCTTCATCATCTTTGCTTCGTTTTCGAGTTGCGCCTGAAGTCTCTTTTTCTCCTCTTCGTCAGCGGCCTTATCCTTCATCTTTGCTTCATTTTCTAGTTGTGCCCTAAGTCTCTTTATCTCATCTTCGTTAGTCGCACAGAAGCACTCGTCTTCTTCTGCATCCGACGCCTTTCCTTTTGGTTTTCCTCCGTCTTTTCCTTCCCCCTTTCCATCGGCATCTCCGGCTTTTCCCAGCGCTTTCTCATCTTCTTTGGGTTTTTCCTCCCGTTTTCCACCGGCCCCTCCGGCTTTCCCTGGCCCCTCCTCTAGTCTCTTTCTGTCCTCTTCGGCAGCCGCACATAAGCACTCGTCCTCTTCTTTCCCGGCTTTCTCATAGTCTCTTTCAAATTTAGTACCTTGAGGCGTCTTGACATCCATTCTGGGTGGTGTCACCATCTCTCCCCTCTTGATAGCGTCCGGATCTAAGCCCAGTTTTCTGAGGGCCGCGTCCAGAGCTTTGTTATTCTCTTCGAGCAGATGAGACTTGTTCTTGCAGTCCTCGAGCTGCTTGCTTAGATCATCGAAGAGCTTCTGGGCTTCGCTATCCTTGAGTTGGCTCACTTCATCCTTGAGCTTTTCGTTTTCCTCGGCCACATTCCCGATGTCCTTAATGAGGCCAATGCTCTCGGTGAAGCCCTCCTCCATCATCTTTGTTTCATTGTCGAGTTTCTTGACTTGCTGGCTCAGTTCTCCAAGTCTCTTTCTGTCCTCTTCGGCAGCCGCACAGAGGCATTCGTTCTCATCGATCAGCTCCTCCAACTCGCCGTCCTTAGCCCTCAGCAAATTCTTCAGGCGATTCAACTCGCGGGTGCAGTCCTCCAACGAATTGACTTGGGTGCCACCAGGATAATTGTTTTTGTTCATTTCCTGGAAGGTCTCCTCTTGCTTCGACATCTCGCCCATGATGTGGTCCAGAGTGGCGCCCGTGTAGATGGCCAGATCAGTGTCCACATCGCCACAGTCACTGGCACCGCAGGGTGCCGGCGGCTTCACTGGAAGGGGGGGACAATCGCCCCGCTGCTCACCGTACTTCTGATTCAGCTCACAGACGACATTCTGCAGGTGAGTTAGGTTTGGTGTTGGGAATGGAATGGAATGGAATAAAACAAACTTAAAGCAACGGAGAGGAAAATCATTGGAAGCAGCTATGGATCTATGGAGTGCTTTTGAGATATGGGGAGAATGAAAACGGAAAATGGAGCCAGAGACTAGCGAACAGCGACCAGCGACCTTCCTCTCACGTTGCGCACTGTTTCGTATGGTCGTTTGGATAAACCGGAATATACATTTAATTTGATGAAACTACAAAATAGATTTCGATTGCAGGTGGCTAGAAATTAGGTCGTTTGCATTCTCGGACTGGGCTTTTGTTGACGCGCGCGCGGCTCCTAACATGGACAATCTCCATCATCCCCATTCTCATTCACATTCTCATTGCAGTCCACTGGCAGTTTGTCAAGGTAGCGATAGCCGCCTTGCTTAAAGAGCTTAGCCTTGGTCTAGAGAACGAGATCCGTTTAGCTTGGCTTCCAGTGACCCCCAATCCGATCCTGTTCTGTACTTACCATCAGCTGCTCGTACTGGACACCGTAAGCGCACAGGGCAGCGTCTCGCTTGCGCAGCTCGTTGCGCAGCACATCGATCTCCATCGTGTTGCACTCGGCGTTCTGGACGCTAGTCTGGACGACCGCCAGCTGCTTCTTCATCTCGTTGCAGCGGCACTAGGGGGTGCGGAAGGTGGGTGTGAGAGGAGAGGCAGGAGGATCGTTATGGTTATAATTGGCTACGCAATTGGCGTAGGACTCACCAGGAGTAACTCCTCGACTTCTTTGGCCTTGTCCACCTCGCCCTCGTAGTAGTCCTGCATATCTTCTATCTCCTGTTGCATGTTGCTGATATATCGATTTTGATAGTCGAGACTATCCTCGAGATTGCCATTGTAATTCTTTGCCTTCACGGCCTGGTTCCTCAGTTTGTCGACCGTCCTGTTGAGCTCCTCCATGGACTGGCACTTCCTGCGCAGGGCATCACGCTCCGCCAAGATCTTCTGAATGTTGTCCACGTCCTTTTCGGGCGAGAACGAATATTTGTTGCTAGACTGATTGGCTGCAGCCTTCATGCACTCGTCCTCGGCTTGGCGCAGCACGACCAGTTCCTTGCCCAGACTTTCAATCTTCTTTTGCAGATAGGGTATGTTGGTGCTCTGCTCGGGCTCGATCTGGACGCTCTCCAAATTGCAGCGCTTCGACTGCTTGTCGATCAGGCGCTTCAGGTTGGCATTTTCCGCCTCTAGGATTTCGTGGGCCTTGTTCATGTCGTCGATGGCCCTCACCATATCATTTAGCTCCTGCACATCATTGGGATTGATTTTATGGGCGTCGGCCAGCTCCTTGACCTTGTTCTTCAGGGCTTTGCTTCTGTCTGGATTATAGCGTTGGGCCATTATGCGCTTGATCTCGGCCGACTCCTCCTTGGCCGTCTTAAGTTGATCGTTTGAGCTGGCCAGCTTTTCCTTTAGTATATTGTTCTTGATCATCAGACTCTCCATGCGACTAATCGTATTATCAGCTGCATTGATCAGGCTGTCGCCCACCAACAGATTACTACCGTACTCATCCGAGGGTCCATTTCTTGGGTAGCCGCCTGAACCGCCCGCCGGTGCGCTACCGCTGCTTCCAGGACCACCATCTTTGAATCCTGGGCACGAGGGAATACATGAAATGTTTTTTCCAGATCCCCCTGCTCCACCAGCTCCAGGTGGCTGTTTGGTATCGTTGCGTTCGGGTCTGCCAGCGTTGCTCGAGGGACCGCCAGTATTGACACCGGATCCTGTATATCCCCCGGTTCCATTGCCTCCTTGTGGGCTAGCGTTGCCTCCTTGTGCGCCAGCGTTGACTCCTTGTGGGCCAGCGTTGACTCCGCCAGACCCAACTTGCTGACCAGCCTTGCCAGCTCCATCCTTACTGCCAGATGGCCCCTGGCCCCCCGAATCATCGACACGACCAGCATTTTCACAGATGTTGGCCACCAGATCAGCCACGAAGCGCGATTTCTTGTTTTCGTTTGCCGACCAGGACCGATCATCGAACGTGGACGGATAGCTCTTCAGTTTCACACACGAGGGGCAATCACGTTTCAAGATCGGTTCGTTCTTGAACGGCACACGGAAGAACTCCTTTTGTGTGGAGAAGGCCATGTTGTTGTGCTTGGGTCACGGTCACGGTCGCGGTCACTACTCGAATGCCTATTTATTTTCCGCGCGAATTAATATTTGTGTTGTTAAAAGTTTATTTTCTGAAATAATTTACGAATATACGTCCGACATTGATGGAATCCCCAATTTTTCTGTTGTTCTAACGAAACAATTTCTACGAACACTAAAAACAATGCTATGTTCTGAACTGGACGATCCAAAATCAGAAGTAGAGTAGACACACACACACCGCCTGCTATGATCGATATAAAATACAACTAGATAACATTGCTAGGGATTCAGTGGTGGGGTAAGGGGAACCAAATCATTCCAGACCCTGGGCCCGTCGCTCCGCAAGGGATTCGTCTACTGCGTTCATGCCGCTGAAGCCGCTTGGCTGCATCGTCATGCTGGCTGTCCCCGAACTAATTGTTCGCAGGGCGCTGGAGTAACCAGAAAGCTCAGCCAGCGGGGCATTCACCAGAATCATCTGAATAAGCCAAAGAGGGTCAAAAGGGTTTTGAATTAGTCTGAAATGCGACAGCAACTCACTTTATTTCTATCACCCTTAGGCAGTACATCGTTGATAAGAGCACGTCGTCTGGATAGGTCGGCCATTATGCCCGAAATCCGTTCGCTGGGTGCCACAATCTGCAGTGCCATAATGGGCTCCAACAGGCGGGTCCCGCTTTTGCTGAGCAGCTGCAAAAGATGGCCAAGAGATTCACTTCACAAACTGACTACTTGAGATTACAGATTACAAAATTCGGCCTTTACTTTTTGGACACACTGAGCTGCGGTGGCCATCACAAAAGAGTCGGCTGTGCCACGACCAATGATTGCATTGTGCAATCGGATCTGCGTGTCCACCACTTGGCCGCCCACTCGGGGACCACGCTCCAAAGCGCTGACAGAGCCTTTCCTTAGCACCTGCAGAATGCGAGGACGCAGCGTGTTGAGGTTTGACAAGTTCTCCGGTGATTTATCTAAACTTTGGGTACACAAATAATCGTAAGATCAGCTCTCGAGTTGGCCGGACTTTCCGTGGGACATACCTGAAGAGCTCGCTTTGGTCTTTGACAACCTCCAAGGTGAGGCTAACGTTCTGCTTGCTGCCCGCAATCTCCTTTTCCACGCTGAGCGTAGTGAGCGATGGCGATTCAATGGTTTCCTTGTAGGCTATTTGCAGGGGACCTAGATCCACGTCGATCTTGTACTCGCTCAGAATGCGCGATTTGATGATGTCCATGTGCAGTTCACCCATGCCGCCAAGCACTGTCTGGCCGGTGACAGTGTCGTAGCTGACGCGCAGACTGGGATCTTCCCGCTGCAGCTGCCTCAGTGCCTGCTCCATGGCCGTTTGCGAGGACACACTGGGGGGCTCAATGGAGCAGAAGTACACGGCATCCGGTATTTGCCGGTCAATGCCGAACAGCTCATCTGTGTCCAGCTCTTCTTCCTCATCTATTGATACTGTGCCCTGGCTTTGCTTTAAGCGTTTCTGGGCATTCCTCAGGGCTGTCTGACTAGATGTCAGCAAATCTCCAGTAACTGTTGACTAGACAGGAAAAAAGTTTGCCCAAGGCCACTCAATTTCTTTTAAAGCTTACCTTAAGACCCGCACATATAACTACATCGCCTGACTGCACGGCGCTCACCTCACGGTATTCATCAGCCAAGGGCTCATACAATTTGGACACTACCTCCGCTTGCCCCCGCGAGCAGATGAGACGCATGCCACGCTTTATCTCGCCGCGTAGAATGCGCACCAGAGTCAGAGGGCCACGCTGCTTGTCGTGGACAATCTTAAAGACTTTGCCAGCCACTTCATTTCTGCAAGTTTCAGAATTTCAGAAAATCATTTTATACTCTGACGCTAAATTTTTACCCGAAGCAGTCATAGATTTGGTTGCGTTCCTCTGGCGCTGGCAGATATGTATTCACGGCATCCATTAAACGCTGTATGCCCACATTTTTGTAAGCAGATCCCAGCAGCACAGGAACAACCTTCTGCTGACAGGTTGCCCGACGCAGGGCTCGCTCAATGAGTTCATTGCTGACATTGTCAAAGCTTTCCGTGCTTATTACCACATCGGCCAGCTCGTCATCCAGTCCCGATAGCTGATCAATCAGTTCGTTGCGCTTTTCTTGCAGCTGCCGCAGATCAGCAGAGGGCTCCAGCTTCATCTTGCTGTAGCTGCGACCCAGATCGTTCGGCTGCCATGTTAGCTGCTCCAATGTGATCACATCGTTAATGGCTGCAGGGAAACAAGGCTTGAATGAACTCCAGCGCTCGCAGTAAACTCATAATTATACCCAAAAGTCCATCGTGGTTTTTTGAGGGGTACTGTATGCACACAGGCTGCGTTTCCAGCTTCGTTTTCAAATCATTGACACACTTGTCAAAGTCTGCATCCGGACGATCCATCTTATTGACGAATGCCAGCCGCGGCAGCTTGTGCTTGTCCGCCTGCGTCCATACGGTGACTGTTTGGGCCTCAACTCCTGCCGTGCCGTCCAGAACTACGACAACACCGTCCACGGCATACAACGACTGCTCGACCTCCATTGTAAAATCAATGTGTCCGGGGGTGTCCAGCAGGTTGATGCTAAATCAGAAAGGATTTTTGTAAAACAGCTAGGGAAAACCATTGAAGGCACGAACCGATTACCATTCCAGGGAAAGGTCACGGCCGAGCTGCAAATTGTGATACCCCGCTCCCGTTCTTGTGTTAGATAATCGGTCACCGTATTGCCGCGATGCACTTCCCCCAGAGACCGGGTCTTGCCTGAGTAGAATAGCATACGCTCGGTGGTTGTGGTCTTGCCTATGGAAACGGGATTTACTTCATCAATTTTAGTGCAATAACGAATTTCAGTCAAAAAAATCACCTGCATCAATGTGCGCCAGAATTCCAATGTTCCTGATTTTACTGCTGTAGCTGCGCCTGAATATATGTGCGGATAGATGGCGGAGCAACCTGTTGCGTTGCATTCTTTCACTGTGCAATGCATATTTCAGCATTTTCATTGATAAATTAAAAAATGTATAAAAACCGCCAGAAAATTTGTGCACACATCTGCACACTCAACAGATGTTTTTTTTAAACCAAAAACCAGCTGTTCGCCAATCGCACATGTTGAGGCTGGCCCCTCTAATTTATATCCCTTTCCTGCTCACACACCTTGCGAATCTCCTAGATGGTATTGGGTTTGTGGTATTTTTTAGAAGCTATAGGCAGTCTTTTGGTATTTTCCGCGGACTGGGCTATATTTTATAAGTTAATTTAGCCCTGATATTTAATATAATCCAAACTGATATTGTGGAATTAAGTACATGAGGACTACTATATAAAATAAATAGTTCGCTCCCGCATCGAAAACGAATCAAGGACAGACAAGGAAAGAAACAAACGCTGAAACGAATCTCTGCATCTCTATTACCATCACATCGGACTTTTGTTTTGTTTAATAATTTTAAATATGTCCACGCGCCCACGTCGTCAAGCTGCGACAAAGAAAAAGCTTATAATTGAGCTATCTGATTCCGATGAAGATGCGAATTCAGAATCAAAGGATACCGATGAGTACAGGCCCGAACAGGCGCGGGCACTAGATAGTGCTGCCGCTGCCACGGCAGGCGTGTAAGTAATAATATGAGCAATAATTTTGTGACATCTGATTTATTCCCGGCCCCACACAGTTCGAAGAGAAAGCGGTGGCCTACAGCAAAAGACAGCGCTGCCGACGCTCCAGCGGCAAAGAAAAAGCGCGGCAAAAAGGATGCAAACGTGGAAAATGCTTGCCCAAACCAAAGCAACCCTGAGCCGGAAGCGGCGGCTTCATCACCACCCCGATCCTTAACGCAACCAGACGGCGCTGCTTCCAGCACAACGACAGGACGAAGTTCCTTCTGGGAGCGTCGCAAGGTGTGGAACATTCATGAGCTACTGGCCGAAACGGAGAACATCCAGCCAACAGCAGCCCGTAATATTGTGCAGCTCTTTGAGAACGAAAACACCATTCCATTTATATGCCGGTACCTTCAGGGATATATACCATATATATGTATACACTCTACTTATAATAACTTTTTGTTCCTGCAGCTATCGGCGAGATCTGGTTGATCATTTGCCACCAGATCGATTGCGTGACATTCGCAACACCTACACGGAGATTGTGGATCTGCGAAAGAAGGCCGAGAACATAGTCACGCAGCTGGAGCGTGAAAATGTTATAAATGAAGAGATTCGGGATGAGCTGATGTGCGCGAAGAACAACGAGGAACTAGAGTTTCTCTATGCCCCCTATAAGCCGGCCAGCAAGGGCACCCTGGCCGAGCGTGCCAAGGCATTGGGACTGGAAGATTATGCCGATCGTCTGCTATATGGAACAGCACCTCAAGTAAACCTTTCATCCATTGTAGATCCTAGCAATGAGGCCTTGGCCACCGAGACGCTGGTGCTGAATGGAATCTGCAACATTATTATACACAATATCAGCAAAAATACAAATGTATTGGAAGAGCTAAGGAGATTGTAAGGACCCCCAAGATTCTGGCTTTGATACAATCAACCGACTTTGCTTATACAACTTTTTTAATTTCAGGCAAAATGTTCACCGCATAGTGCTGATGTGCAGCAAGACAAAGGAGTCGGCGGCCAGCAAGGCAAGCAGCTGCAGCAAAGCGACCAAGAGCAGTACCATTGCCGACCGGAAGATAGACAGCTCAAAGTTTGAGAACTACTTTAATTTTCAGGGCGACATAAAGACAATTAAGCCCCATCAGATGCTAGCCATCAATCGTGCTGAAAAGCACAAGTTTATATCCGTAAAAATGGATACAAACGATTACCTAAAGAGAGATCTCTCTCGCTTCATCTCCGAGCAGTACATGTCTGAGGGCTTGCAGTATCCACTGCGAAGGGAGACATTTACCAAAGCCCTGGAAGAGTGCATCACGAAGAAATGTAAGCCTTAAATACTCTAGCGTTTTACAGGTTGACCATGAGATTCTTTCAGTGCAGCCCTTGATGTGTCGACAAATCCGCGCCGACCTGAAGGAGAAGGCCCAGAAAGCTGCCATCGATGTTTTTGCCAAGAACCTGAAGCAGCTGCTGCTCATGTCGCCTCTCAAGGGTGAACGCATTCTGGGCATCGATCCGGGATATACAAACGGCTGTAAACTGGCCATTATATCCGAGACGGCCGATGTGCTGGATACAGGCGTCATCTATCCGCATGGCGTGAGAGCCAACAAGCGAGCAGCCGAACACAAGTTGGTGGAGCTGCTGAGCAAATACACGTAACTATTTGGTAAATCAATTTTCGAGCTCTACGGTTTATCTTACTGCCCTCTTGAATAGTTGCAAAGTGATTGCCCTGGGAAACGGCACCGCATGCCGCGAAACGGAGTTTTGGCTGACTGATCTGTTCCATGCCGGGGTTCTGGACAGCCGAAGCATACGCTACAGCATCGTAAACGAGAACGGCGCCTCGGTTTATTCCTGTAGCGACGTGGCCAGCAAAGAGTTTCCCAATATGGATACGAACGAGCGGAGTGCAGTGTCCATAGCACGACGTCTGAACGATCCTCTCAGTGAGTATGTAAAGATAGAGCCGCGCCACCTGGGCGTGGGCATGTACCAGCACGATGTGTCTGAGAAGACACTCACGGAATCCCTGAAAGACGTTGTCTCCGAATGTGTAAGCTATGTGGGTGTGGATCTAAACACCGCCAGTCTGAGTGTGCTCAAGTAGGTGGCCAAATCATTGAGATTGAAAACTATTCTAATTTGAATATTCCCCAATGAAGACACATTGCTGGTCTGTCGGAGAAGAAGGCCGAAAAGATCATAGAGTATCGCATGGAGAAGGGACCCTTCCAGTCCCGCAAGGATCTGCTCGCGGTGCGAACTATAGGCGAGAAGTCATTTGTACAATGCGCTGGTTTCGTGCGCATCGAGCCGCTGAGTGTGGGAGGGCGGCTTAAGAATCCACTTGACTGCACTTGGGTCCATCCTGAAAGCTACAAAGTTGCTGAAACGTAAGTGCAATTCAAGCATATTTTTTATTCAACTTTCTGTGACATTTTCACCAGTCTGGAGGTGTCACTGGACTCTGGGCTAAAGTTGCTGTCACTGCGCGTCAACTTGGCAGCGATACCCATGTTGCAGAGATAGTTGTTCGTACGCCGCTTGTTACAATCCTCACTGGAGTCACTTTTCCGGCACCACAAAGGCAAATACGGGCTCAGTGGGTCCTTCTTGTTGCAGCGCTTGCAGGTGCAGTGCTCAGTTCCGGCACGCAGGAAGCTCTTGAAATCACGCTTCTTCGAGAGCAACGCCAGATAGTCCTCAATAGAGTACTCCTTGTTGGGGTCCAGAAGCTCGGCCCAGGTCATCAACTTGACGGCCACACCAAAGAAGTACTGATATAGATCATCTATGGTCTGCAGCACCTGGTCCAGCTCCAGTAGAAACGGGCTCTGCAGAGAGCGATCGAGCTTGCTTAAACGCTTCTCCAGCTCCTTCATGGTGTTGCGAATGCTCAAAATAGATTTCGACAGTTCATCACTTAAAAGAGAACGATGAGCCACATATAGGGATTTCTGGATTACGACTTACTTGGACTGGTTGATGACATTGTAGGCCTTCTGGAAGTCGCACAGCGATCGCTCGGCGGTCACCCGACTCAGGAACTCGGGATAGATATTGGTACAGCAACTTTCGCCGACCAGCAATCGATAGCGCATGGCGTGATAGCGCATTGTCTCGGCCATTTCAATCTGCATGACCTTGGCTCCTGCCAGCTGTTTCTCCAGCTTCCTAAACTGCATCTCTAGCAGAAGAATCTGCTCATGGACGCACTGCTCCAGTCTGAAATCATAGCTGGTGTAAAGCGTCCCGCAGTGCTCGAATGTGGGCTCCAGTTGATCGAGTGGTATGGTAGCTCCCCGGCAAGGTGGCGGCAAAGGCCGACGCTTGTATCGCTCCGGCGGATACTCCCAGCACGGGCCGAAGCGCGCATCATTGGTAACTGACAGCGGACGCTCCCAGCAGGGCTTGTACACTGGCAGCTTATATCCGCCATACGAAGGAGCCTGGCCGCAGGCTATAATCTTAGTCTTTGGCGGTTTTAGTTTTGGTGGATAGACCCAGAGCTCTTCATACAAACGCTGCTGCTCAGCGATCTTTCGTTTGGACGGCATTACTTGAATTGCATAAAGAATTTGTCTTACATCTAGGAAATAAACGAAATTTTGTTTTCCTTTTTCAGTATCGTTGGGGAATGTGACTTGAAATTGTCGGATATAGGCAAGGCTAGCTTTATAGCACGAATCAAGGAGTTTGCCGCATCGCAAACGAAACTGGATCGCATAGCCAAGCAGCACAAACTGCCCATGGAGCGGGTAAGCCATTAACATATTGCTTCTGAGTGTTTTACATTAATGTATGGAATGGTTTTAGCTGGAATTCCTGCTGGTGGCCCTGCAGCGGGAACTACTGCAGGATTATCGAGCTGATTTGGACAAGCGGCCGCTCTTCAAGCAGGGACTGACACGAATCGAAGACCTCAGCAATTGTGATGTGGTTACCGGTGAGAATCGACTCACGTACTCGTGTACCCTCGACTTATACTTTATCTTCTATTTTTCAGGTGCTGTTACCAATGTAACACACTTCGGTGCCTTTGTCGACATTGGTGTGGAGCGTGACGGCCTGTTGCACAGGAGCCACATGAAAAACTGCGACCTAAGCATTGGCGATCGTATTGTGGCCTCTGTGGTGAATCTGGACAAGAAGCGTCAGAAGTTTGGTCTACGTCTGGAGAACACGCTGGCTGAGACGGACACATCGTTCACTTTCAAGACGGAGTAAAAGCAAACAGCAGGAGTTTAATGTTTTTGGAAGTATTTAATTTATCATTCATATTGGGCTGCTCACATGAGCATATACATGTATACTATATATAACTCGTATATATGTACTACATATATATAGTATGTATATATGTGTATCTGTATAGTATAACGGCTTTCCTAAAGTTACTCAAAGCTTATCAGTTAGTAATAAATGTTCACATAAAAATCACCGCCTCTACAATGCGCGTTCTTGTTTCCCTTTTTCGTAATATGTTCTGAAGTTCTTAGATGAGAATGCCCGTGTGTGTGTGTGTCTGTGTGAGTGTGTGTGTGTGTTTTTTGGGGTTCAAAGGGTTACGGATAGTACTCGTATTGCTTTAAAACTAAGTGAGTGAGTGTGGGGGCTGGCCTGCCCTCGCAGAGCCGTTTAAAATGTTGTAACTAAATTAATATACAATATGCATACATTTAGGCGCTTGGGTTAGAGGGCGAGCAAGCGTGCGCCTCAGTTAGTTGGTATTTTCGAATTTATTGCCGTTCCAGTAGAATTGTTAAAAATTATTATAAACAATGTTATACAGTTTGCATTTACATAATTACACAATACAATATAATATACTCGTAATAATATATTCAAAAATATATAATATATATACTATATACTCGTATATGTATGTTTTTGTTATTGTTTAGATTTGTTTCCCCATCAAATATCAATTTCATATTCTAGCTACATGGACATGTGGCGTAATCAACCGATAATTGCTCAAATAAATATTACTCATCCGCACATAATATGGGAGTAAGTGTTTGTTCCCTACACAGATCAAATAGGATAATATATCGCAAAAAGGCCAATGAACGAGTCATATGTGTGAAGCATATGTGTGCTAAGTATGTAAGTTATATGTACGATAATTGCTTATAATAGCTAATGTGCTCCTCTGATCCGCTCATCGTTTTATTGTTACTGATCTTCAGTTGTTCGTTTGTATGTGTGTGTGGTATGTGTGTGGTGTGTGTGTGTAGCGAAATTGTTCAATAATTTATAATTTATTTTTATCATTTATAATGATAGCATAGGTAATGATGTAAGTATTGTATATCAATTCTCGTAATTATAATCTATGTATATAAGCGATTCGCCCTCACGTTCGTAAACGGTCGCTCAGCAGAATCTTTGGCAAAACAAATCTAGATCGAAAGGATCTTTTCTTTTTTGCTATATGCCGAAATCTGTTGAACGACCATCTCAGATTACATAGTACATAAAACCATTTCATACAGTTAACAAATTCGATTACAAATTGGGTTCGTATTTGTAGTCTTAATCATCTCAAATTGATCTTCCGCTTAACCTTAAGATCCGGCACTTGGAATCATTCGATCGGTAAAGTAGGATAAATGTATTGGCAGATTTTTTGTTTGTTTGTTTGTTGAGTTGGTGCCGCACGGAACGGCACGGCACAGCCGGGACTCGTGAGTGTGTGTGTGTGTGTGATGGGGTGGTTGGGTGTGTGGTTGGAGCCTCTCTCTCTTTCCCGCTCCCGCTCCCTGCTGCATGAGTTCTGTGCTGATTATGCGAGTTTGTGGTGTGGTGTTATGTGGCAGCGTGGCTTATTCGGAGTATTCTATATTCATGGACATTGCATCACTGCATCATCTCTGAGTAATAGAGAGAATAGATAGAAAAAGTGTTACGGTCGAATTGTAGATGTTCCATTTAAGGCGTGTGGCACTTACCGACTGCCCAGAGGCGGATGCGGATGTGTGTATGTTTTGTTGTGTGTTGCGGGGTTGAAATGACCGAAATCAAGAGCGAAACGAAAAGTAATTAAGTGAATTTCTTCTCTTTTCTGCAATTGTAGAATGAAAACCCAAATTAACAATCGACAAACAAGGGATGTTCTGAAATGTTCGATATACAGATGTGGAGCCAAGCTAGACACTGAAGAGTAAGCAATAAAAACTTGAGATATACAATGGTAGCCTATAGCTTGCTCACATTCAAGACAGGCTAGTAGGTACTGGTCGGGGCATTTACAGAGAGAAGCACCTTCGTTGGACTGCTGTCCGCGGATCGCTAGCCTCCAGGCAAGAGTCTACTACTCGTTTAAAGGCTTTTGGAAATGCCGCCAGAGCACGCTACAGCAGCAGAAGACATCGAGCCATCTGTAAGATTGAAGAATTCTTCCATTTGGGTTCTATTTTTTCTGTTTGTTTTAGTTTTGACTGGCATTAATTGAACGGAACGTAACGAATTGAGTGGGCGGGGGTAACAACGTATGGTAGCGAGTAACGGGTAACTAGTGACGCTGATCGTTTTAGAGGCCACAAAATGTCGGTTCGGTTAGCATGATTCTCATGGTATTGTACATCAGTGTAGGTGTTGTTTTGTGGGTGCATGTATGTGGGTCTACATTCAATCAATCAACAGCGAGTAGAGTGAGATGATTCCAGGGATTCTCTTATCATAAAAGCTTTTTTGGGTTTCGTTCTACTTAAAATTGTATCTCTATCGGCTTGATGTGTGCACATTTCTTGTAAAATTCTTGTAATATTTCTGTAATCTCATCATCTAAGGTATGTGTATGTATATTTCGTATGCTTTTAGCCTAGGTATAAACGCATAAACGTCTGCTACTAATGAACCACATTTGTGTTTTGTTTTTTAATATAATTTTTCTTCGTTTCTTCGATTATAAATCTATGTATATTTCTATATAGTATGCATGTATAACGCCAAAAGTTCGGGTTTATAGCTACAAGTGCTACCAAAAAACATTAGTTCTCTATAGTTAACTATGCGCATCTTGACATTTGAATTTCGGTATCGTATAGGGTTGATGAATCTTTCGAATTTTCACAGCATTTGTGGTGTTTCGGGTGTGGGTTTTTGTTGTCAAAATAAATCCACATAACAACTAATTATATTAGGGAACTATGTTTATGTCCACATGGTTTTAATTGCCTAAACGCAACGCTCAAGTCTGAATTCTGTATTATTGTTATAGTTAAAAACTATTTAAAATTAAAGCTTGTACAGAGTTCACAGATGGTTAGAGATGATCGAAGATGGTACATATGTATGTATGATGGGACCACAATAAAAGGCAAGGCAAAACTCAGAAGCGAATGGAACAAAAAAACACAACACGAAATATACAGTTAATATATATTTACACAGACATAGAGAAAAATTAAAGAAATGTGAGTACATTGCAATAACGCCAGCAACATAGGAAGACACCGCAGCAAACACTGTCCCAGAACAGTCTGTTCCAAAGCAAACTGGACGGCACTGAGAACCGGGGATATCTGCTGGGTGGGAGGTGGAACGAACAACAAAAGTAACAAAACAAAACAGAATAGGGAGGAAAACAGAAAACAGTAATGGATCGAAGAGATCGCTTTAAACCACACAAGCTGAGAAAACTCCCATTACGCGTCAGCCAATGTCCTGCTGGACATTGCCGCCGGAGGATGAGGAGCTGCTGCCGCTAGCACGTGGTTGCTGACTGTACCTGTTCGATGGATGTTGCTGCCGCTGCTGCTCTTTCTGCTGCTGCTCCTGAATGGTAATACTTGGCGGCGTGGTGGGCGTGCAGCTGTTGCCCACAGGGAATGTGTCGGCTTCTTCGTCAAGGATTGCCTGCGTGGGCTGTTGCGCCTGCAGCTCCAATTGCTGCTGATCGGCCAGAATTTTGGCGCTAAGTATGCTCACATAGGTGCGGTAGCGACGCAGCTGCAGGATAAACCAAATATTACAATTTACACACACAAGTTGGGTCGGGCGGGTGGTCTCACTTCGTATTGCAAATAGCTCTCCTTCTCCTTGTAGTTCTGCAGTGGCAAGCCCTTGCTGGGTATCGGGCCCTTCTTGTGCTCATTTAGCTCCTGCTCCAGCTGCGCCAGCTGCACCTCGTGCGACTCCAATTGCTCCTTCTGCAATAGAAAATAACACAGTCCATGAGATAGGTATCCCTTTATTGTGACCTTTCCGCCTCCAGATACTTACCACCATTAGTTTTGTCTGCTTGCTGGGCAAGAGTGGACGCTGGAATCGCTTCTGGCTGCCCACGCCGCCCTCGAGTGGCGGCGCCGAAATGGCGGCGCACACATAGTTGATCGTCTCGACCCACGAATGGAGCTCCTTGGAGTCGCTTGTCTGGAAAAGATACTCGGCCTGATCGGACGTCTGCAGACGGAACACATGTTGCTTCTTGGTGTAGTCATTGGCCTTGGTGGCCAGGGCGTGATGTATGCGTATTGCATTGTGCAGATTGTCGGACATCTGTGCGATATAGTACAGAAGAATTAAGACTGTCCCGTGTCTGTGGCTGTGATTTCTACTCACTTGACTCTTGCGAAAACCATGCTCATCCTTATGCAGATACAGAACCAGATCACGCAGCGTGCAGTAGAACATCTTCCAGGAGCGTTTGCCAAAGGGAGCTGCCAATGGAAAAAGGGTAAGAAGCCAATTCCCTTAGAATCGTATCTAAAGGATCCTCACTCTTTTTGTAGCTGCTATCGTAGCAGCATTTGCGCATCACATAGCCCTTCTTGTACTCCACAGCGGTGGCCAGTTCGGGTGCATCCAGGAAGGGATTCTGTCCAACATTTCCCAGTGCATTGGTGGCCCGCTGCTGCAGATCACCCGCATCGTCATCGCTGAAAAAAAATAACCCCATTTAGTGGATTGCCTTAACTGCAAAGATGGATTGTTCTTACAGCGCCCATTCCAGCGGCTTCGTTTTAATGGCCTGATACAATAACTTGAGTACGTCCTTGGGAAAGTTCTCGCCATCGTTGAGATCTGCCAGATTGTCGACAAATTCCGCACAGCTCATCTTACGATTCATATTCTGCCCATGCAGATCCGTGTTCAGAAGCATTATGGCACAGGTCAGCGTGTGCACCGCATCCTGCGAGTTGAAGGTACCCGGATTGCAGTCCAGAAAACGCTTCGAGAAGTGCACTAGGACCCGCTCTCGCTCCTGGGTCTCGCCGGACAGCGAGAACTGTTGCAGGAATTCGCGCAGCGATTGATCCAGGGACTTTTTCTCAAAGGTGAAATGCTTTAGATACTCATCGGCCACAGCCCTGCTAAAGTCGTTGCTGAAACGAAATCCAAAATGAGCAAACGGTTTGACAAAGAGTTCTGAGGATCTGTGGCGGCACTCACTTCTTGCTGAGATGCCGGGAGACGTCGCTCTTCTTGAAACCATCGAGGGAATACAGTCTTTTAGCCAGGCGTATGGCCGAGGGCATGTCCACAGCCTTGGGCGAGTAATGGTAGGAGTGCAGCGATTCCACATCGCTGCCATCATCAGAGACGGGTGGCGAGGCGTCTCGCATGCCCTGCGCCCCCGCCCCAGCCCCAGACCCAGCCGACATCGTCGTATGCGGCTGATCATCCGTCAGCGTGACCACATCGTCCTCGGACCGAGCCGCACTGCCACCACCGTTGTTGTCCATGCCGCGCACTTGGATGACCACCTTGTGCTCCGACTGATCTCTGTCCCTCTGCTGCTGCTGCTGGGCACGCAGCTGCTGCTTGAGCTGCTGGCGCTGCAGGGCGGCCCCATCCGAGACGAGTATGGTGGAGTCCGAGTCACTGGGATCGCTAAGTACCATGCCGCCTAGAATATCGCGAGAACTCAATAAGTTATCGTCGTCTTGGTAGTCGGGACTAGATATATTCGAAATGGCCTCTGAGACGCTCAGATCGTTGCCACCACCACCACCACCACCACCACCACCATTGCCAGCTCCTGGACAGGCCAGCAGACCGGGCATGCCAGAGGGCGGCTGCAGGCAGGCTTGTCCGCCTTGTTCTCGCTGCATTAGCTGCTGCTGCTGGTCCGCTGCCTGACCATTGCCACCCACGGCACCAAGGGCACCCTTCGAGCCCGACGAGGACATCACTGACGAGGACACCGATGTGGGGGAGGCCGGACTGCCAGCAGCCGAATGCTGCGGCGACGAACTAATGGAACTTGAATGTGAATTTGAATGCGATTGCTGACCGTAGAATTGCTGCTGTTGATGCTGCTGCTGCTGTTGTTGCTGCTGCTGCTGCTTCTGTTGGTATTGTTGCTGCTGCAATAGTAATTGTTGCTGCTGCTGCTGCTGGAGTTGTTGCTGCTGCTGTTGCTGTTGGATCTGCTGCAACTGATGCGGCTGCAGTGGCGCATTATAGGTCCACACAATCCGATCTCGATCCGATGCCTAGATAGGGATTGGGCGTATAACAAAAACAGGGATTAGTAGGCGAAAGTGTAAATTTAAGTTCGGTTTTCGATTTTTGTAGCTCTGGAATTTCCATTTTGCCGTTGCCCAATCTCACTCTGAGGAGTCCTAAACAATTTGCAAAAGTGGCTTTTGTTTGTTTGAAGCGTTCTCTGTTTTTTGGTATTGTTTTGGCTGTGTGTCTGTGTCTGTGGTATGCGTATGCAGCAGGTGTACGTGTACGACAAGTATTTGGTGTGTGTGAAAGGTGTTTGGTTTTCCTCATAGATCCACATACGATATAGAGTAAGTTTAGCAATTGTTTTGGTCTACTATCAATCAAATTTCTACATATACAAAACTGTTCCAAGCGCAGGCAAAGAAATCAAAAATTGGCAACTCAAAAAAAGAGAGATCACAAATAAAAATAAGAGTCAAAGATCACATTAATCGGCATGCCAACTATGCAACATGGCAACCTTTTTGCATAGGATATAGTTTAATTTGTTGCTGCAGTTGCTCCCAATCATCTTCTTGTTAGTTCTCGTTGCAGTCGTTGCAGTTGCTGTTTCTGTTTCTGTTGCTACACTGCACTCGCCCTCGCACTCGCTCTCGGTCTCGTTTTCGGTCTCGCTGCTATTGTTGTTCCCTATTGCTGTTGTTGTTGTTGCGGCACTGTTGTTGTTGCAGCTATTCAGCGGTTCACTCTCGATCTCAATCTCGTTCTCGTTGTTGTTCAACGCCGAAGAGTTGTGTACAATGGTCGCCACCGACGAAGTGGTGGCCGTCGACTAGAAAGCTCACACATTGGTGGACAATAAATTGCGCATATATCAAATTTGAGATAGTTGAGAGAGAGAGTCAAAATATGAGAAACAAGAGAGAACGGAGAACAGAGAATAGAGAAAACGAAAAGAAGAAAGAAACACGAAACAAGAGAGTAAGATAGACAGAGTTGTTTAGTAGTAAGTTGGAAAGATTAAAGTAACGAGTGGCAATGGAATGGATGTAGAACAACGAGTAGTGGAGTAGGAAAGATCAAACTATCGAGTGGGAATGGAAATAGGATAACGAGTAATGGAAGTAAAAATTAACTAGTGGGAGTGGAATGTATGTAGATGAATAAGTAATGGAGGTACAGGTAAAAGTACGAGTCATGGAAGATTGCAAATAGGAAAGATCTAAGTAACGAGTGGGAATGAAATAGTAATGAATACACAAGAAACGAGTAATGAAAGGAATAGTAGGGAATTGGGAGGAATTCATATGGAATGTTATATGGTATATGGTATTTATAGAACAATGCATTGGTTTTACAATCAAATTTATACACACATACGACAACAGCTACAGTAACCAGAGTTAACGGCAAACTGAACTCTACAAAGCACTTCAAACGAGAGGGGAGTTCAACAGGTTGGCGGGGATTATACGGATTACTAAATGAGAGAGAGAGAGAGACGTGGAACCGTATGTGTGTTTTTTTTTTTGTTCTGGGGGAAGGAGCTGGGGGAGATCGATCTGGCGGAAAGTTCGACGTAGCACTCTAGCGACGGTATTTCATCTATGGCCTATCGCCATCTATGGGCGGCTAGAGCTCTATCCAGCTTTTGGAGTGGATGTAGTATATGGTGCGCTCGACTCGACGCCTCACCTGCGAGTCCTCGGAGTCCTGACGCGTGTCCAGCAGCGTATTGAGTGAACTATTCACATCCTCATCAATGTCGATGGGTATCACAGCCGCAATGCCCTCGCGCTGGATCTGCTGCAGATGATCCTCGGACTTGCTGGTGCGGAAGCCGGCAGCATCGCATTTGCGCACCACATGCCCATTGTGATGGCGTCGCACAACAACGACACCAGCAGCCCCGCTACTCGACTCTGGGGCCAAAGAGCTCGGCTCCGGGCTGGTGGGCACAGAATTGGCCGTCTCCTTGTCGATCAGGGGCGTCGACAGCGAAATGGGTGATGTTGGCACTGAGAAGGAGGTCTCGTCCTGCGAGTTATTGGCTGCGCCCAGTCCCACGCCCATAGGCATGCCCATGCCGCCAGCCGCCTCACTCTTGACCGTTGCGGATGAGGTGGAGCCCGAGGCAGAGTAGCCGGGCATACGGGCAGCACAATCGACGGCATCCCGAGTGCGCTGCTGCAGTTGTCGCGTTGCGGCACGCTGCTTGAGGGCGCGCAGTCGCTGCTTCGTAGAGCCGGAGCCCAGTGAATTGGTCGAGTAATCCTCGTCGCCGGCATCGTTCTCCTCCTCGTCGTAGGCATCATCATCGTCATCGTCGTCTTCGACCAGGCACTGGCGATCGCTGTCATCCTCATCGCCGCGTCCCATTCCGCTCTGGTACGTCTCTATGTTGGTGATGTCATAGTGGGTCTGATCCTCCTCGCGCTCCTCCTCCACCTCCACCTCTGCTTCCATCTCCTGCTCCTGCTCCTCGTCCAGCTCGTCATCATTCTGATAGTACTCGTATCGTTGCTGTTGCTGCTGCTGCTGACGATAGCGTTGCTGCTGGCGTTGACGCTGATGCTTGCTGTCCTCTTCGAGGACATACTCGCCCTCCTCATCTCGCTCCAGTTCTTCGCACATCAGCAGCGTGTCATTGGTGAGGGAGTCTTTGCGGTTGTAGCTGTTGTTGATGCTGTCCCGCTGCTGCTGCTGTTGCTGCTGCTGCGGCTGCTGTTTGCGCTGCAGCTTCGCCTCACGCTTCACCGAGTCCGAGCTGGTATTGGTGGGCGAGTCCACCGAGGAAGAGGATGTGGGCGATGATTCACCCGATGCCCTTGGCGCTAGGGCACCATTCATTCGGGAATTGGGCAGACGAATCGGCGAGTCCCGTAGACTGTCAACCTGCAAAGAAAAATGTAGCGTTTCAGTTTCCGATCTCATGCGTTTCTCTTTTTTGTTTTTCTTACCTTCTTGGCCTGGGTCGTTAGGTGATTGCTGGTCTGTGGTGTCCTTGACAGATTCAAGATCAGATCTCCCGTCATCATGAAAGCCTCAAAGCGTGGCGCCTTCGCCGACTGCGGTGGCGCCGAATTCGGTTCTGGTTCCCGCTCTGTGTCCGGCTCTCGCTCTGTGGAGATCCGTGGCCGGGTCACGGGACTGCCGCTGTAACTGTTCGAGTGCTGCAACGATTGCGGTGGCAGCTGGGAGTTGTGCGCACTCCCGTTACCGTTGCCGTTACCGTTCGACGCCTTTGTGGGTATCTGGGAGGATCGTGGCCGCTTATTCTGTGGCGAATGCAGCACGGGCACGGGCTTGGGCGCTGGGCACTTTCGCGCCTGTGGAATGCGTGAGGGTCTATGCGTGGGCGAGGTGGCGTCCGAGCCCGTTGGCGATGTTGGTGCTGCACTTGTGGTGATGTTTGATGTCGTCTGAAAGGTGGTCTCCACCACCTTTATCTTTGTGGAGCTGGCCGAGGAATTGCGGCTGTGTGTGTGGGTGGTCGTAGTGGTAGATCCACTGGCCAGCAGCGGCGAGGAGTTCTGCCGCAGCGATGGCAAGTGTGTGGGCGACTTGAAGCGCAGTCCGCTAGCCGCCGCCGGAGAAGATCCCTTGCTGTTGTTCGGACGATGGTTGGGTGAGGAATTGGCGCTGTGGCTGCTGCTGTAGTCGTAGATGTTGGGAGATTCAATATCCACATAGTGTGGACTCTGTGTGTTGGCCAGCTGCTCTTTAATGCGTGCCTTGAGCTTGGGATCTAGGGGATGGTAAGAAAATGATTCGAATAGGCCTATAAGCACTCCGCTTTCATGCGATTTCATTTACCTCGCTTCAGTTCCAAGGTCACCAACTGTTCCGACAGACGCAGGCATTTGAGAACTATCACAAAACATAAAGAAACATTTAATATATGGTGCTGTTTCCTGACGATGTTTCTATAAGTTTACGTACCCTCCTTCGTTGTATAGCGATGGACATCGGTTCCATTGACTTTGAGGATGACATCCCCGGCTTCAACCTGCAACAAAATATGGATGTCTCGTGTTAGTTCCGGGCGTAATCGAATCACTCGACAACAAAAGCTTATTGATTTTCTCTTTTTGGGTTTTCGGTTTTTGCACGCCGCCGTCTGTCCCGTCCCGTCCCGTCTGCCCATGCAGCACTATGGCTCCCTCGACTGTCGGCACTTGTAAACTATTTTTAATTTTCTTCTCGATGGGCCTTCAACGCAACGCAAGAGTGAGCGCAGAAAAAAAACAGCAATGGCAACAAGGAAAATAGGAAAAGAACATGAAATCACAACGTGGGCCCCTGTCCGTCCAGCCCACCGCCGGCAACGACATTGGCGCCTTATTTACTTGCTGACGTAGAAGCGAGAAACGGAACGCAGAGGGAAGAAGACGCACCGGAGGAGACGTCACAGTCAGTCACAGTCAGGGCGGAATGGAATGGTACGAGTACGCGGTACGCGTCGTACGCTAATATGCCCCGCCACATGGATTATTCAATAAATGGAGGACGAACCCCCCAAAACAGAGGGTACCCGAAATGCGACACGCGCCAGGCGCCATCTTCTATGTCATGCAAAATGCATCAGCAATGGCAGCGGCAACAGCGGCAGCAGGAACACAGCATTACTTTTATTGCATAATTAGTTTTTCCTGCTTCCCTCACTTGTGTATTATATTTATTATTAATGTTTTTTCGGGGAGAAAAGCGTTGCCGCCTCTTGGGTCTCTTGGGTCTCTCGAGGGTTTGTTTCCACTTGGCAGCCGAGAAGGTAAAGGAAAGGAGCCGCAATTAAAAACTAAAAGTCGCACTAATTTATGCGCTCTGCTCTGCGCTGCGCTGCTCTCCAAAGTTCGTTTATAATAAGAGCGAGCGAGACGGAGGAGACGGAGAGGCGGAGGCGAAGTCGAAGGCGTCAGCTGAGCATGAAGCGCGAGCACGTTCAGGCTGCACGACAGAGCAGGCAGAGAACCGTCTCTGCACATCCATAAATGACAGCGAGAGCGAGAGAGAGAGAGAGAGTGGGAGAGCGCGCCCAAGAGAACTGATGCAAAGAGAGGCGGATTCTGTGTTCTTGTGGGAGGCAGCAATGCAATTAAATTAAAAACTGTGTTTAATTTAATTGTTTTTCCAAAAAAAATAAAAGAAGAAAGAGGTGCATTATATAACCCCATGGGAGTAGTCAGGGCTGCACAGAGTGCTTTTGGTGGGGCTAATGCAATTTCTAACCAAAAGAAAGTCTCAAAACCGTAATGCAAATTTTATGTTTCCCCTTCTTCCCCCCATTGGCACTATCAGATGGGAGATTGACAGCGTCTCAGCATGGAGTACCAGCAGGCACTCATCTCCTCTGGCACTCAAAAACATGTTTTCTGCGATAACAAGCTACGATTAATGACGTACAGCAAAGGTGAAGGCTCTCTCCCTCACTCTCGCTGCTCTGCCCTGCTCTCTCCCTCTCCATCATCTCCATCGGATATTCGATTAGGCAGTTTACACACACAAACACAATGCAGCAGCAGGTGCACACTTCTCTGCCCCCTCCCTAGTCTAGTCGTGTGCTCATGCAAAGCAGCACACACACACACACACACACACACGTGTAACTGCACACACGCAAACACTCCTTTTGCATTTCACTTTCACGCTTTCGAGGGGGAGAAGGCAAAGCAGTTGAACCAGGCAGAGCCAGGCAAGCAGTCAAGCAAGCAAGCAGGAGAGTCAACCAGCAGAGCAGGCAGAAACCCGGTTAAAAGTTAAATCAATCAGTTACACTCGGTTGCAGCAGGCAGGTCCCACCACCATCCCCGCATCTCACTCTTCTCCTCTGCACCCTTGGAACGTTTGCAGCACAAATTGAAATTGGTTTGAATTGATTTGTTTTCAAATGACACTTTGGAGAGGGCTTTTTTCGGTGCACTTCCTACAACACACTCCCATCTCCCATCTTCGATTTGTTTGTTATCTGCAAGATGCATCTCGCTCGCACTCAGTATTGGGATTTACGGAACTTTGAGGGCGTTGCCAGATTCAAGAAAAGTACACATGCACTAGACTAGGGTTCACAGAACTGGACATTAAGTTAACCCTGGGCATGATATGTTTGCTTGCATATAGAAGCCTCTCGGGAAAACAAGAAGAAAACAAGGCAAACATTCAACTCAACATTCAAGTAAATATAGTAAAGTAAACCTTATCAGTTGTTTGCCCATCCTAATACCACAATAATCGCTTGGGAATCACCTGCTAACCCATTGACAACCTGATGGTTCGAAATTTTACCATTTCCCTCACATACGACTATCAATTAATGAGCACTTGAACCAGCCCCATTAATGTCGAATTTTATGGTTACTCGCTTTGTTATTTCGGAAGAGTTCCACAAAAGATAGCTACAATATTAATATATATAGATGTCCGTATATAGATGTATGTTCAATGACGTTTTATTGACACAACGCTACGCCGACTTGTTCCAATATCAATTAACAATAGCAACAACCGAACGCCCACTCACTAATATAGCGGGAAACAAGGCAATTGATTGACTCTACGAGTACGAGTACGAGTATTGGTGGCGACGACGACCTATTCAAGTACAGACCTCTGTGCCATGCCTGTGCACTACCTTCACCGTTATAAGTCGAGGTGGATTTTGTTGTTGCCGCAGAGTCGTTGACAGGCTGCAGTAATAGAAAAACCCACTAACCTCCTTTGCTGCTGGGCAGAAAAATCAATGTTAGGCGCAGATAAGCCCAAGCACCCAACGCCTCCATGGGCAATGGGATATTGACGCACACAAAAGCAAAAAAAAAATGTAGAGCCACAGCCAGAGTAGACTTTGGCGGGCAGGTGGAGAGACATTTCGAGTAGTAGACTCATGGCTCACTCAACCAAACACGCTCTGTTATTGGACTAATGGTTATGACACCTATTTTGCTATTTGCATTCTCGTGTCATTCCCAAACTGCGACAGACAGTGTCCTATAAAGTGGACATTGGATAGTGTCCTGTGTCAATCATTAATCAGGCGACACATCAATCACATCGCACCCGGTATTAGATGTTAACATGTGTGACATTTAGTGGAGATTTGAGCGGATGATCCGGTTAGTGATATTAAAAAAGGTTATGATGATTTATATGATGATTTCTCTGGAAAATAATGCTGATTAAAAGTGCGAAAACAGCCGAGACTCTGACTCTATCATAAGCAATGAATGTGTCCTTTATCTTATGGAAAACTTGTAAAACGCATCAATCCCTTGTTTGATTGATAACCATATCATTTTCCAGCCCTGGTCGATAACAAAGACACAGAAACACAAACAAAGGCCCCCTCCTTTTTGCACTGTTTCCACTTTATTGTTGTTTTATTCAATATTCCAACGACCTTGCCGGCCTGGCTCCCCCACATTTATTGTGGATTTCCTCTCATATTTGCGCACGCCGTCGAAAAAAAAAAAAAAAACAAGAAATAAAAGAGAATCAAATTAGCATGGAATGAATGGTTTATTTCATTATAGTGCTGCTCGCTCCCCCTCTCTCGTGTGTGTGTGGTGGGTGCTGGCTGATGATTGTGTAATCGCGGGAATCGGAAGTCTCTGAAACGGTGATGTTATCGCTGCAGTGCGTCCCCCCCCACCAACACTTAATAAATGTCGAATATGGAGGTGAGAGGTACTCAAATAGGTGTTGCTTTTTTTAGCATTTTGACGGCCTGGAACCTGACCTATTGTGATACTTAATAATGTGCGAAATGCCACAGAAACTACAGGCGACTGTTGACTTACAGTTGATTGAGTGATTCCATGCCCCATGCCCTCTGCTGCGGCTGTCACTTGAATCGGAAATTGCTTTCGCATTTACCGTAACTTGAGAAACCTTCTTCCCACATGTTCTTTCTCTTCCGCACTCTTTTCCCTCTCTCTCTCTCTCTCCCTCTGTAGATTATAGAGCCAGTTGTTCTTGTCTATAATTCCAATCAAGCTTTCAATTTGTTGCCCTATATTTTACTTTGCGGGAAACTCAATGAAGAAACCATGTATCAAGCCACTCATCTGACAACTCTTTGACTTTTCTTTAATTCCATTTTCCCCCATCAAGGCTAAGTATTCATTGCATAACAAGACTGGTTCTTGGTTACAAAAATTGGCCATAATTTAAGATATTTTTGCCTCTTCTGACTATCTTCGAAAAATAGAAATAGATTGAAATTAGCACAAAACATGCACGAAACTGCCATGGAATTTACGATATTTGCCATATTTATACACAAAAATCCAGCGTAAATGTTTGTGTGGGTCTTTTCTTGCAATTTGTGCAAAACGCATAAAAATTACTGCAACAGGAACCACAACCCAGAGGTAATGGTAATGCGACTAAAAAGATACCCTCTAAGCGGATTTCTTAAATCTAAATTTAAAAGAAAATATTAGGCAGCGTGATATCACAATCCTTTAACATGTAGATTTATGGGTTTAAACGTTTGCCCACATAAATACTATATACCCCACGTTTACTCCTCTAATAACGGAAAGGGTGGGAGGTAGGGGTATACAAACTAGAGCCCATGCGGCAAAAAAACAAAAACAAGAAATGTTTTCGCAAACAAGTTGGCCAACGATGCACACAAACGTTTTTGTATGTATCGCATCGCATTGCATCGCACATTCTAGGATTCGAGCGGCTTTCAGTTTTTGTTTGCCTTTTTGGACTTTATTTTAAACAGTCGAAGCAACAACAGCAACAGCAACAAAAACAAAAACAAAAACAACAGCAATAATGGGGCCTGTGCCTAGAAGCAGGCAGGGTTTATTTTTGCTATTGATTTGCATTTTGCCTTGGCTGTTGTCTGTTGCTGTTGCAATTTCTGTGCGCATTTTGGTTGCACTGCTGCGAATGTGGGCCACAAAAAAACGAAAGAGAGAGCAAATTCCAAGCCGGCCGGCAGGCCGGTAGGCCACTTTGCGTCTAATTGAGGAGAGCACTCTGAGAGGAGAAGGCAGCAGGAGACACAAAACAACAGAAGAAGCACCTCCGGTAGGCAAGGGAGGGTTAAGATGAGATGAGATGAGATGAGATGAGTGCTGCCACTCAATTCGCAGACAGGCGGACAGACAGACATCAGCCAAGTGGCAACGCTCGTGGAGATGCACCGATGTTGCTTTTGTTATTACTTTGCTATACTCTTGCAGAGAGCTGTGTATTATTATTTCTTCTTCTAGTCTGTACGTCATTATATAATCGTATATTTATGTTCCCATATAGTACATTCCCGTGTATCCTATCGAAACAATCTGGAAAATGAACACAAAATTTCGCCTAATCTATTCGCAATGATGCCCTAAGGGATATTCGATCTACAAGGGTATTGAAACCATCGTTCGGACCCAAAAGCATGGCTTCAATTTTGGTCGTTTATCTTCTGCAATGCTTGGACGCACACACGAACGGGCTAGCGAGCGGGCAAAAAACAACGTCAAATATAAATGCTTGGGATTTAGCGCAAAGTTTACTGCTTCAGAAGCAGGCAGCACTACGCTTTCTACTACACTTTTTGCATGCTGAGTGCCTTATGCACTTATTGTTCTTATTATTTCTTTGATTGTTGCTGTAGTTGTTGCTGCCGCCCCACTGCTGCTCGCTGTGCCGTGGCGTGCAACGAACCGCAGCGATGGAGCCGCACATCGTGAGCACAGGGTACACCTCAGGTCTCTACCACCACCCTCTCCAGAAGAAGAAATGGTACAGAGGAGAGAGAGAGAGGAAAAGAGAAGAAAAGCCAACTTAATAAACGCGTGCACAATTTTTCATACTGTTGTAATTCAATTAAAGCGAATTTACTCTACTTTTTTTTTGCACTTTTGACTTTAACTGGACCGAACGTGGAAGGGCAGGGAGAAAGGTACCAGGCAAAAGAGAAATGTAAGTCAAAAGCAAAAGAACTCTCTTGACATTTCGTTTCTTTCAAAAGACTACTACTACTATGTACTATGTAGTAGTACTTGCTGTAGAATATTTTCTTGTTATTTTCTGTGCTTTTCAGAGCTTGAAGTTTGCCGACTATGAACTCTGTCTGATGGGACGTTTCCTTTAACGTTTCAATTGCCATTACCCACAATTTTCCAGGCGATAGACCCCGTCCGTCGTTGTCCCAGCGTGAGATCGGTATTAGACGGTGAGGGAAGGGGGGTAGGGGGCTACATTCTAGCAAAATCAATAAATAGCTTGGAGACACTTTTTTCCATGTTTTTCTTCTTCTGCTGTCTGTGCTTTGTGTGCCTTGTCGGTGGCAATTAATTTGTTCCCTCCAACAGCAGGCAGGCGTATCCGAGAACAGCCAACAAAAGTCGTTTGTCATTTCCAGTTAACGAGTAATTAAGCAAAACGTTAGAATTTTGCAACGATTCAGAACCAGAACAGAACCAGAAGCAAACCAAACGCCACACACCACACACCAGACAAAAAACAAGAGAACAAAAGAAGCTCCGGGGAAATGGTTGTGGGGGTAGGGGGTGGGAGAAATAAATGCGAAAAAGTCTGGGCAGGCGAAATGGGTTTGGTTTGGCCACACATTCGTTTTATTAAAGGTTTTGTTTCTAAAGAAGAAAGAAAGAAAGACCACAGGAAGCTCTATCTTTCGCAATAGAATTTTAAGTTACAGTAAGTATGGTTGAAAGAGTCGTCAATATATAGACTAATGGATACCCACTGATCGGTTTTTGTATTTATTTCTCAGTGAAATTATTGTACGACTTTTAAATGGATTTATCAACATGCTTTTATAGTATATTCCCAGCATACAAGATGGTACCCAAGAAACAGCTGAAATCAAAGGAGATAGAAGACAAGGATAGCAGAGGAGCATGAGAGGGGGGAGCCAACTACGAGTATCTACAAAGTGCTGTTGGAACCGCAAAGATTAATGACAAAACAAACACATGTGTAGACAAATTTCGAAAAAAAAAAAATGAACAAAAAATACAAACAGTTTTTAGATGATAATTGATCATGTGTGGTGCGCGTGGAAACCATACAGAACATTAAATACTGTGTGTTGTTTTTTAAAGAAACTGTTCATAAAATTGAAATAGAAAATATATTTCCGAAAGAGATTTGAATGTGCTGATATTGCTGTTGATTAATTAATTGCAAATCCAAAATATACTCTCAGGAATACCATAAAATAGTGACCACATCAGTTAGGATTACTTTATTCGCGCAATTAAGCGACAATTTGCTATTCACCGTCTGCCGTCTGTCACCCCCGCCCCTCCTGGCCATGACAGAAAGACGTTTGTCACTCTGGAATCTCCAGTTGGAGAAGCACTGAAAAGGCAAACAAACGAGCTACAAATGCAACAAATGCAAAAGGGAAGGCAACAGCAGAGGGCGGAGAGCAGAGAGCAGCAGCAGAGTCCAACTGCAGTCTACGCGACAGAGAAAAAGGAAGGGCAAAAGGCAAGCGAACGAGAAAGAAGGCGACAACCGATGACAGCATGGACAAACACAACCACACAAGTACACACCCTTAGAGACCGCGTGTGTGTGTGTAATGTGTATGTGCGTGTGTGTGGATTCATTGAAAAATAAAATTGTCCAGCAACCAGAATGACGGCATATAAATAAAATACACTCCAACCGAAGGGGTCTACTCGTTAATACCCACTAAGTAATATGGTATACGTGTGAATGTTTATGAAATCACGTTTTTATCCAAGCATATTCACCTGGGGTTTTCAGATACTACATCTAGTATTCGGAAGAGATTGCTTTTGATGCCCACGAAGATTAATTGAGAAATTGATAATAGAGCCGACACGCTATATACCATTAAGATATTCTTCCCAAAAATGAAGCACGTAGCTACATTTATTGTGATAGTCATCTCAATTGGATAATTATTACATACCGTATAAGGAAAAGCTGCAACAACTTATCTTTGAAGCCCTTAGTACCCTGTAGTCGATCATTGTTATCTTCTTGTTACAAACGGCCCATAGTCTATGCATTTATCTGCCATTAAATGAAAGAGATAAAATGCCACCATTGTGAGATGTGTAAGGGGTACCACGAGTGCTGCGCGACACTTGCGTGGCCGCACAAAAGCAAAGACAACAAGCGAGAGGAGATACGAGATAGAAGACAAAACAAAGTAAAACCCCAACAGCAAAGCAACAACAAAATAACAACAAGTTGTAAAGCGAAAGCGATAAGAAATTAAAAAAGTGCGTGCCGGTGTACATGTATGTATGTGTGTTTGCTGCTGCTGCACAAGGTATATTAAAAAGAAGGTGCATACAAACGTGCGAGAGAGTGGCCTGTATTGAGAGCTTGAGTGCGGGATCTATGAGACGATGCCGAAAAACTCGTATAATTTGTTTTAATTTGTTTGCTAATGACCTTGTCTGCCACACCTTTTATTAAATATACACTGGCAATGCAGATCGCTGCCTCTGCCCCCTGACAATTACCCACGAGGCAGAGCATTGGCTGCTTTTCCTTCTCTTTCTCTTTCTCTGACATACCTGGGGACATTGCTTCTGTTTTTTGGATTGCATGGAATTACTTAATAATTTCAACAATTTAAAATTCCAAACGCGTTTTTTGCACTCCGCTGTTTGTTTGTTTGGGGAACACAACACAACTTTACAATGATGTTTCTGAAAAGCCAAAAAAAACCCGATTCGAAGGAGCCAAGCCAGAGAACTCTGTTTTCATGCCAGCGTGTGGATTGTTGCCACGTCCGATAATTATAAAGTGTACCCCGTGTGTCTTTCTGTCTGTGCGTGTGTGTGCGAGAGTAAAGTTTTATTTTTAGAAGAAAATAAATGTTTTCCTTGCATTCCTTTTTATAGCGCTGCATTTGCATTTTGTTTCGACTCGGCTCCCTCTTTACATTGTTTTGCATATCATTTGAACTCTAATTCGAAATGCCCCGCGACAAATTAATAATAATTCAAATGTGCAGCACGTAAAGTTAATTCCTTACTTTTTACAGCAATATGTATCCGTTGGGGGGCGGTCATTACTCTGCTGCTGACTTTTTCTGGGGGTGGAAGACACTTCACAGATAAATACTCATATGATTTCTCGGAAATTGCAGTCAGATGTGTTTACTTTTCAACGCAATGTTACACCCATTTGAATATTTGGATAAGATAGTTAATCTTTATTCTTTCAGCTGATGCATGGGATAGGAAAACTTTATGAATCATTCGTAGAAGTGCGTCAAACGCTATCTATCTATCTATCTATCTATCTATCTATCTATGTATATCTATCCACACTCAAACACGAAAGAAGGGCAGGTTCTGGGACAGATCCTTTCTATGAAATGTTTACGATATAGTCATCAGACTAAAATTGGTTTAAAATTGTCAGGCAACGTTTAACTCAAAATGGTTTCTCTTTTTCAATTGGCTGTAGAAGCATTCAATTTATTGGGGCCTACCAAAGTAAAAGCACGCGTCAGATTTTACTATTATTTGTCATGTAAAGTGTCCAAGGGAATGTTTCGTTTTCCCAACATATGTATAGTTTTTCTTGTTAATTTTAACAATTATAGAGCAGCAGATTTTCAAAATCGAGAAATCAATACAAGGCTGTATATATGCTCCAACTTACATATATCACCCACCATTGCTAGGGTATCATTAAACACAGGCACAGATTCCCCCACCCCCTCCCCGATGAACTGTTTGCGTTACTTTGTTTCTTTGCGTTTACTTTTGCACCCCGCTCCAAACATTTGCGATTCGATGACATTAAACTGTAAAACAAAACCAAAAACTGATACGAGTGAGAGAGTGGTTCTATCTTTCTACTTTTTTTTGCGAGTGAGTATCTGTGTGTGTGTGTGTGTGAATGGATCTATCTGCTTGGCATCCCTCCTCTCCAATTAAGACGAGCTTAGGGAGAGAGCAGCGATGACATCACAGAGGAAGAACCACATTTTTGTTGCTTTGCAAATTGAAATGCTTTTCACATACGCAGACAGGCAGACAGACAGACAGATAGACAGCATAAAAAAGTGGAAAATATTCTTATCAAGAGGCAGAGGGCACACACAAATGGGCGCGCCGTGTCCATCATCCCATTCCAGGCATTGGACAGCGGCAGCAGGCGGCAGGGACACTTGGGGGCAAGACATAAAGGAAAATGTTGCAATGCCAAAAGTGAACCCAAAGGGAAGTAGGAGTAGGAGTGGGAGTGTGAGAGTGGTGTGAGAAGGAGGAGCTCCTGCTTGGTGGTTGATGAAGTCATTGCTTCGCTCTTTTACGGGAGAGAGTGCGCCACTGGCAGGAGGAGAGCAGGAGACTTATGGCCCAGACGGGAATATGGCCAGCGACACACACAAACACACACGATTGCACTTGGGCTATGCTATGGGGAGTGGTGTCCTGCATGGAGTCATTCACTTACCGATCCGCAATCTGCTGCCGGCGAATTCTCCACAATGTCGTAGATGACATGTGGCGGTCCAGTTGATCCAAGCAGCGAAAACCCGAAACCGGAATGCTGTTCGCTGCGTCGCAGCACCACTTTCAATTCCTCGGTCATTGCGCCCCGTCCGCCGTCCGTCTCCACCTTCAGCTCCAAAAGATGCCGCTCCCTGTGCGTGTGCTGTGTTGTCGCTGCTCCTGCTGCTGTTTCAGTGTAGTGGTGAGGTGTCCGGTACTCTGCTTGGCTTACACTTTTATGTTTATAACTTTTTTCATATATACTTTATTTTTACTGCTGGCTTAATTTCCGTTCGCTTTGGGCTTGGCTAACACTACCGCTGCTGCCTCTGCCGCCACTTCAGCACTTCTTTTGAGCAGTCACAGTCATTTACACACACGGAGCACAGACACAAAACGCACTCACAACAGGCACACACACTCATCACGCTCACTCACACTCACGACACAATTACAGCTTTAAAATCGACTCCTTCGCGGATTTTGTTTATCATTTTTGTTAAATTGTTTTATTGCACTTTTCTCGCGGCTGGCTGGATGCAGCTGTGGCTCTTTAGTCGCAAATTTCCAACGGCCACCGCATCACGAAAACTTGTTTAATTTTTTCCTTCTTCTTCGTTTTTCTTTTCTTTTTTATGTTAGACTTTTCGCCGCCGCCGCAGTGGCTGAGTGGCTGCTTTGCTGCGTGTCGCTGGTTCAACCGCACATTCTAGCGCGTTTGCGTGTCGCTGTTATTAGTAACATTTCCGTTTTTCTACTTTGCCAGCATTCAACGTTGATTAATTCATTTTCATTTAATTCGGAGGAAAATGCGCGATCCGCGAAGTAGGTTTGTTGATATGGGGATGGGCGATATTTTTATTTTTAATACGATATTATCGGTGCGATATATCAAAAATATATTATCAAAAATCGCCAAAACACATAATTTTATCACAGCACTGGCGAGGTTTGGGTGATTCCGGCTATTTGATTTCGCATAAAATAGGGTTTAAGCTTTAAACAAAGAATAACTAATCACCGGATGAGACTATTTACTTTGATTTAAGCAACTCTTATCTGTTCATTCAAATTTTCCCGCTGGGAAATATCTTCTCCGTGAAGGGAAGTTTATGAAATTTCCCGCTGGGAAATGGTGGGGAAGTGAAGAAAAACACGGGTATGGACAGGAGGCAAAACGGCCCAGGAAATTTAAGGCTGCAACGTAAAACCCACCCCATCTGCTTAACATGACGTGAGGACAGGCCTGTCCTCACGGTATATCGTCGAAAAGTGATGGCTAGGTGGGGTTGGTACGAGCTTTGGAATTTCCCTCTCCCGTTTTTACATGTTGACCATACCTTTTCATAGCCCAGCGGTTCGATGGTTCGATCAAACCAAAGAGAGGCTCGATCGGCTCTTTAATCGACTCAATTACGCTCTTTCGCTAATTTTTGCGGGTCAAGTATGAGCTCATACTCAAGGATGGAGCATGCAACAAAACATCGATATTTTTTAAACAATTGGCGGTGATTTTGAAAATAACCAATGAACCTTAATAGATTGATCAAATCGCTGAAATTTACCAATGTTTTAACTGGCAACTTTCCTCGAGATTTATTATATTTACATAGTTTTCAGAAACTAAAAGAATTTTACTAAAAAGTTTAAATATAAAGCTACAACTAGCTGTTGCTACCCTGCGCACAGACCAAATAAGTTAAACCTGTAAATTAATCACTTTTCTACAAGAATGGCTAAATTTTAAGGACTCTCTTGTATAAAAGAGGTTTAAAATAGGTTTAAACAAAGAAGGTCAACGAAAATTTCAATTTTACATGGTAACTACACTGTAACTACATATGAGGTACATATGAACTACATTTGTATGTTCAAACTGAAGGGTGCATGGATTCTAAAATATCCTCTTCCTCTATATTCCGCGGCATTCGAAATGGAACGAAAACAGTGCTATAAATGTATAAGAAATATACTTCAATATACTTTAATAAAAAATCTCTGTCTAGCACCTCGTTGTCTCAGCTCACCTTGCGTTGCGACTTTTCGCGCCAGTTGACAGTTGAGTAGATTTTGATGGCGCAATTATTCAAAAAAACATTTCAATTATGTTTTGTTTATTCGAATTAAGTTTTTAAAAGAACCTCTCGAATGTATACATATGAATATATATTTATTATCTATGGGCTGATGCAACTCACTACAACCGCATCGCATCTCTCACTAGCATTTTCCAATCACAGTATCTTCATAATTCGTCCATTTAAATTAATTATATGAAAATGATGTGATGTTGATAGTCTCTCAATCTGCACATCAGTGACCATTCCAAATTATGACATCAAATTCCGCTTTGTTTCTGCAGACAGGGGCTGGAACTACGGACAGTAGCCCGAAGTTGATCTGCCGCATCAGCTTAAAAGCGCGTGCAATTGCGCGACTTTAAGATAAATCTCCGACACAGTTTTACGACCGTCGGAGATATTCAAATTTTATAGCCCCCCCCCCCCCCCCCCCCCCCTCCCACAAGGGGCACAAAGCACTTGACTCATGTGCACCGCACACATGCGCTGTCCTGCATCTTGCTCTAGCGGGCACTTCCGTTTCTGGCCAGAGTCGGAATCTGGATCGTTTCGGGTTTGTTTTGACAAGCGATCCATAGTCTAAGACAACATAGGGGTGGGGAGGGGATGGTGGGTGTCATAACCGCTCAAACTATGAAAGAAAGGGAACGCAGAGCGAGCACGCGACGATTGGTAGTCGGGGTGGGGGTTCGGTCTTGTGTGTCCAGATGTTGCGGACAATTATCATATCAGCAGCACATCATTTACAGCTAAGTGAAAAAGCAGATTGAGCCGCGATCGGAAGAGCGAGGGACCACTTCCTTAATAAACTGCTCCCTTGGGTCCGAGCGATCAGTATTACGTAGACTCTAGCCGCGAAAGGAACCATCCAGCATCCAGCATGAAGAACTCCAGCTCTATGGATTGCGAGACCTGCTATTATGTGGATATTAACAAATCATGGCTCAGCCAGACCCAAGGCTATACGGACTACAGCTATGGCTACAATCAGATTTATAATCAGGAATACAATGAAGTGGAGGCCATCTGGTCGTCGTCCAACGATGCCCACGAGCTGGATGCCACGCAGCAGGAACAGCACAGATCACCCGCCAGGGAGGACGAGCCAGCCCGAGAGTCCAATCTGAAGGCTAGGACATCCACCTCGCAGCGCAAGGAGCGCACAGCATTCACAAAGTCGCAGCTAAAGGAGCTGGAGAGCGAGTTCTGCTACTCAAACTATCTGACACGCCTGAGACGGTACGAGATTGCTGTGGCCCTGGAGCTGACGGAGCGGCAGGTGAAGGTCTGGTTCCAGAATCGCCGCATGAAGTGCAAACGCATCAAGCTGGAGGAAGGAGGAGCCATAGCGAACAAGACGCACTGCTAGCTTGTACAGGGACATATTTTAACACAACTTCTCTTACAAATGTTCGCTTACTAAGTAACTAGAGTAAAATGTAGTTTACGACTATTTCTTCGACTTCTTGGACTTGACCTTCTGCAGTGGCTTGGCCAGCGTCTTGGCTGCGGCCAGCTGCAGCTTCTGTGTGACGGCATTTTTGTTGGCCTTCGGTGCCGGAGCGGGCTTCTTCTTCTGCACGCCACCAGCACCATGTTTGTGCTTCAGTTTTTCCTCTAGCCGGTCCACAGGAGGGTTTTTCTTCTGTGACTTTTTCGGCGGCGATGGTATTTCCTCCTCCTCCTCCTCAGAATCATCGCTGCCCTGCTCACTCTCCTCATCGTCCAACTCAAGATCAGAGTCATCTTCGGAGGCATCCACATAGTCCTCGTCATCAGAGTCCTCATCGATGGTGGTGCCCAGCAAGTCTTCCATGCGAACCTCCTTCGTTTTTTTCTGCTTCTTGCTGGACTTAGCAGCCTCGCTTGTAGATGGTGCAGCGGCTTCTGGGGATTCCTTGGCCTTCTTGACTGGCTCCACCACCACACCCGAGAAATCAATTCCCAAATGCTTGTACTTCTCTTGCATCTTCCTGATTTTGCCAAGGTTGGCAACTGTCCGCTTCTGGCAGGCGGCTTCGTTCCAATTGTTTTGCTTCTTTACGTTGTTCTGCGTTCGCTTGGTGATCTCCGAAACGTAGATTTCTTTGCCAGCCTGAAGAGCATTGGAAGATTTACAGGATCTGTCATTTCGCGCTTTGCTCGCTTACCTTATTGTGTACCCTCTTTACGGAGGTCTTGAAGTAGTTGAATTTCTGGTTTTCGGGCGGAATGTACGACGCCTTGACCACTTTCTGGAACATAAGATAGTTGTCCATGGTGTCAGCGGCCACCTTGGCCACCTCCGGATACTCAAACTCGACGAAGGCAAATCCTTGCTGTTGCCAGAGCGTGGCGAACGGGCCAGCCGGACACGCAGCACGCGACCGAATTGCTTGAAATACTGGCGCAATTGCTGCTCAAAGAATCCGTGCGGCAAATGCTTGATGAATACAATGCCGCGCTCCTTGCGCTCCGTCTGGTCCTCAGGCCTGGCCTTTGGCAATTTTTTCTTGATCTGAAAAGATATGGAGGCAGAGGCAGGCCCATTTACAGTTAGCAGTTGGAAGCCATTGGGAATGTTGTTCCTGTGTACCTGTCCGGAGACTACAGTCTTGCGGGCCTCTGGCTTTTTAGTGGGCGAAGCCTGCTTGGCTATCTGCTGTGGCTTGGGCTTTTTTACCGGCGCCATATTCAGTTCTCTTTAACAATTAAAATAAAATTAACGAACAAAATGAAACTATTGCCGCACGTGGAGCAGAGTTGTATGGTAACACTGATAACGATACACAGTTGCTACGGATACGATAACAAGACTTATTGTTATCTGTATATTTTGAAAAATGCAGCAACCCTGCCTCCCTTCTGCGCTGTGTTTGTGTGTTTGTTTTTGTTTACATACTCAGAGGACGGGACGCGCGCTCTACACAATTGTAAAATGAATCCGAATGAATCACTTGATTCTTCCATTGAAGCAGATGGGGAGAAGTTTAGAAAGAGCTATAATCATGAGGACGTGAATACATTCCTGGCCAGCTCGACTATAAAGAACTATTTTCGATGTGCCTACCAAATATCAGATTCCAAGCGGGTAAGGTAAACAAATTTCGGCCTGCATTTATTGTTCTTAAAAATAATTTTTGTGCAGCTACTGAGGTACTTTCGAACGACGATGTCCAGATATTTTTGTAAAGTATTGGAGCTGAAAGAGCTGCTTGATTGCTACATTCTGGCTATAATGATGATGACATACGAAATGAAGAATAATCTTGTCATTTATGATCGCCTTATGCTGTTAGATGCTGTCTCCAATTTAGGAGATAGTCTGCAGCTAGACCAGGTATGTTGTCCAGCAAATCCACTTCGGCTTCGTGCTGAATGTTCATTTCAGATTGAATGTATTGCCAATGGCTTGTACGAGAAGTTTGTACAAGGCGTGGGTGCCAAGCGTATGGAAAATGTCTTGAGTATGCAGATGGCCATTCCCCACCTAGTGAACTCATCTGGCCATGGCAATGCTGTTGCCCTGGCTCTGCTGCTGACCATCTTGGGCAGATACACCAAGGTCCCAACAAGGCTGCAAAGGACTGGAAATGTGAGTTGACAGGTGCCAGGCATTGAAAGCCTCATGGGACAAGCATTATCCCTATTTGCAGGCTCGTAATGCATTCGAAATGGCACAGTTGGTGAACTGGCAACAACTGGCGGACTCTGATCAATATCAGGAAATGTTTATGCTGATGCGCACGTTTGGCATGCTACTAAACATGCCAAATATTCGCAACGAATTTGCTGATAATGCTCTTAGAGTGGAAATGCAGAAATACTTTTTAACCGTGCGCAAGGGATTGGTTAAAAAATCCGACATCCAAACAGGCTTTGCCATGATGGTTAGTTTATTGCACATTATGCTACTAAATGGACATTAATAAATGCATTTTCAGGTGGAGCGATACATTGCCTTCTGCATTGTACGTGGGGCAACGAAAAGGTAAGAGTATTCATAATACAGCGTGAATCTATTAATTCTTGATCTCTTTCAGTGGTCCTTAATGCGCTCCTTCAATGATACTAATGTGCAGATACTAGTATAAGTATATTGTTTTATTTTTGTCGGGGGATGTCCAAGGATAGATGCAGATGCATCCCCGATACATGTTCTTGTTTTTATAATTTTTTAATGGGAGCTTATCGGGTATCGATACTACGAAATACATGTATTGAGGATAGATATAAAGAACATTTCATTTGAATAGTCCGCCATTGTTGGAACGCTTTATGGTATTTTTTTGATGTTTGCCTCTCGAACCGCTGGGGTATAGAAAGGTAGGGACAACAGGCAAAAACAGCCAAACAAAATTGCAAGGCTCACACGAACCTCACCTCACTTACGAACCTCCATATTATATACCTTGAGGACAGTGGTCCTCCTCTAGGTATGTTAGGAAAATGGGGTGCATTTTACCTTGCATGCATTGAATTTCCTGGGCCGGTCTGCCTGTTGTCCATACCCTCTTTTTTCCTAGCAAGGGGCATTTTATAAACTGCCCTTCTACGGAAGGGCATAAGGGAATTGATCAAATGTTTGTCCAATGAATGAATTTGTGAACATATTTCAGTATATTTACTAGTATTTACTGATACCAAAAATGTGTATTTGGATAAAGATATGATATGACATGATTCTAATTAAATGCATGAATAGGTCAAGCAAATTTCAGTAAATAAAAAGTCATTATTACTTAGGGGTCACCTTAGGTTGAAACACAACATATTAATATTCATTCAGAAATAGGGTATACAAATGCCATACTCCGTAAATATTTTGCTGGCATGTAGCAAATGTGTAGTTACCGTGTAGTTACCATGTACAAAAAGGGGACAATTTTGTTGACCTTCTTTGTTTAAAGCAAATTTAATAAACAATCCAATAGAAGGGAGTACTAAAAATTAGCTTGTCTTGAAGAAAATTGATTCCTCAATAGGATAAAATTATGTTTTCAGGGCTAAAAGTTCTATTTAGATGGTAACATTAAACCGAACATCAAAATCGAGGAATATGTTATAGTTGCGGTACAATTTGTTTTTGTTCAGTGCCATCAGAATCACGGGCACGTGTTGGGGTTTCTGTCCACAACATTTAAATTTAAATACTTTTAGCGCAGAATTGGCAGTAGCACGCACGCAAGAAACAGCTCCAGCTCCAGTCAAGTCCCAGCATGTTCTACCTAATCGGACTCGGCCTTGGGGATATCAAGGATATCACAGTGAAGGGGCTCGAAATTGTGAAGCAATGCAGTCGTGTGTACCTGGAAATGTATACCTCAATTTTAGGCTGTAGCCTTGAGGACATGGTGAGTAGTCTTAGGGGCGGCAGGTGGTCGCAGGAATGCCGATTCAACGATTTTCGCTTAATTGTTTGCCTTTCCCTCACGCTTTGTGCGTTGCAGCAAGAATTCTACGGTCGACCGCTGCTGTTGGCAGACCGTGACCTTGTGGAGCAGGGCGCCGATGAGATTCTGGCAGGAGCGGGCGAGACAGATGTGGCCCTGCTGGTCGTTGGCGACCCCTTCGGCGCCACCACGCACACAGACTTCATTTTGCGCGCCAAGGAGAAGAACATACCCTACAAAGTTATCCACAATGCGTCCATAATGAATGCCATCGGATGCTGCGGCCTGCAATTGTACAAATTCGGAGAGACTGTGTCCATACCATACTGGGACGAGACCTGGAAGCCAGACAGTTTTTACGACAAAGTCAAACTGAATCGCCTGCACAACATGCACACGCTGTGCCTGCTGGATATCAAGGTGAAGGAGCCCACCCCCGAGTCGCTAATGCGCAAACGCAAGGAGTATATGCCGCCGCGCTTCATGAGTGTGGCGGAGGCCGCCCACCAGCTGCTCAATATCGTGGAGAAGAAGGATGCGCTGGAGCGCAACACAGTGCTCAATGAGCAATCCCTGTGCGTGGGCCTGGCACGTGTTGGCCAAGAGACGCAACAGATTGCCGTGACCACGCTGCTCGAGATGCGTTCCACAGACCTGGGCGGCCCGTTGCACTCGCTGATCATTCCCGCCAAGGAGATGCACCCACTGGAGGTGGAATTCCTGCAGCAATACGCAGCCAACATCAAGCTCGATGATTACAATCATTAACTAATTAATTCCCACCGACTTTGCATTGAAATGAAATGAAATTATGATGTATCTACATCTATACATAAGTGTTTAGAAAATGTTGTATATGCATATGCCAGACGGGCGACACATTGAATTGAATTTAAGAAGCTCGAAGCTCTGCATCTCTCCATGGATTATAAGAAGAAAGTGATATACATATGTATGTGGTTGCCCCCCACTCGGCTCTGCCCGCTTAATTCCATCTGTATCTGTAGTTTGCCAATTGTCAGCATAAAAAATAAAATTGCATTAACCCATTAAACAATACACCAACCCAACACAACCCGAACAACTCAAAGGACATATAATGTTGACGCTTTAATTGTAAATCCTACCGCACATCGAATTTAAAAAACCATCATTTCATTCGTTCAGTAGTATAGTCCGCGCATGCGGCGCGATGATCCCTGGCGGTCGTAGAGCATATTGAATTTGTTAACAAAGTGATGCATATCGTTGCATCCCTTGGTCAGCGTACCCAGATAACTGATCAGGCCCACGTCGTTGCATTGCGTGTAGAACTCCTCCTGGAAGGCGGGCACCTGCATTACTGGCAGACGGTGGCACAGTGCGTACGCTTCGCGCAGAATCTCCTGGTTAGCTTTCAGCTTGCCTGCCTCCACATCTTTGATGTACTGCAGAACGATTTTGATGCGTGTATTGAGCATTTTGATGGCACTGTCCTGAGCCACCAGGTGCTCGGCGACCACACTCTTCTCGCCCGACTCGTTGGACGTCATGCGGGCCACATGATCAACGCCTATGCGCTCCGCCTCCTCGGTGGCCAATGTGTACGTTAGCGGCACAAATAGCATAGTGGCCTCCCCATCCACCAGATCGATCAGCGACTCGTAGAGCTTCAACGGCAATTGGTCCACGCTGCGCGACAAGGGGTGCAGTTGCAGCATGATGGGGCACTCGTTGATGGCGGCTATCTGTTTCTGGATCTTGATGTCGTCTGCTGTGGGATTCTCGCCCGTCGTATACCAGCCAATGAAGTCGAGATCGCTGAATACCTGTACAGAAAGTAGGAAGATTGGAATAATTGAGTTATTCCGGCGTCCCATCGCAAAGATTCAATTGGGACACAACCTGCTTGTACTGCTGCTCCTTTTTGTTGTAGTAGTCTTTGTTGATTATCGTCTCGTCCTCAATCACATCGGTCTTGAGTTCGAACGAGTTCATTATTTCAATGTTGCGTCCCTTTTGTTTGCCAATCAGAGCCCCGTAGACCTGACGCGGCTCCCCGTGCTGCGCACGGAAGCGTGTCCAGTGCTCCGATATATTCATTATGACCAGCGGGTGGAGCGAGATTGTCACCGAGCCGGTTGTACCCTCTGCAGCCATAACATTTCCCTTGGGCTGTGCCTCTGGTTTGTTGCTGCCGGCGGCAGCTGCAGCTGCGGCTGCAGCCGCCGACGATGAGGTGCTCGGCTTCGCCGACATGTCCACATCGACCTCCATTTGTTCCATGCTTTGAGTTTGGTGTCTTGAAGTGTGCGCAACGAAAATGGGTCACGAAAATTGGTAGTTTTTGGTAAAAAATTCAACTCCAAACTCTTTTTGTTATGTTGGGAAAGTACTCGATACTATGGTTGAAAAATTAGCCGACCATCGATAGTATCGAGCGGGAAAATTAAATATTGATATTATATATATACATACTTCAGACAACACACTGATGCATTTCGTATCTCTTTTTTTAGACTGATGGGGTTCAGAAGGATTGGAGAAGAATTTTAAGCGGAAAATTGTTTATTTAAGTACCAACGATACTATCGGTGGCTTCGAGTGGCATTAAAAAACCTCAGCAACATGCACAAGGCACTTTCGTTCAAGCAACCGCAGCATAAACGGTAACTACACATTTGCTACATATTAACTACATTTTGAATAAAACGAAGTTAACCGATATTTGGTTTAATACTACCATATAAATATAACTTTTAGCCCTGAACACATAGTTTTACCCGATTGATGAATCAGTTTTCTTCAAGACTAGCCAACTTTAAGTACTCCCTTCTATTGGGTTGTTTATAAAATAAGAATTAAACTAAACAGGTCAACAACAATGTCCTTTTCTTACATGGTCACTACACGGCAACTACACATTTGCTGCATCGATATTACATTTGTGCATTGGAACCAGTGCTGCCACCTGACGTGAAAAGTGCGATATGGCAGCACTAAAAATGGCCGCCGCCGATATTTCAGTGGCAGCCCTAGCCCCATTTGACAGCTCACACACACACACGAATGTTCACACACACAGCACAGTCAGTTTGATAATAGATAAATATCCGGAATATATAGATCCAATCCAACCGTGATATAGATCGATCTCTAAATGTCCTCAAAACCTCGACAGACAAGTTGTGTGTCGAGACGAAGGAGACCAGCTCTACACTAACCAGGCGTACGCCGAGCAAGATGAGCTAATTGGATGGAAAACTGGATTTGCAAACGCATCTAATGAAAATAAACTAACAAATAGTTGCAAACAACTGTGGGAGAGCAGAAACAAACAAAGCTCGGACTGAAATTTACTTTGCGTGTGTGTTTGCTGGTGTTTGTGTGTGTTCGCTTGCTGCAGCAGGGAAAACCAGCCGAAGGAGGGAGGAGGCATGCAAAGCATTTGGTTTTTGCAAGGAAAAGCATAGCATAGCCGCCACCTTTGTAATTACGCCAACTTTGTGGGAGTTCAAGTTTAGCTGCGCGCCTGTATGCGTATCCGCATGCGTGTGTGTTTGTGTTTGAGTTTGAATTTGTGTATGCGCGAGTGTGTGTGCAACACCCCCCAAGCCTAAGGAAAACACGCACACACAGACAGTTACCAGCCCAGCCACACGGATTGTGTGGGTCGCCAGGAGCCAGGAGGAGGAGGCTGCTGCTGATTTGCGTTCCCCCCATCGCTTCGTCTGGTGGCGTTCACCGGTCGCGGCAGCACCTTGTGGCCATCCGCTGGATACGGATTTTGTGACGGCGGCGACAGCACAAACGCCGAAGTGGATGCCCATGCACGCGGTGGCCTGGGCATTGCCCAGGACTTTGGCATGGGCGGTCCCGGTGCCGGTCCACCCGCCCACATGTACGGCGCCGTAGCCCCCCAGGACAGTAAGTTCACGCATTTCTCCTTTTTTCTTTTGCTCTCCAATTGGTTCATTTGTGTATTACTCTCAATAGTTATTGTCCGGGACATGGTACAGATGCCACCGCCGCCGCCCTCGAATGCCCCCACATCGGCGGATGCCTGCCTGAGCATTGTCCACTCGCTGATGTGCCATCGGCAGGGCGGCGAGAGTGAGGGATTCGCCAAGCGCGCCATTGAGTCGCTGGTGAAGAAGCTGAAGGAGAAGCGCGACGAATTGGATTCGCTGATAACGGCCATCACCACAAACGGAGCCCATCCGAGCAAGTGCGTGACAATTCAGCGCACTCTCGACGGTCGTCTGCAGGTGAGCGATCCCTCACTGAAGCGCCAGTCCCCGAACTCAAGACATTCGCCTGTGTTTTGTGGTTTGTGGCGTGCCTATTCCTCTTATCACACCTGGTTTAGCCAGATATCTCGACTCTGTTTGCTTTCTGAATTTCCGGTTTTCTGATACCGATATTGGGTGGGAAGGGGAACATAACGCGAGCAAGTGTCAATGAAGAAGAGCTCTACTGCGTCCCTCTGCCCCTCTTGATCGTTGTCAGAAATCTCTTCTTATCTGGAAACTGAATTTAATTTTATATTTGCCTTGACAGGTCGCCGGACGCAAGGGCTTCCCGCACGTGATCTATGCACGCATTTGGCGGTGGCCCGACCTGCACAAGAACGAGCTAAAGCACGTCAAATACTGCGCCTTTGCCTTCGATCTCAAGTGCGATTCGGTGTGCGTGAATCCCTACCATTATGAGCGTGTCGTCTCGCCAGGCATCGATCTGTCCGGCCTCAGCCTGCAGTCGGGTCCCAGCCGCCTGGTGAAGGACGAATACTCAGCCGGACCATTGGTTGGGGGCATGGACATCGATGGCAACGACATTGGCACCATTCAGCATCATCCCACGCAGATGGTGGGTCCCGGCGGCTATGGCTATCCCCAGGGACCCGCAGAATATGGTAGGAATTCGCGTTTTGAGACATTTCCTAGTTGGATTTCTTATAGTTTGATTTGATTTCAAGTTGATTTCGTTTTTGGTTCTTTTTATGTTGTATTTTTCCTTATGAATGGGGTTCTCGTGTAGTCGGCGACGGCAATCCCCTGGGTGCAATGTTCTCCACTGGCCGAACAATACCAAAAATTGAGCCACAGGACGGTGTTGCTGGGTCGCGCAGTTCGTGGATGGTGCCGCCACCGCCGCGGCTTGGCCAGCCACCGCAACAGCAGCAGCAACAGCCCCCGCCGTCCCAACAGCAGCAACAGCAGCCGCAATCCCAATCCCAGGCAGCTTCGCACACGCTTTGTAAGATTTTGTTTTTTACGTTTTTTCTGTTGATTTCGTTTGATGTGGATGGAATGTTTCTGTAATCATCTGTGGCTGGTATTCAACTCGCTTTTATGCCTCGTTGCAGCTGTACCTCATGGCATGCCGGGCATGCCTGGTCCCATGAATCCTGGCCCAGTTATGGCGCCGCCACCCCCGCCCCAGCAAGCACAGAATCCCCAGGGCAATGGAGTGCATCATGCCCAGGCCAATTCGCCCACAGATCCTGCCTCCGCAATGGCCATGCAACAGCAGCAGCAGCAACAACAACAACAACAACAACAACAACAGCAGCAACAGGCGCCGGGTGGCGTGCCCAATGGCCCGAATGGTGCAGTCAATGCCAGCGGAGGCCCAGGAAGCGGTGGGCAGTACTATGGTCCACCCCCCACATCCAACCAGATGCAGAACGTGGGCGAGAACAAGTTCAGTGGCAGCGGAGGCGGCGGTGCAGGTCCAGGTTCAGCCGTTCATCCGCAGCAAAATGGCTACGTATCGCAGTCGGGATCTGCAAATGCAGCACCACCCTTCGGGGCGGCACCACCCACCTCCCAGCAACAGCAGCAGCAGCAGCAGCAACAACAGCCGCCATCAAGTGTCCAGGCCAATTCATCAGCTGGCGGGGCACAGGCCAGCGGTGGCAGTGGAGCTGCCGGGACCTGGACAGGTCCCAACACTCTAACCTACACACAGTCCATGCAGCCGCCCGACCCGCGCTCACTGCCGGGTGCCTTTTGTAAGTGGCTGAGGATGATCTCTCTCTCTCTGTAATCTGTAATATCTAATATCCTATTTTTACCACAGGGAACTCATCAATGCCAGGTGATCTGGGCTCCCCACAGCAGACGCCGCCCCAGCAACAGCAGCAGCAGCAACAACAGCCCCGTCTGCTCTCCCGTCAGCCGCCGCCAGAGTACTGGTGTTCCATTGCCTACTTTGAGCTGGACACGCAGGTGGGGGAGACCTTTAAGGTGCCCTCGGCCAAGCCGAATGTCATTATCGATGGCTATGTGGATCCCTCCGGCGGCAATCGCTTCTGCCTAGGAGCCCTCAGCAATGTGCATCGCACAGAGCAATCGGAAAGAGCCAGGTAAAGGCTTTAAGCCCTATAGCAAGAGGATTACTGATTTCCATGACACTTTTTAGGCTGCACATTGGCAAGGGCGTTCAGTTGGATCTGCGCGGGGAGGGCGATGTCTGGCTGCGCTGTCTCAGCGACAATTCTGTGTTCGTACAAAGCTATTATCTGGATCGCGAGGCTGGCCGAACGCCTGGCGATGCTGTGCACAAGATCTATCCAGCAGCATGCATCAAGGTGAGTGTCGTGGCCTGGCGATTCAAGCGATTGCTTAACATGATTTCCATAATTTTATCCATGGGTTAAACAGGTGTTTGACCTGCGTCAGTGCCACCAGCAGATGCATTCGCTGGCAACCAATGCACAGGCAGCTGCTGCAGCACAGGCGGCCGCTGTGGCCGGTGTCCCCAATCAACAAATGGGCGGAGGCGGTAGAAGTGAGTAGCCAAAAAGTAGTCTCCCTACCATGACCCATAACTTATCTGGACCATTCCATTCTATTGCAGGCATTACTGCGGCCGCTGGCATTGGGGTGGACGATCTGCGTCGTCTCTGCATACTGCGGCTGAGCTTCGTCAAGGGCTGGGGTCCAGACTATCCACGCCAGTCGATCAAGGAGACGCCCTGCTGGATCGAGGTGCATCTGCATCGAGCCCTCCAACTGCTGGACGAAGTGCTTCACGCCATGCCCATCGATGGGCCACGGGCGGCTGCCTAGGACCGACAGCATTCATATTTATTAACCATAGAAACAACTGCAAGCACACAACATGTCTACGTTTAAGAATCGAAAGTTTGGGAGCAGCTGCGCAGCAAGAGATATTTGGTTTTTGATTTGATTGCTATTCTGATTATGTTTGCCTTTAATTATTTAATAATGATTTTTATAAAAAATTGAAACAAGTGAGCAGTTTGTAAGCAAGCATCTAGTTTTATGTACTATATTTAAATACATACACACAATACACGCATCCCACATAACAGCAAAATGATAGACAGACCGACACACAGCGGCAGTGCAATTGTTTTTTGCCTTGCCTGGCCCATTTACTGCCACACGACACCACAAGAAGCATACACAGCATTTTACACAATCATCATCCCCATCCCCCACAGAAACAAAACCAGCCACAATTCAGCATCAATTGCATTGCACACACATAAATACATACATACATAAATTTGATGTAAAATGCAACATAAATAAGGCAAGCGAAACAAGTAGTTTGTAATAAATAAGTTTAATAAACAGAACATAACGAAATGCGGATCGAATCGTGATCATTCTAACGATCGACTACCCATTATAGCTCTCCATCTTTAGCTCCACCTGCTGATCTAACCAGCCAATCCACTCCGAGGTAATCTCACGCCCCATCGTAACCTCGTGGAAGACTTTGACGCGTCCGGTTTCCACAAATCGAAAGCTTTCAAACAGACGCAGGGACACGGCGTTGTCCATGTCGATCTTGACCTCGAATTTGTTCAGTTCCAGCCGGGATTGGGCATACTTCAGCATAAGCAGCATGGCTTCACGTCCGTAGCCTTTGCCCCTCGCTTGGGGCTCCGCGATCATAATCTCCGCTTCGGCCACCTTCTGATTGGTGTCCGGGTCCTGGCGCAGGAAGAGATTTGTATCGCCCACCATGGCAACAATCTCATCATTGTCACGGGCATAGATATCGGCGTCGAGGATTATGAAGGTGAGTTTGTCGCTGTCCTCGCGCCAACTCCGCTGCATCTGGTACTCCTCAGCGAGTGTCAGTTCCTCAGAGGCTGTCAGCTCCCGCAGCGTCTCATTGCTCATCCAGTCATGGTATTTGGGTACATGGCGAGCCTCATAGGGCACAAGGACGACTTTTTTCCCCAACAGTTTTGTTTTCTCATTCAGATGCATGATGGTACCGATAGTCAGTATCGAATACAACTATCGGTATAAACCAAACAGATGGAAACAGGGTTGCCCGGATGCAATTTTTGTAAAAAATTTCACTTATTATTATTATTATGGAAAAATTAAAAATATCACGAGACTGCCGAGCCTGCGGAAAGTTTATTTACAACAACGTTGCCAAGAACCTTTTCGAAGAGCCGGAAAACATCATGCTGAATCAGATTGAAGCTTTAACGGGCCTATTTGTAAGTATAGTATCCAAGTTTTAGACACGTTCAGACAAACTGATGGATTGGGAGGTCTACAAGCTACACACATCCGTTCCAACCGACTTTTGACCTGTTTACATTCGCATTCGCAGCTACTCGAGCAACCAAATTTTCCTGCCCGCATTTGCGGGCCCTGCGAGGTGTCACTAAGAGAAGCAGTCCGCTTCCGTGAGCGTGTCATCCAGACGCAGAAGTTTCTCCAGAGCGGTTCCACCGAGCCAGAGGCTGTCGAGGAGATCTACTTGGACGCAACTGGACAAAAGTCAAAGGAGGAAGCAGAAGAAATGTTTGACTCTGAGAGCGAGGACAAAGATGACAGTCAAAGTGTGACGTCGGTGGAACCAGAACCCCTCGAAGAAGATGAGGATCCTGTTGTGGTAGCACCGGAAGATGTGACGCTTGATTCGACTGGTCCCGCTAAGCCCGATACTGAAACGAACTCAAAACTCACCAGATGCCAACCGCCAACACGTCCTCCCACCGTATACGTATCGATGACGTTTGCGGACAACAGCAAGAGCCGTAACCAGCCACGCACCCAGTGGGACAAGCTCACCGAGGAAGAGACGGTGGCATTGAAGCGGGAGCGCCGCAAGCGAGACTGCATATGCGAGCAGTGCGGCCGGCACTTCTCCTGCCCCAGCAATTTCAAAGTCCACCTGCTGCGGCACTCGGGAGTGAAGAACTTTGCCTGCGAGCAGTGTCCACAGACTTTCTATACGGCCCATCTTCTGCGGCGCCACGAGATGCTGCACCGAGGCGAGCGACCGTTTCCCTGCCAGTACTGCAATATGTCATTCAACAACTGCAGCGGTCGCATCCAGCACGAACGCATGTATGGGAATATAAAGCTCCCGATGTGGCACTCTTGTCTGATGTTAACTCTTTTACTTTTCAGTCGCCACACCAACATTAAGCCCTACAAGTGCAACGAGTGCGACAAATCCTTTGCTGTGAGTGGGAAACTCAAGGCGCACATGCTTAGCCACACGGGAGTACGGTCCTTTCAGTAGGTTCTTCACCGATTTATATATGGTCATCCGCTTTAAATGTTATCTTTTGCAGCTGCGAGCTGTGTAAAGTGTCGTTCGTACGTCGTCCCCATCTACAGGCGCACTTCCGGTCGAAAAGCCATGCACAGAACTCACGTGCCCAAGAGTCCGCTGCCAAGGCATTGGAAGTCGATGTTGAGACGCTTCTTCAGTAGAATCTTTATATAAGCATAATATGTAATGATCCAATTTAAGACGTATTTATATATATAGTTAAGTAGAAATCTCGTCGTTCCATCTATTACTTATGGTGTTACAAAATGCTAGGAATATTTATATTAAATCTGCATAGCATTGGATAAATTTCAAAGATCTGACGAAATCTTACATCTTTATACAAAAAATTAAGAAACAAGAATTATTTTTTAATTTAAAAAAAAAAAGTATTTTATAAGTACTTAAATTTTATTTATATAATAAAAATAAATAAGAATTATTATATATTAATTTTTAGAAAAAAATTTAATTCATAACCTTTTTTTTTTTTTAATTTTTATAATAAAAATTGAAAATATCTTGTATTCTCAATTTCTATTATAAAAATAAAAATTTAACACCATACTTTATCATGTACATATGTAAATACATTTTAATACTTGTAAAATAATTATTTGAAAAAATTGCATTGTTTTTCGAATTTTGACGTTTATGAATTTGACATACAAAAATAACATCCATATGCACATATGTCTATTTTCCCCTTCCTTCTTAGGGGCTTTTTTGTGCCTCAATTTTGTTGAACTCATAACCCTTATTTACGGTGCATGTTAAAAAGTCATTTGTAATTGTTAAGTGTGCCAATACTTTATTAGCCTATATATAAAACTTTTTCGTTTAAAAAAGTTTACAGAATAATGCAATAAAATAACACTTAAAGGCGCATGCCATTCGACTTTGAAGCGTGATCCATGCACTGATAAAGCACCACAAAACCGGATAAGTCCGTTTTTGCGCAACAGAAATGCAAAAGACTATTTTCCATTCTCTATCTATGCCCCAAATTTCATAACAATTGCCTCTTCTTGACAGCCTTTATTAATTACATTATATCGTCGCAGCAAAATTCTCCTAATCGCAAAAAGACTGAAAACCAGCGCATCCACTATACGACGAATACGACTATCCAAAGGTATAATGGCCTACGTATGCGTAAAATGTCCCAACGGGACGGATAATCAAAACTTAAACGCAAAAACATGTGCTCGTTAGCTCTACAACCAAGTTGGCAAATTTCAATATATATACAATATATATCCTGTTATACCGTCACACTCGCAGACTTGCTAAAGCTGAATTACCTTGTCTACTTCCATATATCTATGCCCATGACAAATGACCAACTTCTGGACCTCCTGGAGGAGCTTCTTCGTCCAAGAGTTATCAATTTACAGTTTGGCCCGAAGTCGAGATACCGGCCTTAAGTACGTTATATTTTCAAAACAGCTGGTTTCGATCAATTTAAAAAAGGCAACGCTGTCTGTTAGCATAACATAACGCTGTCGTAAAATAACATATAAATGTCGGGAACGTCGGGAACTGTCGGGAAATCTCAGTATATACACATTCTGATAAGAACGCAGTAAACAGTTCGTTTTTGTTGATTGCAAAAAAACGTTAATTTTTGAGTTAAAAATGCCTTAAACAACGGATTAAAAGTGCCATGTAGAACTAACCCAGTGCCATACATAATGTGTGAGAATGGAGCAGAAATCAAAAGCCAGCCCAGAATTTTAAGAAGACCGCAACAAAGCCGAATCTAATCCAAGAGAATTTGCAACGACCACCCACGCACCCACACCCACACACCCCTCCCACACACAACAAAATGTCAAACGATGTGCAAATAGCATCCGACGCCAAGATTGGAACCGAGGTCCACCGGCGGAATGACGAGCAGCAGCCACACCACCAGCGGGAGCTCACAGGCATCTCTAAGAATGCAGCTGGTAGCGTCGTTGGCGAAGACATCGAGTATGTCTTTGGCAGCATATCGCCACGGGGCGGCTGCACCAATGCCAAGCACCTAGTGGGCTCCTGCGATCTGGAGTCGCCAGAGCACACGCCGCGCGACACTACCGAAAGTGACATCAATATTTCGAGCTGCTCCACGCTGGACATTGTCAATAAAGTAAGTGACAGCACATAGTATATTTGTTTTGGGGTCTGAGGTCTGTTGCTGGGCTGCGTGGCGCACAGTGCGCAGATGCGTATCGAGTCGAAGGTCAAACTGCAACGGAGAATGCATCCACCAGCAGCGGCTGACGACGTAATAGCCAGGGCCAGTAAAATTTTCCACTGAGGGCCATGATTGCGGAGCAACTGCTTCCGCGCAGCCTGAGCTGTATGTGCTGCAGCGACACACCTCCTGTTCCCGGTGGCGTAGGCGGCTTTGGGATTCAGCGCGGTGAAAAGCGACATAGTTGGGAATATACTCTGATGGCACAGCCACTGGCCAGGCGACCCATTAATGTGATGACGACATGGCGCGCTTCAACAGTTACTAAGTGCCATATTTTCCTGTGTTGCAGGTGGAACAGTTGTCGGTGCAGCAGCTGGAGAACCGTGTCCGCGAGCTGACGCAGCGCTTGCAGCAGGCGGAGCGCCAACTGTCGGAGAGCAATGCGGAGAGGGAAATGTGCCACAAGCGTTTGGAGGTGGTCAGTCAGGCGCACGAATGCCGCATCACAGAGATGCACTGCGTCATTGCGGAGTTGAGCAAAAAACTGCGCTCCAAGCAGGATCATATCATAGTCGAGGAGCAGGAGCCCGAGGGCAGTGGTAAGCCAAAACGCTCTTATTCATGGAAATTCTCATCCAAAAAGTCTCCACCTTTTTAGAGCTCAGCTATCAGGAAGGTTCTGTGTACAACTCGGAGCTGAATCTGACCAATCCAGATGCAGAGTGTCAGACAGAGCCCATGGAAGATCTCTATAGCGCCGCTAGCGTGGATAAAATTGGTCTGAAGCCACAGGAGCTCGGTAACAAAGGACAACTGGACGCCCTGCAGGAGGAAGTTTTGCATTTGAGGGCTAAGATCGCGCTGCTCCAGTCAGAGATTGCCACCAAGGACACCGCTGTCGTTGAAGAGCAGACCAAGGTGGACTTTTTTGCCTGTGAACAAGAGGGCAACGAGAGTGGACAGCGTCTTAACGATCTGAATGGTATGCGAAAAGTCCAAACTATGGCCCTTCTATACTGTAACCATTATCGCTTTGCAGCTTGTGTTTCCCTGACCAGCCCGCAGAAGCGGGTGCCTGCCGTGCCCAAAATGGCCGAGCGGGTTAAATTGCGCTGCGCCAGCAAGAACGAACAGGACGAAGAACCATCTAGCGATGCCCACACGGAGCAAAGCAACGAGGTAGGTTGCTGAATCTGTCGCTTACCCGCCCCACTGATCGTTCAATTACTTGCAGCAGATCAACTTGGTCGAGCATTTGGTGTGCGAACTGAAGGAACAAAACTCGTTTATGGACAGCATAATGGAGCCACTGCACCTGAGCAAAGATCTGGAGCCACATCAGCGTAAAATGGAGTATCTCAAGATGCGAAACACAATTCTGGCCATGACGCTAGAAGAGTCAAAAGAGCACACAGAACATTTGTACTTGCTGTGCGGCAAATACGAGTCGAATGCGGTGGCTCTTCAGCTGGCGCTCAACTGCAGCGATCGCGCCATCGAGGCCTACGACGTGATGCTGGCGCTCTTGGAGACCAAGTAAGTCCTGGGCAGAGCATTGGAGTCTCCTCTTCCATTTTACTAAATCTATTTCTAAATTAGGTTGGCGCTTCTGAGCGATCAGTCGGCAGCAGCTGAGGAAAGCCGCCGTTCGGTTGAGGCGGTGGCCAAGCATCTGTTGGCCCGCCTGGACAGCGAGAAGAATGTGTGCGAGAACAGCCTGGGCCCATGGCAGCACAATATAAACTTGGGCGGAGAGGATTCCCCAAAGAGTGCCCGGCCATGGTGTACCGACGATGACAATCGTCTGCGCAATCACGTCTCGAAGCTCAAGGGTCGCCGCTCGACCGTGCAGCATACAATTGTCAATCTGGAATCGCCCTTTAGCGATGTGTACGAAAGGAAGCGTCTGGCCTTGGAGAAGGTACACGAGTTGCGGGACGAGTACAAGAAGTCACCCATTGATTTAGATACGGCCGTAATCATGCAGGAGCTGCTCGAGCTGCAGGACGAGAATGTGGAACTAAAGACCAAAATAAATGAAGCGGAGCAGGACCGACAGCATTCCAAAGAACGAGTGGCCATACTGCACGTTGCCCTCCAGCAGCTGCAGCTGGCGAATCGAGTCTCCTACTCCGAGGCCGAGCATTCAGCTCTCACAGAGCAACAGTTGGTCGAGGCCCTAACTCGCGAAACAGAACTAAAGGGTCGCCTCCAGACGCTTCTGGCCAACTTTACTTCCTCGCAACGAGCTTCCGAGGAGAAGTACGAGGAGCTGCAACAGAGCGTACGCGAGCTGCAGCAATCGAACCAGTAAGTTTTCGCCGTTCTAGATGGACTGGCCCTGGCCGATTATCATGCTGTATTATTGCATATTTGTCTTGCAGCAATCTGGGGCAAATGTTGGAGGTGAGCAGACGCAAGTATCAGGTGCGGGTAAATAAACTGGAGCAGAGGATTGCAGACTTGCGGCTGGACCATGAGCAATGCAACAAGCATGTTCCTGAGACAACACTGTAGATGTAAGGATGTCTATATACTGACCGTCACCCAATGAGAGGGCTGGGTGCTAAAAATCTTTCTCTCCCCGATCATATCGTTTCTGCTACCGCTTTTCCCATCTTTATCTCCGAGGCACCACCACCCGCTCAGCATCCCATCCTCTCCTGGGTGTCTAGTCAGGACCAAGACAGTATCACGAATGTGCCATGCGACTAACTTGTAGCCGGTGGCAAGGCCCCGCGGCGAATCAGGCTGGATAAACTACATACATATTTACGTAAACATATAAACACGGTGCCATGGGAACTAAGCTCCAAGTTGAATCTTATTAGATGGGAGGAGCTGGCTTCTGGGCGCCACAAGCAATTACATATACATACGATTTAGACGAAACTAAGAAGTTACTCACGACGCGTACACGGGAATCCTATATTTATACAATGTATTCGCATTATGCTGCTTGTTATATGAACTCTATATGTATTTAAACTTGTACAAATTATATGTCTACTGAAACTACATTCTTTCACTCATTGGAGGATTCGTCCTCGGCGGCAACATCGCCATTAGCGTCACCCTCACCGCCACCATCTACGTCTCCATCTCCGTCGCCACTAGCACTAGCACTACTGTTGCTGTTACTATTGCTATTGCTGTTGCCATTGCTCTCCGAGATGTCCACTTCGGCGTGTCCATTTGTGTGCTCCGGCGTTGGTGCGGTGTCATTAGGATTGGTCGGGCCAAGGGTTTGGACATATTCGCGGGCGGCCTGAACTAGTTTCTCGAGCTCCACGCACTCAGTTTCAATCTCATAGTTCTTCGATACTAGCAACACCCAGTGGGCGTCCAGGGAGCGCAGCCTCTCGCCCGCAAGCGTCTGCGCCTGCTTGCGTTGCCAGTTCACGTCCTGTATGTCCTTTTTTAGTTGCTGCAGCTGCAACTGAGCTTTGGCTTGCATGGCGGTGAATACCTCCAAGTAGGATTTCCACGCTTCCGTGCCGTAGTCAAGCAACAGTTCCAGATTTAGAGAGCGCACGCACTGGTGCTCCAGTTGGGCCATCGAGTTTTCAATGGCCTCTTGCCAAGCAGAAACCTCACCCAACTTGCCGGATGGCGGGGGTGGCAGCTCATATCGCTTCATGGAGAGCGTCTCCATCGGCAGGCGATTCTGTATGCGCTCAAATTCGTTGACCATCAGCGGGGTCTCAAATGGCGAAGTGGCTGGCAGTGGCAAATGGTCCAGGTAATTCTTTGTCGGCCGGTAGCGTCTGCACTCCTCTTCCACCATGGCGAGCGCCTGTCGGCAAAGAGCAGTTGATAACCATACGTATTAAAGAAGCAATGATCTAATTTACCGACTCCCTGACGCCAACGTCGTCGTACCCATGGTCTATGTAGGGCAAGGCATCAACAATAACTTCTCCAGCCATTTATAATTAAATTTTTACAGATAAACAAAACTTTTTTTGGCGTTAACAGTGTTGGGCAATGTAGTTTTTTTGCTGGTACTGGGCAACGATAAGATATTGCCATCTCTAGTGCATTTGACAGTAGAGTTGTCAAACCATCGATTGCTCTCTTCGTGGTACGATTTTCCTTTGATAACAATTAATATGTGCACGGAAGGAACAGCATTCACCAACAACATGGACACGGAATGGGCAACATAATACAGAAAAAGATAGAAGAATTTTTTTCATCTCAGCCACCAATGAGCACAGCAACTAGCCTCTTTAATCTTCGCGCCAAACTCACTCCAAAACTATTGTTGGTAAATAAACAGCGATACTGTCGATAGTTCTCTAGATGGTTTGACACTTTACTTGACAGTTGCGAGAAATGCAACCCTGTAAAAACCGCGTTTGCCAGCACTTTTCGGCCATTTCCGGCAGCTCTCTTTCTTTCTTCGTTCTTCTTAATAAAAAGAGGACGGTATCTGCGTTTGCAGAATATTTAATACCATTTATTGGGCTTAAAAATCAACGAACATGGTGAGAAAGTGTGCATCATTAGTGCCTGGGACACCGCAGACTGCATTAACGTGGGTTTTACACACAAAACAATCGGAAAACAGTGAAAATGTGTCGTGAAATTCAGCCTAACCTCCACGTGTTGTGTGTGGTGTGTGGTGTGCTTAGGCAGTGTGCGAAATGTCATGTTATGGTTTTGGACACGTTTAAACGGACGCTTTTGGTTTTTGTTTACAGAGCTTAGGCAACGCCAGGCCATTGGTCTCCGTGTACACGGAAAAGAATGAGGCTGCCAAGGAGAAGAACATCTGCCTGCCAGCGGTGTTCAAGGCACCCATCCGTCCGGATGTGGTCAACGAGGTGCACCAGTTGATGCGCCGCAACAACCGCCAGCCGTACGCCGTGAGCGAGCTCGCTGGTAAGTGGCTGCCCGTGAATGCTTGATGTAAACAAGGAAAATAATTGTGTTCTCTTTTGCTTCCTCCAGGTCACCAAACCTCTGCCGAGTCGTGGGGTACCGGTCGTGCCGTCGCACGTATTCCCCGTGTCCGTGGTGGTGGTACTCACCGTTCCGGCCAGGGTGCCTTCGGCAACATGTGCCGTGGTGGACGCATGTTCGCCCCCACCAAGACCTTCCGTCGCTGGCACCGCAAGGTGAATGTCAACCAGCGCCGCTACGCTCTGGTGTCGGCCATCGCCGCCTCCGGCGTGCCCGCCCTCGTGCAGTCGAAGGGTCATGTCATCGACGGTGTCTCCGAGTTCCCATTGGTCGTCTCCGATGAGGTTCAGAAGCTGCAGAAGACCAAGCAGGCTGTTATCTTCCTGCGTCGCCTGAAGATCTGGGCTGACATCCAGAAGGTGGGTACTGAGAGTCGAAATGAAACTAATCCAGCCCAGCAACGTGTAAACAACTGACGAGTAGTGACTGATTGTCAGTCTGTTTACATGCTCCTTGGAGCATTGTTGCGTTGCCAGAAAAACTGCTCTCCTAGGCGTTACGAGTGTAACCTGATTCAAAGTTGCAGACGTTTGCAGTGGAGAGCCACAGCCCATCTCTAGCATGTACCCTTGCCACCCCGCATTTCAAGCTAAAAAAAAAGGATTTGGAAACTAATTTTCTTGTTTCTTCTAACCTTCAACAGGTGTACAAGTCTCAGCGCTTCCGTGCTGGCCGTGGTACCATGCGCGATCGTCGTCGCGTTGCCCGCCGTGGTCCCCTTGTTGTCTACCACAAGGACGAGGGTCTGCGCAAGGCTTTCCGCAACATCCCCGGCATCGAGACCATCAATGTCGACAAGCTGAATCTGCTGAAGCTCGCCCCGGGCGGTCATGTTGGTCGCTTTGTCATCTGGACCGAGTCTGCCTTCTCGCGCCTGAACGATCTGTTCGGCACCTGGAAGAAGCCATCCACCTTGAAGAAGGGCTACAATCTGCCCCAGCCCAAGATGGCCAACACTGACTTGTCCCGTCTGCTGAAGTCTGAGGAGATCCGCAAGGTTCTGCGCGATCCCCGCAAGCGCGTGTTCCGCAGCGTCCGCCGCCTGAACCCACTGACCAACGTGCGTCAGCTGATCAAGCTGAACCCATACGCTGAGGTGTTGAAGCGCCGTGCCGCTTTGGCTGCCGAGAAGCGCACCGTCGCCAAGGTTCTGGCCAAGGCCAAGAAACAGAACGTCGAGCTGGCCAAGTCGCACTTCGCCAATGTCGCAACAAAGGCTGCCGCCAACCGCGCCAAGCTCCTGGCTGCCCGCAAGAAGAAGGTCGCCGCCAAGAAGCCAGCGGCCAAGAAGTAAACTTACTTTCCCCAAGTAATGCAGACACACTCTTTTATATAATAAATAACAAAAGTTGTATGAATTTTATTCATAATACAGTGCGAAAGTAATTACTGATTAAACAATTTAGTCTTAGGCCATAAGTATCTACTGTTGCTCATTTTGCTGCGCTCCGCTCTCACTCTCGGTCTCATTGAGAGAGGCCATGTTATCAGCTCACTATCGTACGCTCTCCGTGTGATAACGCCAGCAGCAGCCGCCTTCGGGATTGATGCCACGGAATCGGCTGCGGTTATCTTCGCACACCGCCGCCGATCTTGGTCTGGTCGGTCGTGTATAAGTACTCTGCTCGTAACATTTGTATGTGGCATGTGCATAAAGAGCGGCCGCATACATACCTACTGTCACACGTTAATTGGCATTTAATTAAGCGTCAACCGTGGACGGCCACTGTTATTCCACTGTGTACTCTCGAACCGTACGGTCCGACGCTCGTCTGTCGCGCATAAAGCACCGTCCTCAGCACAAAGGCAGAAGAAAGGACGCGAATTTGATTCAATTAACTACGAAACGGCGAAAAAAGTACAAACGAGCAAATAGCAGAGTGGAAAACCGGTTTAAAAAGACTGCATAAGTTCAGCTGTTCCAATAATAATTGTCTGCGGTACACTGCGGTGGATGCTGCCTGCCAAAAGGTGGTTCTATCCGTCATCGTCTCATCTCGTGCAAGAGAAATTAAACCGAAATCGGAATAAAGCAAAGCACATTCACAGAATCATACGATATTTTTTTATGCACAAAACAGTCAGAGCCGAATGGCGGGTCGCGACACGACGGGCGATGTCTGGTTATATTTCGAGTAGAACGCAATAATACAACCCCCACCACCATAGGAACGGCACAGAGTGGAGTGTCGTGGAGAACAGAGGAGAGGAGCGGAGCTATCAGCAAGCATCAGGCGAGAGAGCCGGAGAGAGTAAGAAGAGAGCGAAGCGTCGCTGGAACAACGCTCAATGCGCGCCGTTTTGTTATTGTTCGTACAGCAGCAATTCGGTCCGGTACGGCATCATCCATATTTTGCACCGCCATTGGGCGATAATTAAGTACTAGTAGCTGTTCTGCTGAAAGGGACGCTGGCTGACATCGCTTCTGGACATCGTCACTGAGACACCACGCACTACTTCCGATCACTTGGCCGGCGGCTGATTGTATACAAATTCCGCTGAAGTGACCACAAAGAGCAAGGCAAGACAAGGGAAGCATCAGCATAATCATGCTATCGTCTGTCTTGAACTTTGCCCAGCGTGTCGCTGAGATTTCTTTGCTCGGCGGCATAGAGATTGCATCAGTTGCACTCATCGTCTACTATGTATTTGCGAAAACGAGGTGAGTGTGGCTGTAGCTGTGGCTGTGGCTGTGGATGGAAGCCAAATAAATCCTACTGGTACCTACTAGTACTCTATGTGCTATGTGCTATGTTCCTCTTCTGCCAAGTTCAAGTAATGTGCTCCGTGACGCAGGTGGGCTGGCAAGAAGAAGCGCCGTTATTTATAGACACCAAAGCTAGAACGGAACGGGCTATCTAATTCATGGTAAATTAGCATGTTGTTGATATTGTCGCCGCGCAGGTGGTTGCCGCACCTCCGACTGACTCACATCGCGAGCTCTTCGTCTGCATATTTATTAGAAGCGCGAGCCACAAATGCAAATTTCCGCTTATCATCCACGTGCTAACAATTCGCCGATTGCGCGATTAGAAGATGGCGAAGGAACCTGCATCTATCTGGGGGTCATCTCATTTTTATTTAACATGTCGTAGGAGAGCACTTTCCCTTCCTACTCGCCCAGGCTTCCAGGGGCCCTGCCACCGTCTTTGTTGCAGCAATTGTGATAACAACAACCCGTTCGACCGCTTGCAAATACTCTTGGCAACAATTATCGTAATTAAAAAGTGTATTGTCCCTATGTGTGTAGATTGTGGACTGTAAAATTAGCACTCAATTATCTGATTAGGATTTCGGAATCATTCGTATTATTATTTACCTTGCTGAATGCTTAATCGGGCAGTAAAGTAAAAAAGTATTCCCCCCCCCCCCATAAACCTATCTCGTTGGAGAGTCACACTTAGAACCATAAATATAACCTTTAATCGAATGCCACGCCAGGTCGAGTACGCCCGCAGCGTTACTGAACATTATATTATATATAGTACATATGTATATAAAGCACTAAAACACTTGGCTTATCCCATAAAAACTTTCCACAACATGAGATGAACATTTTTACTAGTTCCACCTAATGACCGATGAGTACACTATAATTTTATTAATTTACATTTGAAAGTCCTGACTGTGGCCGCCCGAGTTCATCATGGACGAGCGATGCGTCGATGTGGACGTTGGACGATGCTTTGATTTCTTTGTTCCAAAGTCTACTTCCGAGTCCAAACAGAAGCTCTCCACCAAGTCATCCGATAGTGTGTTGTCCGACGTATGGTACTCTGAGGGAGTTCGGGGACGGAGGCTATGGCGGCTGTTGCTGCGGCCCCTGGCTGAATATTCCGTTGAATTTAAGCTGCCGTCTGAGCTGTCCACCATCGAACGTTCGTGAAAAGCAATGTACTCGCGCAGTTCGGCAATGCGTTTCTTCTCCACCTTCGTTTGCTGATTCAGCTGAGCCTCCATTTTGGTGTAGCCGTTGAGCTTGAGCTGCAATTCGTCATGCCGCTGCTCTCTGCGCCAGAAATGAAGGTTGTCGGATGATCTTTGCTCACTCTGGAACTTGCTTATCTTCTTGTAGAGCTGTAGAAATTTAGTGGGGTCCTGGAAGTAGTTGGCCACACTGATCGGCATTTCCCGACCAATAATTATTGCCTGTAGCGGGCGCTCGCACATTGGGCACCTTTTTTTGGCAGCACAAGCTGTTATACAGGGGCCACAGATAATGTGATGACATCGCGTCAGTTGGAACGGTATGGTCGGCTCAATATCGCGTTTCCTCGAGCACTTGTTGCAGTGCACACGAAACATCGCCAGGACAATTGCGTATATTTTTGTTTTAAATTAGCTTTTGGTGGCGTGGCGTCTGTTGTAAAGTGGGAGTGGAGAATCCTAACGGATCTTGGGACAATAAAATTATCTGCAAATATCTGGCAGCACTGCTTGAGCGGTCAAATTCAAAGTTAGCTGCCATTTATCTGGCTTATGGTTTATGAGAATTTTAATGCGCATTTCTATTATTACTAAAATATTTAGTAGCACAAAAAAGTAGCATCAGCTGATTTTTTATTTTGATGATTCCATCCAACAATGGCGGCTCAAAGTTCAATTCTGCGCCATATTTTATGAGCAACTATACACTTATCAGCACATCTACCAGAAGCACTTACTTTAAAATGTATACTAACTTCTATTCACATATGTATGTACATACACATTTGCAGAAGTATAGGGTATTGAACTCAAACAAAGTTGGACTGTAGACCCCCTCGGCAATCGAAAGAGGTGTTGTATATTTAATTGCGAGCTACTCATTTGAAGCACTTGGTTAATTGTTAGGCCAAGGAGAATGCAATATACTTAATCATTGATAATAACAGATTTTTTTTGTTGTTCGCAGGGCACCCATCATTATCGCCAACTTATTTCCAAATTTGAATCTGAGCTATCGCACGTCTTTGGGGAAGATCAATACCATACGCAGCGATCTTTTGGTCACGCTGCGCTCAACAAATGTAAGTGTGCCGCTTATCACCATTTACACCCTACCTCAGTTCAAAACGTGTGACGCAAATGCTCAGTCACTGCTGATAAGCAAATACTGTCCATTCAATGAAATTATAAATAAAGTAACGTAATGTAATGATCAAAATTGTATGCGTCGTTGCCACCTAGTCCTGTCCCACCTGTCAATCGTTATCGATAACCGTACTGTCGTCGTTCGCGAAAAAAAGCCGGGCGCTGCTTTTCGCGCAAGAAATGTTATATTTTGTACTTCGAATCTATATTATTGGCTGTGCGTAAGAAAGAATCTCATATTTATAATGCCATTGGATGGATTTAAAGCTCGCGGCTGGTTCGAGGTAACTTTTCATTCACGAACGTCACATATATGCACGGCAATTGCATCACCCTGATCTCGTTCTCGTTGTAGGAGCCGAAAGTGCAAAGCTCTGTCGCACATGGCATTGGGACCCAGAATATGCTGGAGCTGACGCCGCATGCTGGATACAGACCATTCAAAGGATATTTCGATTGGGGCGTGATCTTCCCCTACGTTGCACAGGTATTTCGAAGCGAGAAGTTCGAATACCGACAGGTAAGCGTCGCGAGAACTTTGCGCGCGCACTTTGTACCATTATTAACCTAAATACGCACACTGCAGGTTACCGAAATTGTTCACAACGATCCGGCACTGAAACTTGCCATCAAGCAGGCTGCCGAGCAGGCGCTGCGCGACCAGCGCTATGCCCAAAACGGCCATCGACTGCTCACGCGCAGCGTTAGCGCTGATCAGGAGGAGGAGGACGAGAGCAAGGGTATATCCTACCACGCTATTTTGCGCAAGCAGGAGCAACGTGCCATCAGCATACTGAAGGAAATGGGCTCCACCTTAAATAATGGCCTGCTCGCCTTTACATCTTGGATCCTGTACAAGCTGTTGCCGTGCTTCCTGTCTGGCGTCGTGACGAACACCAAACAAATCGAAATGCTCAAAACCGCATCAGAGCGTTCGCCCGGAACACCGTTGATATTTGTGCCACTGCATCGCAGTCACTTGGACTACATCATGGTCACCTTTATTCTGACCAACAACGATATACGCAGTCCCCTGGTGGCCGCTGGAAATAACCTGCAGATTCCCGTCTTTGGTGGTTTGCTTCGTGGTCTCGGGGCCTTTTTCATTAAGCGCAAAATCGATCCAGTGGAGGGTAAGAAGGATGTGCTCTACCGCGCGGCGCTCCACCTATACCTGACCCATGCCCTAAAGCAGGGCCACAATGTTGAGTTTTTTATCGAGGGCGGACGAACGCGCACGGGCAAGCCGTGCATGCCGAAGGGCGGCATCCTCTCTGTGATTGTGAATGCCTTCATGGACGGCAGCATTCCAGATGCTCTCCTAGTGCCCGTTTCGGTCAACTATGAACGCCTCGTCGATGGCAACTTTGTGCGCGAGCAGAAGGGAGAGAAGAAAATACCCGAGTCCTTCAAGAAGGCCATTTCAGGTATCTGGAAGGCACTCAACTCCAAGTACGGCCGCATGCGCATTGACTTCAATGAACCGTACTCGATACGCGAGCTGGTCAATTCGTTCAATCAAATCGCCCGCGAAGATGGCAGTGCCAAGATCTACAAGCCTGTCGCCAAGTACGCGCTAATTGCGTTTTAATTACGAGTTTATTTTACCTTTGACATTTTGTAGAACCCTCCAGCATAACCAATCGACCTCCTCGCTTTATGGCACCGATGTAGTGTGTGAAGAGCATCGCAATCTCATCGAAAGCATCTCGCGGCAGGTAGTCTTCGACTGTGCGGCTGCCACATCTGTGATGTCCACGAATGCGCTGGCCTTTCTGCTACTCACCCGCTACCGCCAGGGTGCCGAGAAACATTTGCTGGCCGCAGCCTTAGATGACTTGCGCAACTCGTTGTCTGGCTGCAAGGACATTGGGTTCGCAGGCGAATCCTCGCATGTCTTGGACTACGCCTGTGAGCTGCTTGGCACAGGTATCTATTATATCCAGCTCTGAAATTCCCCTTAATACAGTCGTAATTTTGTAGGTCTGGTTTCCCGCACACGTAACGAGAATGGTCGCATTTTCATTCGTGCCGTCGATTCGGTAGAGAGCTTCATCGAGCTGGCGTACTATTCGAATGCGCTCGCTCCGCACTTTGCCCTCAATTCGATACTGATGACTACGTTCCATTCGCTTCTACCCGAGACCCTGGGGTCGTCCAACACTGCGGCAGCCGTATCACGCAAGAAGCTGATTGAAGCGGCCCTGGAGAACTGCCAGATATACCGGTACGAGTTCATACTGAACAAACCCACACAAGTATTGGAGAACTTGCTAGAGAAACATCTGGATGATCTGTTGTTCCGTGATTATCTTCGATTGCCAGAAGAGGTACGGATAAATATCCACTGATGTCGAGCACTTATTTAGCTATTAATACTTGTTCTTCTTTAGGATAAGGACATAGAGTCTATGGACCGCCATAGAGCCAGGAATTTGGCACAGTATTTGGACATCGACGATGATGACTATCTCTGTGTGGAGAACGATGATGGGGGTTCCCAGCTGCTTTTCTGTAGCGAAACACTTCAGCAGCAGCGCAACATCTGCGAGGTGCTGTCTCCCTTCGCCTGTACATACTTGACGGTGGCCCAAGCCCTGCAGATACTCCGCGGAAACTCTATGCTTGAGTCGGAGTTTATAAACTTTGTGATCAACGATTTGTCCGCCAAAGTAAAGCGCGGAAGCTGCATCTATGGTGAGTATTTCGAACCACTCTTACGATCTATGTAAGGTCTGACCAAGTTTCCCATTTTGAACAGCTGAAAGCATATCAACGGATTCCGTGCGCAATTGTCTGAAGCTTTTAGAGAAATGGTCTGTGATTGAGGTGTGCAACCAGCAGGGTATGCGCTTGATCTCTCTCAACACGCTCTACGAAAAGTCTCGGGAGAGTCTCAACACGATTGTCAAGAAGATAGACGCCATTGTGCCAAAATTAAATGCTGGTTATATGAAGATCAGCCCTTAACCAAATTGTGTTGATTTATTTTTGGCATTCGACTCGACCCGACTCGCTCGACGTTGTTTCTTTTGCGTGTGGCGTGTAGCGTGTGGTGTGTGGTGTGTATAGTGTATGTATGTATATCCCCACTTAAGATTAAAGTACATACTCCTAGATCTTACCGACTAAAATATGTCTAGTTTTATAGTCATACGAGAGTTATACGTATGTATGTATGTATGCCAAAGTGCTAGCTTTAACAATCAACGAAATATATGAACAAATTCATTTACATCATTTCACATGCATAGAACCTGAAGCAAAGCGAAAGGGAATACAATACAAAATATCCATCATCTACTACAATACTGAACTGATTGATTAAACTTTATAATTTTATATTTTAGACAAATAGAACACTTAAAACCCATTACACATAGTATCGTGTTTTATTTTGAAGTGAAAACCAATTATAGGGAAAGCTTACTGTACTGTTTGAACAATTGTCTGTTATCTGATAAACGTAACATAAAAGGAATAAATATGCGCATAATAAAAAATAGTATATATCGTCATTATCGCTTGGGATCCATCCAGCAGTAAAACAACGGCGCCAAACAATCAAAAAAAAATATAAAATAAAAAATTCCTCGCTTCCTTCCGTTTTACTGATCCTTTTTAGCCTCTTCGGGCGCATCGTCGGCGCTCACGTGCTTGATCTTGGGAACAGACTTCTTTGCCTTCTTGGCCGGAGGTACATGGATTCGAATGGCAGCACCTCTGCTGCGCTGCTGTTGCTTCAGCTTTGAATTGCTGGTCTGCACATATATATATAAAAAAATAGATTAGGATTGGCCTGAAACCAAAGACGGGAAACACTTTACCTTATCTTTAAGCTTGCCGCCTATCTCCCCGGAACAACGTTCCGAGCCACAGTGGCAGGCTTTCTTTTTGTCATTGAGCAGATCATCCCACAGATAGTTGAACGTCAGCTCCGTGTCCTGCATAGGCAAATGGAATGATTATATTAGTTTGAATATGTGTGTACTTGAATAAGATTTAGATGCCTACCGCTGGAATGTCTTTGATGGCGAAGAGTCCCACACGATGAGTGCAGTTGACAGTCCATTTTTGTGTGGTGCAATTGGGGTCGCATGAATGATTCATGAACCGGGCCAGATTTCCTTTTGGGCCGGCATCGATGATGAAGTCCTTCTCAACGCCAAGGAAGTAAAAGTTCTCATCGCGATCCTTTTGCTTCTCGAGCATGCGCCGCTGGAACTCCTCTTGATTGATCACCTCCCCCACATATTCGATGATGAAATCGCCCTCGGCGATCGGCTCACGACTGACAAGTCCGAATCCTCGCGCATTCATATAGACCACGTCCATGCGGGGTGATTTGCGGGTCTCAAACATTCGATTCTCGCATCGGTCACCGCACAGACAGTACTCCGGATGGCATTCGTTGAACAGCATCCGATTGAGGCAGTTGGAGTTGGCACCGCAAGGATACTCGTCCTCGGGCCGGCAATCGCATGTGCTCTGTTCCTCCGAATTGGTCACGAACCTCACCGGCGGCACTGCCTTGTTGATCTTAATTTTCACATAAGGTGGTGGATTTACCTTGATGCCACGCGCAACCATCTGCTCATGGCGCCTGGCCTTGGTGATTTTCAGAAAGCGCGTGGCCTCCTCTATGCCATTATAGAATTTTCTGTGCAGCTGCGACTTGGGCTTCAACTTCTCCCCAGTATCCCCCTCGATATACAGGTAGACACGTCGCCGTGGTATCCATCCGTGGTCGTGTGTGCCGAAGAATCGCACCACAAACTCACTCTCGCCATGGGCCTTCTTGAGAATGTTGCTGGGTATCTCCGTGGGCGGCAGGATTATGGCCGGCCACCAGCGAAAATTGTTGAACTTTGCCCAAACGATCTCCCCATAGAGCGGCAGTCGTCCACTCTCGCACTCCTCGCAGATGTAGTTCTCATGCTTTTCGATCGGTACTTCGCGACAGGCTGCGTGCACGGCAATGGGACAGGTCTCGCAGCACAACAGCTCCCCGCCCTTGACACAGATAAAACACCACAGGACATTCAAATGGGCATCGGTCTTGGCCACATTGTGTCGGGGGCAGATGAGGTTCGTGGTGGTCAGCATCCGGCTGCCGGCGGGTATGCAGCGCGAGTCCTGATGATACGAGGCTGGGCATTTGACGCATCGCGTAAGCTTGGAGCTGCCCACCGGTAGGAATTTACGGGGATTGTCCGAGACGCACGTGTGGCATACGTGCAGGGGACAGCGGGTCAGCGAACTGCTGGCGGTCGCCTGTGGCCAGTATTTGCAGCATCCGGCATGGTATTGCCTGCCACACAGGTTTTGGCCACACATTATCATCCTGCCGTCCACTGGTGTGGATTCCTTCGCTTCGCTTGGCTCTTTCAGCGGCGAGCCGGGGGACGGTGAGGGGTATGCGGGCGGCAACACTTGGCGGCAAATGCAACAGCTTGCTTCTTCGTTAATATTGCACTCATGACAGATCGCTTCAATGGTGGGAGTGGGTGGGGTAGGGGCAGCGATAATGGCTAAAGCGTCCGGCGCATCGCCTGTTATGTGTTCTCCTTCGGTAACGGGCGGCGGCGGGGTGAGGCGAGGTATACCTTCCAAAGCTTTAAGCTTCGTTCCTTCCTTTTTGAATATGGGCAGACCATTTCTCTTGCTCTCCAGACAATCGGCATGCATCCAGCTGTGGCAGGTCCGCGAGCACTGTAGCAGATTCGAGCCGGGTTTGAAGCAATATTTACAGACGGTGCCACGGTTGAGGCCGCGGAATAGGTACTTGCTGTCCAGCTGGAATATATCATCGACCACCTCCTCGATGGGCCGATTCACTGGCTTTTTCGGCTTTGATATTTCCGAGAGACGCCTCTCCAGTGCCATTGTCGCACCGCCGGTGGCAGTGGGTGTCTGCGTACCACTGAGTGTAACAACTGGCGTACGGCTCCGTCGCTCCACCAGCGTTTTCAGGCGATTGGATAGCCGCTGGGTGGTGCCGGCGCCGCGTTCCCGTTCAACGATTGCCGACCCAAGCTGATCCTGATCCATTTCGGCGCAGGCCAACTCTCGCTCTTGCTCGCGCAATTGGATCTGCTTCAATGACCAGATATTGCCCACAACGGCGCGAAGAACCTTTTCCACCTTCTCGTCGCGTCGATGGACCATCACATATTCCTTGACCGCATCGAATAGCTGACGAAACTCTGCATTTTCATACATGCCAGCCGTATTGAGGGGAGTGATGTTCTTCTCCGTGCCTGCCACGTTTTCCGCTGGCTTGGTGCCGCCGCCAGTCTCCGCCTCAGCTCCTTTGCTCAGCTTTCGTCGCTTGGTACGCATCTGACTCTTCTTGACGGGCGAGAAGGCCGGACTTAGCGGCGTCTCTGAGCGCTCACGCTTCACGTGCATCAACTGCGGATGGGGTTTGGCGTGCAAGTTGTCTGTGGAGTCGTACAGGCTGCTACCGACATCCGACGTGTCCTGCGTCATGGAGTTGGTTCGTTTCCGTTTCTGTTTGTTAAGCGTTCTGAAATGGTTCGAAAAAGGACATTGATTAGCTATGTTCTCTGGGTCTCTCCTTGGTGTTTACTCACGCAACGCTCTCATAAATCTGATAGAACTTCTCCAGTCGCTCGGAGTAGGGCACTTCGGCCACCAGCTTGGCTTCGTCGATGGCCTGCTGCCAGATCTCCAGTTTCGTCCGCTTGGGCACCATGGTTCGGTACTTGCTGCTCCGGTTGCCATGCTTGATGCGCACCTCCTCGCGCTGCTCCTCGTAAGCCTTGAGGCCGGCAAAGCCCAGGAGATTCTCGGGCTTAATCCAGTTGCGGCGCCCGTTATCGGCAAAGAAGCGCACATGCACCTGGATGGGCACGGGGGCGTTGTCCGTCGATGTGCGCTGCGGATGGGTCGGGAGGTTGCCCACAATCTGGCCATACGGATCCGGGCACACCATGCACGGCCAGAAGCAGTACGAAAAGACCTTGCCCCAATACAGATCACCCACCTGATATGTGGGCCAACCCGGATCCGTGACTATGGACAAACCTTTGGCGCTGTCCAGGCTCACCGAGGACGGCGACTTCACGTATCCGTTATCCTCTGGCTGCCGGAACGCGGTCGGGCTCAGATCTCGAGTAGGTTTGATGTCTGTTGATGCTGCCGCTGGCAAGGCAAATCCCAATTCAGAGTCAGGGTCGTTCGGTTCTTCAGTGGACTCATTGGTTTTACTACTCGTATCGGCTGGTTCGCCAGGCAAGTCTTGTGCGTTTTCGTTGCTCAATGAAGCCCTGGGGCTGCTAACCTCTGGCTCATCCACATCGCAGGAAGAAGCCAGAGACTCCGGCTCGGAGTTTACATCCGTATTGAGGGGGACGGTGTCTTCGACTTTGGCATCGTCGGAGACTTCTTTCGGTTGTAAATAGTTTGTTTCCATTGGCTCTTCCTTCACAGTAGCAACTTTATCTGGTGGCTCTTCCGTCTTTGAAGTAGGTTCATCTTTTAGCTCTTCGATTTTGGCATTCGCTTCCTCCGTCTGATTTGTCGCGTCTGAAGCCGCTTCCTCTGTGCGCTTCTCCATCTCTGTAGTCGTCACTTCCTCTGATTGCTTTTCTGTCGCTGTAGTCGGCGCTTCCTCTTTCCGCTCTTCCTGCGGACTCGTTTTTGCAGCCCGCTTCAGTTTCCGTTTCAGCTGTAGACGGGCTGCTAGTGGTGCCACATCTTCGGGATCCGTTTCAAAGCCTGTGCTGTTTGGCGAGCTGGCTCCGTTTTTGAGTAGCAGCTTCTCTATGGGGCTCATGTAGGCTTTGCTCTCTTTGCGATCTAGCAGCGGTGTCCCTTCCAAGGTCTTTGGTGATTCAGTTCCCCCGTCATTTTCCCTGGGCTGCAGCTCGCTGTGATTGTTGTTGCTGCTGTTGAGGGCGGCTGCCTGATTGACGCGTCGACGCGTTGCGCGCACAGTGTCGTCCGAGTCGGATAATGGCGTCGGGGAGTTGGCATTTGCATAGCCAATGTATTTGGGGCTCAGCGCCGATTGCAAATTAATTAAATCGCGCTTTCCTGTTAACGCAACGCATACACACACACACAAGAGAGAATATTAGCATACGGGAAGAGCCATTAAGCGGAAAAGTGTGTAATGGTGGGTGGGTACTTACTGTTCAACCCAGAGAAACGCTGCTGTTTTTTGATGGCGGATTGCGCATTTTTCGGACTAAAGGAGCTATTCAAGTCGCTTTCGGTGAACTCTGTGACAGAGTCGCCATCATGGGTTACAGTTTTGCTGCGTTTTCTCTGCTTCCCCTTTACCGTCTCTAGATGCTCCGTTATCTGGGATGCTACGGACTCGGCGTTGCCTGCAGCCGCGTCGTGGGTAGCTATATCCCCATCAGCATCGAACGATCCATTGAATTGTGCACCCACACCATCTGTTTCCGAGTGTGTACCCGCACTTATCTTCATTATTCGTTTAATTTACTATACTTAACAAACAAATTCCAGCAGAAAATCACCAATCGAATGAAAAACAGCGCTTCGCGTGCGCCAAAAATTCTGTCGCATGCAACCATGGGCATCGATATGCGCAATTCGCGTTTCGATACATATCTTTAAGAAGAGTGGCAGCTCTCGCAGAGATGTTTATCTTTAAATCAGATTTCAAATTGGTTTTAATCAAATCAAGAGTTTTTATTAAATGGTTCCAAATAAAATATAAATCTGAAAATAATGTAAAAATATAGAAAAGAAAATAAATCATACTCCGTTTCAGGAGGAATACCCATAATACATAATTAAAATATTAATAATATTTCTCAAATATATATTTCCACTCTGAGAATAATTATAAGCGTATTTGTTCATAAAGTTTATAAAATATTTGATTTTGAACAATCAACTTTCCCAGCTAGTGTGACCGAAGTCACTCAAAGCCAAAACCCCGATATTCAAAACAAAAAGTGACCAAACACCCTAATCCCAAATTGGGACGGACAACAACTCGCAGCGTATGAATAGACAATGGACGATTTTGTAAAAAACCTCATTGAGGAGGTGAAATCGCAGGGCGTTTTCGACGAGTTTCGTTTCAACTGCTGTCTTGCCGATGTGGACACCAAGCCCGCATATCAGAACGTTCGGAATCGGGTGGAGACGGCCGTGAACGACTTTCTGGCCAAACAACGCTGGACGCCAGACACAAACAAGCTCCAGTTGCGAGAAAGACTGCGCAAGCATTTGCTTGAGTAAGTATTTAGGACGACCAGCAGGCCTGACATAACCGTTGCAAACATTTCAGCTCCGATGTCCTGGAAAAGGGAGTGGATCAGATCGTGGACCAAGTGGTTAATCCGAAGGTTGCCACCATATTTGAGCCAAAAATAGAAAGCATTGCTTACAAGTACCTAGGCATCACACCGCCGCCTCCACCAACCAGTGCCCCGCCACCAAGGCCGACGCTGCTGCCAGCGCCGCCGTTGCCGCCATATGCTGGCCACATGAACGGCAGCAGCCTGCTCAATGTGGAGACCACCTCTGCCAGTCTACTGCCGACAGATCTGGAACAAATCAGCCCCGACTCTGACCGGGGCACAGTGAACTCCGATGGGAAGGACGACAGCAAAGAGGATGATCTGCCGCCGGGAGTGGATGATAGGAACTATGATGACGACACTTCGCCCTCATTTGAGCCTCTGAGCGAGGACAAGCCAGCTGCAAATAAGGAGCATCTGAACAATGGCTCATTGAACACCTTGGACTCGGTGAACGGTGCCTCGCAGGCTTCGCAATTGTCGCAGGTGTCCAGTGATAGTCGTCTCACCATTGCCTCATTATCAGAGTCGGTTGTGGACGGGCAGCAGCCAACGCCCACCAGCAACAGCGTCGAACTAACGCCAAATATGGCCGCTAACATATCAGAGGAGGCGCAGATGCCAAAGTTCAATGATAATTCCAATGATGCCGCAAGTGGCGGGGACCATTTCAGTCGGCCTTTGCACTTTGACATCAAGCAGGATGCCATTACATTCGAGGGTAGGCATACAACAATGCAGTTTTCCATTTTTATAATCGATTTCCCAATCATTGCAGGCACCGAACGCAGGAACTCCGTGACCGAGAACACAAACGGTGGCTCCCAGTCTTTATCCATTGAAGATGCCATTTTGTCCGAGCTAAAAGCCAATATTGAGGATGCCAGTAACATCTCCATCGAACCTATATCTGTACCTGCGTTGGAACCTCGGGAGCAGCCAGCTCCACCAAAAATTGAGGCTTTTCCAATGCCGCAGCCACCACAGACGCCTCCGCCACCACCACCTGAGGCGCCACCGCCGGAACCTGAGACGCCACCGCCGGCACCTAAGACCCCACCGCCGGCACCTAAGACTCCACCGCCGGCACCTGAGACGTCACCTCCTGCAGTTGAGGCTCCTGCAGTTAAGGCTCCGCCATCGGGGCCTGAGACGACTCCACCTGAACCTGAGGCAACTCCACTTGAGCCTGAGGCAACTTCACATGATCCTGAGGCAACTGCACTTGAGCCTGAGGCAGCTCCACTTGAGCCTGAGGCAACTGCACTTGAGCCTGAGGCAACTGCAATTGAGCCTGAGGCGACTCCACTTGAGCCTGAGGTACCTGAGGGGCCAACATCTCCACCAGAAGCTCCTGCCCCTGAACCTGAGACGTCTGAAACACCAACGGAACCAGAGAATAGCATTGGATCGTCCTCAGAAGCGATTGCCCAAGATACCAGTCCCAAGATAAATAAAATCCCAGAGGCCGAGTCGAATGGATCGGAAATTGTGAGACAAGAATCGCCTCTGCCACCCGTCCTTGCCACAGATAAAGTAGAAGTAAAAGAAGATGCGGCCGTAAAGCTACCGCCACCGGATGATTTCGAAACTCCCAAAAATGAGGCCACAAAGTCGCAGACTTCCGCATCATCACAGTCGAAGAGCAATTCAAAAGAGAAGGACAAGGAGAAGGATAAACGTCACCACACTAGCAATTCGGATGATAAACAGCGACGCAATGGCCGAGAGGCGAAGGACCGTGATTCTGATCGCAATCGCCATAAATCGCAGAGCAAACATTCGTCTAGCTCCAGCTCGAAGCACTCATCCTCACACTCAAGCTCGAAGCACAAGAGCAGCAGTAGCAGCAGCAGCTCCCAGAAGGACAAGAGCTCTTCGTCAACCTCGTCGAGTAGGAGTCATCGCGAATCATCGTCTTCGAAGCGTTCAGCTTCCACATCCTCGTCACGCCACGAAAGCTCGTCCTCTCACAAGAAACACAAGTCAAGCTCATCCTCGTCACGCTCTGACCGGGACAAAGAAAAGAGCAAAGACGGCCAGAGCCAGAGCCATCGCAGCCATCAAAGCGGCAGCAGCAGCGGCTCCTCATCAAAGAAGAGAGAGCACGAGCGTGGCCGTGACCGTGATAGGAATAAATCCACATCTTCCACAAACTCCACGAGTGCACCGCCGCCAGTCGTTCAGGATGATCACAGCGAAATCAAGGCAAAGCTACAAAAGCGCCGCAGCTCGGACTCCAACGATGAGGGCAAGCCGCCACCCAGCTCAAGCGCCACTCCCTTACCCGAACCAGTTACGGTTAACGAGAAAACAGATGCCCCTGTCCAGTACGGCGACAACTCGAACGGCAACACGAATGGCGGTAGCAATGGTGCTACCGATAGCGCTGGCATTTCGACCATGTGCAGCAGTGTAATCAATGTCAGTGATATTCTACAGCAATCGACCACCAGTTTCATTGAATTGTGTGCCCCCGGTTCTGGTTCTCAGTCAAAGAAGGACGCGGATCAACTCGCCAAAGAACCAGCAGATGCGGCAGGGTCTGAGGCAATGGAAACAGAGTTAACTCGAACAGAGCCTGCCAAAGAAAAGAAACAGCAGCTGGATATAGAACTGGCAAAAGACTCGCCTGTCGAGGCAGTGTGCAAAGAGGCCGATGAGATTTCTATTGACTTAAAACAAATGGAGGAGTCGCCTTTAGAATCGGAGGGTTCCCAAATAGCTGAAAAGGCATCAGAGGAGGCACCGACTGAAGAAGCTGCCAGCTTGGAGAATCTGCCCGAATCTAGCGAGCAAAATAACGAAATCAAAACTGAAACTGACACTGGGGATGTCATACACTTTGAGCAGAACACCGATGAGTTCAAGGCACGCTTGGAGCTCATCAATCGACTGATTGAAGATCGGGATACTCTCTTGAACAAGTTAAGTGATGAGATTCAGCTGCTGGATGTGCGTGATTTGAGGCGGACTAAATCAAAGCGTAGGCTGGACGGCGGTAGTATACATGGCAGCGAGAGCCAGGAAAATATGCGGGAGACGACACCGCCCCAGCCCATAATCGCAGGTAGCAGCAGCTCTTCTTCAGGCAGTCCCGTGAAAAGGTTGCGTCGCAATGAACCGAAGGCCTCACCCACGCCCTCCGACGCCAGCATCAATTCCAAGGAGAACGAAGCGATAGAGAAGCAGGAGCCTGGTGCGTAATTATCCATAGATTAATACTCTTTCGAGTAGCGAAACATCCTCTCATCCATTCTCACCCACATTTTGTGTACATTTTATCTACCTTTGCCTCTGCTTTCTTTCCACATGCCGATCATGCACATATTTCTCAAAAATTATTGTGTGTACGAGCAGTTGTTGTACTGCTCTCTGAGGCCGTCTAAAGTCAAGACAATATTTCATGCGGTGGGTAACACTTCTCTCTCGCATGCCTTTCAATCTGCTGTTGTGGCCAAACCGTTTGCCTTCCGTATCCGAATTCATTCTGAGAATCCCAACCAATTGATTATTTTTGTTTACTTTTGTGCATTCCACAGACGAAGGCGTCTCCGCCAAGCGACTCAGCCAGAAGCTCTGCCAGCAACAGCGATACACCAACGATGATCTCTACAAGCCCCGTCCAGTTCTGTCGCAGCGTTCGCGTCGACGTGGCTTGGATTCAATCCTCTAGCTAAAGAAAACAAATCAAAATGTTATGGAAAACAAAATAAAAAATAATAATGCGATTATTGTTAAATGCATTTGACAGGAAAACAAGTCAAGACGTATTTGTGTTCGTTCATTCGGTTTTAATGGGCAATTTTCAATTAGTTTTTGAATCCGTTTTCTGTTTGCGTTTGAATTCGTAGTAACAATAAAATTTAAATTTTAGAAACTACACTTTACAGCTTAAGAATACGAAAATTTCTATATATTTATCTACAGTGCCGCTCAACAGAATAGGTTCAACAGTTTTCAAAAACAAACCCAAAAACAAAACAAAACCCAGCACCCACCATTATGCCACCCGTGCATTATGCCACTCGTGCATTAGGCCACTGTGGTTTCGGCTTAAAACGCAGGTCATGATGGTAGTAGTTATAGCCGTCCGGTCCGTCCAGATTGAACCCCTTTTCAGGGCAGTGTGCCACTCCAGTTTTCCAAACCGAAGGCATTGAAAGGTGGTTTTTTTTAACAATTTAAATCTCTGCAAATTCTTGGCTCTCCGAATAAGTTGTTTTACTGTTTCCAAACTTGCTTTAACACCGGATTCTTCCCTGTTTTTGCTGCAGGACGATAGGAGCTTTAATTTTAGGTCGTCTGGCTTTTTCCATATTTTGCTTCAGTAAAAATAAAATCAACACCACACATTCTCTTGTGGATTCGTCTGATTGTGCTGCATTTTTGCGCAGACCATTTCCCAAAAAAAGCAGCTTTAAATTTGTTAATTTCAAATAGGAGAAAATCATTTAAGTCGTTAATTCATCATGTGTTGACCACAAACTAAAATCATTGCAACCAACCTATTCAGTTGAGCTAAAATAAAATGGCAGTTTTATAATGTGTCTGAAAAGAAAATGAATGTCAAAAGTACAAGACTTGGGTTTCTTGTTTCATTAAAAACACTAGGCAACAAAATTGCATTTTTTTCCGCTGAGAAACAAACCAACTTTTTCTGATAGATTATGGCCTTTACATTTTTCTAAGGAATTATAGTTTTTTTTTCAATGTGTAGTTTTATTTTTAAATTTGTAATTTTTTTTTAATGTTTTTTTTTCAGAGATAGTGCTTCCTTTTTGACACATGCATCTGGTTGTATTGAACTGTATTGCAATTAATCAATTTATAAAATAAAACGTATTTCTTCAAAATCGGTAAGTTGGTTGAAAAGCTGTAGCGGTTTAGTTTTCAAAAATGGTTGAACCTATTCAGTTGAGCGGCACTGTGGATATAGTAATGCATATATATTTAGGTATATATAAACAATAAAAATAACAACAATGAAAGTAATAATATAATGGTTTTATTTATTGTGTTTTCTGGGTTCACGGTTGCTGTTTCCCCCGACACACTCTGGCACTTGACTGAGGTTATTATTTGGATATTCTAGAAGCTAGAACAGGAGATATTTATTATGTATATATGCAAATAATATTGGGGGCCTTTCACTAAAGTCAATCGAATCGAATCGAATCGAATGTGATGGAATCGTCAGTCAAATGCCAGTGCCAGTGCCAGGGCCAGGGTGAGGGCGAGGGCTAGGCTTTACTCTACTCAAAGGATGGATGGGTAGTTTCCTGGGGGCCTGTAATAGGAAGGATCTATATATTTTTGCAGGCTTTTTGCGTTATTGTAAGTATATACTATATTTTTTAACATCTCAGTTTGAAGATGAAAGTGTAATTGGATTACAAATCATTGAATTTTTGCCATTTGCGAAACAATTTATTTTTTTTCTGTTGGCGTTTTGCATCTTTTTTTTTGCTCTCTTGCTCTTGCTTTGCTCTTACTTTACAACGATCAACAAGTATATGCATAATATATATATACTTTGAATTTTGTTTTTGTTTAAAAAAAATATATCGTAAATCATATAATTGTAATACATAATGTAATGGTAATATAATAGTACTTTACACGAGGGTTCCACTCAATTCCGAGCAACATAGATACAACTTTTTATCATCATAATCATTATTTTATACTTTTTTTTTAACAAGAATTTTTTTTGCTTTTGCCTAAAAATGAATTTTGTTTGTTTTTGTGTGTGTCTGTATGTGTGTTTGTGTGGGAGGATGGGGTGTTTGCGTGTTTTTTGTGGGGGGAGTGTCAGAGCGAGAGTTTTTGTGCAGAACAACAACTACGATTTAACCTCCGACTATGGGAGTGATAACACTCTCTCACCGACTCCTCGCAGAGTATTCATACAAACAGCTGGGGAAAAAACGAGGCCAGAGGCGATACAGAAGGGCACGGAGGCGGCAGACGTTTCAAACACCGTGTCCGCTCCACTCCACAAAGTGGCTCCTGCACCTCTGCCGCCTCCAGCCACCTTTCCCCGCCGCCAACTAATAGCTATGCTTATGTGTTTTAGCTGTCGCCGCTGCAAATGTGTCGAACGCTGGCCGCCTCGCTTGCGGCCACGTCCTCGCGCACAGTCTACGTGCTGGAAAAGCCCCGCTCATAGGGGCTCTTCACTTCCGTGTGCCTCGTGTGCAGATTGATGGTGGGCGCAGCGGTGCGTGTGGACAGTTCGCAGACCGTTTTAATGGCACCGGCTGCATTGACTGTGGGTGGCGTCGGATGCACGACAGCGGCATCTTTCAATGTGCCGGCAGCGCTATCCACGGCCAAAGATTCGGTCGCCAAAGACGGATCCTCATCGGTTGTGCTCTTCGGCAATACATAGGCTGTTTTGCGGGGCTCTTGTAGTTCGGAGCGACCCGTAATTGACGATTTGTATTGATCACGATCGAGGCCACACAAATAGAACTTGAAGAACTCGTATGTGGACCAGCAGATGGCCGTCGCAGGCATCGAATACAAGACGCGAGCTGTCATTCCCTTGAAGAAACCCATTGGCCCAGCCATATGGTAGATCTGAAAGTCAAGGTCAGAAAGTTTAGTGCATTCTTCTTCCGCATCCTCATGCGCATATCAAATACCTTGCGACAGGCCTCAATCATGCCTTTGGTTAGACCCGTTTCCTGTGTGTTTAGCAGCGTTTTCACCACATCCAGGGGTGTGGTTATGGCCGCTGCACAGGCACCAGCCGCACCACCCGCCACCATATGCACTGGTGGATTATATCTGCGTTCCAAATTGAGCTGCAAAATGCATACGGTGTGGCTTGAACCGGGTCCTCTCTTAGATGTGAAAATACTCACTTTATTCTGGATAAACTCGTATGTGGTAAAATGTATCGTCTGATATGGTATATTCATGACCAATTGCGTGCTGTAGGATCGATAGAAGGCCTTGAAGCCCTCCTTCCGATACACATCCCGCATGCACGTGATGACCGATGAATATGGTGAATTGTACATTTGCATGCGCTGCTTGATCACCTCCGTGGGATTGGAGATGGCATCGTGAATGAGAGTGGCCACAGCCCCAGAAATGACTGTAATAAGACAGGCAGAGTATTAGAGATCAGAGTTCTACCTGAAGGAGTACAGTACTAACCGTAGTTGAGGTGGTTTAGTGATGTGAATTTTGTCAACATTTCCTTGGTCATCTCGTAGGCGCCGAAGTAGAGGGAATGTGCCGGTCCTGCACCCACAACCACAGCACTGGCACCACGAATGGGTCTGCAAAAGAATCATTTATAAACTGTTCTTCCTTTTCTAAGGTGTCTTAGGTGTCATTTACCTCAGTAAACCCTCACGGCTGATCATATTCTGAAACGTTGACATTATATTCATGTTGGATGCTGATGTAAGGCTCTGCATTCGCGTCTGTAAATAAATTAGAAACACTTTAGTGTGCAACTCTCTCTCTCTCTCTCTATCTCTATCTCTAAAAGGGGGGATTCCGAGAGTATCTATTCATTTAGCTATTTATTAATAAACTTGTTTCTTTGAATAATTGAACGATTAACCCGTGGAATAGCTATCACGTTTATAAAGGGTTCAGCAAATCGAATTTTTTGTTGTTGTTGTTGTTGCATGTTGTGCAATGTCATTATTACTCATGATATTCCCCGAGACTCGCAACTGAAAGGCGGTGATGAACAATAATCATACTCTTTTTCATTCGCAGACATAAAATATGCATTTCATCGTGATTCAGATACGAGAAACACTTTTAATTTTGTCACTATATCGCTTTAATAGGGAGCATACAGATATACATATATATATACATACAAGTGCACTTTGTCTACGAATTAGCTGGAGCACAAAACATTTAGCAGTCAATCCCCCCATATTTAAATCGTGCAATAAGTACATGTGTACGTATACATATACCATATAATACTTGTAGGTGCGCCCGCAAATCAAATCAAGCCAGAACCCCATATAATAGAAGGCGGGGAGTCGAGTTGAGAAAACAGCATCGCATCCCACATATCGTAAATAACAGGGACGTGAGGTTTGAGCGATTCAGATAAGAATTCCTGGAAAAAAAAACTCGACTGCATTGCATTGTTTACATGCTTTAGAGGGGCCGCTAGTATCATCTATCTTAAAGGTGATAGCGCGTCCATTCAAGGTGAAGAAAACCCATCCAATGGATGGCACTTGTCTCTCGGGTGGGGGCGGAGCAATCGGAATACTGTGCAAAATCATAATTAAACAAGCTGAGAACTCTGGGGGAGAGATTACATAAAAGAAGGGGGTGGCAGGCTGATAAAAAAGCAAACACAGAGACCCGACCCTCGCATCGATTCCGAGAGCGAAGACCGGCGGCAGTCAGGCAGGCAGTGGGTTCGGGTCCGACATTTGAATAGTCAATGCATCATGCGCCACCGATAAGCAAAAACAGAATGAAATGACAACCATCGCCCATGCCATATACAGATAGATTATTTATAAACAGCAACCAGACCAGACCACAGAGACAGCAAAAAAGCGAAAAATAATAATAATGTGAATAAAAGTGCTTCAATTGTTGTTCAATTAAACGTAGAGCTCTGCTACTGCTGCTGCTACTGTTGCTCTTGATTTCGTAACTCAATGAAATTAGCTCGTCAAACACAACGCAACTGGACTATAACGATGACGCCGGGAATCCCGACCCGACTTTACTTGGGCTTTACTTTTGGCAGCCGTATTGCCTGTCACGACAGTGGAATTCTTAGGAGCTTCGCCCGATTGACTGACACATATGGCCAGTAAAGAAAATCAATATCTCTGCTCGAAGCGAGTTGAGTGAAAAATAGTTTTATATAGTAAGCCAGCAAGGGAATCTAATTATGGAGGGGCCTTGCCTTGGTTAGCGGTGATATATTTACATATGTGCATTTTCCATAGCAAATTTAATATGCAAATGTCTTGACATCGAAATTGCAAAGGGCACGGGCACGCAACAAGGGAGCTCGTACGATAATGCCGATCAAACTGTCCTGATAGCACACGCAGCAAATCTCAGACATGGAGTGAGGGGGCTAATCTTATCGGCCACAGCATAAACCCACAGAACGTGCTCTGATAAACGCCTGACCAGCTGAGTAATGAGCGCTGCAGGGCAAATACCACCCGCCGCCAGAGTCTACGAGAGCCAAGGAATTACATCACGATTATGCCCCAGCATTGGGCACAGACGGACACATAAAAATATTTCGATTGTGTACACGCATTTGTGAGGTTATGTGACCCGTGTTTATGCAGTGGAGACCCTGCTCTCAAAAGCTCTCACCTTAACAGAGTCCAGCGGATACATGACCACATGCTCCAGCACGCCAGCGATGGCGCCTGCCGTCATATTTATGCCGACACTGGTCGTCGGCAAACTCTCGTAGTCGTCGATATTCATGGCTGTGGATGCCCTTGCAATGGGTTCTTCTATTACGAACGCTTCGCTTCTATTCCAGTGTTTCTGTCCAGTGGCAAGTGCAAGCGATACTGGGGACTCACACACCGCTTGTTATTCGCGTTTCCTTTGCTTTGACTGTATGCTTTCTCTGCCCGTTTGTCTTGCGGCCAAACTTTCGCAGCTATTTCACCGAGCTATTTGCACCGAGCAGCTGATAAGGGATTACGTTTACACCACGCACAGATAATTATTTTGAGCGCACGCACATGAGGGCGGGGATTGAATAGATTCCGACTTTTGGTCTGGTTAAACCTCCAGCCCGAAGGACAACATATACGATTGGTATTAGCCGGCGTTGTGGAGAGCACTGGTCAATTTTGTTGTATAACACGGAACCCGCTGGTGGGAGGGGATTGGGTGGTGTGGTGATGTATGATGTATGAATGGGAATACGCAGAACTATTAATTGACACTGCTGCTGGTGCTGCTGCTGTTGCTGTTGCTCCACCTCCACGCACAACTCGACACGACTAGCATCGACGAAATGTTGCTCTGCGGTGTCTGCCGATTGGGTTTCTTCGCTCGCCCCAAGTTTCGAGTGTGAGGCCTATTGCGCTGTGTGCGATCGTCGTTGAGGGGTTTCGCGGTTGCTGCTGCCGTGGCGCATGCAATCAAGTGGGTACTGGAGATATAATATTTAAATATACATATCTTCTGATATTGTGTATGCTTGACAACTCACGCAAACGTTGAATGATTGCAGAATCATTAAATTTCTTTCCGACTAAACTAACGCATTCGCGAATGTGTTGGTGTTGGTGAGCATGTGAGGAAGGCGAAGCCAAAAAGGAATGTCAAAAACAGCTTGTAAGGCTATTCGATAGCCCGGTTATCGAAACGAAATTCCACTGCAGATTTTTAGACAAACCTTTAAAGAAAAAAACGACTAGGAAATAGAATCTTGTATAATTACATTTAAATAAGCATTTATTTAAAATTGGGGATCTAATAATGTAGAAGTGCAAATCGGGAAGCGCATTTATTTTTGCAAATTGTCGGTCACACTGACAGAGTTTGAATGGAATTTGCGATTGTCTACATTTACATGTCATCTACATCTTTCATCAAAAAAAGTCGTTTCTAACATGAAGAAAAACAAGCCAAAGCCTAGCCTAGTATCACTAACCATACAACATATAGATAAGTCATTTCATACAAACGGCTGTCGCAAGCGAAGTTTGAGAAATGCAGTACCAAGCGTTCGGCTCGGTACTACAACTGTTCGGCTCATGACGCGGCGACAGCAACGAAGCAATGGCATTGGTGTGTGTGTTATTATACACAACAAATTTTTGATTGTAGGCATTGTCAGTTCTTGGGCTCTTGGGCTCTTGGGTTTTTGGTTTCTGTTTTATTTTGTTTTGCTTCACCGTATTTGGATGTATGGGTGCACATATATGCTCACGTACATTGTTTAAGTATTGCTGCCTGGTAGAACGAAATTTCTCAATTCCCTTAAGATTCTTGGATTTCTGTGCTCTTGTTACCCTTTACTTTAGCATTTTTAGAGTCGACACGTTTTGAAGACACTTGCCTTATAATATCAGAATAACTCTTGTTTTGTATATGCTCTAGATGATAATTTTGTTTGATATAGAAAATATGAATATAATGAGCGGATATGCATATGTAAATATATACATATAATATATTTCATACATAACTCCCATTGGAATAATTTTCCATTAGAGTATTCAGGGTGCAAATTGTGAATAAGCAAACAAACGCTTGCCCACAATACAAATAAAAATAATATATTAATATATATGATCACATACAAAAAAGTTATATGCGCTGAAAAAATTATATACAAAAAAATTATATACAAATGTAAAAATACAAAATGTATAGCATACATGACTTCACATGAGATTAATTTTCTGTAGGGTATTCTATCGTCATTACCTATGCAGCACTCAGTAAATACATTTTACATTTTGCAACTATTTTAAATTGAGCTTAATGTCTCTATTCATGTCGGCAGCTAAAGATTCCCATGCACATTTTATTGCATTCACATCAAAATGTTTCCTATCGGCCAAATTCCACAGCAATTCCCTCTTCTCGACACCCGTTATAAGATTTATAATTTCGTCGTCGTAAACTTAGCCCAATCTTAGCTTATTTGGTTTTTTGTACTCCATAGCCATAGCGTTGTTTTAAATTCGTACTCACACATATGCACCCACAAAACCTTAGTTTTATTGACATGCGAATAAAAATCAAGGGGCCAGTAAAAATACCCATAATACTATGCAATATTTTTCCAGTATATATAGGCATGTTTGTTTGTCGATCTGAATTTTGCGGAATTCGTCTAGCAAAACCATTTGCCAAGAAAACTGTTTTTATCGGTTCCATAAGAATATCAACCCTGATTCTGTTCGCTAGCATAGCCCTTTTTCGGATCTGAGTACTAGGCTTTAAAGGAAAGGGAAAAAATGCTAAACATTTTCAGAAAAATAAGCGAATGTATGATATTTAATATGGCTTTCATGGTATTTCCATTGACTCATCTAAGTATGCGGGACTATCTTTAAATTCGTATTCGTACGACATGGTCGTACCCATCATGCGTAGATAATTATTAATACCCGTATGACATTAGACTTTGAAGCTGGACTAGCTTGAAAAATAGAGACAGCCTTATGCAAAAAGCATGCAATGAGAGCGAGAGAGATATATGTGTCAAATTGTTTTTCCAGTTGAGCTGGGAGCTGCGCTGCACTTGCTACACTTTTTAGATATGATTTTGCTGGCTGGCTGTGAAAAACATCATTTAGTTACAAATTGGGCCTCAGTTATTCGACTGATGGCCGGGAAACGTGCTTAGCGACGACTACGAATAATAATTTTGGGTCTTGTCTATCAGGCTCTCTCATCGCAGCAAATTTAGCAAAATCTAATGTTATACCGTCATAACAAATCCGGAATTCCCGCTTCCCGCATTCACAAATTTTCCCGCTGTTGGCCTTCAAAAAAGCAAGATCTGACGGTAAAAAAGCGAAATTGGGTAGCCCTGTAAGTGTAAGTAATACATTATGTGAGTATATTACTGTATTGTTGTCAAAAATATATAAAAGGCTTCCAGCACGTTATTTTGTGTCAGTATCCCTTAAAATTGTGCAATTCTTGTAAAGAATTGATAAGTTTATCAGATAAAATTATGTGGTCAGTGGGTGGGGTCTTGGTTAGCTAGTAATTTTAGGCGGAAGATCAAAATTGACGAATATGTTATGTTTTCGATGTTTTTGCGATGTATTTCTATGTTATGTTCGCAACATCATCGCAACATTAGCAACAACATCGCAATAACATCGACACTCACTTACGGCGCGCTCGACACTCACTTACGTATTTTACCGTTGGCAGCATTAATTTGTATGGGCCAGCAACATGTTCCGCGAAATGAGCGACAATGTTCCGCAACATGGAGCAACATGAACACGGAATGAGCAACATTCTGCATACCCTTTGGAAAAAGTTATGATAGAATTAAGGAAATGTTTGTCATCGCTCCCATGAATGCAGAAAATATCTCAACGAAATATTGTAGTTAATGATCCTCTTACAGAGAGCTAACCATAAAGTACTATATCGAGATCGAAAAAAAATCAAAAGCATGAAAAGATAAAAAAAATGTTGATCTGTGAAAAGACATTATTAATTACGTTTTAAAGCAGCTTTAAAAACACAATTTCAATATCAATTAAAGAAAAAAGGGTATCCAAATGTCCACACCACCGGTTGACAGGCAACAAGTGTTCAAATGACGTGACAATCGACTCTCACTTACGTTGTTGCTGCGGTTGTTTAAGAAGTACCTTGTGCATATGACTACTGTGGTTTTAATGACACTCGGGATACACTCGTTCATACAACCGTATGCCTGTTTTTCGTGCTGCGGTTGCTTGAACGAAAGTGTCTTGTGACACTCGGGAACAGTGTTGCCAGCTACCAGCCGAATACGCCACCTTTATAATAATTTCACCATGTATACTACTGTATGTTTAGTGATACCAGAGTTTTCAAAAATATATAAAAGGTTTCCAGCGGCGAGTCGGCGTCATTTGTCGGAAATTTTTGCTTAAAATCAGACACAGAGCCAGCCTGGGAATTGTTGTGACGTGGCCTTTTGCCAGACTGGATTTTATTGTTCCTAGTAAATCAAACTCTATTTAAAATGAAATACTATCTGCTGCTGGGGCTTTTGCTCGTATCAGGTTCGTTAATTCTTGCCACGCTTCAGCGCCAATGGCCAATGCCCAATGCCGGTGTTTTAACCTAATTTTTTTTTTGTGTATTTCGCATTCGATGCATTACTGCAGGCATAAGTCAAATTGCCGCTGAAGATGAGCCTAGTGCCGAGAAAATCGACCTGGATTTGGGTGCATTCAAGGAAGGTTCCAGAACTGGTAAGTTACGCCCCCCACCCGCAAGCGGAGTACTTGGAGTTTTTGGTACACGTCAGCGTTAGCCGTACTCACCCTTGACGCCAATGGTGTTGACGCCCCTTATCTATAATATGCATATGCCTTACCAACACAGATGCTGAGACCCTGAAGCGGGAGGAGGAGGCTATCCAGCTGGATGGACTGAATGTTGCGCAGCTAAAAGAATTACGCGAAAAGGTATGTACATTGTGTGCTGCTTTTATGAATATTAATTAATTCTTTATTGCGTATTTTTTTTGTGGGCAGGCGGAGAAGTTCACTTTCCAGACAGAAGTGAACCGCATGATGAAGCTGATCATCAATTCGCTGTACCGCAACAAGGAGATCTTCCTGCGTGAATTGATCTCAAACGCCTCCGATGCCATTGACAAGATTCGTCTGCTGGCCCTCACCGACCGAAAGGAGCTGGAAAGCAACCCCGAGCTGCACATCCGCATCAAGGCCGACAAGGAGAACAAGGCACTGCACATCATGGACTCGGGCATTGGCATGACACATCAGGATCTGATTAACAATCTAGGCACGATTGCCAAGTCCGGCACTGCTGATTTCCTGGCCAAAATGCAGGATCCCAGCAAGTCTGATGGTGGGGATCTGAACGACATGATTGGTCAGTTTGGTGTGGGCTTCTATTCGGCCTTCTTGGTGGCTGACCGTGTGGTGGTCACCACAAAGCACAACAACGACAAGCAGTACATTTGGGAGTCTGATGCCAACAGCTTCACCATCACCGAAGATCCCCGTGGCGACACCCTTAAGCGGGGTTCGATCATTTCGCTGTACCTGAAGGAAGAGGCTCAGGACTTCCTGGAGGAGGAAACCGTTCGCGAGCTGATTCGCAAATACTCGCAGTTCATCAACTTCCCCATTCTGATGTGGTCCAGCAAAACTGTCGACGAAGAGGTGCCAGTGGAGGAAGAGGCCGTGGCCGAGCCAGAAAAGACCGAGGATGACGTGGAAGATGCCGATGAAGAGGCCAAGGTTGAGGAGGCCGCGGATGACGACAAGCCCAAGACAAAGAAGGTGTCCAAGACTATCTGGGACTGGCTCCTGATCAACGACAGCAAACCCATCTGGACTCGCAAGCCGGCCGAGGTGACAAGCGAGGAGTACAACAGCTTCTACAAGAGCCTGACCAAGGACTCGAGCGAACCCCTCACCCAGACCCATTTCATTGCCGAGGGCGAAGTTACCTTCAAGAGTTTGCTGTACGTGCCCAAGGTACAGCCGTCCGAGTCCTTCAACCGCTACGGCACCAAGTCCGACAACATCAAGCTCTACGTTCGTCGTGTCTTCATCACCGACGAGTTCAACGACATGATGCCCAACTTCTTGAGCTTCATCCGCGGCGTGGTCGACTCCGATGATCTGCCCCTGAATGTGTCGCGTGAAACGCTCCAGCAGCACAAGCTGATCAAGGTTATCAAGAAGAAGCTGGTGCGCAAGGTACTCGACATGCTCAAGAAGCTCGACAAGGAGGCCTACGAACAGTTCTGGAAGGAGTTCTCTACCAAGTAAGTGTTGCGCATCAATCTGTGATGAAATATTTGTTCATTATCCGTTTTCTTAGCATTAAACTGGGTGTCATGGAGGATCCCAGCAACCGTTCTCGCCTCGCCAAGCTGCTGCGCTTCCAAACCTCCAACGGCAAGGGCGTTACCTCTCTGGCCGAGTATGTGGAACGCATGAAGTCGAAGCAGGAGCACATCTACTACATTGCCGGTGCCAACCGCGGTGAGGTCGAGACGTCGCCGTTCGTTGAGCGTCTGCTGAGCAAGGGCTACGAGGTCCTCTTCCTGGTCGAGGCTGTTGATGAGTATTGCATCTCGGCCCTGCCCGAATTCGATGGCAAGAAGTTCCAGAACGTGGCCAAGGAGGGATTCAAGCTCAACGAGTCCGAGAAGAGCAAGCAGAACTTCGAGTCGCTTAAGAGCACCTTCGAGCCGCTCGTCAAATGGCTGAACGATGTCGCCCTCAAGGATCAGATCTCCAAGGCTCAGGTATCGGAACGTTTGAGCAACTCGCCATGCGCCTTGGTGGCTGGCGTTTTCGGCTGGACCGGCAACATGGAGCGCCTGGCGATGTCCAATGCCCACCAGAAGTCTGATGATCCTTCACGTAGCTACTACCTCAGCCAGAAGAAAACTCTTGAGATCAATCCCAGGCATCCATTGATGCGCGAGCTGTTGCGTCGCGTTGAGGCTGACGAGGCCGATGACGCCGCCAAAGCTATGGCCGTTATGATGTTCCGCACTGCCACTCTACGCTCCGGCTACATGCTCCAGGAGACGGCCGACTTTGCCGACAGCATTGAGAAAATGATGCGCCAAACGTTGGGTGTGTCTCTGGATGAACAAATCGAGTTGGATGAGGATGATGACACTGCCGAGGAAAACGAGTCGGGCAGCCAAGAGAACAACGAGAACATCAATGCCGATGACGACGAGGAGGATCAGCCACATGATGAGCTGTAAGCCCCCGCTTCCGGCGTAGAGCAGATCCCACATAATTTGTACATAGGAGTGTGGAAGTCAGACTGAGTTTATTTACAACACCTTCTGGGCGGTCGGTGCCGCGTTTCATCAATATTAATCCCTAGACATGTCTTTAGTTAATAAGTAACACAATTTCGTAATAATTATGTGGGCATCTCCACTAAGCAATCCAGACAGCTCTCCATTATACAAAAATACACTTGAAACATTCATTCTCCAAATGTTTTATTTTAATGAAAGCGAATAAGAATGCATGGTTAAGAGACAGGAATTCATAATAAACAGAGTAAAGAATACAAATAACGAGTGTGTCTAAATCTCCAAATCCGAATCTAGAGGCTCGTCCTTTACGGCCTTCTGGTATGTGCCGTAAGCCAATTGGTCCCTGATCTGTTGCACTGCCTTCTCTGCAGTAGCAAAATTGAATGTGTCCATAAAGAGACGCACAATCCACAATGGCAGCATGGCATTGATCTGTAGCGATGCGTATGCCTGACAAACGAGGAGTTATTAGTTCAGATATTGTCACAAATTCTGCACCACTTCCACTTACTGTTCGGGTGCCATACACTTCGCCCAGCTTCCTGAGCATGATATCTTCAACGTCTCTTCGCAGGATGTCTATGACGTGCACATGCTGAATGCCCATAAATCGATCTGTCCTCTTGTGCCGGTGCTCCATGAAAAACTTATTCAGGTCGCTTTGGTACTTTGAGAATGTATTCAAAACCTCTTCTTTTTCCATTTTGTCCATTAATCTAGCGGATAAAACTATCTTAGCTGTAGGTGAATGCATACTCGTATAATTCCATTGTATCGCAAAACTTACAAAATATCCACCTTACGCGGACATGGACCAAGTCCTAGCGCAGCGCCCGCCTCCAAGGCTTCGGTTTTTGGTGGTGACAAAGCATTCCCCTTCCCATTCCCATTGGCATTGGCTTTTTCGGGAGAGACGATTTTATCAGTCTTTATCTTCCGTCTGCAAATGCACAATTAATACAGGTTTCTATGCCAGCAGGCGTTCTGTTCCATACCCTACAATGAAGTCATCGAAATGACTTGGACGCGTTAGTGAACGGCGGGGGCGTCCCGTGGGACTTGGCCCCACCGAGCTTGGCCTGGAATTCCTGCGAGTGCATTAACGCGGTTAGATTAGGCATAAATTGATGCTCACATTGATGCTCACTGCGATTCTGGTGTATGCGTCCGTTTGCTGGGTTTATGTTCACGTGAAGAACGATCGCTGTTGGAGGATATTTTTTGTCCAGAATCTTGTGAAGCGGATCTCCGAGTGCTTCGCATTTTTGCAGGAACTTCTTTACCCGGGGGAATGGACTTATCCTTGTGCGTCTTCGAAGCGGGATCTACCTGTTGGTCACTGTAAGAAATTGAATTAACTTTGTAGTGCATTTCATGAATCAGACTTGGGGCTTACATTGAAAGGGAACTTTGCTTTTGTTTAATTGGCTTATTTTCACCAGAACCGCGGCGCTTAGAGGGTTTATCTTTCCCAGAATCTTGTGAAATGGTTCTCCGAGGGCTCTGCGTTTTGACAGTAACCTCCTGGGTCTCCGGAGCGGGTTCTACCTGTTGGTCGCTGTAAGAAATTCAATTGAATTCTTAACTCATTTCTTAAAACAAGCTTGCGGCTTACATAAAGGGTGGCTTCTGCTTCCGTTTGGTTGGTTTGTTTTCGCGAGAACCGTGGCCATGGCTAGGCTTAATATCTTTGTGCACTTTTTGAGTGTTCGCTTCATCGTCGCTAGCTTTTGATTTTGCGACCTCGCGTTTGGTGTCCTTTCTCTTGTTGGCAGTATCTTCTTGCGGTATATATTCCAGCTGTACATTGAGACACATGTCATTTTTCGAGAGTATAACACCTGGCATGAGTATCTGGGAAGCTGAGTGCCGATATTCGTTGGAATCCACTCGCACTTTGATGTGATCAATGAGGAGGTCGGCATGCACATTTTGAACATCCTGCTCCTTCTCCAACAGGTCCCACAAGCCGCTCTCTACATTGGTCCAGCGGGCAGGCGTCATCCAGTGATACTCACTTAAATTGTTGCCAAAAAGATTCACATGGCTCGGCAGCACTTTGCTGCTGCAGATGATGCGATGCTTTTTGTACTGGCAATGCATAGTAAATTAGTTAAATATCACAGGTGGGTGCTCCTCTAGCTACCTTATATGTTTGCATCACGAGCTGGTAATCACCGCAGGCATTAAAGGACATTTTGCTCAACAAATGGGGCTCTTTAGTAAGCAATAGTATTTTTTTCTGCGTTCGCGGCAAAATAATGAATTTGTGATTTCAGAGGTGCAATTCTTCTTCTTCTGGTCGATAACAATTTGTTGGCGTTGCCAGATGCCAGATGATTTTCAAACTGTCTTGCGCGCAAATTTGAAATCTGGCGAATGTCGACTTAATCAATGAACGAACGCTAGGGGATCTTTCAAGTGAGTTCCTGATTATCAGTCGCGTTTAACATAGGTCAAGTATTGTAGAGAAGCGTTTGTTTACTGATCTGTGTGCCAATAAGACACGATTGTCGGACGGCTGGCTGGCCTGCCGAGAGAGCAATACGTAAATCGGATTCGGATGCTGTCCAGTTCTTAATCGCGTTCTGAATTAAACGGTCGTACAGACGTCCGAGCCATAGGCTGCGCGTGCTTGGTTATTTTATTAATTCAAATCGATCAATGACGATTAGCAAAACTATATATATATACTGTATATACTGCGTGTGGTGTGCGTTGTTCTGATTAATTTATGAATAGGCGCAAAATGATTTCGAGTCGTACTATGTCGGGGATGTACTGGGGAGTAGTCTTTATTTACATATCAGTAATATCAGAGTTCAGAGTGCCATGTGAGGCGAGAACCGTCGCAGATTCGTCGCAGGAAAAACCCGAATCCACAGAAAATACAGTTAAAGATGCGTCAGCGGCATATCTGAGGACCTACTCCGACCGCATGAAGTCCTACATGAATGTCAGCGTGGCGCCGTGCGACGACTTCTACGAGTACGCCTGTGGCAACTGGCAGCACGTGATGCAGGACAGGCAGTCATCCCATAAGCGGAGCAACCTCCTTGATATCGGGTACACATTGGGCGATGTGGTCGAGCTGCTGCTCACCAAAAACTCGCTGGCTATGGATCTAAATTACACCGCCGAGCTGCTGATTGCACAACGATTCTATAATGCCTGCCTCGGTGCGGATCTGTACCCGCTGCCAGCGGCCGACCCCGCTTATCTGGCGCTTATCAGGTCGATAGGTGGTTTCCCAGCCGTAGACGGTGAGGCGTGGCATGCCGCCAATTTCAGCTGGTTCAACATGAGTGCCCACTTGACGAACTTTGGCGTCAATGGACTGATCCATGAGAAGATCCTGCCCCAGTATCCTTTTGTGCCGTACTTCAAGGTGCCCGAACTGGGCCTTGACTATATCGTCCACACCGACAACATCGCCAGCAACGACACGAGAGGCTACAAGCTGAATGAGAAGCGAATGCGTGGCTACCTCGAGGCCTACGGCCTGCCGGAGGAGAAGGTTGCGCAGGTGATTGCGGAAGTGTTTGCCTTTTGGCACGATGCCCTCGTGGTTATCGATCGTTTCGGTGACGATCTCAAGGAATGCGAAGACCATGCGGAATTGAATGATATTCCTGCGTTTCCTGAATGGAGCAACTACTACGAGATTGCCTGGAACAACACCAACTTCCCCCAGGAGAATCTCGAAACATTCTGCAACTTCTACTATGTGGAACTGGACAAAGTGTGCGCCAAGCACAAGCCGGCTGTTGCCAACTATTTGGCCATGCTCCTGCTGTACCGCATGGATGCCAAACTGAAGGCGGCCAAGTACCAGAAGGAGCACTGCCTGCAGGTCGTGCAGTACTCACTGCCCTATCTATTTGATAGGCTTTATCGTGTGGTAGGTGTTGCGATCGAATCGGTTGGGGTACTTAGCGTCCATTAAACGATGTCTTTCCCTTTGATCTGCAGGAATACTTCTCCGAGGAGACAAGTGCAGAAATCTCGGGCATTATAAAGGAGCTGCGCAAGAGCTTCCGATTGATGCTGGAAAATTCCGAGTGGCTGGACACGGAAACTCGAACAGAAGCGCTGCTGAAGGAGATCAGCATTGAGCCGCGCATTGGTAGCTTCAGGGATGATGAGCTCACCGAACGCATCGTCCGAGCGGTCAATAACCTGACCATTGTCGAGGACAGCTTTGCTCAGACGAACATTAACCTGAAGCGCTTTACCACGTCCATAAGGCGGTTCAATGGACACCATTTTAGTGAGCTGTCGAACGACACGAAACCCCTCGAGCTGCTGTGGAGCATGCAGGTCAATGCCTTTTACTACAACTTAGACAATTCCATGTACGTGATGGCGGGCATACTGCATCCGCCTGCCTTTCATCAGTTGTGGCCAAACTCCCTAAAGTACGGCACAATCGGCTATCTGGTGGGGCATGAGCTCACGCATGGCTTCGACACGGTCGGTTCCATGTACGACGGCAAGGGCTCCCAGCGCAACTGGTGGTCGAAAAAGTCCAATGCGGTGTTCAACGAGCGGGCCGAATGCTATGCCGAGCATTACAGCAATTACCTGATACCGGAGATCAATCGCAAGATCAATGGCAACCAGACCAAGGACGAGAACATTGCTGATAGTGGCGGTTTGCACGAGGCCCTTGCCGCCTATCGCAGCTACATGAAGCAGCAGCACCAGCAGCAGCAGGACAACGAGACGCATCTGGATAAGAACAAGGAGCAGATGCCTGGCCTCGACCTATCCCCAGAGCAGTTGTTTTTCCTGGGCTTTGCGCAGCTGTGGTGTAATGCATACGAGGAGGAACACTACTGGGAGGAGCTGTCCAACGAGCACACAATCGACAAGTTCCGGGTCCTTGGTGCCGTCACCAACAACGAGGACTTTGCCAAGATCTACAACTGTCCCGTTGGTAGTCCGATGAATCCTCACGCAGAAAGATGTCGTGTTTGGTAGCTGATTGCGAGTCGATTCAGTAGACCGCTGATAAGCGGAGCCAATCTTCACATACTTATTAACAAATAATAATTAGTTCAATAAACGCTTGTCGCATACAGTTTTTCTCAGAAGCCTTCTGCATGTATTTGTGGATTTAATGGGCGACTGGTTCTGAGGATTTGAAAGCATCCGCTCCGCGATAGTTCTCAATAAGCAGCGACTTGTAGCGCCGCAAGTGCACACTGAGACCCTCCTCGCGTTCGCTGGCAGAGAGTATGGCGACACGTGATATTACCAAATGGGAAGGATTCGACTGACTAAAGCCGCGTATCACATCGACCTCATCGCCAATATCCAGCTGAAATGAAGTTATAATTAGGCAAAATTCTCTGGCCACCTGAGTTGCGTCCTTACCTGTACGCTCTTCTTCTGCAGCTTCTTGCCATTGACTCGAATTTTGCTCTCATAGAAATTCAGTTCAACTTTGCTGTGGGAAGGCGAGCATTAAATAATAGTTTTGCATTAATATTGCCCGTTGGACACTCACTTTCTGGCCATCCCAAGACCGGCCTTGAGCAGAAGATCGGCGCGCAGCGAGTTCACCTTGGTCTTGACCACCTTGGAGTCGCGCTCGTCCTTAAACTCCTCGTCCGCTTCATCATCCGTGTCCAAATCGTCTGTTGTTCTGGACGATTTTCTATCATATTTCTGTCTGACGCTGCTGGTATGAAGTGCTGCCTGAAGTCTGGATGATATCACATTCGGTATGGCTGTTTTGTGGACCAAACTACTGGCCGGAGCAGTCGCGTATTTTCCAAGTCGAGATATTTGCCGTAAGCTGCGGAGCATTTTTGGAGCGGAGCGGTCTTAAAAATTACGATAACAAAAATCTAAAAACATAACCTAAAAACTACAGCTGATTGGTGGCGGTGTGGCCAGCCATCACTTAGTTTTGCTTGGCGGCTGTTGTTTTTGTTTTTTGTTTCGCTTCTTTTTGGGCTTCTTGTCGGGATTTGGGCGAATTCGGTGGACACTGACTGGACGATAGCGTTGTGCGTCGCTAGGCAGGAAATCATCCTCATCGGTGGCTTCTTCCGCTGCCTCTACTTCCATATGCTCCACACTTTCCGCTGTCTCTACCTGTTTCGTTGATTTGGATTCCACTTCCACGTTGGCTTTGCTTTTGGCCTTCATGGCCAAATTATTGAGAGCAGCGCCCAATTGCTGAGTCTCCACCTCGACATCGACTCGGTCAACCTTTACGCATGACTTTTCATTGGACCACGATATGTAGTCATCGCTCCATTGCTTTTCTGCAACCACCTCCGGCTGCTCCAATGGTTTCTGTGCTGTTTTTTCCGGCTGAAGATCTTGTACTTTTGCTTGGCGTTTCTTCAAATATTTTTTAGTTATGGGAGGAATCTTTTGTGGAGCTGGCTTCTTACGCTTCTTCACCCATTGTTCCAAGTCTGGGCTCACAGCAGCCAAGTCCAGAGGCAAGACCAAGGATAGAGCTCGTACACCGAAAATGTCAAAGGTTAGATCCTCCAACTTGGGCTGCGCATAAATAGCAGCAGTTGGCACTTTAGCGGCGGCACTGGTGGCTATTAGCCGGATGATATGGGCTGGCCTCAGACTCAGCGAGACAAAGACACATGAGAAGCGCCTCGAATTAATGGCGCGCAAGGAGCTCTCGAGGCCGATATTTATGTGATGATGGGTGGCAAAGGCCTTGACGGTGTGCTCACTGTTCTTCATGGCCTCCAGCAATATCTGACGAAGTTGCTGTACTTCATCTTCGGCGAGAACTGGGCTGCAATTGAAAATGGTCAACTGGCGATTGTCCCAAGATTTTAGGAGCCTTACCTGTGCTGCTTGTATGGATTGGCCAATATATTTCGTAGCTTGGGCAGTATCTTCTTTTTGCCCTTCGCTTTCTTCTCATTTATGCTGGCCAAACTCATAGCTATAAAAAGTAAGCACCGTCAGGAAATAAATAATCAAAATAAAATGTGTTTTATGCCAACCACTCTGCAAGTGCAGTGTGGCCAGAGGGTCTTAAAAAAACGCGCTATGGATTAATTTAAAATTGTTTATTTCAAATATTTTTATTTAAATTTTTACAGCCAATACGGCTCAGGTCTGGTATCTGAGGAGTATTGGAAATTTATTTGCGTTGGTTTCAAAAAATCTTCTACTAGGACCGCGCTCCTGGGAGTAGTTGTTCTGAGGCCTTCGGTTGTGGTTTCCTCTGATACAATTGTGCTCGTCTCAATCTCAATAATTGAAACTTCTGTTGTTGTACTGTTCAGGAGGTCTGTAAAGTCGTCTGGTTGGGGATTATATACTAGAGTATCCAAATATGTTGTAGTTTCAATGCCTGAAGTTGTGGAAATAATTTCAAAAACTGAAGTCGAAGTTTCGGCAGTTTCTGTCGTAACGGCAGATGGTTCTGTTGTAGTTTCTGATGTTTCCCATGATCCTGTAGTGGTAACTGGCCATTCTGTCGTGACTGCAGATACTTCTGCCGTCACTGACGATTCCACTGTCGTAGTTTCGGATTCATATCCTGTCGGCTCCTCCCTGAAAGAGACGGTGGTGGTGGTGTCTATGATCGGAGTTGTTTCCCAATCACCGATGCTGCTTGATGTTGCCGTCTCGATCATGCTAGTTGTTGATTCCGGAATATCTGTACTGGTGGGACTTTGTTCTGTTGTTTCCGCTGAGGAATCCATATTTGTAAGCTGCGGCCCTGACGTTGTAGTTTGGGCAGCTGTTTCCTCTGTGGTGCCCTCAAGACCGAGGATACTGCTTGTTGTTGTGGAGATTTCCTCAGTAAAGTAGCTTGTAGATGATTCCGGCTCAACTGTAGGTTCAATGACTGCTCGAATCGTTGTTGTTCTCCATTCTTGCCCAATCGATGGGATGGTTAAGTTACGTTTTCCAGGTTTGTATGGCTCGTACTTCTTTACAATATATGGTTTGTGATTCTTTATGTATTCGACGGCCAGTTTGGACCATTCATCTCTATCAAGAATGGAGTTTAAATTCCCACTTTTTATATTCCTCTGAATTGACACAGAATAATGTGCCATCAAAAGGAGAAAACACAATTTTTTCATGACGATGCTGACGGGCTAAGCAGATACTTTTGACTAATTACTTTTGCAAATTGCGGTAAAATATAAGCCAAAACGGTCTACCTGTTCCCGACTTTTCATCCTCCAACCGTTCTACCTGCATCTTTCATCAAAAAGGATAATTGTGTGCAATTAGGTAAACGAAGATTTAAATACAAATATTCCCGCCAAGGTTACTCTGCATTGTGTCTGGTCACTCTTTTATTTTTTGAGCTGGCAGCGCTGCAAATGCCGGTTCCAGCTGATTTTTTGGTGTGAAGAACAAGAAAAGCGTGCTTGCTATCCGCGTTTTGCGTAAAAATAGTAAAAAAATATACTTGCATCCGAGTTTTTCCTCTAATATTTAGAGAAAAACATTATTGAAAGTGGACTAAAACCTTGGTAAGTTATCACCGATGTAATGCATCTCACCAAGTGCGGTGCTTCACGGTGGCTGTAAACGTTTACATATTGGCAGACGCCGCCTGAGTATACATTGAATGAAATTAAAAGAATTTTCTATTAGCTCTGCAATATCATGGATTCCGATTTATACGATGAGTTTGGCAACTACATTGGCCCCGATCTGGATAGCGACGAGGATGATGACCAGAGTATCTATGGGCAACCAGACGTGCAGGATGATCAAGATGTAAGTACTTCCAATGGCACTGTACGTAAAAAATCATTCCCTTTAATTCGCTTGGGTGGGTATACAGGATGCCATGGACGAGGACGAAGTAGAACCACCAGAAGATGAGGACAAGGAAGTAACAGCGGTTGTGCTTCACGAGGACAAACGCTATTACCCTTCGGCCGTGGAGGTGTACGGTCCGGATGTGGAAACCATAGTGCAGGAGGAGGACGCTCAGCCACTGGACAAGCCACTTATTGAGCCGATAAAGAAGCTCAAGTTCCAAATCAAGGAGCAGGAACAGCAGGACACCACCTATGACATGGAATTCATGGCCGACCTGATGGACACGCCGCCACTCATCAGAAACGTGGCGCTCGTTGGGCACCTCCATCACGGCAAGACGACATTCGTTGATTGCCTGATCCGGCAAACGCATCCCCAATTCGAGAATATGGAGGAGCGCTCTTTGCGCTACACGGACACGCTCTTCACCGAACAGGAACGCGGATGCAGCATTAAGGCCACCCCAGTCACCCTCGTCCTGCAGGATGTCAAGCAGAAGAGCTACTTGCTGAACATTTTCGACACTCCCGGTCATGTTAATTTCTCGGATGAGACCACGGCAGCCATGCGGATGAGCGACGGCGTTGTTTTGTTCATCGATGCGGCCGAGGGCGTTATGCTGAACACGGAACGCTTGCTTAAGCATGCTGTACAGGAGCGGCAGTCCATTACCGTGTGCATAAACAAGGTAAGACAGTGTCAAGTGCCTCGAAAGTACAAGTTGCTAATACTCATCGTCTATGGCAGATTGATCGACTCATTCTGGAGCTCAAGCTGCCGCCCCAAGATGCGTACTTCAAGCTCAAACACATTGTCGAGGAGGTCAATGGGCTACTGAGGTATGTAGACGTAATTTTACCTGTTCATTTTTCCACCAATATCCTTCTCTTTTAGCACATATGGCAATGCAGATGACAATCTGTTGGTGTCTCCGATTTTGGGCAATGTTTGCTTTGCCAGTTCGCTGTATGGCTTTTGCTTCACCTTGAAATCGTTTGCCAAACTCTATGCGGACACATACGAGGGCGTGAACTACATTGACTTTGCCAAACGACTCTGGGGCGATATGTACTTCAACAGCAAAACGTAAGTCTATCCTCTCATTACTAGTATTATCGTAATTCATCATTGAACTATTGGCAGCCGAAAGTTCTCCAAGAAACAGCCGCATAGCTCTGCTCAGCGTAGTTTCGTGGAGTTCATACTGGAGCCCATGTACAAGCTGATTGCCCAGGTTGTGGGCGATGTGGACAGCACGCTGTCGGACACGCTCGCCGAGCTGAATGTGCGCGTGTCCAAGGAGGAAATGAAATCGAATATACGCCCGCTGCTGCGACTCGTCTGCAATCGTTTCATGGGCGACTGCAGCGGTTTCGTGGATATGTGCGTGGAGCACATCAAATCCCCGCAGGAGAACGCCAAGCGGAAGGTGGACCACATTTATACGGGGCCAAAAGAGGGTGACATCTATCGCGACATGATTACCTGCAATCAATATGGCACACTGATGGTCCACAGCTCGAAGATGTATCCCAACGATGATTGCACCTTTTTCCAGGTGCTGGCACGGATCGTTTCCGGCACCCTGCATGCCGGCCAGGAGGTGCGTGTTTTGGGAGAGAACTATACGCTCCAGGATGAGGAGGATTCACGGATACTGCAAGTCGGCCGACTGTGGGTGTTCGAGGCTCGTTATAAAGTCGAGCTAAACCGAGTCCCTTCGGGTAACTGGGTCCTCATTGAGGGTATCGATCAGTGTATCGTGAAAACCTCTACCATTGTGGACATCAATGTGCCAGAGGACCTCTACATATTCCGACCACTCAAGTTCAACACGCAGAGCATTATCAAGATTGCCGTTGAGCCAGTGAATCCCTCGGAGCTGCCGAAAATGCTGGACGGTCTGCGGAAGGTGAACAAATCCTATCCGCTGCTCTCGACCCGTGTCGAGGAGTCGGGTGAGCACGTTATCCTGGGCACGGGCGAGTTGTATTTGGACTGCGTCATGCATGACCTGCGCAAAATGTACTCGGAGATTGACATTAAGGTGGCCGATCCTGTGGTAGCCTTCTGTGAGACTGTCGTGGAGACCAGTTCCCTCAAGTGTTTCGCCGAGACGCCAAACAAAAAGAACAAACTAACCATGATATCAGAGCCCCTGGAGAAGGGCCTGGCCGAAGACATTGAGAACGGAACCGTTTGCATCAGTTGGAACAAGAAACGCATCGGAGAGTTCTTTCAGGTCAACTACGACTGGGATTTGTTGGCCGCGCGTTCCATTTGGGCCTTTGGCCCCGATTCAACTGGTCCCAACATTCTTGTAGACGACACCCTACCCTCGGAGGTGGACAAGAATCTGCTGACGGCAGTGAAGGACTCCATTGTGCAGGGCTTTCAATGGGGAACGCGCGAGGGTCCGCTCTGCGAGGAGCCCATACGAAATGTCAAATTCAAGATACTAGACGGAGTCATCGCCAACGAGGCCCTGCATCGCGGTGGCGGCCAGATCATTCCCACAGCTCGTCGTGTGGCCTACTCTGCTTTCCTCATGGCCACGCCACGTCTAATGGAGCCGTACCTATTTGTTGAGGTCCAGGCGCCCGCAGATTGTGTGTCGGCGGTGTACACTGTCTTGGCCAGGCGCAGGTGAGTTGAAGGAATATTTTCCTGATGATTTTCACTCGAAACTTTGTATGCCTGTTCTTTTAGAGGTCATGTGACACAGGATGCCCCCGTTTCCGGTTCGCCCATCTACACGATCAAAGCCTTTATACCCGCCATTGATTCGTTCGGCTTTGAGACAGATCTTCGAACGCATACCCAGGGTCAGGCCTTCTGTTTGTCGGTATTCCATCACTGGCAAATTGTGCCCGGCGATCCCCTGGACAAGAGTATCATCATTCGGCCGCTGGAGCCCCAGCAGGCATCGCACTTGGCCCGTGAATTCATGATCAAGACGCGTCGTCGCAAAGGCCTCTCCGAAGATGTGTCCATTAACAAGTTCTTCGACGATCCCATGTTGCTGGAATTGGCCCGACAGGATGTGCTCGTCAACTATCCGCTGTAGTAAAAAGAAATCAGCCAATAAAAAAAACATTTAGAATTAGTTTCTGAAAATGAAGTGTATTTTATTATATTGCCGATAGGGGCCCAAGGTATTGTATTTGTGGGGTCTTTTTTGGTACTAAATCACGGCTATAACTGAGCCTAATTTGTACAGTGAAAGTAAGAGCTTGGGGAAGAGCTCAAGCAGTTCATCCGAGTAGGCTTTTAGGACTCACAACTGCAGGAAATCGAGGGAACAGAGTAGGCGTCGCACAAAGTATTAATTTTTAAAAGCCCAGACACAAATCATTTCATCAATCGTTCGGTGGCGCTCAGAGAGAGTACAGTGGATATATTGTTCATTGAAAAAAGTGAAAAACAGATAAATCGAAATAATTTAGTAATAGAAATAATGTATTATATTTTCAACAGGCTAAGCGTCATTTTCGCTGCATCGATATACAATGCCTCACATGATGACGACCAGAAAACGCACAATGCGGTTAACAAACGACGAGACTGTCAGCCCTCCCAAGCGGGGTAAGTCTAAGCCGAATTACAATTGCAATTTAACCAATAATAAGGATAAATTGCACAGCTTGCACTCGGTCGAGCCGTGGTCGCCGTCAACAGAGCCGGGAGAACAGCAACAGCAACAACACAGAAGCGCAGAATCTGGTGATGAAATCCGAGTCTCCAAAGCCGCAGGAGGGCAGCAATAACGGAACTGTATCCCCGGATTCAGCGGAGAAGCCTGAAAAACTAGAACAGGGACTAGAGCTTAGCGGGGCTGATCCATCATCGCCGTCGCATAGCGATCAAAGTGTTCAGGTTTTACCACAGCAGGAGCTCAGCCCCAATCCCAATCCGCAGTCAATACCCCAAAGCTTCATTATACAATCCAGTCCATATGAGATGTTTGTCTATCGGCAAGTGGGCCACGTGGTGTCCGATCGCCCCTTGGGTCGGCTAGACCAGGCGTCATACAATCTTCGCCGGCAATCGTTGGGGGCTATTGGGACACTGTTTTGGAATACATTGAAACATAATATCGTATCGTTTATCAGAGGTCCTGAGCCATAATTAAATTAATAAAGTTCTGTCTTATTGGTATACTTATTCTATGGAGACTACCTGGGAGGAAGGATATTTCGACATATTATGTAGTTCCCGAGATATATTTGATCTGACAGGTCAGTCTAGGATGTTACAATCGAGGAGTCAACCGAATTCAATGTTTCAACGCTAAAATGATAGCTAATTAAATTTGAGCGCGCTTCGTCAGGCGTTTTTTTCGAAGCCGCGTAGCTGGAGCCGCCATTTTGCCATATACTTTTCTATGAAAAAATGTAATAAATTACTTTTTTGAATAACCAACAAAAGCAGCTGAAAAGTTTTTGAGGAGTACTTTATTTTGTGTCGAAAAAAAATGTCTGAAATGTGGGCCATTTTTGGGCCCTAGAACGGTAACACGCCCTTAAAAGTTATCTGAACTGAACTGATGGGAAGCCCGCGGGATGGATGAAGACAACCTCGTATTACTCCCTTGATCCGAGATCGATTTCGACATACGCACATATATGCACATATAGCACATATTATCCAAACCAATTCAATTAATAAAAAAAACCATGTCCGCAGCGCCAAATAATTTATGGAAATAAATTCTTAATAATTCGCGGAATATCGAGCGTCCTTTTTTTTTGCTTACGAGATATTTTGGGCCGTATATCGAACGTTTACCGAACAAATCCTGAGAAATCTTCTTCAAAAATATATATACATATACTAGTACACATATGTACCCCTGAAACCTGCCCCGATCCAGAGATAGTATAGGAATCTCCAAAGAAATTCCTTATCGAAAAGTATGTGTTGCTGCCAGAATTTGGAATTTTGCAGCCTATCGATTAATAAGATTCACGATATTTACTAGATATTTATTTGAAGCCTTTGTCTGGTGATGACTTTGCAAATAATTTACATAATAGTATACAGAAAACAGTTATGATGGCCGTAGGTCCGTCCCTACTCGCCATTGCCGTTTTGCAGGACCTCCGACTCGTAGCCCTCGCCCTGCTCCTCATCGTACTCGAGCTCGTCGTCGGCCGTTGCTTCCTAAAAACGGAAAATGGAAAGATTTTGGATGAGAAATTGCTGGAATGGTGTATGATATTTTTGGAAACGCACCTGGTACTGCTGATACTCGGATATCAGATCGTTCATATTGCTCTCGGCCTCAGTGAACTCCATTTCGTCCATGCCCTCGCCCGTGTACCAATGCAAGAAGGCCTTGCGACGGAACATGGCGGTGAACTGCTCGGAGATGCGCTTGAAGATCTCCTGAATGGCCGTCGAGTTGCCAATGAATGTGGCTGACATCTTGAGGCCGCGTGGCGGTATATCGCAGACGGCCACCTTCACATTGTTGGGTATCCACTCGACAAAGTAGCTGCTGTTCTTGGCCTGGATATTGAGCATTTGTGTGTCCACCTCCTTCATGGACATTGGACCTGTTAATTATTGAACGGCAGAGCGTGAGCAAAAAGAAGAACAAGATTGGAATCGGGGCTAAAAATCCCACCATCCCACCGGCATTTACATCAAAAGACAAGTTTGCTTTGATGCGCGCCAAAAGCAAGTCCCCAAATCCCTGAATATGAAATACTAAACGGATTCTAAGCCCCAACAGCGCACTTTGCCACCTGGTCGGAGTCGGACGCGGAGTCGGAGTCGGCTCTTGGGCGGTTGGGGACAGGGACAGGGACCGGGACCGGGACTGGGACCGGGGCACCTTGACACAAACAGTCCCAGGAGGTAACTAAAAAAGTTGTTTAAATTCCTTCGTTGGCATTTTTTTTGCTGCTGTTGTTCTTGTTGCTTCCGCTGTTGCTTCTCTCCGAAGAGCACATTTTTGTGATTAATTATTTTGCAAGTATTTCTGGCAGTCAGTCCGGGAGTCAGAGCCAGAGCCAGAGCCAGGGAGAGGCAGTGCAGGGCCCCAAAGTCACGTTCAAGCATGATTAGTTAGGCTTGGGCTTGGGCTTGGGATTGGGCTGGGGATTGGGCTGGGGGCTCGTGTCAGGGGGCGGTCGGTCGGTGGTCGTAATTCCCCAATGGATCTTGAAAGTAAATTTCTAATTACGCGCGTTTTGCGAGTCATCAGTCAAAAGGAAAGGCAGACGCAGTAGCAGTAGCAGAGGCAGTGCCAGTGCCAGTGCCAGAGCCCAATCCCAAAGCTAAAGCCAAAGGCCAGGACGAAAGCGAGAGGTACACAAGGAATAGCAAATGAAATATTATGCGGCATACTTTTGGGCGCCGCACACCAGTTTATTAATTTAAAAATTAGCGCGAACGAAACAAAAAAATACCACCCTACACCCTTATCCTGTTGCAAGGGGAGCGGGAGGGAGGGTGGTAGTCAACGCGGAAGGCTAACAAATTTGCGCTACGTGCGCGTTGACGGATTGCAGCCTTTTTAGCCGCCAGGACAAGGGCCAGGGACAGTTCCAGGTTGCATTAATCATTTTTAGTGGCGCCCATAAGTAGGCATTCTGTTTGCTAATAAAATTGTCGCTGTTGCCTCTTGTTCCTACGTGCCCTGCGGCAGCCTATGGCCTGGCCATGGGACAGGTGCGCCACCAGGTGGCCCTGACAAAGTGACAAAGTTTCACGGATAAGCCGCCACGGGTGGGTGGGTGGCACCCCGTCGCCCTATCGCTCCATCGCCCGTTTAGATGGATGGATCCCGGCGTTTGCGTGAAAGTGTTTCGGGTTGGTTGTTAAACAACTATTTTTCTTCCACCCCCTGTTGGGGCGCGTCAACAGGCTGCGGCTGCCACTTACCGCGGAAGATGCAGGCACACGTCAGGTAGCGTCCATGTCGGGGATCGCAGGCGGTCATCATGTTCTTGGCATCGAACATTTGCTGCGTCAGCTCGGCGACGGTCAGGGCGCGATACTGCTGCGATCCCTTGGCGGTCAGTGGGGCAAAGCCGGGCATAAAGAAGTGCAGACGAGGGAATGGAACCATGTTGACGGCGAGTTTGCGGAGATCAGCGTTCAGCTGGCCGGGGAAACGCAGGCATGTGGTTACGCCAGACATTGTGACCTGTTCGGAGGGGAAAGGCGAAACAGGAAAGTTAGGAAACTATTTCATTTGATAGATAGACGATGTGTAGTCCTTTTTCTGGCTGGGCTGGGCTCTGCCGATCCGTGGCTCCTACTTACGGACACCAAGTGATTGAGATCCTCGTAGGTGGGGGAGCAGATGCGCAGGCTTCGATAGCAAATGTCATAGAGGGCCTCATTGTCAATGCAGAATGTCTCGTCTGTGTCCACGCACAGTTGATGCGCCGACAATGTGGCATTATAGGGCTCCACCACCACCTCTGACACCTGGGGGGCCACCGTTGGGTAGGGCGGGGGCATGGGGCACGGGGCGTGGGGGACAAACAAAATATACGGATTAGACACTTACAGAAACCAAATGATTCAGATCCCCGTATGTGGGCGATGATAGCTTCAGTGTGCGGAAGCAGATGTCGTAGAGAGCCTCGTTGTCGATGCAGAAGGTCTCGTCTGTGTTCTCCACCAGCTGGTGGATGGAGAGCGTTGCATTGTAGGGCTCCACGACGGTATCGGATACCTGATTGTTGATGTTGGGTTAGGCGACATGCAGGAAAAAGAAGGCAAAACAAAATGTTGGTTAATTGGCAAACGCTTTTGGGCAGAAGATATTCAATGTTTTTGTTTCTTTGATTGAAGAATGGATGAATATGAGAGTCGTTGGGGAGGTCCCTGAAACTAGTTGCTGCAAAGGATTTCGCTTGGATATCTCTGAATCCTGAATGGCAGGTGAGAGCCCATGGATGATGATGCCTTTGACAGACCTTTGCTGTTTGTGTGTGTGCCTTTGGGCCATGTACTCGTAGTAGTTGTCAAACGTTAAGTGACTCGGCCACACTGATTGCTACTCGTATTTTCTTTGGGGCCAAAAATCGAATTCCTGGCCATTTGCTTCGGACATGCAACATGAAAAATGCATTCCCGCCCCCAAAGAGGCTGCAATTCGAATGCAACTCCTGCTGCAGCATAGACAGTCCTTTGGTGTGTGTCCTGGGTTGGGCCTGGAGCAGCACTCAGGCTTCGAATTGTTGCATAAATGCAGTTGCATGTTGCACAAACATCCACAATCACACACACATATGTACGTAGGCATGTGTGGAGTGTGTTGCAAATTGAAAATTATGTATAATCTTTGCTTTTGCCCTCTCTATATTTGCCTGGGCAAGATGCATTGCTGCGTGTCCCTGGGGGGTGGGTTGGGGCAGGCGACAAACTTCAGTTTCGAGTCTCCGCTTTGTGTGTGTGTGTGTGTGTGTGTGTACACATAAATTGTGGCAATTATTTAATGGCCGTCCCAGGCCCAGCCCTAGAGCGATAAGGTGGACACACACACACACCTGTACTGTGGACACACACATGCAGTTAATACTAATGAGTTATGCTGTGGCATTCAACATTTTGTACCCAAATACGAGCAAGTATCCTGGCAGGATTTACGAGTGTATGCAGCAGCACTCCCGGCCATCAGGCAGGTGCAAAGCTCCTTTAATACTGGCCGTGCGGCATGCCTCAGCGGGGATGCATAATTAACAAAGGCTGTGCAAAAACTTTAATCATATTTCAAAATATTGAAACGGTTTTTTCAACGCTTTTGTTGGTCCTGCATTTGCATAAATTGCAGCTGTTGATGCGGGCAGCATCATGAAAAAACTATTAAATTATATACATATACATATATGTGTGCATGTATGTATTTATATTCGCATGTCCAGTGCTGTATTAAGGACGTTATGGAGTGACGGACAGGCATGTGTCGGTCTGGGCCGCAATAAAATGACCGCCGAAGCCAAAACATTGCGGTAAGCCAAGCGACCCCCCCCCCCCCCCCCCCCCCCTTACCAACGGACCCATAAATAACGACATGCCAAAGGGGAAGGAAAGGATGAACAGGGCAAGGGTCCAGGGTGGCTCTCAATAGTTGGCGTTCAGCCGTGACGGTAATAAATTTAACACACACACAAATTCCAAATGTATGTTTCTTCCTTAAAAATCCATAAAATTTATTGTGTCAAAATGTTAATTTCACGCCTCGCAGGACTCGAACTTCTGGCACCTCGGGACAGGTCTATGGAAAAACTCAAACTAGAATATTGCAACAGGTTGTTCTCGGGGTATCCGGCCATAAAATCGATTAAATATAGCCAAATATTTATGGCATATGAAGGGGAAATCTTTGGCTAAAGAATTCGGACAGATCCTGACCCTGATTCGAATTGCATGCATTTTTTACTTCTCCAGCCTGGGGTTTGCCCAAATGTTACTCGATTCGTCTATTTTTTGTAGTTCCGAGTCAACAAATCAATTCCTAACAAAAGTACATACTGGATTTTTCGATGTCGAATTCATCCAATTAAACAAAATATGTCGCACTTTTTTCTACGGTCATTTAGAAATTTGACCAAACGAAGGAATAAATTCAGTAAAATTATAAAAACGAGGATCCTCTTTCTTCTCTGCTTCTACCATAATTTCTGCTCAACGAATAGAGTTACGCTTATATGTATATGTACAATATATATTTTCGTGATAACTTTCGAAACTGTTGGACATATATACAATATAGTGATTACAATCTGCCAGAGATATTTTCCTGACAGGAGCATGATGATTTTTTCATATCCTGAAGGATGCGAAAAAATATGATCCTTATTCATGCTTCATGGATGACTGCTCGCCAAGTGAAATGTGGATTGCGGGGCACAGCCCGCTGGGGTTCATTTGCGCCGCCTGCCAATTTATTTTGCACTGAATCAATTTAATTAAATTTCCAAAATGTAATTAAATGCGAGAATAATGAAAATGGAGGCGTATCACGTGCCACGTTCGTGTATCTATATATGTATAATATACATCAAACAGACATATATGCAACTGGGTTAATTAAGCAGACAATTGAGCCGTGTCAAAAAAGGCAACGCAAAAAATCAGAAAAAAAGGTGCGAGGCGTTACCGGTTGGGGAGACTGCCCCGCCCCCTAATGGGGCACAGTGAGGCCTCTTCCTTGCCACTAAAATGCATTAAAACTGCATTGCCAATTAGGCTTTAGCCGCTGGCCCGATAATGGTCGATGGCCGTCGATGGCGCGCTAATTTTCGCCTGCAAATTAATTAGAATTATTTAGACAAAGCCGTGAACCGGCTCCGGGTCTGGGTCCGGGTCCGGCGCTGGGGCTTAGCTGTGCACAAAGCGGGCCAATTGAATTTGGCGTATGAATTGCATAAATAAAGCAACATTTGTGGCATACTTTCGGGCGTTGCGGCTTTCGTTTGCTAATTTTTGGCCAAAAACGCGTGCAGGTGTAATGCGCTTGTGGGTCCACCTGCCACACCCAACGCCAATGACACCGTGGTCCCCAACAGAAAAAAAAACAACGCCCGTGATTTGTAAGCTGATTTCGCTAAGCGGATTGCACCCGTCATGGGGCATAATGAGAGTGATAATGGGGCAGGGACAGGCTTACCTTCGGTGAGGGCAGAACGGAAAAGGAGACCATGATGCGATCTGGATACTCTTCGCGTATCTTGGAAATAAGCAGCGTGCCCAGGCCAGAGCCAGTGCCGCCTCCGAGGGAGTGGGCCAGCTGGAAGCCCTGCAGGCAATCGCAGCCCTCCGACTCCTTGCGCAGCACCTCCATAACAGACTCGATCAGTTCGGCTCCCTCTGTGTAGTGGCCCTTGGCCCAGTTGTTGCCTGCAATGAGTGAGAGGGAGAGAGAGCGATGAAGGATGCATTCACAATTACTTATCTAATCAATGTACAGAGAGGGGAGACAGGACAGGCACAGCACAGTACAGCTGGACATGTGGAAAATTAATTTTCATCGTCATCCGCAGGCCATTTCATAATTGCAATTATCGTCAGAGCACAGCAACACACAGCAGCAGGATGGGATGGGGAGCAAGGTACTGCCCGAGGCGATTGACCAACATCAACGAACAGGGAAAACAATCAAGTGGCCATCCCGTCCGCTCCCGTCCTGATAAGCCCTGTGTCTGTGGCCATCGTGTCATCCATCTGGCTTGTACCACGTACTTATCAAAGCAATGACAAAGGCCGCACAATGTTCGCTGCCGCACAGCTGGTAGAAACAAAAGCAAGGCACGACATGCCACGCAGGGACATGCCACGCATTAACGACGAGTGCAACGGAAATGCATTAACTGACGGGGCGGGAGGGGTGGTCAGGGATCAGGGGTCAGCGGTGAACACACTTACCCGCTCCGGACTGTCCGTAGACAAAGTTGTCGGGCCGAAAGAGCTGGCCCATCGGTGAGGAGCGCACCGAGTCCATGGTGCCCGGCTCCAGGTCGATCAGGACGGCACGTGGCACGTACTTGCCGCTGCTCGCCTCATTGTAGTAGACTTCGATGCGCTCCAGCTGCATGGCCGTCTCCCCGTGGTAGTAGCCATTGGGATCGATGCCGTGCTCGTCGGAGATGATTTCCCAGAACTGCAACAGAAAAAACAACACATACAAATAAATAAGATATATTGAACTTTTAATGGGACTTCAAGTAATGGTTTTAAGTGCCGCATAATGGAACCCTAAACCCTCTAACCCCATCCATTGAGCGCAACGGAACGGAACGGCTGATGTATGCAAATATTTGCATATATACACTCAGAGAAAAATTACGAGTTGAGAGTTGGATGTTGTAAAAAGAGAGTGAAAATATATTTCTTAATTAAATTCAATATTTTCATACTTAAATTAAATATATTTCCCAAAAATGTAATTAATTTTAAATTGTGTTATTTTTAGATTAAAAAAATAAATAAATAATTAAAATATAAATAATCGAATTTTCTGTTTCCTTTTACCATGCCACTTTTCTCTGAGTGTTTGTGAACGTGTATGTGTGTTCGTATCTCTGTGTGTTCATGTCCTTCTCTCACGTGACGTATGCGTGCTATTTTATGACAGCGAGTGGCCCCCCCCCCCACCCCCAATGAAATTTTCGTGCAAATGTCATTTCTTTTTCTTGTGCCTTTTTTTTTTCGTTTTGTTGCACACCAAAATATTATTTTACAATCAATGGTTCCGCTTCGCTGTTCCGCGTGTTTGTGTGTGTGTGTGTGCATCTGTGTGCTCGTATTGCATTGCTTTGGCAATCAATGCATATAAATACGAGTGTCCTTTTTACATCGCTCTTGGTTTTATTGCCAACGCCATCAGAGTGGAGGGCTCTCCGTGTGTGTCCTTACGCCTGCTATCTGTTGTCGATTTATGCGCGTGCATATGCTGCATACGATATCATACCCCACACTCAACACACTCATACACACACACACACACACACACATCCACAAATAGGGTGCATCGTGTGAGGGAGGGCGAGAGCACTTTACATGCCGTGAGCAATTTCTGTTGCATACTTTCAGGGGCCAGCTTCCCTTCATTTTTTTCCTGTTGCTGTTGTGTAACGAGCGGGAATAATTGAATCCTTTTAGGTGTTTTCACATACACATATACCACATATATATATATATATTGGATATATATTGGGACTTCTCTCCACTCCCCCACTCGCCGCTGCCCCCTTCCTTTTCAAATTTATTTACACAGGAATTTTTCTTGCCTGCCGCATGTTTGGTATTTTTTGCCTTCTTTCTGTATTTCTGTATGAGCCCGCTTCCTGTTTTCTTTATTTTTCATTGCACAATACGCTTGGCAAAACATTTCACGTTTGCTGCGCATATGAATTTCAAATTTTTAAAAATGTTTCAATCGTTCTGCTCCTCCCAAGCCAACCCCCCTCCCGCCCAGGTGTGGCCAGGTGAACGAATGGGCGGCGGTTGGCTGGCTGGCTGGTGCGGCATCGGCAGTGGCAGTGGGTGCTGGAGAGGGGAGGGTGGTATGCTGGTGCATGGGCAAAAATGCTAATTGTGAGAAAATCGCAATGTGCGGACCGGACCGGACCGGACCGGAGCGGCCTCTGCGCGAGTGCTTCCCATTGATCGAAATGATTTTTAATGGACTTAAAGGCAGCCATCAGTCGAGAGAGAGAGAGAGAGAGAGAGGGAGAGAGAGGGAGAGATACAGCCAAGGGCCATGCATTTCATTTGTCCTTATTTTGTACGCCATCATTCCTGTACTCGCACTTTTATTTACCATCTGTCTGCCGCAGGGCGAGCGAGCCAGTCAGATCAGATTGATTACCAAATATGAATTTTGATGTAAAACACCTGAAGCAACTTTTTGTATTAATATCTGCCGAAAAAATCAAATTAAATTCAGTCGTTTTTTTGGTTGGAGTTTCTGTATGGGGCAGGCTTTTATATTTTTAATTTGGGATCAGTCTAACAATACAAAAAACCCTTAAGAGCAAGTCTACAGCATCACGTACAAGACATGTATGTTGTTTTTTACTATTCATGGGTATTTTCTCTTGCAGCATTCACATTCAAGCACATGACATGTCTGTTGTTTTTGTACTATTCATCGGCATTCGCTTTGGCAGCATTTGCTTGTGTATCGAAGGTTGATAGGAATAAATATCGCAGCAATGAGAGTAGTTGGAAGTTGGGTTAATCCTTTCAATCCTTACAAAAAAAAAGAAGAGGGTTGCTTCACGCCAAGATGATTTAGGTCCGCTTTCTGTTCAATTTACTGTATTAAATATAATATTATATTCAAAGTTTCTTTTAAACTGAGAGGCCAGTCAATCAAGAATGAGAAAAAGATAGAAATTACATCCTTCTTTCTGTTTCAACATCATAATACAATACCCCTTCGGGAGTTTCTAGAACGTATGCTCTAAGGAAAAGCCACCCCGAAAATATCTTAAATTATTCATGGGAGTTCTTGTCTGACTTTCGAGCAGCACTTTGACGCTCCAGAAATACTCGTTTACATTCGTGAGTACTCATATGTATATTCATCCGTGATCCATAAATAGTTAAGTATCCTGCGAAGGAGCGCTGACAAAAGAGGGACACTGTGGGGGTAGAGTGCTGGGGACGGGGCAAGGTGAAAGTTTTAAAAGTTACAAAAAGAAAACACAAAATATGATAACGCTTGATTGCACATAAATGCTTGTGCCCCCAAAGCTGATGCTGCACATGCTGCCACAAACACACACACACACACACACACATGCTAATCCCAGATCGGCATAAATGTTTACTTTGCTGGCCGTCGGTCCTGCTGCCGCTTGAAAAGTTTGTGCTCCTCCATTGGTTCTTAGACACGCAACAATGATAACAAGTTTGGGCCAAAAACTAGAAGCCACACAGAGAGAGACAACAGGAAGAAAAATCGCTGGCCAGGAAAACTTTCGAGTGGCGTGGGGGGAAAGTGGCTGCCCCTCGCATGGAAATATGACACTCAATTGTGCGCTTCGTTGGACACTTTTGGTTTGACAATAACTTTGATTTGCTTGCATGGGAGGCAATCCTTTTGCTGCCACCCTGCTGCCACCCGCATGTCCCGTTCCGTTCCGCTCCCACTTGTTGCCTTTGGGGAAATTCAAATGTGTGTTCGATAAGCGTTTTCTTTCTTTTGAACTCTATTCTCGGGGCATAATTTATTTATGAAAACTTTTCTGTTTAGCTCTCTTGCTCTTGCTCTTTGCCAGCAGCCAGCCAGTCATCCCTGACACTGGCTTTTTGACAGACCGAGAGACATTGCCATATTCCTGGGGGGTGGTGTGTGTGTGTGTGCGTTTTGAAGTGGGTTGAATCGGCCCAGAGACAGGCCATCAAAAGATATCCTCAAAAGTCAGGAGTGGAAGATGAAAAAAAACAATTATCGCTGCCTTCATTTGCTTAAAAACTTTTTGCCGGTCTGCGGTCAAAATTGTTTAATTACAAAATTGCGTTCATGTGAAAAAGTTCGGGCGGTAAAAAGGAAGTGAAAAACCTGGCTAAAAATACACAGAGAAAAAAGAAAAGAAAAAAACGAAACTGTGCGGACTAAGGACTAAGGACTAAGGACGAAGAAATGATCAAATTAAAAGTAAACAATGAGCTGCGTGCGTTGACCAAAGCGGCGCCGTTTTGTGGCGCTCCATGGCTTTTTGTGTGTGGCTCCGCGACTTGAAAGAAATCCAAAATTAAAATTCCCAAAGCGTGTGCACAGAAAAAAGCAAGAAGGAAAGGAAAGCCCGAAACAAAAGTCAAGTGCGGGGGCAAAAGTTGCATAAATTAATTGCGGCAAGCTTCTAGTTCCTCCGGCAAGCAAAAGGACAATCTAGCAAGGACGCCAGATGCGGAGACGCACGACGCACGGCGCCGGAAGTGCATGTCGCACCGGAAGTGCGCGCTGGGATGGCGGCGGATCGCTTGTGTAGCTCGGGAGCTGCGTTTGCATACGAAATGTTTTGATGTGCCACCGCCCCGAGCGGCTCACATAAATAATGACAAAATTGCAGCAATAAATATTAAATGATGGCCAAGTTTCCAGTTCTCCAGGCGAACGCATTTGACAAGACAACATTCGGATTTCTTTGGCTGGGCGGCGCCTTTTTCACCGTCGCTAAACTTTGCCATTCTCACTAATCCACTCTACATTTTTCTCTACATTTTCTAGAAATTGTCTTGCTTTTTTCCTCAAGAGTTATTTATTTTAACTGCAGAAGAGCGCGAATAATCCCAATATTGGATTTCTTGGGCAACAGTTACCTTTTTTACCGTCGGTAAACTTTGCCATTCAAACTAATCCACTATTTCTCTGTTTTCTATTAATTTTAACAGCAATAGAGCGAGGATCATCCCAATAATGGATTTCTTCGCCTACACGATGCCTTTTTCACCATCGTTACTCCTTAGCATTCACAAGATTTCCCTGTATTCCATTATTACTGTATGTTCTATCTATTTGATTCGCAATTTCCGCTGGATTAAATTATGCTCCCACCAATAAGGTTATAACTAACAAATTAAAACTAATAATTTAGAGGCGGACAGCCCAGAAAAAGTATTGAAATTCAATTAAAATATATAATTAAACAGCCGCGAGTTTCGATAAGTAAAAAATATACCTATATAATTTCTAATTAACATTCAGAGCATTCTCGGCCTGGCACGCATGGCGGCATAAAAATCATTAAAAACACAAACCGCATATGGATTTGCAATTACTGGGGACTTAATGCCACACACACACACATGCACACGTACTGGATGGTGGCATACGTGTCCTGTCCCCGGCTAGCTTCTTGACCCAGCCCACAGCCTGAGCGCAAAAACTAGAATTTCAATTCAATTTTCGGGCCACGGGCATTAAACTAATTATAAAATAATAAACAGGATTCCCGTGCGCATTTCGATCATTTGACAATTTACAAAATGTGCGACAAATCCGCGGCGATTTCGGCGACCGCCCCAAAAAAGCGTTTTAAATGCGAAAGCGCAAAACAAGTTAATTTATTTTAATTTTTGCCCATTCCAGACTCCATTCGTATATGAAGAGAGAGCGAGAGTCCTGGCACGAGTTTTGGTGGGAATTGCATTTTTGGTATCCATTAGAGTAATGAGCTTTGGCCCCGGATTGGGGTGTAGGGTGACGGGTGGTGGGTGGTGGGGCACTGCCGCAAGCCCTTGGCAGTGCCATAAAAAAGCGAATGAAAATGCCAAAATAACACACACTCCACTCTCTCTCTCTCCCTCTCTCTGTCTCTCTCTCCGCTTGCAACTTAACGGCCGCACATCGATGGATGACACTTGGCAGTCGACGGGCCATAAACCATTTTTGGAGAGCAACAAAAATAAAAGAAACAAAACAGGAAAATCCCTTCCCTTCCCTACTCTCCGCCCCCTTCGGATAAAACAGCTCCATCTGCGTGCGTCTCCATTGGACTGCTCAAAAATGCAATTTATGTGCGCGCCATGCGAAAAACATAACGAATTGTACCCCAAACTACGTTTAATGGTAGGGGACTCGCCTCCACCCTCCACCCTCCTACCCATCACCCTAGATGGGTTTCTAGAACGGGTTGACGGGGGGCGGGTGTAAGCTGCTGTAAGCATATTTTTTGTAATAACACTAAAAGGATCTTATCGACAGTTTGACAGTTATACCACGGCCATGCTGTCTTTATTGGTTAGCATCGTTTAGGGCCATAAAACAGAGAAAATGCCACGGCTGTAGCCTGCTTTTAGGGGCTACCGGATACAGCACTCCCACTTTTGTGGGAGGCGAGAGTGAACATAATTAGACTCTCACGTATAGGCCAGGCCTTTCGCAGCGCAATGAAGCAATTGGCAATGCAGCCTGCAATTTATGGCTCTATCCGTGCAAAAGCCCCGCGCGGATCGTGTGGCACGTGTGAGAGTCCGTTCGGTGCACGCCAGAAAAATGGCCACGTTTTTTTTCGCTGTGTGCCTGTGTGTGTGCCAGTGTGTGTGCCAGTGTGTGTGTGTAAATTACCCTTTGTATCTGGCATTCGGCAGCTGCAGTTGCAATTGTGCATTTATCGTCAAGTGCATCAATTTAAATGTGGCCACTAATTGTCATTATCAGTGCGTGGCGCCTCGTTTCTCTTTCGCTCTCTCTCTCTGTTTTTATTCAACTATTTTTAAGGTTTTTTTGTTGGCTGCAGGGGGCATTAAAGTGCGAATTGGATGGGCTATTCGCTCATTTGGTAAATTCCAAATACTATGGCAGGCACCGACTAATTTAATCAACATCTGAGCGGAGGCTAAGAGAGAGAGAGGAGGCTGCAGGATAGGAAGGAGGCTCTTGTCTAGAAGCTCCTGGGATATGCAAATATTTGTTCATTAGTATTGGTCATTCGGCTTTCGGCTTATTGTGTGGTCATATACATGTATACATGTATCTGCCTGCCTAGCTGCCTGCTAGGCGCGTCTCTGGGTGCAAGGACAACGATGACGCAGTCTAAGTGCAACATCAAATAGCTTATAATTAAAATACGCATAACTCATACGCACAGTTGGCCTCGTGAAGAAGTTGGGCTGCCAGAGAAGTTCAGACCAAAGAGCAGGCAGCAGATTTCCTTTGGAAATACTTCTGCAGATACCTCTCGGAATTCTCTCAAGATTTTGCATCATTTTGGTTCCGAATTTGTGGGGCTTATAGGAATATCTCTTTTTTAAGATTCAATCTGTACTTCATGCAGATGCTATAGGTTCTGTTGTGCCTACCCTCGGTTGTATTGGTAAATATCAAAACAATTGCTTTTGGGGGTTAACCATATGATGGCATCTGTCGCCTCTGCGGTTCGTTCTCCGCCACAAACGCAATTGCTGTCGATGCTACGGGAATGCTCGAAATGTATCTGTATCTGTACCCAGGAATGGCTTCATTTAACACACACAAACACACGTGTAGCTGCGTATGGCTCTCCAACAATTTCAATTGAGATTTCAATAATTGTCGATTTAGATATGTAAATATTTATTGTATATTTCGTTGGTCCGGAGACCTGCCTGCCTGCCTGCCTATTGACTTAACTAATGTGCATATGGTGTGTATGTCTCTCTCTCTCTCTCTGTGTATCTGTATCTATGCGGTGTATCTGTGTGTGTGTGTGTGTGTGTACAGTCTGGTGGGCTATGCGTGGTTTCGATTGTTTGCTCCTCTCTGGTCACAGCATAGGGGCAAACAGAGCCCCGAAATCAGTTCTGATTTGATGCTGCTTCTAATGGTAGTGATGATGATTATGATCTATGGCCTGGTTTGAGCTATCTTCCAGATACTGAATCGATCCCTCAAATTGTCAAGTGCTGCTGGAAGGTGGCTCTGAAGGGTTGCCGAAATATTTGCTAATGGCCTCCCAGCCCCCTTCTTGCATGGACATATGCTTTACGACTGGCGTTTGCATATAAACGACTTTCGACTTGCACTTTATCACTTCTTTTTGGGAGGAGGGTAATAATAATAATAATAATAATATTTATATGGTAAGCGATATGAAGTTCATGGCATGCAAAGTACCGCCACCAACACCAACACTTTGCCGCCCAAAAGCTGAATAAATAAACAGTGCCAGGAGTGCCAGGAGTGGCGGAAGTGAAGCAGCCTCATACTCGTTAGCTGTTGGGTGTGTGTGTGTGTGTGTTTGTGGCATCACCATGTGGCATCAAACGGCAAGTACCTGCCCCATCTACCAGTGTGGTGGCAGGGCCATCTGAGGCGAACCCGAAACCAGAAACGTGAAATGATGGAAAAGCAGTGAAAAGTGAAGAGAGTGATGGGTGGGTGGAAAGCTAATCCTTTTGCAGCTGTTGCGCTAATCCGTATCCTTTTTTCTCTGAAAATCCGCTAATGATCCAGAATCCAGCCACATCTTTTTTCCGCGATTTTATCTATAATTATTTTAAATATTTGTGTGTTGTTTTTTGCGGTTTATAAAGTGCTGGTCAAATGAATCGCTGCCGTATTTTATAGATGGAAATAATAGCATTACAAATATTTTTTTATCTGTTGCCTTTTCTCAAGTGCAGTAAATATTTCATGCTTTTTTATGATCTGGCGCTCAAATATTTGTTCGACATTTAATGATTACGAAATGCAGTCGATGCTGGAATCGGAATCGGAATCGACACGGATAAAGAACTGAACAAACTTTCGCTCTATTAATCAATTTCGCAGCAACATTCTGCCGACTGCATTTGCTGATAAAACTTGGCCATTTGCAGGATAATGGCACATATCCTATATGCATTTTTATGATTCCGCATTGAAATTAAATTTTATTACGTCCAAGCGTGAATTGAATTTCCCTTTGACCATTTTGATGGGCACTGCCAGTGTTTTTTCCCCTCGTACAATGGTTGGTTTTTTTTTATATTTTTAATTGCCATTTGGAGGCAAAATGCCAAATAATTTATGTGCGAATAAAAACATATAAAAAATCCAATTAATATTGTTTATCAAATAGACCCGAAATGAAATACAGTACTGCGCGACTCTGCAAATACAGAAAAATGAAAAGGAAAAAGGAAAACTACTACTGCAGTGTGTAAAATGTGTGCTGGCCAGAGGAAGGACACATGGAGATCCTGCAGCAGGAGCAGCAGCAGCAGCAGCAGTCTCTCCTTTCCTTTCGTTGGCTACTCTGAAACTAATATGTTTCAGATTGCATTTAATAATTGGATTGGAAATCGCCGAATACCACTCTACAAAAATAATTGCAGCGCTCACAGAGAGCGAAAATATTTGTGATTAATTTGCTTTGCGCCAACTTGACAGACCACAAATTTAAATTATGTTTTGATATACGGGTACCGCACACATATCTGTACATATCTGCAAACATTTCGGAAAATGTTGGTAACCGATTGCTGCCAGTTTCGCATTTCTGGCCAAGTTATTCGTTTGTTTGTTTGTGGTTGCGTTTCGACGGGTTTCCGATTTCTTTGCCACCAAACATTTTCCATTTTCCACCTTTTTCCCTCTCCTTCCCACTGTCTGTATACCTGCGCCATAAATTATAAAACCGATGCTAATCTCTCAAGGACAGACACACGCACACAGGCACAAATGATAAATATTTTGACCACATTGGTTTTTAATGAGGTTTCCAATTCGCATTTGTTGGGTATTTGGTTTTCCTTTCTATATCTACCATTAACGGGGAATATTGACATTTTTAAAAAGCAATTTGAATGCAAAGGTCCTGCGATATGTTAGGGTATTTCCCAATTTGGAATTCCAAATGATACTTTCCTTCTCCAAATCGATCCCCCCGTACCGTATTTATTTAGACAAAATCGTGTGCATTTTCGTGCACGTATTTATCTGCACAATTAGTCAATGCAATTTGCAGAAATAACAGAGCGAATGAAAAGCAATGGAAATATAATGGAAACAGAATCGAAAACAGAATGCGAGCGGGCTGAAAGTTAATCTTGATTATTGTTATTTTTTCTTCTTCTGTTTGGCTTATTTTTGGCTTAATTATGCTTTGCTTTGCCATAAATTTCGTTACCGTATCTGTTCGCCTGCTTATCGGCGCACAGGACCCTGAGCAAGGAAGCAATTTGTTGGACGACAAATCCAAATGCATAAATAAATGGCCGATGCAAAAAAAAGCTGGGTTTTTCGTAGGCGAGTGTAAAGCTTCGCGTATTCCAAGTGGCTTTATGCGAGAATTGTATTATTAATTTGTACGTAAATACGAGATTACAAGAGTGCAACACACACATATATATTATGGATATCTGCTATCTGCCAGAGAGTGCAGCAGTAGCAGCAGCGGCAGCAGCAGCCGTAGCATCTCTTGTGTAATGCGCAATAATTACAATTTGTGGCATGCAATTTCAATAATATAAAATTACCAAAGTAATTGAAAAAATGTGCAAAAATTACTGCAAAAATACAGAGGGCAGGAGCAAAACACAATTGCTGTGAATAACAATGGTAATGAAACATATGTATGCCACACCACACCACCCCATACTCTCTCTCTCTGTCTGCCTCTCTCGCCCCAAAAGTATGCAATTTGCGATTGCCAGAGTTGGAGTGTGGCTGCAACATGCTGCAGTGCACTGCAGTGGCAGTGGCAACAGGCGGCTGGCTGGCTGGGGCATTAAGAGCAACATGAGAAATTAATGAGCAAAAGAGCGGAATGCTTTTTAAAAGTGTTGAATAAATAACAAATTGCCATTTGCCGGGCAAGACTGGTCAACCTGTCGGACCCCGACCCCGACCCCGAACCGAAGCGGCTTATGTGTGCCAACCACAAGTGCAGCCATGCCCCATGCCCGAAGCCCCATGCCACATGCCACACACTTGCTGTATATGCTGTACCACCTCAAGGAGTTCTCTCTTCTCTCACTCTCGAGCTCTTCCATTTATTCCTAATATTTATGCAATGATGGTTTCTCGTTCAGTTTTTCTTTTTATTTTCGTTTGATTTTGTTTTGTTTTTCCTTTTGTTCAACGATTTGCATGATGCTCAAAGCAAAATCGTAATGAAGCAAAAAATATATATACATACATAAATAAGTAATTTTTGTATTCCATCATGCCACAGCAACAACAACAGCAACAGTAACGGCTGTGTGTGTGTGTGTGGGGAAAATATTTATAAAAAATTCCCTTTTGTTTATTCATAATCAGTTTGTGCAACGAAGCGACGACCAACCCGTACTCCTCCCTGCCTCGCATCCATTCTGCGACCGCGGGTGCACGCCCTTTCTCTATTGCATACATCTAGGCGCAAGCAAGGCATATCTAATATAAAGGTGAGGCCAGCTACCTGCCATATTCACAGGTGCCCTACCTCGCCTTCTAACATAGCTTGAACGCAAGGACTCGGGCATATAGCCAGCCGTATAACTGTATTTGTGTGTGTGCTTGTGTGTGTAACCTCATTTGGTATGCATAAACGCATTTTTATGTAAATTGAAAAATATTTCGCTAAAAGAAAGAGAAAAAAACGAAAGGTATTATTTTTCCACCTTTTTTCAAGAAATGTATTTACTGTTTTCGTACCTGCGGCTCTGCTGCACGCTGCACGCTGCACTGACCATGCCCTTGCTTTTGAGTAGCCCGTTACCCGATATGTTGTGTGTGCTGTTGCCTGTTTTCGGCCAATGGCTAATCAACGCCACTCTCCAGAGAGCCATGGCCAAGACGTTCACTATGGGGCACGAGATCTGCATATGCCCGATTGCCGCATGTCGGTTATGGCTGTGGTCCCGTTGTGCATTTGCCTGTTCTGTGTGGCAGCCAGAATGGGAATCTAATTGGGTGCAATAGGGAGGCAGGGAAGGGGCATAACCACAAGCATCTACGTTGCAATTACACTCTCCAAATGGATGGATGGTTGGATGGATGGATGGATGAAAATATGCCAACTAAGTTATCAGCTGCTTGTTTTTACATTTCCCCTCTTGCCTGAACACCCAATCATCATCTGACAGCCGCATGCAAATTGCATTTGCATACGACCGGGCGCATTACCTATGACGTGCCCCAAAGGAGCCACCCACCCCCCATCATATCGGGTAACCATAAAGAAATTATAGATACGATAGTTTCCTGCCAGCCAGGCAGCCATCGCCAACGCTTTCGATAATTCAATTTTGTGCATTATTTTGGTGCTGCTCGATGATGCCATCCCCATGCCTCATGCCCCATGCCCCACGCCCAAGCCCTTCCATTATAAGCCAAACAAATGTATCCTGAGGCAGGCTCACACAGATACGCACACACACAGATACAAATACGAGTGCATATACGCTGGCGCCGGAGTGAGAAGGAATTTGCATGTCGTTGAGGCCACGTTGAGGTTCCGTCGCCCGGTCCCCTTTGGCCTGGCTTATTCCACTCTTTAATTTTATTGTCTCCTGCTTTGGGGCTCTCTTTCAGCTTTTCTTTCCGTCTATAAATTTCATCCGCACTTTTCCCCTTCGACATTTTCTCCGTCTTTATATGGCAAGCCCATGCCCATGCCCATGCTTCGTAAATAGATTTTCCCCTGTTATTGTTCGCAAAATGATTTAGGGAAAATTAGGTTTATGTAAATAATGAAAGGAAAAAGAGCACAGCTCTGGCTGCAGGGCCAAAACATCCTTGGCCAAAATGCCTTCGCTGTGGACATGCCATGCCACATATGTATGTGATCAATTTTCGGTGGCGTCTGATGCACACCAGAACAGGTCCTGAAGGCATTCTCATAAAATTAAAACCCAATGTCTATGGCTGTCTGTGTACATACTCGTAAGAGATACATAAGCTTGGGGGAGATGTTTCGAAAGCATGAGAGCTCAGGTATTTCATACAATTAAAGCAGTAAGAAATGGCTCAAAGACTTCGGTAGGTGTTTTTTCATTAATTTTTCCTGTAATAGATTTCTGACACTGACGTTAGTAATTTTCCTATTTTTGGCTCATGAAAACAATAATAGAAACGGCATATTGTTTTCTTGAATAAATCAGAGTTAGGCGTTACTTTTAATTTTTATTTTAAGAATTAAAAAATCAGTTTGGTTTTTGATTACTATTGAAAAAATTCGATTTAATTATTGCTTCTGACTGAATTTAATATAAATCTTATTTCTGTTTTTTTTTTAATAAAAATTGGTAAATAATTGTTAGATTCCAATTTTTATTTCAAAACTTATAACAAATACCGTCCCTGGTTTTAAGTTTCATAATTTTTAGGCCTGGAAAAAAAGATTAAGCTAGGAATAATAATTTTCAAGCTTGAAAGACTAGTATATTAAATTATAATTTATATATTTGGTTGCGGCACCAGACTTTGGCGCATCTACGACCCATGGGATGCCTCAGGTTATCAAAAATGAATGGATCAATGGAGCACCATTTGGATTTAGCTTTTTGCCACAAAATATTCTTATTTTTGGACTTTTTCGTTAAGAACCCCCAAATTATATCAGGGAAAATACAGCCTGCTGCAAAGATCTACCAGAAAATCAAAAACAGAAACGATCTTTCGGTAAACAAGTAGATTAGGATTTATTAAAGGTCCTTTCAACACTCTTGTGAGAACGGGAATGCCGCCTCCTATTTGGATTTGCGAACCTTCTGAGAAATATCATGGCCTCGCCTTTCTAGAGAAATTCCTAACACTATCTTTTCTTTCGATTTCTTGCAGGGCACAGCCATCATTTTCACCATGATTACAGATCTCCTTCATTAATTTATCCATTCACGGTTGAATCAAATATTTTTTTAATGTTTGATCAATCTGAAATTTGTTTTGTTTTTGCCAGCTTGGGTCTGTGTGTGTGTGTATTTGTTCATTGTCCTTTATCGCCAGAGCAATTAGTTTTGCAAAAATTTTGATTGCAAAAAAAAGGGGAATAAAAAGCGCTTTGGCCATTTACGCTGTGGTGCATAAATTTGCACTATTCAATGCACGCGCCACGTAGGCAGTTTTGCATAAATTTATTATTTGTTTACTCTGAGGCTGCAGCAATAATTCACACTGACAGCCAATTAATCAGCAAAAGGACATTCAATTAAAGCTCGGGCAAACGGGAAATGGCCAGCCTTGTGCGTGTGTGTGTGTGTGTGTGTGACACACAATATGTTCCCTATTATTATTGTAAAATGTAATGCCTTCCAATCTATAAAGTTTCGATAAGCGGAAAATTGCATAAATATTCATAAATAATTGCGTATACATATTTTTTAGATCAACAAAGGCCGCCACCACAAAGGTCGCGCAAGTATGATGGTTTTTTTTTTTGGGGGGGCGTAATGGGGTATAAAATGCTATGGGGATTGGCCGAAAAGGCCCTTTGTATTTGTGTAAAAGTGCGGCCTAATTAACCCAACAAATCACGCAAAAAAGTGCGTTAAAATACATGAGTATGTGCGTGGTGTGGTGCGGTGTGTATTTTTTCCTTTACACATACATTTTTAAGTGGAAAAGCGTGTAAAAAAGCAACAAAAAAAGAGAAACGTAACGAAATATGCAAACGGGCGGAGAAAACTGCTCTCTGGGAAATGCAGAGAAAAGACACTCACAAGAACAACAACAACAACAAATAACTGTGTCAAACGTCAACGACTGCCCCGCGAAGAGGTTGCTGTTGCTGTTTTTATTTCTGTATACAAATACCCTTGAGGATTAAGGGTATTATGTTTTGAGGAAATGTTCGCACAAGGCAGAGAAGCAAGTAAGCAAGCCAGCAAATAAAATGTATCTACAAATGTATCTGTAAACTAATTTCTAGGAAAAATGTAACCCAAGCGAATGGCTACGCAGAAAATCAGCTGCTTCTTGCCAGTCACAAGTGAACGTAAAATACCAATGCAATCATACCAAGCAATCTGCGAATGAAAATACTGTGAGAGTATCTAATGCTTCGACTAGCCTTGTCTTTCCTTTCTCTTGCTGCTTGATGATTATGTTGTTGGTATTTTCATGGCGCCGCAAATTGTGCGAGTTAATGCTAATGCGCTGAATTAGCTTAGAATGGGCAGTCACTCGGGGTTTTGTTTTTGAATTTACAAGAATATTTCCATTCCATTTTTTCGACATTTTTAATTGCCTGCAAACATGCACGCAAAAAGAAAGAGAACTAGAACTTCCTGGCTCTCTTCTGGGACGTTTCATATCTGAGACTTTGCATAAGTGCCCGTCCCCGGTGTGGGTGTCGAACGAAATAGCTGAGAACCATATGTAATTGCTATTTTTGGGTTCTAGTTCTTATCGTCGCCGCCCATTGACATCTGCTTATGTTTAAAGTTTTGTAAACAAGTTAACTGATTAGAAAAGGGGAGCAACTGTGCGATATGACACGCACAGGTTTGGCCTTAGTCTGATTCACTGTTTCAGATACATGAGATACTACAAGATACAGATACATAGTACTTAAAAGACCCGCCTTTGCCTCTTCAGCTGCCTTAATTACATGTGCCAGGTGCAATTGGCTGGCTACCTTTTTCAGCATTCCCAAATGGAACAAAACGTGAGGAAATAGTTGTCTAGCACTCGTTCATAAAGCCATCTGCTTCCCCGTAAATGAGTTTTGATTGTTGGAAATTCAGTCAACTGTGGAGTATTACAAGTACAATGAGAAGGAGCACGGGAATTGGGCACAAGAATGCGGTGAAAAACTATCCCAAAACGAGTTGTGGCACCACCAGCACATACATAAACCTGTTAATGACGGGGAAGCTTCAAAGATACAGACGCGGCAGACAGACAGACCTTCGGGGAAGTGTCAGAATACCTTCCAGAACAGTATGGAACTGAGAAACTGTTTTCTTTGAAAACAGTGCACGGTATTGTATTTAAATAAACTTGTTCCCCCGATTAGATTACATTTGAGCTTGATCTACTTATGGTTTGTTCCAACATGGCCCGTTGAGATCATCATCATCCAAACCGCTTTGCTAATTGTTTACACCTGACAGAGGTCGTTCTACGCGTTTGCCTTGGGCTTGCATGGGGATTTTATGGTCTTATATGGACAGCGTTTTGCTCCCAGGCTGCGAAAATGGGAAATTTGTGCGTGTTGCTGATACGTCGTGTATGTCGTCTGTATCTCCCACCGATAAGATAAACCCACTATACGCGGTTCCATTTCGTTTATTTTATGTTTTTTTTTGTAGCAGTTTTATAGTTTCCTCCAACTAACGGAATTCTCTCTCATTCTCTCTCCGCCCCCCATTTCATTTGCCGCCCAGCTGCAAACACAACGAGAGGACGAGAGCAAATCTGAGAGACAGAGCGCATACACAGAGAGAGAGAGAGAGAGAGAGAGACGCACACAGAGTGGGCGAGGAGGGAGGGAGAGCGACAAAATCAGAGAGCGAGCGCGCGCAAGAACGTTTTGCTGTTTTCTCTCTTTCGATTCGATTCTGTTTTATAATTAAACATGTGAGGTTAAAAACGTTGCGAAAAGTCAGAGAAAGGTGTGTGCCATGACTTGGGCGGTCTCTAATTGAATATTAATTATACGCACCTTTGAACCGATCTGGTTGCCGCACTGGCCCGCCTGCAGATGAACGATTTCCCTCATATCGAAGTCTGTTTGTTGCTCTGACTCACACTAAAAGTTGTACTGTATTGTATCGATTGAATTGACGAAACACTATCAATTAAATACTCTCTCTTGCAGATACACAGAACACAAATACGCACACGCGGAAGACCAAATTTATGTCAGATTTCGGGAAGCAGTGATGCAGCGCTTGTTTGGGTTCAGAATTCGAAAACGGGATCTACTTGCGATCGTTGCGCGCGTTCACTTTGAGAAATCAAACGGAATGAACGGAACGGACGGGTAGAGAGACCAAAGAGCGAACGACCCACAGACAGGGAGGGAGTACAGTGCCAGCGATAGGTAGAAAGAGCGCGGTTGCCAGAGAGAGCTGAGCGCTGGGGCATACAACAAATAGTTGGCAATGCTGCCGGCTAAAGATGCGGACGACCCATAGTTAGGTGAGGCATTTCCAGAGAGTGCTCACATGATAACTTCATATGTTTCGGCAGATCGTGCAGACACACAACGCTCTCACTATGAAAGGGAGGGTTGAAAACGAAATTTGAATCTCGGTATTTAGGGAATCCCTCACCTAATATTGTTACACCCTGAGATGAGGCATACAGAAATGACGTGTTGCCCGCGAAAGAGCCAGAACATTTAAGAAATAAGTAGTTGGCAATGTTGTCGTCTGGAGAGGGCGACCACAGTGTATTAATATTAGGTGACCCAATCCCATAAAAGGCTCTCACAATATTCGCCTATTTCGAGAACAAGGTGTGGCAATCCAAATCCATTGAAAAATCGATAGAGCGTGAGTGAGGCCTCACCTTAAATCGATTCACCTTGAGCCAGAGCAGAGCATATACAGCAAATACTTGTTGCCGGCTACAGAGAGAGAAAGCATATTCAACATATATGTACATAAGTAGTTGGCAATGTTGCCGGCGACGACCTGATGAGCCGCGGCAAGCAGCGTGGGAGAAACAGAGACAAAAAACGCAGCTTGGCGACAGCGGCGGAATTGTTGCCTTGCCCGCTGCTGCCCGATGAGATATCTTTATTGCTTGCGTGTTTTTGTTGTTTCTGGCTTTCCACTCTTTTCTGCTGAGATTCGCCGGTGTGTGGTGCCGTTGCAGGCGCCAACGCTGCAATTTGCCTCTCCATTCAATTCACGCTTGGTTGGACAGCAGAGAGAGCGAGAGAGAGAGAGCGGGAGCAAAGAAATGAGGTGATGACACGTGAACGATAGGTAGGTGCAAAGAGCGCTCATTCTACATTCGACATGCTCGTGTAGAACTTGACATGGTGACATTACATTTAAGCAGGTTCCGGAAATTCTAGGAGATTATTACACAGCAGGAATCTTAAGATGCATCTTAAGCTGGTTTCGAAACGGAAAATCATTTTCACTATTACGGTTGAATTTTATTGGCCATGGGATTAAGGAATGCATTGGAACGCTATAGCCTACCTGGCTTTTGTATTTCTGCTGATCGGTCCAACAAAAGAAACCTTTTTCTTGTTTTCTGTAGGGATTACGAAATTATAGTTTTTATTGGGGGCAGCAGATTCTGCCCCCGAAGTTCTACAATCTTGCCTTTAGTAGCCCAAATTTTTCATTGTTTCTCTGATAAACGATGCATAGAACTTGACACTCATGTAGACGTCGGGCTATCTGTAAACTAATTTCTAGGAAAAATGTAACCCAAGCGAATGGCTACGCAGAAAATCAGCTGCTTCTTGCCAGTCACAAGTGAACGTAAAATACCAATGCAATCATACCAAGCAATCTGCGAATGAAAATACTGTGAGAGTATCTAATGCTTCGACTAGCCTTGTCTTTCCTTTCTCTTGCTGCTTGATGATTATGTTGTTGGTATTTTCATGGCGCCGCAAATTGTGCGAGTTAATGCTAATGCGCTGAATTAGCTTAGAATGGGCAGTCACTCGGGGTTTTGTTTTTGAATTTACAAGAATATTTCCATTCCATTTTTTCGACATTTTTAATTGCCTGCAAACATGCACGCAAAAAGAAAGAGAACTAGAACTTCCTGGCTCTCTTCTGGGACGTTTCATATCTGAGACTTTGCATAAGTGCCCGTCCCCGGTGTGGGTGTCGAACGAAATAGCTGAGAACCATATGTAATTGCTATTTTTGGGTTCTAGTTCTTATCGTCGCCGCCCATTGACATCTGCTTATGTTTAAAGTTTTGTAAACAAGTTAACTGATTAGAAAAGGGGAGCAACTGTGCGATATGACACGCACAGGTTTGGCCTTAGTCTGATTCACTGTTTCAGATACATGAGATACTACAAGATACAGATACATAGTACTTAAAAGACCCGCCTTTGCCTCTTCAGCTGCCTTAATTACATGTGCCAGGTGCAATTGGCTGGCTACCTTTTTCAGCATTCCCAAATGGAACAAAACGTGAGGAAATAGTTGTCTAGCACTCGTTCATAAAGCCATCTGCTTCCCCGTAAATGAGTTTTGATTGTTGGAAATTCAGTCAACTGTGGAGTATTACAAGTACAATGAGAAGGAGCACGGGAATTGGGCACAAGAATGCGGTGAAAAACTATCCCAAAACGAGTTGTGGCACCACCAGCACATACATAAACCTGTTAATGACGGGGAAGCTTCAAAGATACAGACGCGGCAGACAGACAGACCTTCGGGGAAGTGTCAGAATACCTTCCAGAACAGTATGGAACTGAGAAACTGTTTTCTTTGAAAACAGTGCACGGTATTGTATTTAAATAAACTTGTTCCCCCGATTAGATTACATTTGAGCTTGATCTACTTATGGTTTGTTCCAACATGGCCCGTTGAGATCATCATCATCCAAACCGCTTTGCTAATTGTTTACACCTGACAGAGGTCGTTCTACGCGTTTGCCTTGGGCTTGCATGGGGATTTTATGGTCTTATATGGACAGCGTTTTGCTCCCAGGCTGCGAAAATGGGAAATTTGTGCGTGTTGCTGATACGTCGTGTATGTCGTCTGTATCTCCCACCGATAAGATAAACCCACTATACGCGGTTCCATTTCGTTTATTTTATGTTTTTTTTTGTAGCAGTTTTATAGTTTCCTCCAACTAACGGAATTCTCTCTCATTCTCTCTCCGCCCCCCATTTCATTTGCCGCCCAGCTGCAAACACAACGAGAGGACGAGAGCAAATCTGAGAGACAGAGCGCATACACAGAGAGAGAGAGAGAGAGAGAGAGACGCACACAGAGTGGGCGAGGAGGGAGGGAGAGCGACAAAATCAGAGAGCGAGCGCGCGCAAGAACGTTTTGCTGTTTTCTCTCTTTCGATTCGATTCTGTTTTATAATTAAACATGTGAGGTTAAAAACGTTGCGAAAAGTCAGAGAAAGGTGTGTGCCATGACTTGGGCGGTCTCTAATTGAATATTAATTATACGCACCTTTGAACCGATCTGGTTGCCGCACTGGCCCGCCTGCAGATGAACGATTTCCCTCATATCGAAGTCTGTTTGTTGCTCTGACTCACACTAAAAGTTGTACTGTATTGTATCGATTGAATTGACGAAACACTATCAATTAAATACTCTCTCTTGCAGATACACAGAACACAAATACGCACACGCGGAAGACCAAATTTATGTCAGATTTCGGGAAGCAGTGATGCAGCGCTTGTTTGGGTTCAGAATTCGAAAACGGGATCTACTTGCGATCGTTGCGCGCGTTCACTTTGAGAAATCAAACGGAATGAACGGAACGGACGGGTAGAGAGACCAAAGAGCGAACGACCCACAGACAGGGAGGGAGTACAGTGCCAGCGATAGGTAGAAAGAGCGCGGTTGCCAGAGAGAGCTGAGCGCTGGGGCATACAACAAATAGTTGGCAATGCTGCCGGCTAAAGATGCGGACGACCCATAGTTAGGTGAGGCATTTCCAGAGAGTGCTCACATGATAACTTCATATGTTTCGGCAGATCGTGCAGACACACAACGCTCTCACTATGAAAGGGAGGGTTGAAAACGAAATTTGAATCTCGGTATTTAGGGAATCCCTCACCTAATATTGTTACACCCTGAGATGAGGCATACAGAAATGACGTGTTGCCCGCGAAAGAGCCAGAACATTTAAGAAATAAGTAGTTGGCAATGTTGTCGTCTGGAGAGGGCGACCACAGTGTATTAATATTAGGTGACCCAATCCCATAAAAGGCTCTCACAATATTCGCCTATTTCGAGAACAAGGTGTGGCAATCCAAATCCATTGAAAAATCGATAGAGCGTGAGTGAGGCCTCACCTTAAATCGATTCACCTTGAGCCAGAGCAGAGCATATACAGCAAATACTTGTTGCCGGCTACAGAGAGAGAAAGCATATTCAACATATATGTACATAAGTAGTTGGCAATGTTGCCGGCGACGACCTGATGAGCCGCGGCAAGCAGCGTGGGAGAAACAGAGACAAAAAACGCAGCTTGGCGACAGCGGCGGAATTGTTGCCTTGCCCGCTGCTGCCCGATGAGATATCTTTATTGCTTGCGTGTTTTTGTTGTTTCTGGCTTTCCACTCTTTTCTGCTGAGATTCGCCGGTGTGTGGTGCCGTTGCAGGCGCCAACGCTGCAATTTGCCTCTCCATTCAATTCACGCTTGGTTGGACAGCAGAGAGAGCGAGAGAGAGAGAGCGGGAGCAAAGAAATGAGGTGATGACACGTGAACGATAGGTAGGTGCAAAGAGCGCTCATTCTACATTCGACATGCTCGTGTAGAACTTGACATGGTGACATTACATTTAAGCAGGTTCCGGAAATTCTAGGAGATTATTACACAGCAGGAATCTTAAGATGCATCTTAAGCTGGTTTCGAAACGGAAAATCATTTTCACTATTACGGTTGAATTTTATTGGCCATGGGATTAAGGAATGCATTGGAACGCTATAGCCTACCTGGCTTTTGTATTTCTGCTGATCGGTCCAACAAAAGAAACCTTTTTCTTGTTTTCTGTAGGGATTACGAAATTATAGTTTTTATTGGGGGCAGCAGATTCTGCCCCCGAAGTTCTACAATCTTGCCTTTAGTAGCCCAAATTTTTCATTGTTTCTCTGATAAACGATGCATAGAACTTGACACTCATGTAGACGTCGGGCTTTTCGGATTTCCCGCACTCATACGTCCAGGAGCTAACGCCGCACACCTCCTGCATGAGCAGCAGCGGCCCGCCGGAGTCGCCGTCGCAGATGGTGCGATGATCGTAGGCGCCGGCGCAGATCACGTTGGTCGGAATGGGGCGGCCAATTTTGCGCTCGCAGGTCATCCTATCCACGATTGGCACTCGCATGGTGTGCAGTCTCTTGCGGACTCCGAGCCCGGATCGGCCATCGATGCCAAAGCCGGCGACGGTGACAAACTCCCTGGGGTAGAGCTCCGAGTTGCAGATTTTGGCATAGCCAATGCGATTGCTCTTCAGCGGTAGGAGGGTCTTGGCCACGGCTATGTCGCCTATGAACTTAAGTTTATTGTATTCGGGATGGATCTTGATATGTGTGAGAACGTTCTTTGTAGAGGTCTTCGTGTGGCCTTCGTACTGGTGCGTGTAGCCCGCCACCACGTGGAACCATTGTAGGTTCCCTTGGTCAAAGCAGTGGGCAGCCGTCAGAATGTGTCGCGTGGACAGGATCGTGCCCGAGCAGACCAGATTCTTCAGGTAGAATAACTGGATACCGATGCCGCCGAGGCTACCGCTGCCCGTATCCTTGCCATTGAATATCCTGGCCTGTATTTTCGGTGGTTCCTCTGCCGAAGCTCTAGCGAGGATTAGTAGAGTCAGCCAAGTCAGTGCGAACATTTTTAGCGGATTTTCATGGAAAAACTGTCGCTTCAAGTGCAGGGACATTCCATTATGCTGGCTCTGTTTCCGCGGCATGCCTCTAAATTGATTCGTTTTTGTGTCTGGTAACGAATTGCAATTCAAATGGTATGAAATCCACCTGCACTAAATCCGTATACATATATGTAAGATAATGAATATGGCAAATTTTAGTCACATTTTAGGGTAGAATATCATAAGAACAGAGGGTCGTAGTCGTATACCCCCTTTATGACTAGCTTCCACTGCCCAAAGGGGTTGCGGCCGGTTACCCGAGGACTTTTCCATCAGAGCTTGGAGACTGTGTGCCGATTTGGAAATATCTGAATCCTTGGAGCATTTTCATGGGTCTTTTTAAGAAATCGCGGCACGTTTTGTTGCCAGTACATTTGCGGATATGTGCTCATTGCAACACACATACTCGTACACATACGCATCCACAGGATACTCTCATCTAAGTGTGTGTGTGTGCGTGCGCCTCTTGCCAAATTGTCGATTTTATTATTTGTGTTTATATGATTTTTCAGCTGTTCTGCATTTTAAAGTGTGTGTGTGTGGCCACATAGCTATAGGGTTGGGTTTTCCCCAGCAGCAGCAGCAGCCACGCAGCATGCGAGGCGCGTCTTCAGCCTCATTTCTTATTATAATGTGAAAAATATCCTTTTACAAATTCAAAACGTTGAAGTGTGCGATTTCTTTTGTTGCGTTGCCGATTTTAACAGCCAGATTGAGAAAGACTCCACCCCACCACCTACCGGCGGTAGTCTATGACCAGAGCATGACTCTGGGCTTCTCTCTATGTCCCTGTGTGTGTGTGTGTGTCAGAGTGTGTGTGTGAGTTTTCATAGGTCCCGAGTGTATTGTTGTTGCCTGCCTGGCCGGATCAGATCACGTAAACGTTTCGCTTGTACTCGAATCTTGTAATTTAAAAGAGCTGCCCAGCCGCCTGCCTGCCTCATCGAAATATTTATCATTTTTCATTGAAATATCTGGCGCATCATTGAGTTGTAATTTCCTTACATAGTGCCACCCCACCAGCTACTACGTACATACACTGAGAGAAAAATGGTATTAAGCCAAGTACACTCATATTTAAATGAAATATGGGCAGCAACATAAAAAGTCAATTAAAACTGAATACCATATAGTTTTGACCCGATATTATTTTGCACATCGACATCGACCCACTAATTTACCCAATTGACACATAATGCTATTTAATTTGATCAGAAAACATTTTCAAGTAAGTAAAAGTTATATTTTTATAGTAATTTTTGCATTTACTATTATTTCTCTTCGTCAAAGTCTTTCTTAGATGTTGAACTGTCTAAAAAAAATCCCAGAGAATTGGTCAAGTATTATTAACGGCTAACGGTATAATTTTTAAACTTTTTTAACACGGTATTATGTAGCATAACGCCAGTAACGTACGTCAGATGCCTCCGCGGATTTATAATTAAACGAGGGGGAACGTTATGAGCCGCGTCTGCGCCGCGGCTCTACTTTATACCCGGTACTCAGTCAGTATATATGTATGTGAGCTTGTTGTAATTTATTACATGTTCGCAAAAGGAAAAAATTAAATTTTAGCCAAAAAAAAACAATTTAAGTCGAACCTTTTCGGAGATTTTGATCTATTAGATGTTTCCATATTGGTTAACATAAATTTTTTACATCTGCCATTTCTACATGTTTTTATCTACTTCCTACATATACATACACGGCTGTGTGCGAGAGAGAGAGGGAATCAGTCTGCGCTTGGGAGGCCACTGAAATTTCATTTGTTCCTTCTGACTATATTTATGATCCGATCTGATCCAAATTCAATACTCTGATAGATATAGTAATTTTCTATGATTCTGCGTTTTTGGTTTTCCCGTATCTTCAAAATTGTAGATTTTCATCTTTTGTGGGGGCGGAAGGGGGCGTGGCCAAATTTTAAAACAAACTCGTCTCGGTTTGATATCACAGGAGCTTGGATAGAAAGTTTGGTGGTTCTAGCTCTTATAGTCTCTGAGAACTAGGCGTCAAAAAATTCGATCAGGCATAGCGCCTACCCCTGTGTGTGAGAGAGAGCGAGAGGGAACGATGCATTTCGAAATTGTTTTCTTCATTGTGGCTATATTTATGAGTCGATCTGATCCAGATTCAACACTCTGATAGATATTGTCATTCTCTACGATTCTGCGTTTTTAGTTTTCTCGTATCTTTAAAATTGTGCATGCCACAGATTTTCGTCCTTGGAGTGGGCGGAAGGGGGCGGGGCGAAATTTTGAAATACACTTGTAACAGTGCGATAGGACAGGAGTCTGGATACAAAATAGTGTTCCTCTAGCTTTTATGGTCTTTGAGCTATAGGCGCTAATGAAGACGGACGGACGGACAGACGGACAGACGGACAGACGGACAGACGGACGGACAGACAGACATAGCTATATCGACTCGGCTATTGATGCTGATCAAGAATATATATACTTTATGGGGTCGGAAACGCTTCCTTCTGGGTGTTACACACATTAATTTTTTGCACAAATCTAATATACCCCTTTACTCTTCGAGTACCGGGTATAAAAACAGGAAATCGAATAACTTTTAAAATCAACGCTCAATACTTTATATACTAGCTCGGAAAATGATATGCAGATAGTCCTACCCAATTCGCAGATTTTTGCAATTTCGTACCCCAACCTCAAGAAGCACTTCTATTTTATATAATGTCAGGTTGGGTCATATTTTGTCTTACATATATCTTTAAAACCGTTCATTCGATTGGTGAATTGATTTTGGCGAATATAGAACTATCAATTTACTATTGAACCACAATAGTTTTTTTTTCAAAATTAGACTTCTTCATTATTTTTGTTCACATTTTGTCGTACGAATGTAACTTTACGCCCATATGTAGTTTTCAAATATGTACAAAAAATTAAAAGTAAATAGATGTCCCTTTGATTCAAATATATATAAATACGACACGTATTTTTTTTTTAAATTTAAGAAGAGTTTCGTGGTATTTACTTGATTTAATGCGATCTCATCCCTTATTAGATTTTGTGATTTTGTAATAAGCATGTAACAAAAATTGGATTGTAAAACGAGAGGAGTAGATCAGCGCCAATATTCGAAACAATTAATGGCTGCTTATTCGGCTGTAACTTCAGATATATCGAGCCAAACTTTATGTATTCTATAATTTTTAATGTTTCTGCCACTTTAAAATTTTTTAAAAATTTCTTTTTGTATGGTGTGGATTTTTTAGACTTGCTTTACTATTACTATTTTCTACTATTACTTACGATTTTTAGACTTTACTTCTTTAGTGGCATTAAGTCCCAACAAAAAACGTTACAAATTATGAAAATTATCCAGAGAATGCCGAAGGTGAGACATTTTTTTTTTTTTAAAAAAACATCATTTTTGAATTTGTCTTTAATATTGTCTCCAAAGTTCTGATTTTTTTTGTCTCTGTGCTTTTTGTGCACCATGCCCTTTCCCATGCATTCTGACCACTCATCGTTTTCGCAGTCTAGAGAAGGCTCTTGAAAATTGCTTTTTGATTCAACGGACGCAACACTCCATGATGGTCCATCACTACTCGTATGCGGAAACCCCAAAAGACTTGAAGTTTGAGCAATTCCAGACCGACCGCAAAAAACATTGAATTGGGCGTTGAAGTGCCCTCAAAGTTGCCAAATCAATCGAGTATTTGGCCACTGCACTGCAATCTTTGTTAAGAGCTGAGTTCTGCCACATTCGATTAAAAAGTGGTATGCTAATTTGATTCAAAAATTGTATTGCATTTAGAAGAGGGCCAGAACCAGACCAGAAACAGCACCAGCACCGAACCCCAGCGTGCATTGCTCGCAGAGTTTTTCCCAACTTTAGCTGGAAATGCATTTCGATTGCCCATTTGTTTGCACGAGTAGCATAAAAGTCCATGCTGCCTTGGTAAAAAGGGATTTCCAGTGTCAGCAAAGCTTTTATTAGTTTAGTTTTTGAAATTAAACGTATTTGCATGTCAGGCTGTCACTCACATGGCTTCAATTCCAAGTGGGCAAAACAGAAAAAACAAAAAAGGAAGGATTCAGCATTTGCATCTCTCTCAGGCTGTGCGAAAATGTATGTAAAATATAGTTGCTGGTTTTATTTTTATTTCTATTTCTATTTTTTTCCTTGCAGTCGACAAATGTTATAATATTGTTGCTTGATGCCTTTGCTGTCTTTTGTTGCTTAGCTTTTGCCTGGTGCTGCTGCTGCTGCCATGGCAGAGTGTACAATTTAATTGCTTTTTGGGTTTTTGTTCCGTCTGTCACACTGGGCTATGTGTGAATATGACAGAACTGCTTGTCGTCTAACCATTTTCGGTACTCGTATTGCACTAAAAGAAAATCGAGTTTAACAATTTCAAATTTCAAATTTCACGCCCTTTCACAGAAACTGGGCAGAGCGAGGGGCAGAGTCTGGTGAAATATTTTTCTTTTAACTGAAAAGCTAGAATTTAATTGTCTTTGGATGTATAGCAGAATATGTATCGTATATCCAATTGGGGGGTTGGGGGAGGTCGTTGGTGTCAACGGATGCCCTGTCCTCGCCCTGTTTGCTAGTTGGCTGCCATCGAAATTCCGGATTCAACAGCAAAGTAACCAAAATGCAATTGTTTTGCGATTGGCATTTTGACCACATTCTGACACCCACCCGCTCCCGGTCAAAAGGCCGCCGCCGAACGAGTGTCAACATCAGCCGCCACTGCGAAAATGTCACAAAAAATACATGTATAGGAAAGCGAACCTACCGATAGATATATACATTTATATGTGAAGTCTGCGTAATTCAGTTAGAATTTCAAGTGTTTTTTTGCATTGGCATTGGCATTAGGCACAGGACACTACAGTTCAGAACAGAACAGAACAGGATTCCGTGTCGATATGCTGAAAAATTCTTAATTGAAAATGAATTTGGTTTTTGCGGAAAATTGTTCTCTTTCTTTTTTTTTTGATTTTTTTTTGTATTGTTTTGCTTTCTACTAATTTGGTATGTTTTGTGTTTTATCTGGAATGTGATGGCAGATCGAGGAGAAGCGAGAGAGGGAGAGGGAGAGAGAGAGAGTATGTGGACAGGACAGGGACATTTGCATATTTTCAGAGCCTGCGACGAGCCGACCAGAGAGCTGTTATCCTTTGGCACAGCTGCGCTGATGTTTACTTAGTGTCGCTGAATCCGAATCTGAATCCGGATGGGCCCCTCTGCATCGGCAGCTGCAGCTGCCTCTGCCTGATACGAGTATGTGCATGGCTGGATACAAAAATTCTAGTCTACATATTTGAATTCGACAATGAACGGAGCTACATAAATACCTTTGCTCTGTCTCTGAATTTGATGAATGTGGAGATAGCAATTGCATAGAGCACTCCCACTCCTACTCCTGAATCCTGTATCTGAATCCTGTATCTGTATCCTGTATCTGTTTCTGTATTTGTTGTGGATGGAATAGATGGGTAGATGGGTGGCCGGAGGCCTCGTCTGGCTGCAGCCATACTACTATTTGCCGTTATGCATGCAAATTGCACTAATGAGCGTCACAAAATTTTGCATAGACAAATGCCTGTGCTGACCAACCTCCCAGAGAGGGAGAGAGAGAGACAGGGCGACGAGTCTTTGCTTAAAAGGTTTTCGGGGAAGGCCCTCAAACGAGGTCGACCTCCCGAGAAATGAAACCACAGAACTTGCCCAGGATGCGCCAGCTCCTCTCGCCAGCTGAAGGTCCAGCAGTTTTCACGCACGGTCGCGTCGTTCACGGAGCTGTGACAGTTTTTTTGTTTTTCCCCTGCCACTACTGCTCCAGCTGGGGCAGCTCTTGCTCCTGCTGCCATTTTTGCTCATTAGAGTAAATGCACTTAATTAGAGCATGCCAGACCCCATGGGGGGGGTCTTTACCAAAAAAAGAGGACAACAAACGGAAAAAGAAACCCCACATCCAGCTATGATTACGCCATTCTTAATAACGAAGATGGGAAACCGGGCAACATGGCCCCTCCCCTCATGGGAGTGGAAAAGCGGGGAAAAACAATGCAGTTTACAAATAAATAAATGGCTAAGCGAAATGCGACAAATGGTTGGGTTGGGTTCGGGTGGGTTTGGTTGGGGTCCAAAATGGCAAAAATGGCTTACAAAGTTGCGCATTTTTAGTGGTCGCTCCAGTAATTTGTGTGCGATATGAGCGGAACAGGACCACGGGTCTGGGACTAGGGACCAGGGACCTCGGACCTCGGAGGAGGTACTTTGCATTTCGCCGTTTCAATTGTTGTTTCGCATCATTAGCGTCGTCGAGTGTGGCCAGAGCAGATAAAGCACTTGCAAGTCCTTGATTGCTTTGTGGAAGCCATTAAAATTCATTAACATTGATTGCTCTGCCCAGGATTCTTTACGTCCATGGACTTTGTTGCCGGGCCCAAGGATCGCAGCAGGATGTCTGCTTGGAAAATGTTCAAAATCTCTGCCGCACGATGATCTCTGACATTTGCAAAGTTCCTTTTGCGTTTACCAAAAAAATTGGTCTCTGGTTTCTTGTTTCTGGTCTCTGGTCATTTTAGTGCTGCAGCAGCAGGTCCAAGGAGGAGAGGGAGGAGGAGGAGGAGGAGGAGTCTGTCTGCCCCAGAAAAGCCCAAGGCAGTGCCAAAGCCAAATGGTGCAATGTGCGAGGGGAAATTGTTTGCCTTTTGCTTGTCTTTGTCGTTTAATTAACTAAAAAATTGCTTTTTTAAATAGTTTCCAGCTAAAAGTCAGACAGAGCAATAGAGAGAGGGGGAGTGGGGCAGAGAGGGGAAATGGCAAAGGGCCAAAGGGGGGTTCGTTTCCGCTGGGGCGACTCTCTATTAAAGAAACGCTTGAATAATTTCTGCCTTAGGCCAGTGGGGAGCAGCCATTGGAATATTACGGGCATGCCCTGCCATTTGCTTTGACGCTCGCCCGCTTTTAGCTTATTAGATGTTCTGTTGCTGTTCCGTTCCGTTCCGTTCTGGGCCTTGTGCTTCTGTTCCCAGAACGCACTTTTCCCCCCTTCCACACCCATATCTCGTTATGTAATAAAACACTGCTCCTAGCTGCTGCTGCTGGATGTACTTGTAGTTGCTCCTCCTGTTGTTGATTACTTAAATATTCTCTTTCAGTTTTCTGCAGGAGTGTGCCATTTTTTCACACATCCCCAAACTCCAACTCTCGGCGGCCCACTCCTACAAGTAGTTGTAATCCAGCGCATATCTCCATTAAATATTCGCAATGTAAATACATAAATACTTGAGTAAGACGCTTAACCGGCACACACACACACCCACACACCCACACACTCATTCCTTAGAAACACACACAAGGCTACGCTCACTCACACACAGATACTGGGTGGCAGGGTGGGAGGGTGCTGGGAACGCCAGTGCCTAGCTTAGCGTAGGCTTTTGCCGCCCGGCCTCTCCTCCACCCCTCCTCCGCCTCGCCGTTCGTTGTTTGTGCAGGAATCTACTTAGCATTAGTGCATGTACTTGGGCTTTGTATTAATTTAACTGAACAGCGTAAGAGAGATGGAGAGAGAGGGAGGTGGAGAGAGAGGGTGGAGTGGAGTGGAGTGGGGTGGGGTGGGTTTGGGTGCTTGATTCTCTGTTTAGTGCCGATCCCTGGCGTGCCGGTAGGTGAGTGAAACTTTGAGCCAATTGGCGACGTCGACTGATGCACATCATAATTAAATTTCCAATTTCAGTGCTGATTTGAGGGCCGCCATACTAAATGCAGGAGTGCGGGAGGGGGTGGTGGTGTGATGCGCCCTAATTTGTATGCCATTTTGATTGGATTTCGATACAGCGAACAATTTGCCAAGTTAGTAATTACGATTACGAGTACACATACTATTTAGTGTAGTTTAGTTTTTACTTTTAAAAACACACAGAGCTACCACAGAGTTTTCTTCAATTTAAATTTGATTGGGTTTTTACAGTCCAGTAAATATAATTCTTTGTTTACAGATTAGGGCATCTCTACTTTCTGTAAATCTTCAATTTATATTTAATATTTTCTAAATATTCATATAAATATTTTCCATATATTTTCTGATCAGAGATGCGATTTTGATGCTTATCTAAAGACCTAAATCAACCTACAACCGAGGGTGTTTTGCGTGTTGGCAAAAGGTTTGTTAAAGCCTCAAAAAATACCGATAGAGGAGCATTCACCATCTCGATTTTCCATTTATTTTTACACGTTTGGAGGATGGCCCCTTGAAAAATATAAAATCAAATCAATGCACACCAAATAAAAATCCCCCTTGCAGGAGAGAACAGAATTGGATTTGTCTAAATTTTAATCTTCTAATGGAAGTACCAATATCTACAATATAGTTTGAAAATTGGCAAGATTTAGGATCTGATTAAGAGAAGGAAACTGAATCGTTCCAGCCATTGTCGCAATGATGCAAATAAAATGATTAATATTCAATATCCAATATCTTGCTTTCTAGTTTATTTTTTGCATTATTTGCAGACTCTTATATGAGTTATTCCTTGAAGAGTCTATGGTAATTGGGACAGCGTCATATGTGCTTGTCTTAATTGCTTTGGTCCTTCAATCCTATACCCGGCGGTGGCCAGGTACACAGCGGGTCAAGTACTTTGCCTATAAATAAATATAATTCAAGCAATTTCCGCTGCAGTGCTGGGGCGTGTCCACTTGCCACCGATGTAATGAAGTGCCCCAGTCCACACACACTCACACACACACACACATACACCCATGCATGTACTCACTCTCACCTGTGACGTGTACAAATTGCGTCACTGTAGCTCCTCATTTCGGCCATTACATCGTTCCCTCTTCTTCTTTTTTTTCCAGCTCTGGCTTCGTCTTTTAACTACTTTGGCTGTGGGATGGGGCGGCTGTAGGCGAAGGGGGTGGGGTCGGTCGGGTGTCTGGTCGGGCAGAACGCAAATTTTTCGGTGCATAAATTAAAATGCAAATCCTCCGCATGGAAAATCCCCCTGTAATTAACATACATTAGCACGAGGAAATGCAAAACTCTTCTTTCCATTTCTTTTCCCCCACTTTTCTCGCTGTTTTCTCTTTTCTGTTTTCTGTGCCTCGTGTCCTGGTCTCTGGTCTCTGGTCTCCACTCTGTCTGTTTGTGTGTATATTTTCGTTAATTTCTGGACAATGACAGTTAGGTGGTAATGTGGCCAGGGGTTGCCGGTTGCCGGCCCCAAAACGGGGAGGGGAGGTGCTTGGGAGGGGGTGGGAGTGGGCGCGCTAGGTGTCTGTGCGCTAATATAAAAATACAGCGGACCCAGGGCAGGGTTCATGCATATGCAGAAGTTCTTGTAGTTCCTGTTGTTGGAATGCAAAAAAAAAAGAGCAAGCGATGGCCCATGGCCAAAAGCCAGAGCCTACACTCGTACAAAAAAGAGGGCTATCAAAGTACCAAAATATATATTCTGTCGTATCTTATTTCAAGACAAATGAGTCCTACCTTAAAGTGGCTCTAATTGAGACATTTTTTAAGAACTTTTCTAGCTCATGTAGCGGCTCATAATAGTTTATGTACAAATTAAGAAAATAATATATGGATAGATGATTATCGTTTCTTTGAGTGTACTTTCAAGAATACACACACACGGATAATGAACACACACACACACAGACACAGAAGCACTGTGTGCAACACAGAGAATCGTTTACGTAATGCACATAGGGTTCGTGTACTCGTATAATGAGTAAATTACACAATCAGCCCTGTCCATTTTTTGGGCCCGAACTTGCGCCTCACTTGACTTTCCGCCGGACTTTTCATTTTTCGTCTCTGTTTTGCTTTTTCTCCGCTTTTCCCTCATCTCTGCTGCTGCTGCTGCTGTTTTTCTTTACTTTTTTTTGCCTGTTTTAATTTGCAGCTCGATTCGTTTTTTTTTGTGCTTGAAATTTTTCCACATGGAAAATTATTTGATTTATTTCCACTTGGACACACTGGCACTGCAATAAATCTTCGTTCAATATGCCAGAGAGTAGCAGCAAAGCGGGCCGCAGGGGGGGACTCTAGGCACATATGCACGGGTGTGTGTGTGTGTGCCCAAGGACATAGCGGCCATCTCATGTGCGTATATGCATCTGTGTGTGTGCGTGAGAGAGGAGCGTACGCAGCAGTTGAGAACTAAAATTTTATTTAGTGTTTAGTGCGCCTCTCCTGACAGCTGCAATGCAACAACAATTGCAAAACTTCTGCACAAGAATGTTCGTGGCCAAAAAATACAATAACTACAGAAGCCAGAGGGTGGTTAGGGGTGGGGAGAGGAGGTGACCGCACAAGGAGCAACCACAGTAATGCTTTCAATTTTCTTCTTGTGAAAATTTCGGGGAGCATTTTCTCCAAAAACTGCAGTAGCAGCAGAGGAGCAGGCCAAGGACTGGGACTGGGACTGGGATAGGATCTGTGGACCAAGGACCAAGGACCAGGGACCAGCCAGGGCTAGGGCCAGGGCCAGGGCCAGTCTGATGGGCACGAGTTATGCTTTTGAGGCTGCGGCTGCGACTGCGGCTCCGGCGTCACCAAAAGCTGCCCAGACGTGCTGGCAGGTCTATAAAATGAAACTTTATTACACATCACACTCAGATGCTCATACACACAGATACGCACACACACACACAAACACACACACACAGAGATGGGGGCATGGGCGCAGCCATTTTGCAACGTAATTGAATTGTTTCAGTCTTCCTTCCGGCAACACATGCAAGGGTCAAAGATGAACAGGGGCTGAGTGGCGGCTGAGAGAATTTCACACATGGCACACCCCCATCGGCTACGACCACCACCACCTCCACCACCTTTTCCGACCACTTGTCTTCATTTTCTTTCCGAGTGAAAATTTGCCTATGCTCTCCTGCCCCCACTTAAAGCATTTTTTTGTTGTTTTCCCTGTTCTTTTGGCAATTTAATGAAATTTTATTATTATGAACAGGCCCATTAAAGTTTATTGTGCAGCAGGCGGCAGGCGTCAGGCAGTTGGGGTACGAGTCCTGCGGCTATTTGCTTGGGATCTCGCTCAGAGCGGTGTGGTGTTTGTCCCAGGTTAACCGCCAAAAGTTAGTGCATAGCCGGGCCGGGCCGGGCCGGGCCAGGCCTGGCCCAGGCCGCAGGCGTTGAGGGTGCAACATTAAAAGAATATCTGAGAATCATTTGACCATGAGCTCAAAGGAATTCCTTTGCATCCAGCAGGAATAGCAGGCGGGAGGGTGGGTCCTCGCTTTTGAAGTGGGTTGTAAAACAAGGGCGTTGGAGCATTAAAATAAATACAAATTAAAATATTTGCCTCGATGTGTGTGGGTCCTGCTTAGACCAGAAATTGTTCGAATGAAATGGCCTGGAAGGGCTCCTGCCTTTGTGGCAGGAGTGGCACGAATGGCACGAGTGGCGGGAGGCATGTGGTGTCCAAAGTAGTTGACGTAGCCATATACCGAACCCACAATTAAATCTTGATAGAAGGCTGGGCCATTCAGGTGTATGTTTATCCTTAATGAGCAAGAACATACTCGTCCAATATTTTATCCTGAGTTCTATTCTTGTAGAACTTGTGAAAGGGCCAGCGCCCATGAATCATTTATGCGATAAGCGCTTGGATCTCCGTCAAATATGCCACAAAACCGATGCCAAATATCTACTCGAACTCGTATATAAATTAATGTTTTAATTTCACGCTCATGTAGGCATTTAATATTTTGATATGGGACAGGGATACGGATACGGATAGGGATGGGGATGGGGACGAGAGGTTTTCCTTGTTTGCTTCTGCCCTGAAATGAATGACAGTCAGAAGTTGATTGGGGGCAACCCGAACGTAGCTTATCGAATATACAAAATCATCAGAAAACGAAAAGTTGAGGCGCCCCGAAAAACTTCTGACATGATATCTGTGACGAGTTGCCAATGCACAGGACTGGGGCCATCTACCTGTACTCATAACCCAAAGACCTTCACAGACAGAATGATTACAAGTCGCTCAGACCACACAGCAACCATTACCGCCCATTACGCCCCACCACCATCAGCGCCACAATCAAGGAGAGCTACAGAATATTCAAACCTTTGCCGCCTGAATGCGCCACCGGCCTCGTCCTCGTCCTCGACGACTCCTCGTTCTGGTGGCGCTCCTCCTTTGGCACGTCTCTGAAGTTGAGTTGAGTTTCATTTTGCCTTTTGTTGCGCTCGACTTGAGCACAAATACCGGAAATTGTTGTCAAGATAATTATTGTTATTTGTTTTTCCACAGAGAGAGGCACAACATAAACCAGCAACAAGGCTGGGGCTGGGGCTGTGGCTTTGACTGGGGCTGGAACTGGGGCTGGGGTTTCGGGGCTGCGACGCCTTGTGGCTTGTCCTTGTGCCCCGCCAACGCCACCGCCACCGCCTTCTCACCCTTCTGCCTTGGTCCTGACTCCTGGCTGCTTTGTTTTCGGTATGTTCATCAATCTGGCAAAAACATCAAAATTCGCCAGCACTTGATGGTGAAGTGAGCACAGAGCTCCGTGTGGCAGAGAGCCCTCGCTCTGTGGCCGAGGGGGAGGCAGGCAGAGGGCAGTGCTAGAGGAAACCTTGGCGTATCCTTGGCCGGGGCAACGTGCAATTTGCGGTTTTCCGACGGCCAGTGATAGTGGCAGCCCCGTGCCCTGCGGCGATACCCCTGTGGTTGGCATCAAACTTTAAGAGTTGATGGAAGGAAGTACTCGAAGACATCCATCCCCATGGACGGGCCAACTGATTAAAATTTGAACACTTGATTGATTCTGAATCTGCCAGCAAACGAGCCGTGCCTCAAGGGTTGCCTCATGGTTGAGGTGCGGTGTGGCAGCGACAGTGGCAGGAGCAAGGGACTGGCACTTGGTAAGTGTAGCTGTAGCCGTAGCTGCTTCAAAATTTAATAACTAAAGCAAAAATATTTACCTTTTGAGAACCCGAGCCCCGATGCACTTCATCGCCATGGCCAGCAGAGAGTAGAGAGTGTGGTGTTGTGTTGTGGCAGGTTTCGAGTGCTGCAGGCGTGCGGGGCCGAGCACGGGACCATCCTGTCGCACTTAAGATGAAGCTTCGTTTACATGCTTCACATCTTGTTGTTGTTTTTGTTGTTGCGGCTCGTCAATCACAAAGCCCTGCTGCAGCACTCTCTTTGTGTCTCAGCCTCAGAGTGCACTTGAAATTTGAACTGCGACTGTCAAAGTGACATTCAGGCATTCGGCAGGCGAGTAAGAGGAGCCTCGTCCCAGCTGTCGGCCGGCGGCTGCCACCGGGTATGCAATGCAATCACCGGCGTAAAGTTGTACGGCTTTTAATTAACCCTCCGCTTACGGTTATACATGGGGTGTACATGCACCCCACCTGGAACATACGCTCGGTCCCGCTCCGGCACGAATATCAAGATTATTTCCACGGAGGAGCTGGGAAGGAGTGCGCCACACCGAAATAAAACTTTAGTAATTAGCAAAGGGAGTTAACTGATTTTGCAGAAGGCCAGTGGAACAGTGACTGCAAATGAGGCATGGCCCACACCTTAAAGCAGCCCCTTGATACACTGCCAGCAAAGAAGGTACGGGCGCCGAAGCAGTGCATACCCTGGCCACGAGATTGAAGTGTTCCGATATTGGAAATAGGAATAGGAAGGGTTTTTTCAAAGCTAAAGGAGTGCTTCCCCCGCTGCATGGCAAGTATCAAGGCAGAATCACTGTACCCATCAGCAGAAAGTGTGAAAAAAGGACACGAAACGTAATGAGGCGAAAGAAATACAAAAAAAGCAAAAAAGGAGCAGCAAGAACAAACAGCAGGGGGGACCCCAACAGAAGTCACAGAATGTGGCGGAAAGCATTTAGCGCATTGCGGAGGATCTCCACTCTCTCTCACTCTCTCTCTCTTTCTCTCTGTCTAGATGAAAATATAACGGAATTAAATTAATTACAATCATTATCGCCATGTGCACCTGTCTGGGACGGGGGAATACTCGCAGAGGGCCAGGGGATAATCCTTTGCTCATGCCGCGGAATGTTGCAGGCAGATAATTTTGCTTCATTAGCGGAAGCGCAACATGCCAACACAGTCTGTGTGGGGGCACACTCACACTCACACACCAGCAATAAGCAATAAAGATAATTTGTTCCTGTTGCAGGACTCTGCCTCCGACACACGGACTTTTGTTTGCTAGACTCGAAACTAATTGAATCGAGATTTGTTGATTAGTATTTGCTGAAAAATGGATTCAAGGCTCCGTGTTTGTGCGTCTGTGTGTGTGTGTGTGAGTCTCAATATTTCATTTGTCACGCCCCAGAACTGAGAACAGCTCAGCGGAAATGCCCAGCAGGAGGGATAACCACAAATTCTCTCTCTCCTTCATGGATTTTTCACAAAGCCAACGATTTTATTCCCAATTCTGTCTACAAATTATTATTTGTTGTTTAATTAAAACTGCAAATGTCAGGCGAAAAATGCTGGACAAACTAAAGATACACATAGCTGGAGGCCGAAAGCTATTGCCTTCACTAGACAAAGATACGAGAGAATGGCAGGACAAAAGACTGGACAAAAAACATTCGGCTTTGGCCATGACAGGTTTTTTGGGGAGAAGAGTTTTGTAAATAAATATTTATGACCAGCAGCAATGGTATTAATCGCATGCATGTAAAAGACAATTGTAATTTACTGATAATAAATATTAGATGGTCCCTGCCACAGCTCCACAGCTCCACAGCTGCACAGCCACAGGGCAAAGCAAATGTAAGGCTGTTCTGGGCAAGAGCTTAGCCCTGGCTTGAGCCTTGGCTATTGCATGTATCTACATACGAGTACATATGTACATATATTTGTACAACCCCCACAAAAGGAAGCCTCACTAATTACGGCTTACATTATGCATAAACTACGGCTGGCCATATAAATCAAGTGTGAGGCGAAAACTAAAAGTTGTATTCCCAATCTCAACCTACCACCTACCAACCACCCAACCCCCTTCCATTTCCCCTTCCATTCCCATTTCCATCTGCATCTGCATTTGAGTTTGGTGCCTTGTTTTAGTTGCGTTTGTGTGATGGCGGCCGTGTGTTTGCTATTAATTAAGTTGAAAATAGCTACACGCAAAAGCACTCTTGGGCGACTATTTTTAGGCAGCATGCATGATGGCCGGCGAAAAGCAATTAAAATGCTGCATTCGCATTCTAAAATGGCTAGAAATTGAGGTGGTCGAGAGGTGCCTAATGGCCCCGATGGGCTGCCCGCCCAAACAAATGCAGCTTGTTATCGACGACGGCAAAATGTGTTAAATGGCGAGCCACACCCAACCAAAAAAACAAAAAAAAAAACAAAAATAAAAACAAAAAGAGAAAAATGGAAAGAACAACTGGAAACCAGGTAGCATAGAGCTTCACGCTTAATTTGCAAAGCTCGTGCAAAAGTGCAGGCAGCGGTGCACGCGGCGTATGCGCAATGTTCCCAAATGTGATATGTATTTTCTCAAAATATTTGCACGCACTCAGAATCAGAATGTGTGCGAGAGTGTGTATGTGTGTGTTTGCCAGTAAATACAGCAATTTTAATTACAGTGTAATTAGCGACACGAACGGCACGAAGAAAGGAGCAATGACGGCGGCTGTACATGCACCGAGAGGCAGTAGCAGTGGCAGTGGCAGAAAGGCGAAAAGCGAAAAGCGGGGGCATGCTGCACAAATTGCACGACAATGAATTCAAATCAAACAATGTCTGCCATAATGGCGACATTATGTGGGCACAGACAGCCGTCAGTCAAATGGAAAGCGGAACAGAGGGCAGAGATGGGCAGACAGGAGGTGAACCAAACGCACCAAGCAAAAGAATGTCCGGGCTGAAAATGTATAACCTGCCATGAGAAGAGAACTCTGGACACCCTGCAACATCAGCCAGAAGTTTCGAAAACTCTGTATAGGATATACGAAGATTTTCCTCAGCTTTTGGCAATAGATATGATATAATTTCACGTATTTTCCTGCCCATATATTTTCATATTAAAATGAATGAATGAATAGATATTCTTTCCTTGTGGCAAGGGCCCTGAAAGTGTACTGAAGGTGACATCAAGAATCACGGCAGCTTGACGCCGGGCTGCTCATCCGGCAAACAAAGCCTGCACTGAAGCGTGCTCATCGAGGGCTTCAGCATCCAGTTCCAGCTCCTGCTCCTGTTCCTGCCCCTCTACACTCAACAATCTTCATTCCACATCCGCTCACTCCTCAATCCCTCCCCCCTGCGACTCCCTGTTGCTGGCTGGCATCATGACTGGAGTTTTTGTTGGGGCGTCGCGACAATCTTTTGAATCTCGAGTACTTTGGCATGTCATTCGCATTTTAGAGCAGCTAAGCTCCAGTGATAAGCAGCGAAATTAGATTGAATGAAGGTGCAACCAGGGAGAGGGGCCCGGGGCCAGGGGCCACGGCTAACAAGCATTTTGGCTTGTTGTTGTCACAATTGGCAGGGCAGAGCACGGCCAGGAAATGCCAGGACAGACAGTCAGAGTCAGAGTCAGAGTCAGCGTCATCGTCTACGCAGGCAACAACCCCCAACTGGGTGCAAAAGTCATTCGGGGTCCAAAAGCCACCCTCGACATCGTTGCTCCTTCACTTATTTCAATTATTTCGCTTTGTTGCTGCTGCGCTTTAAATATTTATCAATCACAGCAGTTTGTTCACCTTTCACCAGCCCCTCGGAGCAGGCTCTACTTGCCCCTCGTACTCCAAAAGCATTTTCTGTGCAACTTGTGGGGTTTCAATTTGCGTTCATGGCCTGATCCCTGCTCCACGCCAGGAGTTCCTTATTGGGCCCCAACATGTCCGTAAATCAGCCTATCCAGCGCCAGCACCAGCGCCAGCTCCAGCGCCAGCGTTACGGAACTTTTCTAAGCTATGCCGAAAATTCCTGGCTTATTGTTTTTCCAGCGGGCGCTTGCGGGCGGCTTAGTTGTCAGTCCTGTGGCCTTGAGCTAAGCTGCCACTGTAGACGCCTCCGCCCCAGCAAATTCCTGCTGCCGCTGCTGCTGCTGCTCTCACCTTCCATCCCCCGTCCGCAGACAGAATACCTCATTTCCCACTCATTAATAAATTTATGCAGTTCACTCGGCAGCTCCGGCCTCCGCACTGCGGACGCCAGTGCTATGTTTATTAGCCATATGAAATATGATGTTCGCTGATGCTCCCTTCAGCCCCCATGTCTGCCTGGTTCTTTGTGCCCCGCATTGTCTGCCTTCTGTGTACATATTGCATACCTTATGGCGCACACGCCCCCATAATAAAGTTACAGGTGGGAGACGCGTCGCGTAGGGTATTGGTTCGACTGCAGGGCAAGGCGTGGGCATACCAGGCCTAACCAGGAGCCAAGAGGATAAGAGGTATTCGGTCTGTAGTCTGAACCTCTCTGTGGCGTTCTTCTTTCCCCTTCAAACAAGCTTTCATTGTAGCGCTATACGAGGTCGGGTTGGCCGCACATTTTGCTGCTATCACCTGCAGCTACGAACAAAAAAAAAAGGTAGCATAGACTTCTCTGAGTGACTGTTGCTGGATGATATACGCAGTGGTTCGAGGGTTGGACTGGTCCTGGGCCTGAGCACACTTTTACTTCAGTTTGAACTTAAGCACTTCCTGTTTGATCGGAAGCGCCTCTGGGGAAATTGAAAAAGGCACTTCAGTGCCGGCGTCGGCTAAAAAAAAAATTAAATACAATATGGTGCACAGGCGGAGGAGGACAGGCCACGACAGGACAGAACAAGGCAGAACAGGACAGCTTGTTAGTCAGTCAGCCAGGTAGGCAGCCATTCAGGTGTGCAGTTGTGCCGCCAGACAGACGGACAGACAGACAGGCAGGCAACAGAACGGGGGCCAACAGGATGAGGCCTCTTTCAAAATTATATGTAATATGGGTGCTCCTCTCCTCTGTACGTATAGACATATAGATGTGCCTGCTTATGTGTGTGTTTGTGTGCGTAGTTCATTTTGCTGGAAGAACACTGTGTATCCTTGTCTTCCTTTGTGTGTGTGTGTCTGTGTGTGGAAGCCTTCTTGTTTTACATTTTGGCCAAAAGGAAGTATTAAGTTTGCCTAAGCAGGAAGCTTGTAAGGAAGAGCAGGTGATTTGCCAAATAACCTTCGCTGCCAGTCCCCCGAACATACTCCCACTCCCACTCTACGCGCAGGCCTGCCCCGTTTGCCAAATTATAGCATAAATGGCCAGGAATATCATGAGGCAACAGAACCAACAAAATACAGCGATAATAGTATCCACCGCAAATGGGGGCACATAAAAAATAAATCTCTGCCATTATGTCTTTATTAACTGGCGTATCCAGGACTCGTGTCAACTATTCTCCACATGTGTTACACCTACACGGAGAAGGGAGAAGCGGCGAGGAGAGAAGCGGAGAGGAGAGAAGGTTATTAAAAAGATTTGTCCCTTTGACTCGGCGGACATGGTCAGCAACATTTGGCAGCAGCGTCTTAATGGGCTCACAATTGTGACAACTGCCGAGCCGATGTCGATGTCGTTGTCGTTGTCGCTGTTTGTTCTTTGCGGGGGCATTACGGGTGACACTTGATGGAGCTTAGGGACAATTGCTGTGACAGCAAGGCTGGGGCTGAAGCAGGGCCTGGGGCTACCTCCATTCATGTGTGGCATAAATGTGTTTAATGGTCAGCAAATATGAAGTTACCCGCTTATTTACAACAGCTGCAATCATTAGAAGCGATTTGGAGACCCAAATAAGGATTAAGTCTTCAGCTCGGTCTTATCAGAGGACATAATCTTTGTCTTGTTCAGGACATTTCCGCTGGTGTGAGAGAGGAAGCTGGAAAGATGTGCCTGGTGCGTATTCAAATTCCATTTAAGTTTTTTTCTCATTACGAGCCGCAAAAGGAGTCGAGTCGAGTCGGCAGGCCGCCTAAGGATTTCGCTTTGCATTCAATTTACTGGCTGGAAGAGCTGACAGGACCCGCCTGGCATTGGGTACGACAAAAGCCATTTTCAATTTTTGTTTTCATTTCCGTTCTAAAAAATAATAAAAATTTATATTCGCATTTTTCCGCCAGCCAGCAGCCAGCCAGCCAGCCAGCCACAAAATGAGGCAACAAAGTACAAGGAAAAGTATATGCCTGGGAAAGTTTTGCTGCTGCTGCTCTCTCCTGGCTTTGGGTTGATAATTGTGTTCTTCTGCACTGCTTTTCTGCTTGTTGCAGTTGCATTTACTTGCATTTTGTTGCATTCTTTATGTAAATGCGCATCAAATTACATGGGAGCCAACTTTGGAAAGCTCCTAAGGCTCCCAGGGGCGGACGCCCTTTATGCGTTTTTATGGCACGTGACGCAGTTGGTCGCCTTGACTTGTTGCCCATGCCCTGCCCATGCTGCCACTGCCTCTGGTCCTGGTTCTGGTTCCACCTCTTGCCACTGCCACTGCCTCTGGCTCTGGCTCTGCACCTCTATTTGCTGCCTCAAAAGTACCTTCAACTGGCTGCAATTGGCATGCAAATGTACGACATCGATTAAAATTTTATTACACGCCATGTTGTAAGCGGGGGGGCCGGCCGGGTCGGGCCGGGACGGGACGGGGCCCTGACATGGCAGGGCAATAAATCAAGTCGAGTTTACAGGTAAAGCCAAAGAAAATTGTCAGCTGACAGGAGGGGTGTGGGTAGGAGGGGGGGCAGGCAGAGCAAAATGGCTTCGGCAGACAGTCAACGAAATGCGACAGGAAGGAGCTGCTCTAAGCACATCAAATGTGGGATTTAAAATGCCAAACACACAGCAACAACAACACCGAGGAGGACTCTATCTGCAGCTCCATCTTTTCGTCCTGCTGCCGGCAACATAGCCACGTTGTCCTCGTTGTCCTCGTGGTCCTCGTGGCCTTCCCAGCTCCAAGCAGCAGACACTTGATGGCGGCACTCTTAAGGTAATTGAATTGAGTGAAATGTTGTCGCTCTTGTTGTTGCACTTTTTTGTTCTTGTTGGCCCGTCGATGAGACGGATATTTAGAGGGCGATAGGATAGAATGGGGCAGCAGGAGCAGCAGCAGGAGCAAGAGGATGGCTGTCCTGCCAGCGAGGACAACGCATCGTCGTCACTGAGAAGGACAAATATTTAATAGCGCTCGTAAAGGTTACCAGGGGCTGGATGCAACATTATGGCCAACATATTTCTACAATATTCAATTTAATTTCGTCAATGTGAACTCGAGCAGCAGCTCCAAAGGTGAGAGATATAGTTGATGGTTGTAAAGGCAGCTGGTTGCCCAACCCCGCCCCCCTCAAAGGATTTCGATTACTTTGTATGCGGATCAGCGATATGGAATTGAATGCAGCTCAGCAAGGACTGTTCGAAGGATAAAGGCACACCAGTAGAGAGAAGTGCAGTAGCAGTGATTGGATGGTTGCTAATGGAGATTTTCAACCAGAGATATTTGAGTATATTTTTAATTTCAATGGAAAGACTTCCCATTGAAAGACCAACACACATACCGATGGTTGCCGCTGCAGGTCCAGTGATTGAAATAATTCTAATGGAGATTTTTCAAGCTGATTGAGTGAAAGTCCTGCTCATCGCCTTTCGGTTCTAGATCCCAGAATCCATTTTGCTGGAACGGAGAGCGCTCTTCTTGGTAGTACTGGGAGCAGACACAGCCGCAGACAGATAAAATATATAAATGCCAGCTGAAATAAGAACAACATCGTCAGACTCCATTTAATGAGGGGACGGAGGGGAGTATGGAATAATAAATATTAAACAATAAACAAGCGCATAAACAAGGCCAGTCCAGGACAAATCAAATGGGTAATTGAAGCAGCAGTGGCAGAGATCCTTCCCCCCATACCTGTGGTAGCAGCAGCAGCAGCAAAGGACTCTCTGCTTATAAATAAAACATGGAACAACATGGATATGTGTGAGTTTGAGGCAAGAAGTATTTCTTGTACGGGCATCGGAGCAGCCACATAAACTCAAAAAATAACACAATTCGAAACGAAACGAAACGAAACAACAAAAAACGCAATGCCAGAGGACAAGCGGGGGACTTGGGATGGGATGGGATGGGATGGAAAGGGGGCCAAATGGGGTCTGCACTGGGCACATGTCGGGGCATATATGTATACCAATTATACGGGTTATTATTTTCCTTGTACGCAGAGAGATACAGAGAGAGAGAGAGAGAGAGAGAGAGAGAGCGGGGGGCAAAGCATGTGGAACAGTTTTCAGCCTGAGGCAAAGGATTTTCAATTTTTGCTAATCTCAAATGAATATACAAGTTCGTTGCCTCCGGGAATGTGTGGTATTGTGCGGATACTAGAAGACTGGGGAACTGAGAACCGAGAACCGAGGTGGCAGCTGAGCCGGGGGAATTCTATAAGATTTGTGAGCACATTCCAATAGCCCCGTACATGCACGGACGACCCAGACAGTTGCCGTAAAATGACAAAACAATTTATGCCACATGCATGGCGAAAATCGAATTTAATTAGAAAATTGTTGTGGCCGGCTCGAGAGTCGGAGAGGGAGACGGAGGTCTGCAATTGAAGTCGAACAGGATATGCACGTATCACAGGATGTGCTGTGGTATTGGCCGCACACACACACACAATTGCAATTGCCCATGTCCCCATGGCCACCTAGTAGATCGAAGCCGAAAAAATGGAACATAAAAATAAATAAAAGGAAATATCTTCAATTTATTTTGACAACGCGGACAAGGCAAATAAAACAACAACAAAATGTAGAACCGAAATGAAATTAGAGCAACGCATCTACCAGAAAATATATATATAATTTTAATGGATTTAGTGGCCAGAGAAAAATGTCAAAAATGCAATGAAACTATTTCGAATATCGCCAAGATAGAAATACAAAAAAACGCCGTGTTGTCACGTGCCACAGGGATGGGCGATGGGCAATGGGCGGCGGTGCGAGGACCGAGGACCGAGGCGAAAAGATTTTCGACCCAAACGATTTTTCCTACGTGACCATACAGGCGCGGTATGTGCTCGTACTCCCATCTCCATCCTGAATCCTGATTCCTGTATCTGTGTGGCATACGTGATGTGTGGTCGGTCAGCAATGCGCCCAATTGCACGTAAAGAAAAAGCCACAAATTGAAAGGAAATAATGCCGAGCGATTAGCGAAAAGTAATCATAAGTAGCGCTGTGCGAAATACGTTTTTGAATTTACAATTTAGCCAGGAAACACAAGAGTGGAGGGGGATAATATCTGGAAGGCGGATATCTATGTAGTCCTTTACAGGGTGCGATCAGCTGTTCGAGCATCCATCTGAATCAAACATAAGCCTCATATTTATCGAAACATATCCACTAATGCCGGAGCTAATGGCCTGCTGAGCAATAAAATCTGAAAATATGACTCATGACTGGCACAAGCATAACTCTGAGGGGGGATTTAATGAATGGAAAGGCATTAGTAGTGGAATGTTTTGTTGCGACCGATCAGCGGAAGTTAGTTTTGGCTTCTCGACCTCTGAATGGACCCCCGTTCTTGGCTGCGCCCCTGCTCTGTTTGTTAATATTACTAAGCTCTCACGGCAGCGGAAATTGCTTTGTGCCTTTCACTCCAAATACTGCAATAAACATCGAAAGCCGTCCGAATGCCAAACGGGCCCCGGACTAGTGGCACTGCCAGCTCTTTTAGCTCCCCAGCTGTCAGCTCTTGGCTCTTGGCTGCTGGCTCCTGGCTCCAGGCTCCCATCTCCCATCTGCCAGCTCTCTCAGCTACTGCATGGCTCTGTCCAGTTAGCTGGCAGCCCAGTGGAGCGCAACGCCCAGACCAACCCAGACCAGGCCGCACGCTGGGCGGCCACTGACTTCGTGGCTCCTGTCCGTGGCTCACAATGGGAAAACACGGCGGAAGCGCACAATAAATTGCTTATTTATGGCTCAGCTTTTGGCCATAAGAAACACGCTGTTTTTATTGTTTTTAATCAACTCGAAAAGATTTGGCAAAGCTTATAAAATAGACGCTGCTGTGTACACGGCGATGGATGAGCTTCCGGTGCTTCTTGTTTTGTTGTATTGGTGGATCGGAGTGGAGTTCACTTTATTTCTGGACAGGAAGCAATTTTTTGCTTTCCAGTTTCGGTGGCTAAAGAGGGGGGGCGATGGCTATTGGCTGCTAATGCCCCACTCGGCCTCGTTAAGCATTTGGCCGTGTTATAAAATTTTAATTTATGACAGTTTTAAAGTTGGCTCTCAGCGGCACGAGGATACCCCCTCACCCCACCGACCTGGACCAGCTTGAGAACCGGACCGCTCAAAGGCATTGGCCAACTGTTTTCTGTTCTGTGTGGATGCTTCCTTTTTCTAACTTTTGTCGCTTTGTTTTCTATGTAAATGGAGGCAGCAAAGTGCACAGCACCACCAGAAGCCCCAGAAGCACTAATAACAACAGGAAAGAAAGGATTGTTCTGGTGCCGAGGCATGACATACCCTTGTAGATCGGGAAATCAAGATCGAGCGCCGTGGTTGTCCTGAAATCAGACTCTTAGCTGCCCGAGCGAGCGAAGAGAGTGGGCAGGGGCTTGCTCCCCAGGACTTGAAGCAAGAAATTATTATAAAAAATCGAAGACAATGAATGCTTCCATGGAAATTGTATTACCCGCTCAAAGGGTATCAGAACAACAGCCACTGAGGAACACGCGTCAAAGGCAACTATTGTTCGGGTACATTGGTGCATGGAAGTGAGTGTGTGTGTGTGTGTGTGCGTCACAGATAGAACTCTCTCTCTGTCTCTCTGTTTACACATTTATGCATTTTATTCATTTAGTTATTTATCTGTGAATCCTGGGACAAAGTTGTTCCGCACACACAACAGGCACACAAAAGTCCCAACACAAACAAAGGCTGTCAGGCTAGATGGGCGTGGCAGGTTGGACCAGGGAGCTAATCGCCTTTTTGCTGGGGCATCTCGATGCACAGCTCCATGGACGTCTATGGCGCCTCCGACTCTCAGTCTGTGCCTGCTGTCTGTATCTCTGGTAAGTAGTTTTGCATCGGAGAGGAGGTACTGCGGGAGGTGGCTCGGGAGGGGGGTGTGGAGAGCAAGAGCAGCCACTCAAATGATTAATTAAAGCACCGCAGGGCGCTGCCATGCAAATGGCAACCGAAATGAGGCGACTGCAGCAGACACGGTGCGGAGCTGCAGATGGGGGAGCAGGAGAAGGGGGAGGAGGAGGAGGATATAGAAGGATAGGGTGTATCTGTGTATTTATTTACTTTGCCTTTTCGACTGCAAACAATTTGCGAAAATAATTTAACGCTTAATAAAAGCGAAAATCTAATAAACCTTTGAGCTTTTTGTGGCAACAACTGGTAGCTGGAGCCGCCTAAAAGTATGCACTGCAATGTAATTGCATTTCGCAGAGCTCGTTCCCGGCCCAGCCAGGCCAGGCCTTTGCCTCTGCTGCTCCTTGTCCTCCTTGTGTGCTGCTGTGGGCTTCCGCCTGGCCGGGCCCGGCCTGGTCCGGGTTGTTCACCGTGAATGTTGGTTAATTTAACTTTGGTAAATTATGCGCAAAGCCAGAGCCAGGCAAAGCATTGTACACTCGTACTAGTCCTCGAGCCCGAGGGTCCTAGGGCGTGTGTGTTCGTACTGCTGTTTTGTTGCTTTGAAAATTTAATTTCTGACCAGCCCCTGAACAACAATAAAGCACTGGCCATGACTAATTTAGTGCTAATTTTGCACGCATTATGCGCAATTAGATTATTAATGGCAACATTTGTTCGCCAATTATCAGCCAGCAAGCCGGCAAAAATTTTAATTAAAATGCTTTATGTTTGGTTTTTTTTAATTCCGCTTCGAAGGCGGAAATTAAAATTTGGTGTATTTATTAGCTCATTAGGTTCTGATTGAAAAACGCTTGACAAAAAACAACCGAAATGGTTTTTAATTACCAAACGATAAGTGAAATTAAAAATTCAACAGCCCCATAAAAATACGGCTCTGCATTCGCATTTGTTAATTCAAAAAACCGATTACTCGTACTGTCCAAAATGGGGCATTAAATTCGGCAATGCCATAAAACCGGAGCGGAACACGATAAGGGCGAGCCAAGGCTGCCGTTATCAAAAGTCGCGATATACTCATTAATGTACTGAAACCCAACCGAGCTGCAGCACACAGCACACACAATGGCCATGAGGCGGCTGTGGCACAGGTAGGCTGCAGCTGGCATCCGTAACATAAGATTCGCTTAATTAAACAGACAAACCCAGGGCCAGGAGCAGACCGGCAGCTGCATGCACAGCTTGCGGCGGATGCATATTCGGTTGGGGTACAAAGTGTTGCCTACTTTGTGGCGCACTCATTTCATACAAGAAGACAGTGTGTGGAGAGGAGCAAAGGTCGATTGGGGGATACACTTTCGAGCAGAAGAGAATGTGTAGGCATTCCTGAAGACCGTTTCCCACCTGCTACCTGGCCAATGATGATCGTTTCATACGAGCTTTTCGAACTGTCCAATGGAAGACGAACCTTTGGAAATGTATGCAGAAAATTGCTATTTGCTATAACAGAACCTGAACATAGAGGTGAGCTCCTCTTTTGAAGAGTCCTCGAACAAGCCTTTCGACCTGTTGACCATCCCCAGTGGATAGTAGTATATCATTCAGCACAATGCCAAATCAGAGCAGCAGCTCACACTCGGTGTCCACTTTCGGGCAGCGCCAACAATGCGAAAATCCTGCGCTGGCTCTTCCCGCTGCAGCGCGCTGCAGCTGTACGTTTTTGTCTAATGGCTTCCGGCACACACGGACCCACCACACACACGCACACATACACCACACACAAACGCACTTCACGCACGACTGCTTAGCGCCGCGAATCTTTGTTTTCTCCAACAACTGTGCGCACTTCCGCCTTAGTTTCTGTGTTTCTGTTGTTTCTTTTTTTGGTTTGCGCGCTGTGGTTGTTGTTTCGTGCTGCTGACGGGAGCCTTTCAGAATTTTCAAAACTTATCCACAGTGGCGTCGGAGTTTTTCTTGTTCCGAGTACAGTACGTATCAGTGCATTGTTCGGAGCAGCGGCACATAATGGACAGGGAGCGACGTGGCTGCACTTGGAACTAAGAGCATTTTGCAGCTTTTTCCCAGTGTCCTGCCCGAGCTCCTCTGTGCTCTGCCTTTGTTTTCCGTGCTCGAAGTGGCTCTGCTGTGTCAGATCTGCTGCAGTTTTACAATGAACACACAATTGACCAATGGCATGGGAATGGAATTTTCTTTTCGCATTTTTGCCTCGGACTGTGACAGGCGAACTCTTTTGGATGGTTTTTGGTTGCTGAACTTTCCGATTCGATTGGAATTGTCCCCATAACTGCTTTGAGATGATCCAAGGATACATTTTTCTTCAGCAATTTGCCAGCCAGATCTTTAAAGTATTCAGAGGAGCATGCAGCCTGGGGGACTGGGAAATTTTAATCAATTTTATTGCCAAGAAAAAAAGCTGAATTTCTCCATTTTTTTTTTCTCTGCTATTATTACATTTGTTGTTAAAAAATGCAAATTTATACATAACCCCGGCAGGAAGTGGAGTCGAGTCGAGTCGGGCAGACATTTGCTTGATTTATGCGCCAGTTGATGACGCTTCAATGGAGCAGGAGCCTGCCGAGTCCGGGGTCCATAATCAATTAGCAAGTGCCGTGGGTGCGGTGCGGTGCGGTCACAAGGCTCACAATGTGTTCTACTCCTGGCGACGTCCTGGCCTTTGTCTTGGGCGCCCATGATTGAGTGGGGCGGGGTGTGGCACCCGCAGACACATTAACTATAAATCCACGTTAATTTAGCGCCGGCAGAGCAAACATGATGCCAGAAGCTAGGGCCATAAAGAGCCACCTCACGCCCCGCTTAGATGGCACGTGCAGTTGCATAAGTTTATCAAAAGCTCCAAAAAAAAAAACAGGAGAGAGGAGAAGAAAAGTCAGAGATCTGCAGAGGGCGTCGAGTGCTTAACGGTAAAGATAAACTGCGCACGGGGCACAAATAATGTCTGGAGATGAAATTAAGCCGCAAAAGTAAATCACGACGCGCGATGCGCACGAAATGTAAATAGGGCCACATGGCATGGCATGGCATGGGACATGGGAGGGTCCGGGAGTGGTTAGAGTATGATGAGCCGTGCTCAATAATTTAGAGAAACTGCAAAACCGCAATGGGCTAGGCCAGCCTCTTGCACACAGCACACCTTGTGCCTGGCGGTGGTGGGCCTGTTTTGGGGCAACCGCCGCCGCTGCCACTGCCGCCGTCTCTCAAATATTTATGAACCCCAGCAAAACAGACAGACAAACAACAACAGCAACAACAACCACATCAAGGAGTTGCTGGTGGCTGCTGCACGGGGCAGAGAGAGAGAGAGAGAGAGAGTGGCTCGGAAACTTTAGTGATTATTACTGACGTGGTTACGTGACTGTTTTGGAAAGTGTCGAAAATGCGGCACGCGGGAATTCCTCCTTCGGCCGGAATTCCCTCTCCCCGAGAATTCCCCGAAACCCTGGCCAGCTGCACATTATTAACAAGTTTTGTGTCTCGGCTCTGATTTTTCTGTGGCCTGTTGAGGAAACAGTCGTAAAAATAAATCCACTAGCCAGGAATTCGAGTCAAATATTTATGAACCAGCCGCCACCTCCGTCAGAATTTAAGAAGAAAATTGCTGTAAAGTGCCATCACCGCTATCAGCGCGGCATTTAACACTAATTCATAATAAGATGTCGTTGACAGTTAACCCGCGCACGTGGCCAGGACCAGAACCAGAACCAGAACCAGAGCCAAGACTAGTTCCAGCTGACAATGAAATTTTTACGCGTTGTCCTGGCTATCCTCACTGTTGTCCTGTCCTGCTCGGCTCGGCTCGGCTCTGGCCGTCTCCTGTCTAACGTGATGAAGGCTGCGACCGCAGCAGCTCTAAAAAGTTTTTTAAAACCCAGCCCAGCCCGAACCCAGTCCCAGTCCCAGTCCCGGGCCCCGACACCGACCCCGACCCCGAACCGGACTCCAGCCAGGACAACAAGCCAAAATTTTTCTATATTTTTTTATGGCCCTTCACCTCTTTGTGTGCTGCGGTTCTTTCGGTTTTGTCCTTTCGGTCTTGTCGCGTCTCTGGACGTTTGTTTTATGTTGTCTGTCTATATGCTGCCTCATTTTGGCTGCGAGTTCCTCTAGCTGCGGCTTTCCTCTGCCACATTGTGGGGCAAGCTTGTGGGCGTGGAGGGTGGAGCCGAGGTTGAGTCTGCTGGGATGTGCGGCGGAAAGCTGTCATAAGCAGATAAGCTGCCGCAATAAGCCCGAGCAGGGATATATTTGCTCTGATTTACGAGATTCGCTTTTGCATATGGTAATCTGCCCCCGAAACCAGATGGAAAGGTAGAGAGCCAGAGAGGCGGGGTGCGTTCAATGAACCTACAAATGTGTTGAAAGTGTTACCCCACTTACCGGGGACTTACGGCTCTCAGCAAAAGAGTTAGAGTTAATGCAAGGAGATCATTCTGGAGATCCCACCCAGAAAGAGGTGGTTCGAATTATTCTCTCTCTGAAGCAAGTTTAAATTGAAAACCCTGTTCTGCACCATCAGCGACAAAGTAAAGATCCTTCATTATCTTCTCATTTCTCGCCCGACTTTTGGGCTGCTCCCGCTGAAAGCTCGACTAAGCCAGAGACCGAGGTCTCGGTCTCCCAGCATCCTTTCCATTGTCCTTGGCGCTGATGCTGCTGCTGCTGCTGCTGCTGACAGGGTGAGTGCAAAAATTAAATTTAGATTTAATAGCCTGCAACCTATCGGGACGCGGGGGGATGGTTAGCCAGAGTTTTAGAGCATTGTTGGGTGACGGGGTGCTGGGGTGCTGGGGCGCTGGTGTGCTGGCCGTTTGCACTCGCTGCACCAAAAGGTGGAGCCAAGCATGAAATTTAATCAACAAAGTGCAGCAACTTTTTATTCTTTTGCACTTTTATTTTTGCCGTTGTTTTTTCTTTGCTTTTGTTTTAGCTGATAGCTCGCAAAATTGTGTTTGCCGTGGCGTGTTTGGTGCAGCTGTTTTTGTCTTGTTTTCTTGTTGTGCATTGTGCGTTGTGCGTTGTGTTGCTGTGTGGCAAGCAACCTTAAAATATGTGTCGCCTGCGTGCTTTGTTCTAATACAACGCTTGGGGTTTGGGTTCTATAGTATAAGCATATTGTGCATATCCTGCCGTCTGCTGCCAGCCAATTTATTTATTAAATTCAGCACGGCTCCGCGCTGCGATTTCGCTCTGACACTTCTGGTTGCCATGGCGCCGCATTCAGAGCAGCTCGATTCACATTTGCTCCTTGCTCCTTGCCCTGTGCTCCTTTCCTTTGCACTGCCAATTAAATGGGATTAAAAATTCCATTTTCCCCCCTGCTGGATAGCCGCATATGTGCTCCTCATCGTTTATCCTGGAGCGCGGCTACGCGCTACGTGCGAGAGTATCAAATATTGCGTTCGGGGTCTAATCAAAAAAGGGTAACTGCATGGCATTCCATCGCGTTCATAAACAAATGGAGGCAGCCAGGCAGAGTCGAAATGTACTCAGCGCCCAAGACACAAGCTCTCAACTGCCGCGGGTCCTCGGGGACTCTGGGGCTTTGGCTATTGAAAACAGAAAAATGACTGACGGGGGCAACCGCGAACCTGCTCGTTATGCCTCGCAGGCAAACGGAGAGCAGAGAAAGTGATGGGAGAGTCGGAGCAACTTCGAGTTTTGTTAGTTTTTAATTAACTTTTGGCTGCACGGTACAACAACATATTGTGGCAATTAACACACACACAAACAGGTACACACACACATATGTATGTGCGTACACACCCATCGCAAAGTGAAGAACGTGTGAGCAGGGACTGGAGTTCGTTTTGATTCGAAATCATTTTCAAATAATTTCCGTAACTTTTCAGAGCTAAGACCTAATGTCATTACATGGAAATGAATTGCAAATTCGCTTCAGCTAGCCATAAAAAAGTTTTAAATTATTCTTTATTTGTCTGTTTTGCTTGTTTTCTGGGTGCCTATGGCAGGGGCTGCAGCTTTTCCTGCATTGTTAACTTTTGATGTTTTAATACACTACAATTAGGGTGCTCTGAGCGGAGCGAACAGTGAACAAATTGTAACAGAAACTGCAATAATTTTTAACAACATGCAACCCGCAGTAACGGGAGCCGAGGGGGGGGGGTGCAGTGGGGCAAATGATGAACTGCGGCCAGCGCACGGGGCGTATGAGCAATGGCCAGGCATTAAAGCACGCGTCCACGGGGCGGAACCCGGACTGCGGACTGAAAAATGAGCAGAAGAAAAACAATGGGCGAGCAACAAATTTCGCACTGATTTCCTGCGGTCTTTTGACGGGAAATGTTTTAGTTTTTCCAACTGTTTTCAGTAGTTGACCCTCCCTCCTCTGCCACTCTGCCACTCTGGCCTCGTCCTAGTCTGTCGCCCCTCTCATGTAGTGGCATTTGTTTCTCTGCATGTTCCTGATGTTTGCTTTTGTTTAGTGGTGTTTTTATACCCTGCCAAAGAGCATTCTAACCAGAAAATAGCATCTCATATGCCGTGAGATGTATGATCTGTCCCTTTAAAACCTTCATGAAAATTTGAAAAAAATATTAAAAGCTGCCACTTTTAAATTAATCAAAATTATATTGCTCCAGCACAGACAATCAAATACTTAAAGGGTATCCAATCTTTACCTAAAGCGATGCTTATATTTCATTCATATTTTTTTGGTTGCTGTTAAATTGTTCTCCTATTTTTATTTGCAACAGAAAATATTTGTATTAGTTATAGTTATTGTTTCCCTAGTCCCTGGCTCTAAGCGGAGAGCGGAGAATGCGAGTTGCATGTTTGCATTGCTGCTGCTGCTGCTCCTGCTGCTGCCGTAGTTTGTTGCACAACAAAAGTTAATTAATTGAGTTTGCAAAACTTTTGGCCATAACATAAATTTAAATTGTGGTACACAGTGACTGTGATTTCGGCTGTGCTGTGCAAACGGGGCAGATGGCTTCCGTGATGGCGTTTGACAGCGTAACCGGCCCCAGGGTATTTCCCCATTCGACTCCAGCCCGACCATCCTGTCGGCCCTCTCATCCGTTGAATTTATTCCCTCCGCCGCGGATGTTTATAAAATTGCATTTTCCACAAGGCGAAAGTGCATTCTGCAACTGCAGTCATTTAGGGCCACTTCATTGCCGGGCTCATACCCGTAGATTCTGTGGCAGAAAGTTGGACCGGCCGCTGAGGCCAGAGTAATGGGGGTGCTTGATGCTATTTATGCGATGCTCCTCTTATTAGCACTTGACCGAAACACCGCTGCTACGAAAGTTAATCAAAACTGCAAACAAATTTATGTTAACCGCATAATCAATGCACCGCACCGCACCGCACCGCGCCACTCCGCTCCGCTCTCTGCGGCAGATGGCTCTTTCTCTGCGAATGGAGATGGAGACATGATGGAGGCATGTGTTCCAAGTGCCGCTTGTCACGTGAAATCTTTATTTATGGCTTTCAATAAGTTGCCACAAAACGAATGCTGAGAATGCGTCAGGAGCTGGCGGGGGGGGGGGCATGCAAAAACCATTAAAGGCATTACGGTACAGCCATTTCTCTCGGCCCACCCAAAAACTGTCCCCAGCCCCAATGGCGACTCCTCTCAATTTTTCCTCCGCTTGTTTTTATTTACTAGCCCCGTTGTGCTCGGCTCTTTTTTATTTTTCGCGTTTGCGGCAAATTAAAAACGATAAATTTACACTGCGCATATGTGAAGAGTGCATCTCCCGGAGCCGCAAGGCTCGCAGGCAGCTTCCAGAGCTTCCAGCGCATCCAACTGCCACAGACAAATCCGCGTGCATCAAGCGCCAGCTTGAGGCTGAGCCCGGATCCGTACTCAGGCATGGCCCCAGGACAATGCTGACAAATAAACGCCAGAGACGGCAGAAGACAGAGCAGAGCCGCTCCAAACAAATGGCCAAATAAAAGCGTCGCTTCAGCCACGGAAATTGCTTTGCATTGCCATTGCTGTTGCTGTTCCTGTTACTGTTTAAATGTGCTCTGAAAATGCGGGTATTATGACTTTGAACAGATCTTTGCCATGCAGAGAAGAAAGCGATTTTGAGCTTACCCCAACTTCTTGGTAGCTTTGGGAATCGAGTCGATAAAGCCATATGTTTCTATATATTTCAATGGAAACTAATAATTCCGTTTTATGGCTAAATAAACTAAATAAAAAATAAACTTGGAACAGATTCATTTTGGTTTAGGCTGTAATAAAGATGATTGGATCATCATCATGGGATCACTCGTCGTATACTTGACCTATGGTTGCAGTTTTAGAGAATTAAAACGCAACTGATTAATGCTTAGCATCCATTATATTTATTTATTTAATTAGCACTTAACTGCCAACTTTGGATTAAAATATAAACAATGAAGGGAAATACAGCGAAGGGGAAATAAAATAAATTAGTTTTAAAAATTGATGATTCAAGTTGATGGTAAATATTAAATGCTTTAAGGGAGATATAGGAGATATTTCAGGGGTTACATAGATGGCAGAAGAATCCCAAAAAAATCAAATTTCCCTATGAACCGATGGACTTTCAAGGGTATCCAAAGTTGCTGGCCGACGAAGCGAGTTGTCCGCTTTTCCTGCCTGGCGTGGAACTGGGCCTGTGAAAAGCGCGAGCGACAAATTTTTAAGTCATGACTGGACAATAACAATAAAACAAACGATGGGCGGAGTGGAGTCCCGGGGCGCAGTACAAACTATTCTTAAGCCCCGCTTCGACCGGGTGCCCTGTCGGTCGGTGGTCCGGTGGTCCGATGGTCGGTGGTCACTGGTTAGTGGTCACCGTATGCAGGAAATAAATTCGCGAGCTTTTCGGGCGGCAAGTGCCACATAAATTCTAAATGCATTTGCCGGGCAGGCAGCACACACAAGGAGCTGCTTGTAGCAAGGAGCCGCAGGAGACGGAACTTTGTCCGGGCTTGTCGTATATGGATGGGCAGTGGGCAAATTCCTGCTGGAATTTCAATTGTAAAATGCTTGTCAAGTGCGAATTGCTGACCGCTTTGTGGGGGCTGGAAGTATTTTTGTGGCCAGCATGAAGATATCCCATTTTGGACAGGAAGTGCCTTGACTGCGCTCCCGGAAGTGATCTCAATCCCATTTATATTCATATTTCCATAATTACCAGCAATAGATTTTTATGAGCGCCATAAGCACGGCTTATCGACAGTGCCGTAGAGCTGCAAAGTCAAGGAAAATGCTCGCATCCGCCTTGCATTTAACCCTAATGCCAGTGTCAACATATTCGTTGGGTATCGGGCGTTGGGCATTGGGCAAATATTGATATATAAAAACATGGCTCATGGCATAGATTTAGCCAATACCCCAAACCCCACCGCAAAAAAACGGAGCCAAATGCGTTGCCAACAATCCAATGACAACAAGAACAATAGGCCAAAAAAAGAGAACAGAAACAAAAACAAGAGGGCAAACAAGGCAATTACAAAGTGCCAAAATGGCACAAGCCATAACATTCCCGACCATCTAAGCTCCCCCCTTACACCCCTACAGCCCGAACAGCCTTTCACCCCGATTCACTCCGTTCCGAAACCCCAAAAACAAATAGCCAAAGCCATTTCAATGTATTTAGCCAGGATCGGGTTCACATATGCATAGCCAGCGACCCCCATGGAACCCATGGAACTCATGAAAGCTGCTGCTGCCGCTGCTGCCGCTGCTGCTGCTGCTGCTGCGGCTTTTGCAACTGACTCTGGCCAAACTGTCATCAATTTGGCGACTCTGCGTCTCTCTCTCCCTCTGCATATGCCCCAGTGTGTGCACACAGTGTATGCCAGTGTATGGTGTGTGCCACACAGTGTGGGTCCCGGCGTTTGGCCAATGGCCATATTGACAATATGTATTGAAACTCACTCAAGCTATTAATGCTGAAAGCTTTTACGGCCACTTCAGGCGGCAGCAGGCAGCAGGCAGCAGCGGGCAGCAGGAGGGATCTGGATTGGGATTGGGGATGTGGGGACGTCCCCACAGGACGACCGCAGGCAGGCACCAGCTGGTGTCAGACTCAAAAGTGGTTTGTTCTCCTCGTTTTTTCTTAGCCAACTAGAAAAAACATTAGCCAAAATATAAACATGAACTTTACATTTGAAATATGAGAGTGTCAGACGTTTTGAGAGGCCCAGAGAGAGTCGCTCGATATTTAAAGTATAACTTTTCCATTCAGCTCTGCTTATGGCCAGACAGTGCCGGGGTCTGCTGGTCCTGATTTTGGCCAGAACGAGTGTTAACTGTTAAGATGTTGGACACGGCAAATGGTAGATAAGGCACGCACCGACAGTCGCTGTCTGCACAGGACGCACAGCTGGCAAAATAAGCGGAAAAACTCCGTTTAGCATCCGACACGCTACGATATGGCAGGATTTTGGATTGCGGGGTGGGCCAGGAGCCAGGAGAGAGGAAGGCTTCAGCAATTGCAAAGTTAACGTGTCAATGGCAACCATTGAAGCGTTCTGCCCCCGCCATCAAACCCGCCAAGAATCCAACAGCTGAATATACAGTGGAAGGGGATGGGGATGGGGGCACGCGGCAGCATAGATAAAGGCACGAAAAGAAAATGTTGTCTGGGAAAAGTTCTCGAGAAAGTTTCCCTTTAACTTGAACAATTGACTTTTTTTTTTGTTGTGGGACACTTGACTGGCGGCCAAAGCCAACCGGTTGCTCCACCAGAACGAAGACCAAGACCAAGACCAAGACCAAGACCAAGACCGGGCCAACCTTCCAGCCAGCCGTTCATCCATCTCTATCTATTGGCCTCTTCAGCGCCCCCAACAATTGAAACGTGGCTGCGTTTTTCTTGGCATTGAAATGTTTGCAGCCAAGTTATTGTTATTGTTATGCGAATTGCTGTTGCTTCTGCTGTTGCAGGGTGGCGGCGCTGCTTTTGGCGGTGGTGTGGCAAATCGACGTCTTCAACACTCGAGTGAAGCGATTGCTGCTGCTGCTGCTACTGCTGTTGCTGCCTCGTGCCCCATGAAACTGTAAGCGCAAAAGTTTGCTTTACTTTTGTGTCACGCTCTGTTGCTTCTGCCAGGCAACGTCCTGGTCCTGGTTCTGGTTCTGGTCCTCGACCTCCTCCCTGAAACTCGCCTCCAAGTCAAATTGAAAATGTTCTCATAATTTCTGGCTGTAAAAGATTTCAATCGTGAATCGTGAAACTTTGCGTTCGAGTTTACTTTTTACTGATTTTACAATTGATTTTAATACACACCCACAGCTTGAAGTAGAGGGGGCCCCACACGGCCCGAAAAAGTTGTTCAAATCTTGTCGATTCAATCGTGCAACTAATTGAAATTTTTGTTAATGAAATTGTTTGAGAAAATGGGCATTAACTTTCGGTTTATTCGGGCTCCACTTTGATTAGCATAATGAAAACGAATTAAGATCCAAATAAATGTAACAGTTCTTTGACATTTATATTTGGGTATTCCGGGAATCATGTCGGTCAGCTCGGGGAGATGAGGTGACGAGCAGGCAGAAAAAAACAAGGCCACGAAAGTGAGACGACCCTAATAAAGCCATGTCGCAGACAGTCAAGCTGTGCAGACCCAATCCCAATCCCAATGAAAATTCCTATCCCTATCCCTATCCTGAACCCAATTGACACCTCCATCGCAAAGCCAGACCTCTGTCAAATCTCTGCGCAAAACGACAAATGAAGAACCCCCAAAAGAACCCAAAGTGCGTGGCAATGTCGCGACATTTGCCGCTTAGCTCCTGGAAAATGCTCTGATTAGCCAGCATTCCGGCTGGCAATTGAAGTGCCCGACCGTACGCGGCGATGGCAATTCTCTCCAGCTGCCATTTGCTGATGAGCTCGGGTTTCCAACCATAACAAAGCGAGATTTTAGGGATTTATGATGTTGTCCCTTTGGGGGGAGGCATTTTCCGTCTGTCGTCTGTCAGGCCCTTTGTTTTTCCATCTACCACTCACACTTTCAGTGGATTTCCATCCGAGTTTAGCATGCCTTTCGATCTGTTTGCGTTCTGTTGGTTGTTTCTTTTGCATGCAGACAATCAAATGCTTGTCGTTACTCATACGCCATGCTGTCCGCTCGTTAGACGGCTGGCCTCCTGGATTCCCGGCGACTGCCATTGTTGTTGTAGAAGTCTGTGCCCACACGCCCATTCTCCCGCCCACCTAGCACGACCGCCTGTAACAATATTTATTCATGTTAATTAAATTGTGTGAATATCACAATTTTCCATATGACTGCGCACATTTATTGTCTTTCAATTTGCGGCTGTGGTTTCAGTTCCACTCTAAGCGTTGGCGTTGGCGTTGCCACTGACGTTACCCAGTAATTGGTGCGGGGATGTCCTGACAGGGGATTTGTTTGTTAATAATCCCATCAAAGTTCCATTGCATAGGGTATGCCTCTGTCGATTGTAGGTTGTTTTGCGGCTTACCTAACCATTCCTGGGCTATGATTTTGGTCTCCCTTTGTGCACAGGCCTTCATTAGAGCCGGTTCTGCCACATCCTCATCCACGCTCTGGCTATGGCTCTGGCTATGGCTATGGCTATGGCTTTGACTCTATGATTTCCCTCGCTTAGCTTTTATGACTGTAATCCTGCGACTGCGACACAGGACCGTGGCTGTGGCTATGGCTGAACCTGCAACGCATGCAAAAATAGGCAATAATAATTTCTGTTCAATTGCCCCCACTCGCCTTGGCCGCAAATTGCACGCAAGTGACGACGACGACGACTCCATGCCGGAAACTAGTGCCAGGCCAGTCACTAGTCGCCAGTCGCCACGTTGCCGCAGCTGACAAAATAATTTGAAAGCAATTTCCAGCGCCAAATGTCCCCTGTCACTGGCGCAAGGAAAAAAAGGGCACAAATTTCCAGCAGCAAATAAAAAAAGGAAATTGTCAAATTCGCACTTTGCTTTGCCTGCGAGAGCGCAAAGGGAGGGAACTGGAATACAATTTTTGGGCGCACTGCAATAATATTTCAATATGTAATTTGGCAAATTCAAATTTTGGCCAACTGTAGTCTAAGATCTGGGCCGCAGAGCTCTGCGTTTCACAGAGCCCTACGACAGCGATAATTTCCCCCAAGAATGCAGCATTAACACGAGACGCAGATGGCCAAAGGGCCGGCCATGGAGTGGATTAGATGGAGAGCAGCAGGAAGGGATTCGATGGGATGGGATTGGCTGGGGTGGAGTGGGGTGGGGTGGGTTGGGGTGGAGAGTGGCCTGTGTGTTTGTCATATTTGCATGCGCCAGTAAAAAGGTTTCTGGCTGCTGGCAAATTGATCCCAGCTCAGTGGCTTATGAAGGACACGGACAGAACTACTGTCTGGGCGGAGTGAGCGCCATGGGGATCGTAGGACGGCAGATAATAAACGTTGCTGCAGCGTGGCAACGAGCTCTGTATCTGTAGCTGTGACCGTGCCAAGGAGCTGTGGCTAGAAGCCTTCGATATACGTATCTGGAGCCGTGGCAAGGAGCTGGGCTGGTGCTGGAGCTGTAGCTGTAGCTGTATCCATGCAGGCAACAACGCAAAAAGCCAACTCTCGAAGGACCTGTGACAGGATAATGCATGCCTGCATTTTAGATGACAATAATGCATTTTTGTTTTGAGGGTAATTTTGCAGAATGTTTCACTCGCTCTCCCTCTCTCTCTCGCTCACTTTTCTTGCTACAGACATTGGGGAATTTTATTATACAAAAAATAATATATAAAAAACCTTTGCTTATTCTTTGGATGTCTCTCTATAACTTTATGCAGAGGGGAATATGGAAAATGAGCCCATCAAACGTCACCCGAAGCCCGACATAAGCCACTTATTGGATCCGTCGCACAACTATTTGAAATATGTATTCAAACGGCACGAGAGTGGGGAGGTACTTAAAACTTTTGCAGCTAATTAAACTCGCGTTGGAGCTGCAGGATGCTCTCCTCCTCCGGGTGCCAGTCCTTATGGATCTTACATATTTTATGGCACAATAATTTTTCAATTAAAGCAACAACCATTTTGTCTTCTGCTCTCTCAGCAATAAAGGAAATGCTACCGACCAGCTTCAATGGCGCTCTTCCAAATGAACAGACACTTGCCGGCCAAAACGGTGGACGGAAGAAGGCTGAAAGCTGAAAGCGGAGATGCTTTTAAGTATTTGTAAATTATGTTAATGACAGCACATTGACTTTATTACGGCCATCAGCCAACACAGATACTTAGAACTTCACCAGAGGCTGGGCTACACGCACACAGAGGGAGAGAGAGAGGGAGAGAAAGCCACCGAGAAATTGGTGTACGATTTCTGTGAAATATTCGGATGCCAAAAGATGACAGCCACCGCAGGCTGCTGGTAAGCCACATGCATTCATTCAACTCTTTAAAGTCTGGCTCGGCAATGGAATAATTTATGGCTGGGCTCCACGCCATACATCACTTGGTTAGACATTGGTTAAAGCCACTTTAAAGACTTCCCCTTGGCAGTTAATCGATTGCAGTGCTCGTGCCTGTGCCTGTGCCCGTGCCCCTGCCCTTGACTGCCCTGCCCACCCACCAGGGGGATTAAGTGAAAAAGTCTGCAAAAATACGGCGAGAGGAGAGTGAGCTGTGTTGTGCGTTTCCGCCGGACACGGTGACGCTCAGCATCTGGCTAGGTCTGTACCGTGTCTGGGGCTAATCCTCAACAGGCACGTCCTTGTGCTCAACGGAAATCGCCATTCAAAAATTAAGTTCAGCGCGGCGGTGAGGCTATAGAAATGGTGGTGGCCTATGCTACCCACATGCCACATCGAATGTGGCACAGCAACTGTGTTTATTTTTCATTTCCTTCAACAGCTGCCACATGCCTCTCTCTCTCTCTCTCTCTCTCTCAACTCATCTCTTGGGCATCCTGGGTGTAGAGATCGTCCACCGGCAACGGCACTTGATAAATAAACAAAGCCGAGAACTTTTGGGATTCCCCGCCAGCAGCCATGGGGATGACAATGTGTGTCTCTGTCTCTGTCTGTGTCTGTGTGTGGGTCTGGTGTCTGGGATGGTATTCCACTCTTTAGGGTCGTATTTTTTCGTCACTGGCGACTAATTTGCAAGACAATTAGAAGGTCCCTGGCCGGCCCGGGACCCAGACGCTCGCTAATGAAAGCGCGCGCGATAAGAAAACTTAACAAATGTCAAATGGGCTGCCGGCAAAGATGGAAATTCGAAGGTGCAGGCGGATGGAAGGGCACGCCAGTGCCGCCAGGCAACGTCTGCGCTGAAAAGTAAAGTAAATGTTTACTTTGGAAATCTGAAATTTGCATAATTTGCCAAGAACTCAGGGCTCGCCAGCGCTCCCCAGTGCCCCCAGCGAGGGTACTGCAAGACCGTTGACTGCCGTCTGCCCCGATAAAGGAAAAATAATATTCATAGGTTTTTGGATGGATGGCCAGAAACTTTGGGGGCACTTTCATTTGCATTCCACTCCCCTGCTCCGCTTCCGATAATGTCACATGTGTCTGACCAGGATATCGCCGGGACTAGGGCGATAGTGTCCAAGAGCTGTCAAAGTGGACGCCGGTTGCTGTCGGTGGCTGCGGGACCATCGAGCAGGTGTCAGGGCTCAGGGCGTGCATTGTCAGCTGTTTCGGGCTACGTTCAACAGGAGGAAAGGACCTCCTCTCACACTCTCACACTCTCTGGCTTCTGTTCGGGCTCGGGCTCGACCTTAGTGGTAGTTGTTGTTGCGTTGTATCGTCATTTTTGCAGCCGAGAGCGAGCCGTAGCCGGAGCCGGAGTCGTCTCGGAAAATTGCGATACAAGGCTACAGGGGGACTTTCGCTCTCGGTGAGCGGCTCGCCTGGTGAGCGTCGTGTTTGTATTTTCCGCCTGTTGTTGTATCGAATTTCCCTCCTAAACAACTCGTAAACAAAGCGCAGAGGCGCCGGCACACTGGGGGTCGAGCTGTTTAAATGATCTTTCGCGGATAACTGTACGTGAAATTTGTCCGCCATTTTGTCTACTTCATCGAATAGTTCAAGCAGCAGCCATGTACATACTACGTCCGGGCGGGCACCTCCCATTTTTGGATACATAAGCGCACATTTTGCTATTTTTACATGGCTCGGAACCAGACTCCGCCTCTGTGTCCTGCAGTTCTCGTGGCAGTTTTCACTGGGTGCCGTCGGTGCACTGGTATTGGTGAGTATCTGTGCAGCTTGCAGGAAATCGAGAGAGCGCACTGCCCTGGCCTGTGCTCTGTTATTCTTACGTTTCGGTGGTGGATTGCAACAGAAAATTGCAACCTTAGACGAACTACAGGAATGCTCTACAGTTGCTGCGGAAATGAGTTCAAATGGATTTCAGAAGATATTTATAGATTCTTAGTGTTTAAAAATCAAATGAAAATGTAGTATAAGGACTTGTAAGAACTACAGGAAATCACTGTAACTATTTCGGGATGTAGGATTGATTTTAGGAGAGGAATTCCGAGTGTTATTTAAGGATACGAAGTATGCAATGCAAAAATTGGAGTAAAAAATCCATATGTTTTAAGATAGCCCTAAAAGAAATATATTTCTTGGCTTTGAAATGTGTTTCTTAAGAGCTGAATTACTTCATTAAACATAAGTAAATATTTATGAAATACAGATAGATAGATCCGTTCTGGGATAAAACTTTCTGTAATGCCACAGCCGAGTGTAGCTCATCTACCGACTAAACTAGTGCCACCACTCCACAGCCAGCCGAAGAGCCATCAAAACAGAGAGCACATAGCTCTCGAGGTCGGACCTGAGAGATACTCGTACTCGCCAGGACGAAGACGAGCACAGATGGCGACACCTTTGGCTGCTCTTCGTGTTCTGGTGGTAGCTTTCCCTGCTCTATGTTCTAGCTCTCTCTCTCTCTCTCTCTCTACACTGGCTGTCTGTCTGTCTGTCTTTCTATGAATATGTGTAAATTAGCATATCAAATGCCATAAATGGCGCTTATGGGGAGATGAGTGCGGCGGAGGGCGTGACACTCTCAGATGCCAGTGCGATGCCAGTGTATGGGTGAGCGTCTCTCTGTGTGTGCGTTTATATTCCATTGTTACTCATCCGCCGCGTTGCACGAGCGAATGAGCGCACGAAGGGCGGCGCGACGCTTGTTGCGGGGTATGAGGACGATTCAAAGCATTGACGTGGTAAGGAACCTGCATCCATGTATGTGTGTGTATCTGTGATTTAGTTGCATGCGATAATGTCAACCACAGAGCGAGCCTTTGAGGCACCCTTCCGCCGACTGACCCGACCCGGTTGCTTGGGTTGGCTCGCCTTGCGTGTTCTGCATTGGACGTACTATGTATGCCTGTGTGTGTGTGTGAGTGTGTGTGTGTGTGTGTGTGTGTGTATGATGGGTCTACGTTTTTTTCGGTGGTGGTGCAGCTCTGCTATTGCCACTGCCACTGCCACTTCTGCTGCTGCTGCTGCTTTCAATGCTGCCGGTGGACGCCGATTGCCGCCGACTTGACTCTTCAGTGTTAATTCGTCGACACGAGGCGCTGCTTTCAGCTAACAAGTCATCGTTTGACATCTTAAGCATTTATCCTCGACCGTCAGTGATTCTTGTGCGTAACTCTTCGTGTGTCACGTGCCTCTCCGGCCGTCCTCTCGGTGTTTTTTCTCTGTTTCGTTTGTTTGGTTGCCTCTCCGAGCCGCGAGTTTTGTTGTGTGCCTCGCCAAGGCGGAAGCATAAAATCCGATACAACCCAAAGTGGGCCAACAGCGACCCCCCAGCCGGCTGCCGAGAGCCGGCCTTGTGCCCTGTGCCACACAGTGTGTGTTTGCGTGTGCCTCTGTGTTGGTGTCGGCTGAGACTCAGAGGAGCTTCGGCCACGGCCCAGAAGCAGCGCTGCATTCCAGAGAGTGTGAGTAGTAGCCCCAGCCCCACATCTGCATGCCATGCATCATGGCTCTCTCTCTCTCTCCCAACGCTGTTGTGTTTCTGTTGTTGACCTTGTTTAGGTTTTGCCACAGCTGCCACAGCCACAAACACGCCATCCGCCATCTGAGGGCAAGAGCACCAGAGGTAGAGCGCATGTGTAGGAGGTTTCAGCACAGAAAGATCTACAAAATGAGGATTGCATTTTGGGAATAAAATATAAATAATTTTGGCCAATTTTAAGTAAAGAGTATCCTTGTTTTTCGATTGATGTTGAGGTCCAGGCATAAAACCAACGTTCAACTTCTGACAGTGCTCATGGATTGTCTTTCCTTTAAATAGAGATTTCTGATTTGATTTAAACAAGTTGATTTCAACTGAGGTCCATCTATATAGAGGATGGAATTTATTAAAGACAAGGGGACAAGATAACCTCTGGCTCTTTTTTATATAACAGAGAGTTACTTTGAGATTTCCTAAATAGAAATAATGGTAGGGAATATCAGCTGCAGTGGGAAAGAGTACGAGAACGATAAGTTTTGGTATTAGAAACTTTTCGGTTGTTTTTCAGACAGCCTTCGTAGATATGGAACATTTTTTAAAGAACTCAAATCAGCGTTAATTAAACTATAATTAAATTCATGGTCTATAATTATTACATAAAAGTACAGTCCAGAAAAGATAAAACTCTACAAAAAGTACCATCCATTTCGCAAATGTGATATAAAATTGTGTTGATTTACTAATTAGTTTCTCTTGTGGGGAGTTTATGCCACCAAAAGATTAAAGTATAAAGCCAGGACTGTATTAGAAAATAAACGAGAGGGAACGTTGTGAGCCGCGTCTACGCCGCGGCTCTATTTTATACCCGGTACTCAGTCAGTATATAGGTATGTGAGCTTGTTGTAATTTATTACATGTTCGCAAAAGGGACAAATTGAATTTTAGCCAAGAAAAAAAAAAGAAATTAAGTCGAACCTTTTCGGAGATTTTGACCTATTTGATGTTTCCATATTTGTTTACATACATTTGTTACATCTGCCTTTTCTACATGTCTTTATCTACTTCCTACATACTTCGAAATGGTTTTCTTCATTGTGGCTATATTTATGATCTGATCTGATTTAGATTCAACACTCTGATAGATATGCTCATCCTCTATGATTCTGCGTTTTTAGCTTTCTCGTATTTTTTAAATTGTGCATGCCACAGATTTTCGTTCTTTGAGTGGGCGAAAGGGGGCGGGGCGAAATTTTGAAATACACTTGTAAGAGTGTGATAAGACAGGAGTCTGGATACAAAATTGTGTTCCTCTAGCTTTTATAGTCTCTGAGCTATAAGCGCTAATGAAGACGGACGGACGGACAGACGGCCAGACGGACAGACAGACATAGCTATATCGACTCGGCTATTGATGCTGATCAAGAATATATATACTTTATGGGGTCGGAAACGCTTCCTTCGGGGTGTTACACACATCCATTTTTCCAACAAATCTAATATACCCCTTTACTCTTCGAGTACCGGGTATAAAAAATAGAATGGCAAAGTTGTAGATGAAACATTCAAATTGCTGCACAACATCAACTTTGGCGTGAGTAAAAAATCATATAAAAAGATATACAGTTTTCTTAGCAACCCTTTAATTGTAGTAGATATCGATGCTGCAAATGCCGAATGTTGATTAAGAAATTGTGGAAAGTCAACAAATCGCGATTTTTGTTGTGAGCCGTGTCAAGTGCTGGGGCTATACATTTAAACCCGATTTTCAGTCAGTATGTTATCTCACTCCCCTCTGCCAGAATGCACGAGGAAGAGCGTTTGAGAGAGAGAATGAGTAAGCTCGTAGAAGGGGTTAGATAATATCTAATAGATATATCATAAGTTCCTTCTTCTAGTAATGATCCGATCTTAGCCAGATTCGGTAATCTGGTGGATATGGTTATTTTCTATGATTCTGCGTCGGACGGAAGAACAGACGGATAGACAGACATGACTGCATCGACTCTGCTGTAATGATGATTAAGAATGTACATATATACCTTATAAGGTCGGAGACACTTCCTTCTGGGTGTTGCAAATATCCATTTCCACCAAAAATCTAATATATCTATGCTCTATGTTCTTTGACCATCGGGTATTTTTTCGTCTACGTAATTTTCTAGACTCTGATGGAAAACAGTTCGTAATCGAATAAAAACAGAAAAAAATTTAACTTTAAATTGGGTTTCCTTCCTTTTCCTGAATGAAATCCCATTTTGCATTGTATGTATATTCGAATGGAATTCGAAAGGAATTTCTAATTTCAAGCTCATTGCTAATGCATTTATAATAAGTTTGGGATTACATATTTAAATACCAGATTTAAATCTCAACCCTTCGGATGGCACACCCCACTGCCTCAGATCCCAAAGCCCGCCGCCATAATTTATGTAAAAACTTTATAATCCAGGAGAGATTTTTTGTTGCAGGGGCGGTTCATTAATTTATGAATATCAAATTGCATTTTGACATTTGCCAACAAAAACTATTTAAAACTTGTGTCCACTCACACCCACACCAGCCAGAATTGGGAGCGCTTAAACACAATGGCCTTGGTCTCTAGTCCCACCCAAGCATCCAACCATCCACCCGCCAGTCCTCCCACTATCAAAGGTCTCTACTTCAGTTCCACCGCCACCTCCACCCATTGGCGATTCAGTTTGATTGAAGCGCCCGCATGTACAGAGCATTTTAAATATTTACAAAGATATTTCAAAAAACGCTTTTGGCATGTTTTGTTTTCTGTTTTCCTGTTTTTTGCAGTCCTTATAATTGTTGTTGTCCAGAGGTCCCGAGTTGTTGAGTTCCAACCCCCCCTCCCCCCCCAATGTTGCTGAAGTGTTTTGCTCACTTTTTGCCCGGCAGTGGACCCCTAGTCCGAACAACAAAAAAAAAAACAAGGGAAAACGAACTTCAAATGTGGCATGAGGGCGGTCTGTTGAGTGGAGTCGAGTCGTGGTGGTGGTGGTGGCGGCGGCGGCGGCGGTGCTGCAGTACTGCTGGCTGGTGTACTTGAGAGCGGAGCGCGTGTGTCCTTTTAGGAAAGTGTCAAAAACCGTTGGTCAAAAAACCGTATGGCAATTATTCAACACAATTGAATATGAAGTGTGGCAATGGCAAAGGACGAGGACGAGGGACAGGATGAGGCTGGGGCAGGGACAGCGGCAGGGACAGGGACAGGGACAGGGACATGGGGCAAAAAAGTTGCAGCGCTTGGCAAATAATGAAAAATCCACCCACATCAGTATTTTTCGGCTGTCTGCACTCGCACACTCCCATACATACCCATGGAAAAGGGGACACACACACATGCACCCATAAAGGACCAACACTTTGGCACCCTTTTCATGTGCCCCTTGGTTGTGCCACTGCTGCTGTTTCTACTGTTGTTGCTGTTGTTGTTGTTGCTGCGCAGTTGCTGGCTGCTGCCTGGCAATTTTTCGGTGATAAAATATTTAAATTTAATTAAGGCCACGAACGAGCAGCAGCACGATTTCCGAGCCACTGGCAAAGGGAAGATGAAGTGGACCAAGAGCCAGAGCCAGAACCGGAGCCAAAGCCAGAGTAGCAGTGGCAGTGGCACCACTACCACCAGCAACAGCGGCAGCTGGACCTTTGACCCTGCATCCTTACCCGACCACCCTGGCACCCCACTGCCCCCCACTCTGGGGGGTTGGTCCCTTTTTGCGCCTTTTTGCATTTGCGTGTAGTGCGTTTTTTGAGGCTTACGGCCGCTGGCCGGCAAAGAAATTCATTAAAAATTTTTGCTTTGATGCTACCAAATTCTTTTTACAAGTTTCTTTGTACTTTCGGCCTTACGCCCAGCCGAATGTATCTCACAAACAGCAGCAGCAGCAGCAGCAGCAGCAGAAACAACAACGATAAATACTTTCAAAGGACTTCAACTGTTTGTGAATGTCCTTGCCAGGGATTAAGTTTTTGGGACTGAGCCCCATTCGGTTTTGTAATTAAGCTGCAAGGCCACAAAATTCGTAACTCGTCGTCGTCGTACTTATGTATTAGATAAAATTCTCAATTCTGAACAATTTAAATTGAACGCGATTGCTGCAACAAATTGTTGCCAAAGAGCAAAAGTTTGTGTCTTTCTGGCATCCTAATCTTCCGAAGGAGTCACAAAGTTCTTCCGTGCTTCTTTGGGGTTTCTTTGCTGAGCACAAACTATTCTGTGCCACTGCCACCAAACTTTTGATCTTGAGTTGTGCAAATATTTTTCAATATGCGGCCAAAGTATTTATGGAATTATGGTAATTTTAGTTGGAAAGTATTTCTCTTGTTTGAATGGCAAAAAAGGTGAAGCTGAGACGAATTTTCATTCTGGATGATACATGAATAAAGCGTTCTTTGGATTTCCTAAGAGGTTGTATATAAGATTGTGTTTAGGGGGATTGGAGTGACAAATTAAATTTGTCTGTTGATGATTTTGCTCCTAAAAGAATCAGATTTTTGGAATTTATGGAAGTTTTATGGACTCCAGAATGCTTTCGCTCCACTGGAATATCCTGAAATCCTTAGAAATGAGACAGGTTCATTCGAAGGCCTTTATTGGAACAATCAACTATACTATTTTCTTGGTCGACCTATTTCCCTTTGCAGCCATAAGAACCCATCGTCATAGCTGGCACTAAATTGATTGATTGAAAATCGCTGCTAATGGAAAACCTTCTTAAAATCATCTCATTGTTCAAAATGGCAGTCAAGTATGTGATTGATTCCTGATACGGACTGAATCTATTTGGGAGATGAGGCTCCTGCTCCTGTGCCCCCCAGTTCTGTTGGGCAGTTTGACAATTAGCCATGGCCCACTGGCACCTACATGGCCTACATGGCCCTCTGCAGGCACCCCTTGATGCAATATTCCATCTGGAGAAATGCGCCTCGAGGCAATGGGAACCATGGCTGGACAGGTGTATTGTACCTGGTCCCTGTGTACCTGTTTTGTCACATTTAAAATTCTATTGTTTGCTCTGCTGGAAAGATTCGTTTCTGGCCAAAATGCGTGCACGTAGGGCTAGACGGACGGACGGACGCAGAAGTCAACAATGGAGTGTGGACAGAGGCATGCAAATTGGTCAGAGCTGCCTGGAGGCAGGGGTAGAGGGACCAAGGCGGAGCCAATTTTTCTTGCATTTGCAGGGGGCTTCAAGGGGGGCCTGCCTGCCAGAATGGGGAACAGAACTGGAAACTTTTTCGGGTTCTGCTGCTGCTACGGTTGCTGCTGCTGCTGGTGGTGCTGGTGCTGTTATTGTTGCTACTGTCGGTGCTGTTTGTCCAAGTTGCCATTTCAAGCGTGTTGCAATGAAAAGCAAACTTTTTCTACGCACAGCATGGCCGGGGCTCGGGGCACACTCGTACAGCCCTGCCTTCCGCTGTCGGTGCTAGCGCCCCGCCCATGGGCCATGGAACTGCACAGAGAACTCAACAGGCGCACACGGGGCGTATACGAAATTAAAATGCACTCAGCTGAAAAATTGGTTTTCTCGTTCTTGACAAACTTTGAGTGATTTCTGAAAGCCTCTAACGAGTGTCAGCCTCCCCCTGTCCTGAGGGTGGCTGGGTGGCGAGGTCGATGGGCGATGGGCGACTTGGAAAGTAAGCAACAAGCAGTAGCCGGAAAGCGGAAAAACGGAGAATGGAAAACGGAAAACCAGCAAAAAACAACACCAACAAAAACAGCGATATGTAAAGATGTTTTAATTTGCTGAAGGGCGTGGAGAGAGAGAGAGAGGGAGAGGGAGAGAGAGGAAGAGAGCAAGGGGGTGAAATCGGAAAAACGAGGGCTCGACATTGCTTTTGTTAAATTGTTTTAATAAGGCGAAAATATTAATCAAGCGTACTGAAAGCAGGCCTCCCTCTACTTCTCCCTCTTCTCTCCCAAATCAAAAATTATATAGAAAGTCAAGGGTAAACGAAGACAGAGAGCAGCCCTAAAAATATCCTTGCCTATTTACAAATTAATGTAGCAAAAGATGTCGATATTATTACAAGATTGTTCTCTCTTTTCAGCTAACTTGAAAGACTTGTGGCGGGAAAGATAGCCAACCTGTCCACCGGAAATTCGGCCAGTCCCGCTGCGGGACTGGGATTTGTGGGGATCCTGCCGTGCGCCCTCCAGTGGCAGGCCCCTACGTCGACGGGCAAGGCGCCGAAGCTACAAAACTACGCTGCTGCCGCGCGAACAGGCAGCCAGCCCTATGCCATGCCCTCCCCTTCGAGCAGCAAGAATTGCTGCGGAAACGGAGGTAGCCAGCCGCCACCTGCGTCGGGCTGTTGCCAGGACTGCCGCTGCTGCAAGCAGAGCTACGAGCATTTGCCCGTGCCCCGACTGCAGCACCAGCAGCCACCGCCCCCGCTCTACCAGCATCAGCAACAGGCGCCGCCGCCACCGCTCTACTCGAATCAACAGCAGCAGCAGCAACAGCAGCAGCAGCAACAAGTCAGCTGCATCACGACCCTGCAGCAGACGACAACCACCCAGCAAATGCAGCAGCTTCCTGCCACTCCTGCGGCTGGCTATGGGTATGGAAATTGCCTGGTTCCGCATGTGCCCGAAACGACGACAACAACAACAGCCAACACATACGTGAGCAATGCTCCTCCGGATGCAGTGCAGCCGGTGCAAACAGTGCAGCACTGCCACACGAATTGCAGGGGAAACGAGACCTGCAACCTGCAACCATGCAGCAACAGCAGCCACCCTGCACCACCGGCACCACCAATGATCTTTCTCCCCTTCATGATGCCCATGCAACAGCCGCACATGCCGTATCCGCCTCTCTGTGCACCTCCCGAAGATTTCAAGCCCCTGATCCAGGGAAAACCGGCTCCGCCACCACCACAGCCACCGCCTCCGATCAGACACTACCAGCAGATGATGCTGCAGCCACCACTGCCTGCGTATCTGCCGCAGGTGCTCCCCTGTCAGAAGCCAATCCGGGCTCCAATGTCGACACCGCCACTGCCGCCGCCTCGGAGTGTCCAGACCCTGAAGTCCGCGGCTGCAACGGCTATCGACGCATACCAGAGGGTGAGTCCTGGCTAGATTATTTGTAGTAAATCAGCAGCACTTAGTCAATAGCTCCGCTCTGATCCGCTCGGGGCCTGTAAAATGTTGCAATTTGTTTGTCGCACCAGAGGCAGGGATAATGCCACGTATACTAAATATTTATGGGCGTGCTCTGCACTGCTCTGGTGCGCTGGCAGCACTGCCAAACTTCAATTTACATAAACATAAAAGACAAGCAACATCAACTGCAGGGGCACTCTTCACGAAACATCTGCATGCATGTCGGTGAGATTTAGCGCAGCGACAGGACACAAAAAATCAAAGCTACTGGAGAGGGGCGAATCCGAAAGGTGCAAGCGGAAGTGAAAGCAGAGGAGCAAAGAACAGCAGAGAGGGAGAGCGAGAGGGAGGAGCTGATGGAGCACGGCGGGATTCGGGCAAGCACGGAAAAACTAATGCATAACCTAGTAAGATCATCAACACGAAATTTTACAGCAAACTCATGTCCAAGGATGTGGAAATAAACTTGTTCTTTTTGTAGTCGTGGCGCCTCTACCTCTGCCACTGCCACTGCCACTGCCCCTAGCCCTTACTCCGTTCCCTTTCTCCAGTGTTGTCCTGCGCTCAATGACTTTTGCATTTAATATGAGTAAAGAAGCGCAGGATACAACAAGAAAATACAGAGGTGGAGAGGTGAGGAGGTACCACACGACAAGGAGCGACAAGGAGCAGCAAAGAACAGGCTAAAAAGTGAGCTGGACTTGAGGATTGGATTGGGGCTTTGGCTCTCTCTCTCTATCTCTCTCTCTCTCTCACCCTCTCCACTGCTGGCCAGCGAAATGCAGAACGTGCTGTTTAAATTACGTTGCTGTCCTGCAGATTTCGGATTTCAGGTTTCAGGTAAAGGCTCACCGAGTCCGGTGCAAGGACAAGCAGATAGCAGATAGCAGTGTCTGATGTCGGTTTGCTTTTTCTTGGCCGTGTCCAACGATTCGTTCATTTGATAGCCTTCTGCTGCTCTGCTTGTGCATACCAGATAAGTTTGTTCTGATTAAGAATCTGCAACAGCAACAATTGCGCACACACACACACACACACATATACATGCAAATGCGCGACGTCAACGCTTCGACTTCCGTTTCCTGTCTTTGTTTGTGGGAGAGCGTAGAGCTTATTGCTGCCGAGTGGTCACTCTCAAAGTCTTTCTTTATGTGGAGTGGAGCTTGGGCTGGGGCTGGTGTTGGGGCTGCCGTGCCAGATTACAATATAAAAATTCATAAGTTTGCTGCCAGCAATTTTCGTTTCACATTTCTGATGACAAGACCAATGCCACCGCCACTGCCACCATTCCCATCCACCATTCTGTCCCTCTTTGAGAGTCTCTCGTATTCTTGTTGCTGCTGAAGTGAAATATATTTCACATTTGAAATGGGAGTAAGCAAAATGCACATCACAGTCTCTCGCATCCTTAATGCTGTTCATTCACATGTGCTTAAGTAGTTTTATTTACGGGGAAGAGACCCGCACAACTCGTTGTGCAGAGCGCTCTCATGGGCAGGACTCGCCTTTATCCTGCACATTTGAATGTTAAATCTTTCATGAAATAAATTCCTTATTTTTTTCTTGCCGACAGTCCGTCCTTTCTGTCCATATCTAATACTCTTTCGTATATCCGGAAGATGCTCTGTTTTTGGCATACTTTCGAGTGTTTGCATCCGTGTGTTGCGGTCTTCCCAGACCTTAACAATACTTTGCCTCGTCTCGGCATTTACTTTCAGTTGTTCTTCCGTGTGTTTGTGGAGAACCGAGCGCCCTATCATGCACAAAGAAAGCATTTTATGTACTCTCTTTAATGTTTGTACTAGCCCATTGTTATAATGTACTCCCCCCCACATGAGTGGTGTGTGTCCTATGTGTGTGTCCTAGCTCCTCTCTGTCTCCCTGTCTCCCTGCCGCCCTGTCTCCCTGTCCGCCTGTTTATCTTTGTGTTTGTGTGTCCGGGTAAATCCACAATGATTTTGGTGCCTGCACTGGAAAGTTTGCCCGACTGTTGCTTCTGGCTGCTGCTGCTGCATTTCAAATCACTTGAAGCTTCGCAGCCGGAGTCTACTCTCCCACTTGACCCGCCCCCGGCATTATACTGGAAAAACAGTTGGTTGCCATCTAATAATTGTTCTGCTCATATTCCATGTGCACTTACGGAGTATTTCAAAGCGGATTTCGGTGTTAGAGTTCGAGTCTCTCTCTCTCACTATCCCTGTCTCTGTCTGCCTCTATCTGTTGATGCTGTCGTGTTTATAATGTTTCTCATGCGGTGTAGATGGGGATTCAAAGCTGCCTAAGCTTTGGGTTGGTTCTCTTTGAGGTGTTCTCGAATGTACTGTCGAAATCACTCAGATAATCCTACTTCTTGGAAACGAAAGGCTTTACGAATGATCGAGGCACGTGGACTAAGTAACTGTGGAAACGGCAGTTAGGGAAATAGTATAAAAGAAAAAGGAAAGATTGTGGCATACAAATTACCACAAACCTAATGGAAATGGAATAAATAATTATTCTAATTGAGGTCTCAGAGCACCTTTTATGTGACGCTTATTCTAGATATTTAGTCAGTTTGGCCCTCAACGAGAACTTTATAGAAAACTTGGAATGCTTTAATTACGGGTTCCAAAGAAATGGTAAAAGTACTCTGACTAAAATGCGTACAGCCAAGAAAATATCATAATTTAGACCGCTGCCTGATTGCTGGATCTTCTTTCACCATTTTCACTCCGTCATAATTTTAGTTCGAAAATATATCACAAAATCTCCAATACTTACTTTTCTCACTCACAGAATTAGTTTCTCATTTGCCATTTCTCATCATTTGCCAATAACGCTATTCGGGGTGCCCTTTAGCGTGTCTTGCCACTTCCTTTTTGGTTTTTGCCAGCAGAAAGTGCATTTGGCTGTGTGATAAAAGCAGCTCAGGCACTTCGCACTCATTTTACACTTTTTTTGTTTGTTTATCCTTTTTTTGGCCTGATCGGGGGCAGGGGCTGCCAAAAAGCATTTCCAGAAAATCCGAAAAAGACAAAATGGAGAAAGAAAGGGGACAAAAAAATTGCGACACTGTTGCCAGTGCAGAAAAGGCGAGGACACAGGTCCTAGAGAATCCTTTGGCCAGCAGTGAGAATCATGGCTTAATGGACCTGGATAGGGGGTGGGTCAGGAGTCCGGAGTCGGGATTCGGGAGTCTGGAGCGATGCGTAAGTGAATTCATATTTCATATTCCGCGTTAACATGCCAGCAAAAAGCAGACACGACACACAAAGAGAACAACATGCAACGTACGAATTCCGAGGGGCCGGAAAGATATGACTCTTCGGGATGGGGGTCCATACAAATGCGTGGACTTCATCGGTAGCCATTGGGAAGGCAAAAAGTATCTGCAACTGATGCTGATGCTGTCATTATTTTGCTTAAAGAAATGGGAAACGAGATGAAATGAAAGCCGGGCATGTCCTTGTTCAGCAGGCAGGCAGGCAGGCAGCAGTGCAGTGCAAGGCTGCAACATCTTTGCTGTTTCTTCAAAAACAGAAGAAATTTGATAGCCGCACGAAAGGATGCAATATCAAAGGACTGCCTTGTGGCCAGCCAGCGACAGGCGAAAAGAGTCGAAGGAAACCGTTGACAGTCAAACTGGTAAATTGGACAGCAGCATGGCAGCAAGGCAGCACGGCAGCAAGGCAGCAAGGCAGCACGGCAGCATGGCAGCGGAAAAGACAAAAAAGGCAAAAAGCATTTCAAGACGCAGAAAAACCGAAGCCAAAAGCGCAATCCAAATCAGAACTGCGCTGGGGGGGTAGCTGCGGAAAGCTGCTGCCTGCCCCCATTGTGGCACACTCATGGCCTTAACAGTCCTCCGCACAGCACAGCTCCGCAACTGTGGTGACTTTCTCGCCTTTCACAGAGCTCCAGCCTGTAAATGCTTCACTGCTCCCAGGGGCAATCCCCACCATCGACAGCTGCTGATCTCAGCCAACAGCATCTTGGGGCCACAGACAGAGCCTCAGCCACAGCCTCAGCCACAGCATCAGCCACAGTGCTGTTAATTTAATCTGCGGACTGGCCGCGAGGTGGCGTTATTGCTGTTGAAGAATGCCCCGAATTTCACCGCATCCGACTGTCCATGGCCATGTCCGTGTCCCTGTATTCCTGTCCGTGTGCGTATGTGTGTGTAAGTGCGAGTGTGCCACCCACTGAGCTCTCTCAATCATCGTGCTGTAGATACAAAGGACCCTAGCAGCAGCAGCAGCAACATCACCAGCACCTCTCTTTTCTTGCCTTTGCTGTTGCCACTTGAAAGCTTTTACCACAATGCCATACCGAGTATCTGTGTGCGAGTGGTGTGTGTGTGTGTGTGTGTGTGCGTGTGTGTGTCTGTGGCTGTGTATGTTTGCGTGTGAGCAACGTCAAGTGCTTCTTTGTTTCTCAGTGACGCTGCGGCTCGTTGTATGCGAGGGCGCCAAATTTCAAAAGCAGCCGCGCAAAAGCTCTTTTTTGCGTTTCCATTCCAACGGTTTATTTTGCGCGACACTCGACAGGCACCAGCACGGACGTGGACGTGGACGTGGACGGGGGCAGATCCTTTGAAAGTGTAAACGCTGTCAGCCGCTTCACTTTCAATGGGCGGCCCGCGAGGCGTACGTACACTTGATACTCCGGCCACTGGATAAATGCTGCGAATTTTCCACGGCCATACAGCCGTTTCTATTTTAAACTCTTTTCAGTCCTAATTTAATTTAGCGTTAACTTGTTCTGCTTTTCCCTGTCTCTGTCTCGGTCTCTGTCTCTGTCTATTCTGTTCTTTATTTTTGTTATACTTTTTTTTGCTGTGTGGTTTCTTGCTAAGGTCAAACCGCCAGGAACAGCGCGAATTAAATGCAATTGACAGTTGCAATTTCCAACTGGCTGTCAGTGCAAATCCCCGAATACCGCACACAGGGCCAGCCAAGGGAAGCAACGAGATGTGGATGGCGATGTGGATGGCGATGGAGAGGGGGAGGGGGAAAAAAGTGCAAGGATTGAGCAGATATAGAGAGTGGTAAGAGCGGCTCTGATCCAAACTCTGTTGTAACACAATAAAATCCAACCACAACTGACACAAAGAAAATGTTTTGCCGAATCTGGAGCAGAAGGAAATCGCTCGTGCGGGCCGTTGTCCAAGGGGGCGTGTTGTGCCGTGTCACTGGCAAGGATAGACAACACGTAGGCGAAACAACAACAATGCCGGGGCCGGGGCCAAGCCACCACGAGGCTGTCAAATTAGAGGCATTCAGAGGAGCAGCAGGAGGCACTTGCAACTTTGTTAGCGGCAAAAAACCTGCCAAGAGAGTGAAAGATGTACTTTGTCCTCCACACATTGTCTCTTCAAAGGTTGTTCTGGGCTGCATCCACCCTTCGAGTATTCAATCAATTAATAAGACCGAATTATCTGCCCAGACTCACAGCAATTTACAGTTGCATAACACTACTTCATTGTGGCAATTATATTATAGAATTTGTAGAATTTAACTTGTGTGCGGAATCTGAAGTCTGCTTCGAATCATCGAGTGAATTATGTTAAATATTTCGAGTGTGCATAATCTGCATATCTAGTGAGAAAATCACAGCCGCACACAGATTTAGTGCTTATTGAATCAATCATTCTGGTTAACTGAGCAATTTACGCAAAAGGCGTTGATTCATATTGGGGCCAAGACCTACAAGCCGGCCCGATGATCAATGATAAATGATAAATGCCGTCACTGAAATGCAGGGCCACATGTCTTCGGCGTAATTGAAATGCCATCGCATTGTTTAAATTAAAGCCCAACAGCTTCAAGCCGTGCACTTGGCACTCGGCAAGCATTCGTCTTGAATTGTAATTTAGTTGCATTGCTCGAAAAACAATAATGGCCCGAAACAAGCCCCAATAACGTGTGTGAGGTGGGGCTTGCAGTGGCCACACATTTTGTGGGCTGTTATGGATAGCTTGAATGTTTCACATGTGAAGTGAAGTGTCCGTACTCGACACGAAATAACCATGCACTGTCCGTATGGACTGTGCACTGAGAGAAAAATAATAATTTTGGTTTAGTGTCAGCTGAGAAATATTCCTTCCCTAACCCAGAAAGGCAACGTATGTTTAGAGGGTCTCCCTGAAGATTATCGCATTCCAACATTACATTTCCATTCTAGAATTAAATTCCATCGTTCAGAGTAGCAATAAACATATATGGATATTTTTTTAATAAGCAGATTTTTGACCAAATTGTATTCTTAGCTCAAGAGCTACTTTTTTTTTCTCTGTTGCTATTCTGACTGTAGAATATTTTCGGAAATTCTTGCAAGGCTTATTTTCATATTTATGCAATGGCAAATATCCAGCAAAAATATTACCTGTGCCACACTGCTGGTTGGTGCGCGGGGAGCACTGCTACACAGCAGCACGAAAGCTGCACCGAGTGGCGTTGTGGGGAGCGGAGGTGGAGGCGGGGAAAAGAGATTCAAATTTCATCCTAAGCTGCTCCTAATGACTGACCGACCCATGTGAGTTGTTTGTTTCATTTTGGTGCATTTTGTTGGGCAATTAATTTGCATGTCGTTGTGTTGGCCGTAACTAACGAGACGCTCACCGAAACGCCAGGAGTTTCGCAGACGGTCACTTCATTTCTTCATTAAATTAGTGTTTGTGGTGGCTTTGACAAAGCGGCTGTCCGTTACTCACCTGGCACCCCCCCACCCCTCCCTGCCGCACAGTTTCCGTTCTCAATTGAAGTCCAGCCCGGACTGGCAGACTCGTTACGTTGTCATTCCTGGAGGGGCCGTGTTCCGGCTTGTTTTGTTTAACTTTGACAACGTGCACGAGCGTCTTTATTTTCAATAACAAATAAAAATGTCTTCAGTACAACGTAAAATAAATTGCAGCCCCGAGTCTCTAGGTTCTGTTCCAGCTCTTCGGAAGGTGGGACACGCTTGGGGCTACACCCCTCCTCGTGAGGACTGAGGACTGAGGCTGGAGCAGGGAGCTGGAGCTGGGACTGTGGCTGGTCTGGATTCCAGTCCATTATATTTCTGGGCATTTCCGTTGCTTTTTCGGCATTTAATTGGCCGTATAATTGATTGGAGTTGTTGTTGTTGTTGCCGGTTTCTTGGTATTGGATCTCCTTCCTCTCTCCCCAGCCCATCCCATCCCATCCCATCCAACTCATTATTTTGGGCGTATGTTTGTGTAGCGAAACATTTGAAAATACCAACCGACACACCAGCCAGCCAGCACAAGGGGCTAACTTTTCTTTTGCTAAACTAGTGAAGGGGGAGGCGGGGGAGGGACTCGTGGCACGGCTCTATACATTTGTATTGTGCTGGCTTGTGCGATATTCTGTGGTACGTAATTAATTATATTTGCCTGCCTCCCTGCCTCGCTGCCTGCTGCCTAAAAATGTCAGTCGGTCTCTAATTATTATTATTCCAGCAAGGGGGAACCCCTCGGCCAGTTCCAGTGATGCGCGAGGGGGGCTGGGTGGGGTCCAAGTCGACATATCTTTTCTCCATCGTTCATTGGGCTCCGGCTCACAGGTTGTTTGACATTAATTGATTTATTTGCCTTTTACATAAATTAGGTACTGAATATCTGGTTTCATGGCCGAAATTGAGTGCCTCCATTGGGCAAAGAATGGTGTGTGCCACTCGCACTGGGTGTGAGTGTCCCTGATACTACCCTCTTTAAGCATTAAAGATCATACCTACTTTCAGTTCAGAGAAAACCACTAATTAATTAACCGGAAACATGTTGTGCGAGGGAAAGCATTGCCAAATATGAGCCACAAAGTATCTGAAGGCAACTCCTGGCTGGGCTGGCTTCCTGCCAGTTAGATGATGGCTAAACTCCTGTTTTTGAGCGCACCAAAGTCCGTCTCCCGGGCACATCAGCCACACTCTCGTGCTGATTCGCTTTGGCGTTCGCCCAGCCGGAAAAATACATAGATCGAGAGGGCGAAACAGCGGCAACAGCGGCAACAGCGTCAATAACGGCAACAACGGCACGGGCAACATCGGTGGGTTGGTATGGTAAAAAAGGCAACAACTTTTTGACAGCGAAACATGCAAAAACAAATTACCAAACAGTCAAACTGTCAATTACGGGGCAATTAGTTGGCTTCGATTAAATGGCAGCCGTTGTTGCCTGTAGTGGCTGTCGTCGCTTAAGCCGTTCTGGGTTCATTTCCAATGGCCCCAGCTCCAGCTCCAGCTTCAGCTTCAGCACCGCCCCGACTCTGGCCATCGACAGGGGGATTGCAAATATTTGTGGCTGAAAATTAATGCCTGACAAGCCAGGCAGAATGGAGAACTTTCCATGATAATTGGCCAATTGCATTGGTCCCTAGCAGTTTGATTTATACCTGCTCGGTGGCTGAGACTCTGGCTGAAACGATAGCCAGGTGCATGGCTGCATCCCCAGCCTCCCCAATGGCCACTCAAGCGGCCAATACACAACATTTACAGCTTCGGAGTGAAGCTTCCTGGGTCCTGGTCCTGGTCCCGGTCCTGGGGCTGCGCTGCTGCACTTTCGGCCCTGGCAAGTGATAAGAAGATAAATGTGCCCAGAACTATGTGTGCACTCGGCTCCTCTGCCGTGCCGTACCTGCTGCAGCTAATAAATTCATTCCGAACTGATATAAGAAATGGAATTTGAAAGTTTTATGAGCATATAAAACAGCAGAACAGACCAAACACCACGAGCCTCCGACATTGCAATAAGCCAGCAGGACACAGGCCCGGACCTAGGATCATGGAAGGATGGGCTTTTGTTTGTTTTTTCGGGCTGCCATGGGCTGGCAGATGGGAACTGGAACGGGAATTATGAGCGATGCAGCAGCCGCCCGTTTTGCTGCCTCTTGGACGCAGTCTTAGGCCCTGTCGCAGTCTCTGTCTGAGCCTCGTCTCCTATATGCTGGCAACATTTGGCATTGCTCATACGACGTGTGGTCTCAATATGCAATGTTGCGTGTCTTTCCGGCTCTGGCTGCCATCCCACTTCCTCAGCAGCAGTAGCAGCAGCAGCAGCAGCATGTGTTTGTGTGTGTGTGTTTAGGAGCTGCATGCTATCTACTGCACTGCACTTTTGCCGATTGATGCCTTTGGCATGCTTTTGTGTTTGGCTTCATCCTCATCCTCACTCGCATATACCCATAGCCATACCCATACCCATCCACACCCCATCTCCGTCTCGGCTCTGAGTGATGTAAGGCCTAATTTATGGTCCGGACTCGCCTGTTGGCCCGCTCTGCATACCGATATGGCAAACGGCAACTGTCAAAGCAGGCCGAGCCAGCCATTGTAGGCAGGCAGGCAGGAATGGCAACTGCAACAGCGGTGGCAGTGGCGGAGGCAGCAGGAATGGCAACTGCAACTGCAACGGCAGATGCAGAGGGATGCATGAAGGAACGGCAACTGCAGCCAGGCAAATTGCATGACATTAGATTGCCGATTGCCCTCGGAACAGCCGCTGCCGTCGGCGAAGAGGCGCTGCATTGTGGTCGTATAAATTGCATTGCATACTCCGGCGCGCTACTAATTATGTGACCGACCTCTCGGTCCCCCATCGTCTGTCCAGCCTCATAAATATGTATTACAGCATATACTTTCACCTGTCGCTGGACGCGTCATCAATCAACGTACTTTATGCGAAAGAAATGCAGCAGGAAACGGAAGTGTGGCACATGTATAGAGAACGACACGCACTGCAAAAATGGGGAAAGAGGGGAGAAGAGGCCTCGGAGCCTCTTATAGTGAACAGTAGGCCCCACACTCTCTTTGCATAGTTGATAGGTCTGCGCTGGTCATTAAATTAAACGCAAGACAGCGACTTTGACGTCTCCAATTTCGGGCAGGGAATAGACTGGAGTGGGGACCAAGTCATGTTCCTTTTGGCTTGGCAGACAGGCCTGTCAAATCCTCTCTCTCAGTTCCCGGTCCCCTTCTCTGGCCACACACACACACCCATCCCCTCCCCCCCCGTCTTCCTGTCAGTGGCAACAACAAATAATAAAATGTTCTGCGTCCGGCCAGAGCCAGAGACAGAGAGCCCGCTTTCCCCTGCTTTCATCTCCGGACGGGGACAGAACAACGAAATAATTTAATTTTGCCTGCCATGTTCGCCGCAGGCCGTCGCCCGCTGAATTTGTTTTATTAAAAACTGTACACTATGCGATACGCACACACACACACACACACAATCACGACCATGCACGGAGAGATGCAAATAAAAAAAAATAAAAAATGAAAGAAATGAAATCAAATACTCAAAAATGAGCAAATAAAGCAAAAACCAAGACAGCAACAGCGACACAACAGCAAAACACAGAACGGCGGCCCCGAACGATAGAGATGTGACGGTGGGGAGGGGAGAGCAGAGCAGTTATATAATTTCTTTGCAGATTTTCTTTGACGGTTTGACGGTTATTTAATTTGGCGGAGAACTGGAACTCGAATCCCACATAATCCATATTCTGTGAATCAATTGAGGGCGCAGTCTGTGCAGAAATGCTCTCGGATCATTTGTCTTCACTCCTATTTGGCAACGGTCCCACCCATGGTACAGCTCCTCTTGAAATCATTAATTTCAAATATTATCCCGGGCTTTTTCCCTTTCTCTCAATCGTAAATATCACAAGCGGCATACTACTCATAAATTTGAAATAACTCCAGTGCCCATTTAGCGGCGCATAAATGCTCTCTATATACATATTTAAGTTTTTTTTGCGCTCCTCTCTTTTTTTCATCTTTATTGGTGTGTTTTCCCAGGCGTGTGTATCTTCTTTATTGGACAAACTAATCATGACCCTTTGTGGCCGACACGTGGCCTGGAAACGGGGGACAGCAAATAATCTACGCTCTGTGGGCCAGTCGATGGTCGGAATGGGAGTGGAAATGGGGGGCATCGGGGGCCAGCGTCCCATAACGCTGAGCATATTTAGAGTCCCGTCCGGGCAAATCCTTTAAGTGTCATTCGGTGGCCTTAGCATTCGGATAGTCCGGCAAATAGTTAACCGTATTCCTTCCTCTTCTTTTTTTCTGTTGTTTGTTTGCTCACTTTTTATTCCTTTGGATTCGCACATTCGGACGCTACTTAATTATGTTCTTAGTCCCTTTTATGTCACAATTTTCATTTCGCAACATCAAATAAAGTAAATGTCCGGCCGCTCGGCTGGGCGGCTCTGGGCCAGGGCCTGGGCCTGGGTAAGGGTTCAGGTTCAGTTTTAGTTTCGGGTTGGGGTTGGGGTGGGGGTTGTTCCCCCGAAAGTGTTCTCCTGGTCACCGCAATTGTCGTGGCAAGGTAAGCAAATATGCGTAGATGGCTGGTCTGCTAACTACATTGACCATTGGCTGCAGTCCTGCCGGATCCCGGGGAACACATGGGGGTTGGTTGTGGTGCTGCCACATGGTTTGGGGCAGCAAATGTGCCTATTTGTAGCCCCCCCTTACCACCACCCCTTGGTGTGCTATAAAATTCCGTACGGAATGGACATTCGGACTTTTAATATGCTCGAGTAATGTCTGCATTAACAGAATTCATTTGCAGGACATGGGCCATACTCCATACTCCATACCATATCTACGCCTGCGAATGTGTGTGTGTGTGTGTGTGTGTGTGAGCATTTCTGTGTGTGTATGTGTTGGAGAAAACAAATTTATGTCGTGCTACTTGCTGAAATTGGATTTCTGGCTGCTGTTCCCCCCAGTAGTAGTTATTGTTGTCGTCACATCGTTGCTTTTTAGTTGGACCTACAGCAAAAAAAAAGTAGGAAAAATAGGGGAAAAAGAGACAGAACTTCCACAACAGGATACAGGATTGCAGGAGCAGGCTAAGGCATTTGTTTCTATGCTGAAGTTTTACTACGTGTAATCCTTTTTCATGAACGGACACTTGTCGCACGGTGTGCCCTTGGCATTAGTCTCAGGATCCTCGTAATGTTACACTTTCTCTCTCTCTCTCTCTCTGTCTCCGTCTCTCTCTTGTTCGGAGTCGGAGTCGTAATCAAGTTGAATGCTTCAATTAGGAAATGTCTCCCGCAGCGAGGGCTCTAAATTAGAATGGCTTGGCACGTGTCCTTATTTTTATCCTTATCTATTTATGTGTAATTTTAATGGTCCATCACTTGGCTCCATTGCAGAATGGCAAATTGCCCAGGAACCTGCCCGCCCTGCGTGCCATGGAAATGGCCCTGCGTACAAACTCCTTTGCTACGCCAAATGCTGGAGCTGCCAGCAGACCGAGAGATGAACAACGGGAGGACATGGCGGACAGTGACTCGGAAATGGAGTACATGCCACCGCTGCACAGTGAGTACACACAAACACACACACGCACACCATACGACACCCTACGACACCCTACGACAGTGGCAAATTCAATTAAAAATTTTTGAAACTGCTCCACCTGCACGTGCGTGACGAGCTTCTGACGAGGACCCAATGATGGGTCAGCTGGCCAGTTGATTCTAGTGTCAGCGTCCAGCGCCCAGCGTCCAGCGTCAGTGTCAGCCGTTTCAATTTACTTTTATGTCTCACAGCCTTATCGCGGCGCAAATTGAAATGAAATCTTGACACAATCAGCATGCCCCATGCCCCCTGCTCCATCCCACTGACATGCACGTACTGCTACGGGGACTCTGCTCAGATTTCCCACATACAATTAAGTTAAACGCTGACCATCAATTATGGGACGAGCTGCCTCTAAGCGGCGCTGGCAGCTGGGTGCCGGGCAAAGTTTTCAGCCCGAAATAAATATATTTATGCCGGGAGCCGCATCCTGAAGATGCCGCAGGAAAGGACACGAAAAACATTCAAGTCAAAGCCAAAGTCAAGCCAAAGCCAAGCCCAAAGTAAAGCGGCAAAAAAATTGTCAACTTATGCGAAAGTGCCAGTCCCATTCTCAGACCTCGACTCAGTTCCATTGTCGTTGGCTCCGGCTCTCGGATGCTTCGCTAAAGATGATATCACGAAACTTTCGGTCTGGAAACGCAGCTGAATGCTGGCAAATGGTCTCCAGATCTCTTTTACTTCCCTGTTTATTTATATTCATATTTTTATCATTTTATTATGACTACAAATGTGGAGGACAAGCCGTGTGTCCACCTTTAGTGCGCATAGCACAGCGGACAAAACTTTCTCGGCCACAACTTAAATTCACTTTAGTTAGTTGTTATGTAGCCGTATTAATGTCGTTGGGCCGGTGGCCATTTGCATTTTGCCTATAAATATGATGGAATAATGAATATATAAATCAAATGTGAGTTTTCTGAGCCTCGCCTCAACGCACACGGGTCTCATCTGGCCATTATTGGGCATATTATATGAGAAGTCACTCTCTTCAGTATTTCCTTTAATTTGAGGGACGTCAGTGAATTCTGGCTAGAAAATATATATTTTTCATTTAACTGTGCAACTGCAATACGAATTAGAAAGTAATATTATTGGAAAAAAGTGCTTAGCCATTCGAATGAAACGTACAGAAATAATTCGTAGTAGATAATCACTTCCAAAAAAAGAACGTAAATGAAAACCGGATTTGAAAAAATTCTGATTAAAAATTCTGCATAGAGAGAGGACAAAATGCAGTGCACGACTTTTTGGAAAATAATTTTATACGGGGTTTAATAACAATTGTGGCAGAAATGTTCTATATTTTGGTCCACGTGGACCACCCCCAGTGGCGTTAGTGGTATCTGGTTCCAACCATGTATGCGAGTTAGGCCATAGAGAGCAAAAAAAGAAGAAGAGAATTTCCACGATTTTTATAAACAAAATTTAAAATATGAAGAACCCTTAAAGCAGAGTATAAAATACTTAACTTTACTGTAAACTTGTCTCCCGTATTCAGGGAATTCTGTTGAGCTTTTTATAAAAAGGGAAAGTCGTAAAACACCATGAGGAATACCAGATGAAGACTGTAAAATCTGCCTCATCCACCAGGTGGCAGAGCTCTGCAATGCCACCGGCAGGCATATGATGGACCCGCGGCTGAGCCTCGTGCCCCAGTCCCCCAGTCCCCCGTCCCCCCTGGCAACTGCTGTAAGTGCTTCGCTTTGCAGCTGTTCCAATTTTTAGTGTAAATAACCCCGGCAGCAGAAGCAGCAGCAGAAGCAGCAGCAGCAGCAGCAGCCTTGTTTTTCGTCCGGGCATCACCCAATGCTTGAGTTTTTCCAGCCACCCCCCTGCCCTGGACACGCTTTCCCCTTTGGCACACTTGTCAATATGAAAATGTGCCACCCTACCTATACTCCGCTGCCACTTGTGCCTGTGCCTGTCGCTGCCGCTGCCGCTGGCGGCTGCTGCTGCTGTTGCTGTTGCATTTTTTCGCTCACCTGAATGTTTGTTCAGTCAGAAAGTTTTGATTTATTTACGGCGCAAGTTTTACATTTTACACGACACTCGCCTCCAATTACACGCCGCTGTCGCTGTCGCTGCCGGTGCCGGTGCCTGCGTTGCTGCAACCAGCAACCAGCAACCCTTCCAACTCGACTCATTTACACCTCAGCAACAACCCTCAACATTGCAGCAGCATCAGCAGCAGCAGCAGCAGAGGCAGAGGCAGTGCTAGTGGCAGCAACGGTAGTAAAAAAAAAGTAAAACAGAAATACTTTCCTTCAGATTTTAATCGCTCACGTGAGCCCTGCTGCAGGAGCATGTGTGTCAGAAGAAGCTTGAGTGTGTGTGTGTGTGTTTTGTTCGAGTGTCTGTGTGTGTGCCTTTCGCAGTTGCTGGTGTTTGTATTTTTTACATGTTTAGTCGTCGAGCGGATAATGTGTCGCCATGCTGCCATCGTCGTCATCGTAGTCGTCGGTGTTTTACTCTCAGTTCGGGCTGCTACTGTGGCCATCATTGTCGTCACGGTTGCGCAGCTCCACGAACTTCGGCATTTGCATAATGCACTTGCCGCGAGATCCTGCAGCCACTAGCGGGAGTATGTCCTTTTAGCAGTTCAAAGCTGATCAAATATTCAATGGAAGAGCCCATGGAATATGCTCCAGATACGGAGAGTTATATCTGTCTTTGTATTTAAGATCAATTCGTGGCATAAATAATCAATAAAGCAAGCCAGAGTGGATCACTGTTAATCGTAAGTAAAGTCGTTCCGCAGGAGAAACTCTTCTTTCGTTACGGTTTATTTCTATCTTTAGATATAAGATAGATTTAGATATGCGTGCCACAAATTTTCTTTTCGCTACCGTTCAACCCTTCTTGAAGGCTCGCATGCCACGAGCCCGATATCCGTTACACAGCCAACCCTCTACCCCCACGTCACTGGGCCTGCGGCGAGTGTTTGTGCTTGTGTTTGTGCTTATGTGTTTGGCCCATGAATATGCAACGCGATGCACCCCGTCGCGTCGGGGGCCAGCATACATATCCTTTTTGGGGTAAATCGATCAGAGACCGCTCTGAGATAGAGTAAAATGTCGCAAATCCGCTCCATCTCATCTTTTGGAGTGACCTTGAAAAGACTCACACAAACCCGCACAGTCCCCTTCCTCGCTTGCGTGACCAAAACCAGGGCCATTTGCGACACAGTCGCCAGCCACTTTCCACTTTCCACATTGCCACAAACTGTTCCCCAGACTTTCGTCCTCGTCTTCGTCTTGTCCTTTGCCTTCGCCTTTTCTTTTGCCTTTGCCCGCTGCTAATACGCTTTTGGCCAAAGTAACAGTTGCTAAAATGTTTTCTATTGTTTTCACGCTCAACAAAAGGCAGACAATTAGTTTTCTTAAACGACAAATCAAGTAGAAATTAAGTGGTGGCGGGTAAGGGCAAGAGCCACAGCCAGAGCCAGAGCCAAATGCCAAGGCAAAGGCAGGGCCTAGCTGCTGCTCCTGCTCCTGCTCCTTCTGGGCGTGGTGGTGGTAGTTCCTTGGTTGTTTGGCGAGAAAGGGCGCACGAATGATAACAAAACAAAAGTGGATTATTGGCTCTCAAGAGCCCATAAACAATAGCATGTGCTGCTCTCAGTATGAGTGTGTGTCTGAGCCTTTGTTTGCTTGTCTATTGGTGGCATGCACCCCCGCAGCTCGCATCTCAAGCGGCTCAAGCGGCTCGAACCACTCTCGCCCACGGCTTTGAGGTTTTCGCGTAATGAAGAGTGATGTGTGTGCGGTGGCGGCTGTAGTGCATGTAATCTAAACGCTGTTAAGGATAGCCACAGCCAGAGATTCGTAACAGAGCCCCAAAGTCGAGCATCCAACATCCCACAGAGTGACGACGCGTATAACACCGGAGGATAGCCATAATATCCCATAAAAGTAGGGAAATTACCGCTTCGAAGGAAATTCGAAATGGGCTTAGCGCGGACAAGAACCAATTCGAAGACGGAAAACGCGCATGACTGGGAGAGGACTTCTGATGACAAAGTTCGTGAATTGCTCGCTCGTTCCTTTGGCCATCGGGTGGAGTGCCGAGCGAGGACACTGCTCGGCTATGCCAAAAAGGATTTCGACGCGACGGCGACGCCGGCAGAATAGTGGTAAGCGGGCCGATATGTTGACTATTTGTGAGGCAGACGAATGCGCTTCGCTTTCAGTTTGAATTGTGTCCTCGTTAAGAAAGGATATTCGTTACATTGTTGTTAAGTTGTTATTATAATTTCTCAAACCAAAAACCAACCGACAAACCGAAAGCAAACCGAAAGCCAACAACTGCTCGATAAAGAGAATTCAAAACACAAAAAAACCCCAAAAACGTAAGAGAAACTCAAACCAAAAATCAAGGAATCGACGACGTGTGCCACTCATAAATAAAATACAAAAATAAAAACAAATGCGAACTGAAACTACAAAATAATCCCATCAAAAAAATATAAATACGAAAATTAAAAAAATATTAAACGAACTTTTAAAACAGTTAACATTCATTTTTTCTGTACAAGTTCTAAGTTTTTTGTGATTTTTGAGTGTTATTATAATTTTCTTTGGTGTTGAATATGTGTTTTGGTATAATTTCTTTGGTGTTTAGAATATATTCTAAGGTGTTCAGAATTCAGTGAGATCTAGAGTATATATTGTCTTATAGCTGCTGAAAGACTTTCATTGAACCAAACTTGGTTAAAGTCCTTACAGTTGTTCAGTTTTGTAGTGAATGAAAGGAACATTTTTTTTCACAAAATTTGAATAATTTTCCTTTGTTGCCTTGAGCTAAGATTTTCTGATATTTCGAAGAAAATCGATTTGAGTACTTTAGTATTTCGGAATTTAGTTTCTTGGTCTCTGGGTTTGTCCCTTTAGAAGCTAGCATCGATTTTAGTCGCTATTTACATAGACTGCCACAACCGTTTCTGCGTGCATGTGTGTTTTGTAGCTCCCGCTGTGTTTTTGGCCACATTATGTACAACAACAAGAACAAGAACAACAGCAGCAGCAGGAGCAGGAGCAGGGGGGGCAGCATAAAAGAACAGTGGCACAACAGTGGCAACAACCACAGGAGCCTGCCACTTCGGCTTATGTGGCACATAAACCGACAACGAGCAGCCAATAAATGCTGCCGCCAGCCAACGCCGACTGCCGCCGACATCGCACTGGGGCTCCTTCCTATATAAAAAAAGGCCATTGCAGTTGTGTGTGGGTATGTGTTTGCCTGTGTGTGATTCATACTTAAACACACACACACCAACACCGACACCAACACACCAGAATGCTGGGTGTTGTGTGTTGGTTTTGTATTTTTGGTGTGTTTCATGCATTCGTCCTCGTTGTCGTCCTCCTCCTGGTCGTGCTTTTTTGTGTGTCTTCTGGCCGCGAGTGCTTCCTGGCTTTTCCAAATAAAAATATAAGTTTATATTTATACATAGCATTTGTCTGTCCCGCAGTCCCTCCGGTCTTCCATCCCCCCGTCCCCCCTTATCCCTTTGTGAGCATGGCGCTATAAAAACCGGAAGCGTTAGACTGACGTCGAGGCTGCGCCTGATTCTGACACTTGCCAACACTTGGGGCGAACAGGGTGTCAGGCTCTGGGGTTTCGGATGCTCTGTCTTTCAGGGTGCGTCTGTCGTAAAACCCATCTCCGCTTCTTGTACGTACTCGCACTTTTTTGGCACTTGTACTCTGGTACTCTCTGCTCTCTGCTCCTTTTATGATTATTGTTATAATTTTTTCGCTGGCTGAGCTGTCTGTTTCTGCTTTTGGCACTTAGACATTGCGTTACGCGCACTTTCGATGTCCTCCCCCCCTTGCCGCCTCTAGACGAGTCCCGTCCCTCGTATAACCTTTTATTTTTTGGCTCATGTTCCGCTTTGTATGCGAAGGAGAGCACACAAATCGTAAAATATTAAATTTAATTTTTCAAATGATGTGTGAATGGCTTAGTCTTGATATATGATAATGGTTGTGCCACAGAACAGGCCCAGACATCAGGAGGAAAATAAAAAAACAGAAACGCAAGACTTCAGCTTTACAGACTTTTTCTGGGGAAATGGCGAAAACAGCCCTTGTTCGAGCATCAGGGAAAGTTAATTATACTTTTATTTGTTAAGCATTATCCGTTTTATCATTTTAAGCTTGACAGAATATTCTTAGATATATGGGAACAGCCAAAGTTCCATTACATATTTAATAATATTTTGCCAAGTTTTTAACAATCAATTTAAATTGTAGAAAAATCAACGGAATTTCCAGCATTTTGTGCATGAGGGATTCTGATTTTGAATTTAAAAAAAACCAAATGAACTTTTTCAACACAAATTTCATTGGTCTGTGATAAGTGAAGGTCAAGCAAAGCAAAAAGAGGGAATTTTTTATGCAAAATTAAAAAGCAACCACAAACAACACGAGGCGGAACAAACAAAACAGCAAACGGAAAAGAAAACCGCAGAAAGGCAGCAATTCAAATTAGCAAAATTGTAGAAATTATTTAATGCCTCAAATGATTTGCGCATAAAACTCGACAGCATCGGCAGCAGCAGCAACAACAACAGCAACAACAACTACAACAACAACAACAACAACAACAACAACAACAGTGCGGTTTCACACAAAAAGGCAGCCATAAAAATTATTTAGCCAAATTATAACACAATTTATTTGCATCATCAACTGCAAGGCGGCAGGCAGGCACTTCATTAAACATCAAAGCGAGCTGTGTCTAACCGCAGAACGTGCGAATTCCACACCGCAATACCAGCAGAGCCAGCAGCAGCAGCAGCAGCAGCAGCAGCAGCAACAGCGAAAGCAACAGCGAAAGCAACACCCACTGAAAGTGCAACTGCAACAGGAAACGGAAACGAAAACGGTTATACCATGTTGGCCATGCCCACTCTGATGATGCCAGCCACTGCACAGATGACGCTCAGCAGTCAGCCACTGTCGGTGGGCGCCAAGCCCTACGAGACCAAGCTATTGGCCATCCACCAGACGCACATGCAACAACAGCAGCAGCAGCAACAGGCGCCCTCCCAGCAGCAGCAGCACCAGCACCAGCAGAACGGCAAGCAGCAGGCCCAGCAGATGACCATCGTCACCACTCAGCAGCAGCAACAGCAACAGCAGCAGCAGCAGCAGCATCCCCAATCGCAGTCTCCACACCTGCAGCAGCAGCAGCACTCGCAACAGCAGGCCGTGGCTGCAGCAGCCGCCGCTGCCGCCGCCCACCATCAGCAGCAGCAGGCGGTGGCCGCCGCCGTCTGTGCCGCCCAGCAGCAGGCGGTGGTCGTCCAGCAGCAGCAGTACCAGATCCACTCGCAGCAGCAGTCGCCCCAGCAGCAGGTGCTTAGCATCTCGCCCAAGCAGGGTAAGCTAACAAAAAAAAAACAACCCCCAAACTACATATATACGTATTACGTATGTATATCTAATTGTCATAGCCGATATGATGATGGCAGCGGTAATAAACTTTCGTCAGGCGTGAGCCAGCTCCGCTTGGGTAATGGGTGGAGGAACGCTTTAAGGTGCAGGCTCGCCCCATTTGTTTACGAGGCATTCCAACACTTTGGGGCACTTATCGATTGGGTTTTATTGCCGGCTGGGGCCGATTGGGGCCGGTTGGGGCCGGAAGGGGCTAGGACTAGGCCTAGGCTCAGACGCAGGAGTCCTTACAAATTTCACGAGTTTTACGAGGAGCTCGAGCAGCAGTTCAAGTAATGCTTTTTATGGTTTCGTCATAAAATGCCGGCCAAGCCTCTAATAGCCATCTAATGTTATTTGGCCTCAAAACGAGGGCCGCGTGTTTGTCAAAGTTTACGTTTTCACTTATGCTCTCCCCCAAACCCTTCGAAACTGAAGACCACGTATTCGCAGCCGTAGACGTATCTGTGTCCCTGGCTATCACAATTATAGAGCATGCAGCAGCGCAAGGTGTCTGCGTCTGCGTCTCCCATGGCTGTGCTAAATCAAATAGAAATCAATTTGAAATTATTGACAATTTCCACATTGGCGTTGGCTCAAGTAATGCCTTCGCTTCGATTCGATTCTGATTCCGATTCCGATTACGATTCCGGCTCTGATTTTGATTCTGTGATTTTGTCATAGCTGGCATTGTGACTAAACGAAGGGTAAACACACAGCCGCACACACAGCGCAAACAGAAAAAACCTATAGACAGAGACAGTGTGGGAGGCAAAAGTAAATACCAGAGAGGCATCCACAACAACGTTCTTTCTACTTGTCACAGGGGGCAGGGGCGTTTGTCTGTTGTTTCGTTTCGTACAGGGCAAAGTGCACTCGGCAAACAGCAAACGGTGGCCAAAGACGCTGAAGGAAGGCGGCGGCAGACAGACAGACAGACACAGGATACAGCCACAGACTGCCAATTGTGCCAAGTTGAAGTGCAGCGGACGGACGTCGTGGCGTATACGTAACATTTAGACGCACGTCCACACTTGACCCGTTGAAAGGCACAGAGCTGCGAGAATCGAAAATCGAAGCGGAGTTTTGCTGGGTGGGGTAAGGTGGGGTGGGGTGGCAAAAGTTTTGTTTGCAAAGTTTACTGCTGTTGCTTTGCGGCAAATTTGTTTTTAAATTTGCAGTCCGAGTCCCCCAAATGTCGAGTGTCTGTTGAAATTTTCAATTGAATTCGTTGTAAGATGCAGAAACAAATTGCCAAAAGAAGAAAGCGGGGGCACACGGAGACGGAGATAGCGAGAGAGAGAGAGACAGAGACAGAGAGAGAGAGAGCTAAAAAGAATGTAAAAAGTTGTCGTCATTGCGAACGCAAACAACAGACAAAGGCGCACTGCCAGCAACAACGAAAAAGCGTTTCCAGCACGGCTGGCTGCAACAACGAGAGAGAGAAAGAGAGAGCTTTGAATTTGGCTTATAAAGTGGTCCCCGACGAGGAGTCCGTCTCTGTGTCTCACCCGCCGAATGTCGTCCTTTGTTCGACCGTAAGGACGTTGACTGATGCGTTCGCCAGGCGTTGGCACAGCTGCCAAGTAGCCCTCTGCTCCTACGCGCTTGTCCCCTTGTGCGGGACATTCGTGGGCGGGTAGGAACTTTAAACAGGTGATCGATTTTTCTCTTTGCCACTTTGGCTAAAAAGTTTTCAAATCAAATTTAATAAAATACGATGTGATGCGATGCGATCCGGGGCCAGACGAATTTAATCCGCTTGCAGGCGGCTTGCGACACCTCCACTGCTGTGTTTGACTCGCAAATTAAATATGGCATATTTAAATTATGAAATAAAATAAAATGAAATAAACGGCTCATAGATTACGGCTGTTTGTGAGCCTATTCTGCTCCTGCTAACGTTATTCCTGACATTATTTCAATTTATTTTTACGTTTTTTCCTGCTCTAGCGATTTGCATATTAATTCATATTTTAGGCATTCACATTTTTTTGGTCCTCCTATTGCATAAACAGGCATATTTAATATTTATTTAAAATCAAAGATAGAAATAAGGCACACAGATGTGAATGAATATTCAGATGGGAAGCATCAACGGATTAAATAAGTAATAATTACTGAAATTGAATACCACTCGATAGTTATTACGATATACGATATTTACCCCGAAAATAGGGCATTTGCATTCAAGAGCTGAGTATGTAATTACCAATTACCAATGCTCGACTTTAAATTCTGAAAATAAATTCAGTTCAGGATCTGCTTTTGAGTTAATGTATTTTCCGCTTACTCGAGCAGACACAAAGCCTGCATCGGAATCGGAATCGGAATCAGAACCTCCCCCATTCAATCATCCCACTCAGTGCTCACTAATGGTAATGATGATGATGATGATGATGGGGCGACGATTATTATTGGCAGGCGCCGCATTGCATGCCGACTGCATTTTGTCAACCTGCCCATCCCCCATCCCCAGCTGCCATGCCGCCTGCCGCCTGCTAACTCATCGCCCATTACCGTCATTATTGTGGCCGTTAAGTACGTTTGCAGCCATTATCGGCGGGGGCTGGGGGGTCTTGTCGCTGGTCGTGTCTGCGCAGTTATGCTTTAAATATGCCAACAACGTTCTCGATGGCTCCTCCTGGCCATATCCTCACTTCTACAGCACTCGTTTCTCTGCCGCTCTGAGAGGAGCACGAGTATGCTGCTATGCTCAATGGTTTTTAAAATTGAAAACTATATATCAATTGCCTAGGCGAAGAGCGTAGCATAGTTTGTCCGCCGACAGTCTGGACCGGAGCACCAGTCGCCGGCACTCCGCCATTGTCGCCTCCTCCATGTGCTCTTGCTTTTGTTGTCTGGCCCTCTGTGCATCCTGGTTCTGGGTTTCTCCAGTTTCAGCTCCGGCGCCTGCTTCCATCTGCTACATCTTCTCTCCCCTGGTTGTTGGCGTTGTTGTTGTTTCGCCGCCTTTCTTATGGGCTTTCATTTATTTGCTATTAACCTGTCATTGTTCATTTTTATTATTGTGCGGTTTTTATGCCCCGCCTTTTGCGCTTTGTCTGCTCGGCTCTGCTCTGCCCTGCCCTGGCCGCTGTTGCTATTGCAATCCTGTCTCGCGGCATTTTCCGGCACTTGGCAACTCTGCACACGAGTCTGTGCGAGTATGAGTATGTCTAGTCATGTGTGTGTGTGTGCGTGTGCAATAAATTGTTATTATCGCTACGTTGCAGCATGTCGTCGTCCTTTTGGAGGACAAGCCGTGTCCACCGCCTCCGGCTCAGCTTCTGTCGCTGCCGTGGCTTGTCCTTTCCGCTTCTGCCCGTCGTCGACAGGCAATGCAAAAGATTTATAACTTTTATTATTATTGAAGCTTATTCGCCGTTTAATACTTGCCGCATTTATCTGGGCCCCGACTTCAGTGCAGCTCAGCCATAGTTTACGACTGGAAAATCAATCATACGCCATGCTGACGCCGAGTCAAGCCAAGTCTAAGAGCGTCACCTGCCAGACGTGTCCCTGTCCCTGTCGTCTTGTATTCATTTTTCACAAACAAGAACAACGACTGACACTCATTGATGTTGGATGTCATTAATGTCTTTGCCCTCCTGTCCATTCGCTGTCCACTTTGGACCCGACTTGGGTGTAGGAATGCAGCCCAGGAGTTTGAAGAATACACAAAGCACATCAGTCCTACATACGGCTATATGGCGATATCGAAGAGTCCAGAGAAGTCCCACAACGCGGCTGATTGGCGGGGGCAACCGGCAAGAGCTCCGGTAAGCCGGTCACTTAATTTAGAGGGAGGCCATGTCCCATGTCCCAGTCCCAAGTCCAAGTGGACTATAGATTAGTATGCCCGTCGGCTGTATGGCACGACGTCCAGCGGCTGATGCCTTGTTATTAAGTGGACGCTGCAGTTCCACCTCCACCTCCACCATCACTGGGACACGCCAGTGGCACGACACATCCATACACGGACGGACTTGGAGAGACGGCAAAACTTTTAGCAAACGTCACTTCTCCGATTCGTCCAGGTTCCGTTGTTGGCTTAGCCATCCTTCCACTTCCACTTCTACTTCTCTCCATCTCTTTTTCTCTAATTCTCTGGTGCACTTTTTATTCCTTGGCTCTTTTGTTTTTTGTTAAATGCCAGCAAACAACAAAAGCAGCATAAGGCAGTTTGGACAGCCGGGATGAGCATACAACTACGTAGCTAATACTTTAGCAGCCGGATTAGGTTCAATTGGAGCGGGGTGGAGGTGCAGCGGGCTCTGGCCACACAGCAGACAGCCAGTCCAGGCCGTCCAGCAGTCGGGAAACAGAAAAAAAATCTCAAGCACTACACACACACACACACACACACACATTCAGGGAAAACAGAAAAGAGGCTCAGAGGGAGAGACGGAGAGAGGAAGGAATGAAAACTGTTGTACCAAGCATTAAAGTTTAAACGTTGGTAAATTCCTACAGCTTCCGCTTAGTTGGACTTCATGACAGTCACCGTGGGGACAATGAAGCGCTTGACTGGACAATGCCAGGCAGTTGTGTGGCTCTGCGAGTGGGTTTTTTGGATGTGGTGCGGTGCGGTGCGGTGTGGTTTTGGCTGGGTCTATGGTCTTTTGGTCGATGTGCGTGCTGGGGGAACTATGAAAAGGCAGATTACAAAAATCGATCAAGTTGCACACACATGGGGTTTCCGTTTTCCTGTTTAAAGCCTGCCAAAGGATTCTTTTGGGTGCTATCTTCGGTTCTGTCATTTTGTCTGTTATCCTGTGGGCACTGTATCCGTTGCAAACGTCAATCATAATCAATATTTGATATACAATAATTTTTATGTCAGCCAGAGACACATGCAAATGCATGATATGTCCAGCTGTTCCTCTTCCTGTCTTCCTGTCTGGCTGTCTGCCGGTTTTCCTGTGTGAAAAATCGATGTTGGCATCAGCGGCGGCTTTAAAAACCGCTTTCCCTTGAGGTCAGCTTGGGGTCAGGCCAGAGCTGAGCAGAGCAGAGCAGAGGCGTAGCGAGGCGAGTCGAGTCGAGCCTGGCAGCCATTTTGCAATTTTGGTTGCACTGAGCGCCGCCTTTCTCCTTTGTCTTTGTCTCTGGCTGGCGCCTGGTACTACCAGCCACAGTGGCACAATGCAGTCAACGCATTTGACAGTGTCATTCCAGCTGGCAGGGGCGTAGTCCTGGCAGGGATCGGGATCTGGCATCCACATCAAAGGGTGTATTCAGGCAGTAGGCATGGAACGCCCCATCTTCTGCTGGACCTAACTACGCTGCTGGCTTCTGGCTGCTGCTGTTGACTGTTGGCTGGCTATAGCCCCGTCCGTCGTTATCTTGGCCATACTCTGGCCCTGACCATCGTCAACAGCATCCTCGCTCGCTCGCTCTCTGTTGTGTCGCCGCTGCTCAAATGACTAACAGCAGATGGGGCGGCGACCGCACACAAAAACCCACAAAGCCACATCCGTCTGTGCCCCGCTTTGGTCTCGTTGGGGTCTCTCGGGCGAGGTCTGGGGCTGGGGCTGGGGCTGAGGCCATGGAGCATGGCCTTTTGTTCCGCAGCTGCCGCGTGACCAGGCCAAACAAGCAGCCCGCAGATCGTGCAGCTCCTGCAGCCTCTACCTACGCCTCTGCCTCCCCTTTGCCGCTTTTGTGGCACCCCCGACAGTTGCCCGTTCGCTGATTTGTATATTCCGTGGCAGCATAATTTATTGATTGAGTGTTTGGCCAGTCCACAGCCACCTCAGTGTCCCCTGGTTCCGATTCCGACTTTCAATTGTCATTGCGAATATTTCGCTTCGTTTTCTGTGCCCCCTCTCTCCCCTTTTTTTTGTTTCCGTTTTTGTTTTGCTTCTTTGGGTTTGTTTTTTGTGCTGCTGTTGGTTTGATTTTGTCAGCTACGCTTTGTTGCGCTTTTCGCCAGCTCTGCGCTGCTTCGGATCTCACCAGGACCAGGACCATATCCAGAGCCACCGAACCACAGTCTCCGCACCGTTGAAAATTTAAATTGGTTTGTTTTGTACTGTGGCGGCTTCTGTGTGCATGCTCTCCATGCCCCATGCCCCATGCCCCATACTCCATACTCCATGTTTCTGTTTCTAGCTGCTGCTCTGCCATAAAATTGCAAATTGCAATTCGTTGCCACGACTCGTTGGCACGTCCCTGCCACTGCTCTTCGTCGCCCTCTCGCCCACTCAAGATGTCTGCCAGACATCAGCTATGGCATCTCCATCTCCATCTCCAGCTCCTGCCTCATGTTGCGCATCGTTGACAAAGTTACGAGAAACTGTGGTAAATTTTATTTGAATTTCCTATGCAACTGCCACCGACCAGCAGTCACTAGCCACCAGGAGGTGCTCCTGCTCCACAGCCAACTCTAGCTCCAACTACCACTTCCCTGTCGCTAACCTCAGCTGCTCCTGCTCCTGCTTCTGCTCCTGCTCCTGCCACAATCCAGAACCCTAGCTTGTTGGTTGCTGGCAGCTCGTTGCGGCTAGCAAGCGTTGATGAATGAAATGCAGTTAACACCCGAAAAGCGCGGCCGCTTCTGTTGCTGCCACAGCTTCTTCTGATTTCTCCATTTCTCTCTCTCTATATCCATCCGTGGCGCCAGCTTGTGCGCAATTCGGCTTTGTGCGCTCCAATTAATCATGACTCGGGGCCAGGATGGGACTGGGTGCCAGGGCAGGCTTTCATCCCAATCACTTTCTGCTTCATTAATGATCGCAGCCAGCCGCAAAAGATAAGAGTCGCAAAACAATTTTTAATCATAATGGGATCAGGACCGGGCACAGTTCTCCCCCATTCCATCTCCCCCCGCCTACAGCCAATCTCAGGCCCCTACCCAGACGGGTGGGCGCAGGGCCCTGTCAAACTTGTTGAGGCCTCCTCAAGGAGCCCGCATCGGCAGGAGCACAAGACAACACAAGACAACACAAAGACAGGACAACATGTCGAACAGGCGGCGGCGAAGGCGAAGGCGCCGTGGAGGTGTTGCCGTTTAATGATAACAATAAAACAGCTCAAACAGCGAGAGCAGGCATCAATGTCACATATGTGTAGAAGAGGGAGACCGAGAGCGATGGAGAGAGAGAGAGAATGAGTGTGAGGCAGAGTTTGTTGTGGCACCAGCAACTTTCAACTTTTACGGCGCACGAGGAGCAACAAAAATATAAAAGCATGAGGGTGTTTTTTTGAAAAATTGCGACAGCAGCAACGGCAGCAGCAGCAGCAGCAGCAGCGTTAAATCAAAAAATTATATAGTCATATAGTCAGGAACACTCGCGCACTCCCACACCCATACAGACACACACATGGCGGCCATAACAGGAGCAACATGTTTGATATTTAGGTGCGGGTAGGGCCTCCTTCCCAAGTGATAAAAGCGATAGGAAAGAAGAGTTGGAAAAGTGGCTGGGAAAGCGCCTGGAGAGCGGGAGGAGAGGCAAGAGAATCGCAGGGGATGGCGGGCGACCACGGCTGGCAAAAATTAATTTATAATAGGCATCCTTTATGAGATGACAAGGATGCTGAATAAGATAATGGCATCAACGAGCAGCCCAGCCCAGCCCCATCCTCAGCCCCAGCCCCGGACGAGGCAGACAAATGACGGTGGCGGAACAGCAAAAGGCGTAGCCCGGGCGGTCCCATGTTTTGGCAAATAACGAAATTACTTAACGTAGAGGAGAGGCAGTGGCGGGGAGGCGAAGGGTCCAGCCACCGATGAAAACCGAAAGAAAATAAGATGAAGCTTGTAAGCTGTTGCTAATAAATATTTAAAAATGTTTTTGGTGTTTTCCTTTGTGCCATATCTCGTACTCTATGTATTTCGGGGGAAAATGAGAAAATGTGACTTAAAGCACTCTGATTGTGGGAAGATATGTGCATAGATACAGAGCTCCAGGGCTCAGTGTGAAGCAGCCATTAATTATGAAATGTGAGAGTGAGTACTGAGTACTGAGGGCCAAGGTGGTCAATGCGGGACGGGACGGGAGGGGTTCGTTGAACTTTTTGGTCCTCTGGTAACCAGGGGATACACATTAAACGTTTTTGTCTCCCAATTTCAACACCTAATTCCAGATTTATACCTGCCTCGTCTATCGCCAAATGAACCCGGCATATCTGGCTTCAATTTAATGTGGAGCTGCGCAAGGACCACCATGAAACCACACACACAAGCACGCACACACAGGGAAAAAAATGCCAGAGATGGCTGATACAAGGCGCACTGGCAATAAAACGTATTTTATGAGCAAATTATGTTTATTAGTGCGTCAAAATGTCAACATTATGCACGACAAAATACATATCAAAAAGTATATATAAAGAGAGAAAGAAATATGATGCTCGACATTAAGATGAGCACAAAAACACACTCCGAAAGATACACCACTCACTCTTTGGGATACATTCACCCCCCATGACAGAGAAGAAGGTCGTAAAAAGCACGCTGCCTGCTCTTTGGTAGACAATTTCCAAAGTAAGGTAATTTCCCCACAGCCAATGACAGAGTGTTGGTCAAAGTGCAGGAAGCCAAAGGGCAAAGGCCACAAAAAGTGGATGAGATGCAAGGCAAGAAGCTGTAGCTGCAGCTGCAGGCATTGTAATGCTGTGCCCTTGCCTGTTGTCTACATTGTGTGGCAGCAAATATAATTCGATTTGCAAGCTACCCACACACACTCACACACAAAAGCACCCTTGCACCAACAGAGACAGGACACGATTCGAATATGAAAATGAAAATCATCGTGAAATTTTCGGAGGAAAAAACCCTGTAGGATGATGTGCCCTAAAGCCCGGCAAAGCCAACGAACCGGGCAACAACAAGCAAATTACAGCAGCGGATCGCTTCTGGGGGGTGGCAAGGGGCATAGCCACATTGTTGCATCATAGAACGCGCCGCGATGCATGCTAAAAGTAATGCACAATGACAAACGCTTCCCCAAATACGGCCATGCCCCCATCTGGCCCCCACACAGGGACACAGAGACTGGCCAGCATATAAAAATAGTTTCAGCCAACGATTGCCGGCTAGGAGGAGCGACTGGAGACCCCCAAGCCCCAAGCTCCAGCTCTAGCTCGAGGTCCCTGCCCGGTTACAGCCCCCACCCACTGGCTGGAGGAGGACTAGGTGCTATGTGGCGACTGCAGCCCACGCAGTGCCAACGCGCATGACGCGGTGCTTCTCCAACCGCCACCGCTGCCTGGCTGGTTCCCTCACTAGCTGACTGGCTGGCTGGCTAGCTGGATGGCTGGCTGGCTGGCTGGCGGAAGCTGACGAAATGTTGCCGATGAGCATTGCTAACGATGTGGGCAAAAACAACGCCTACACAACGACGACGGCCAGGACGAGGAGGACTACGACGATGACGATGAGAACGACGAGAACGACGCCACCGCCGACGAGGTTGGCAGCAACAAAATTGCAGCTGGCCAACTTGCTTTCTCCACTTTCTTTCTGGGAGGGAATTGCATTATCTGCTCGGCTGTGTGTGTGTGCCCGTCTGTCTGTGCGTCTGTGTGTGTGTTGCGTTTTTATTTGCCGTCTGTCTTTGTTGCTATTTCCCATTTTCCAGCTTCGGCTGCTTTCATTTTCTTCCGCACTGCCCCCAGTTTTTGGTTTTTGCCTCGTTCGTTGCTCGTCGGCGGTTGGGCGTAAAACTTTTAAATTAGAAATTTTTGCTAGTGGCGGCTGCTATCGTGGGGAGGGGAGGGGAGGGGCCAACACAGTGAAGTGTTGGGACGGCAGCACTCAATAGTTTTTTACACTTTGTTAGTCGGTTAGTTTTTTGTTTTTTTGCAGTGGTTGTTGTTCTTGCTGCATTGTGGTTTCGTCGGCACTCGCCAGTTTCTATTAATTTTTAATTTTTTATACTCTCCAGCCCCCTTGCCGCCGTCCCATATGCCACAGTTTGCGGCAGACATACGCGGACAACTATGATGGGGGCTAAAGGCCAGAGTTTATAATGCAATTTGGCGGGGTATTAACTAAAGCAAACAAACAGTGAGTGATTCGTAAGCAATTTATATTCTATTGAACGAAGACGACCCATTGGAAATTGATGAATTTATAAGCCAAATAAACGAAAGCCATCAGCATTTGCTGAGCGCTATCGATGGCTGTTTAATGGCAGATAGGATGCCCCTTTGTATGCCAATACAACGTGGCTTAAGCCCAACCCCATCGCACCTTCCCACCACCCCCAACGAGAAACCATTAACGTTTCGTGCCCTGGAAAGTAGGCAACACTTTTTGGCGTCTTTATTTCGATTCCTTTGTGCCTCCTCCTGGTTGTTATTACCTATTCGGTCGGTCTGCCGTTGTCGTGTCGTTGGCGGTGCTACGAGCCTAACAAAAGATGATGTGATTGAATTCCCCCAACAAAAAAGAGAACTTGAAGCCAGAGATAATTTCGGCAATAGGCGTCACCTAATGGCATTCCCCAAATTGTTTGTTGAACAGAAGGCATTCCCGAATGAGAGCCTGGGCTGGGGAAACGCCCCCAGGCGCTGGCCGGTCTTGGATTCCTCCCACATACACATACACAGATACAACACACCCATACACACACAAATAAACAGCCACACAAAAAAGGTTGTCATGCTGCCAAGAGACGCGGGCAAGACGATGACAAAAAAACGAAAAAAAAAAACCCAACAACTTAATACCCAGCTGATGCCTATTAAGCACAGCATTTGTGGCACCCCCAAGCTCGCACCGCTCTCCCTGCAGGGCCCCACCCACTTAGGCCAATACGTTGCTGGGGCCCCCGCTGTGCAGCGCTGCGTGTGTCTTGCCTTGATTTTGTGGCTCTGATATTTTCATTTGCTTGATTTGTTTTGGCATAATTTTGCCTCGACTCGTCCCGATTTTCTTTGCTTTTCTTTCATTTTTTGGTGTGTGTGTGTGTTCCTTGGGCAAGCTTCAGTAAATAATTGTGAGTTCTGTGTGTGGGTCTTGTTGGGGTTGGGCCTGGGCCTGTGCCTGGCTGTGTGTGTCTCTGTGGCTGGCATTGGCAAACCGCAAATCAGCATTTTTTGCCAAGTGGGGAAACTGAATAATGGCGTCCCCGGCACACATTAAGCATTCGCCGCAGTTTCTCATCCACCAACAAAAACCCCCAATTCCGGGCGGCTGCCGCCTGATTTGGGGTGCCAATGCCAATGCCTCGGCTCAAGTGACGATGCACACGTAGCAACAATAATTTCAGCTAATTGCTCTCTGAACAGCAATTTAAATGCGAAATGAATTCTGTGCATTGCGTGTGGCCACACACACACACACACACACACCCAAAAAGAGAGAGAGAAAGATAAAGGGTCGAAGTTGGGAGGGCCAAAAATAGTTCTTCCCATTCATTTCATTTGTAGCTGCTGCCACTGATGCTGAATCGAGCAGCTTTGCCAGTTGTAATCAAATTACGCATACGCTGCGTGCGCCGACTTCTGGCTGCATATTAAAAACGAGTTTGCCAAAGCCCACAGTTGGTGCGCCTGCACTCACAAAAACCCACTCAGACAGTCGGGGACGGACACGGACATGGACATGGACACGGACTCTGGCGCTGGCTCTGGCTCTGACCCACACCCGTGTCCGGCCACAGACCGTCTCGTCATACATGACGACTGTGACTTTCATTGCAATTCATATCTAAGCGCAGACATCGCCTGGCTCGCAAAAATAGCAGAAATTAAATTTGTCTCCCGACTGACAAATGTCCCCCCCGAGAGGGCAAAACCAGAAAAGTACTTGACGATACGTAAAAGTCAAGTCAAATTGCAGGCGGGGCAGGCACCGGCCCGGCTCTTTCATAAGTCAGCTTGTAATGTTGTTAAGCATCCAAAGATACTGTCACTGTAGTGGCCACAGAATGGGAACGATGGGGACGACTGTACGAGTACGAGTACTAGTACGAGTACGAGTACAAGAAGGAGGCAGGCCGCACACACACTCTCCAAGCTCCTCTGGTTATATCTGCAGCTTTGTATCTTTAGTGCTGGCGGCAAAATGTTGGGAATGCTGGGAGTAGTAGGGAAACTTCAAGTTGGTCCTGGTGCGGGTTCAACCACTGCTACTGCTACTGCTTCTGGTTCTGGTTCTCGTCCAGGACCTGGTCCTGGTCCTGGTTCTGGGCTGGAGCTCAAGAGCAGCTGATGTTGATGATGATACACACTCAAGTGCGCTTTGGGTACAGCAGTTGAGTAAATACACAAACACACTACACAGACGCACACACACCCACACACCCACACATACACCAACGCACACAATCTCAAAGAGAAAGCTATATGCGCAATATGGCGTACTGGGACCCCAGACCCCAGACCGCTGTTGACGTTGACGTTGACTTTGGCGCTCTGTTGCCGCTTTTACTTATTTATGCCAATTTTTGGCTTGAACGTCTCTCTCTCTCTCTGCCTTTGTGTCTGTGACTGTGCCTGCGTCTGTGTGGGTGCCTACCACAGGATTGAAGCCCCCGTTTGTTGGCTTCTATTTAAGCATTTAAAGCAAGATGCTACGTGAGCCGCATGCCAATACATATACATACGTACCTCTCGTGCACTCGGTGAAGTTCCGGGGAAATTGGCAGAGAAATTCAACGCCAAGAAGTCGCCTCAAATGGATGAATTTATAAATGTATTAGGAGCTTGTCATGTTGTATTAGACCCCCATATTTCATACAAATTCAGCTCAGATTGAATGCGGTACAGAACATATCTCTAGGAACTCGCAATACTCGCAAAACGTTTTCCGCTGCCTGTAACTGACTTATGGGTCTGGGGGAAAGCAGTTGTTCAAATGTTTTCAAGAACGCGACAGACCCCAGGAGACATCCATGAAGTCCGTATCTATCGGCCCGTTTTCCCAATCCAAACCAACGAACCAGGCAGGCAGCACAAATTTAACCAACTGAAATCACTGGGGAATATCGTTTTGGCTTTGGCTGCACTCGCATTGGTTTTATTTCATTATTTCTGCGCCAATTTAAATATTTAACGAACATTTCGAGTTGATAGCATTTGCCGGCAGCTTTAAATTGACAAAAGAGAGTTAGCCAGCGAGAGCGATGGCAGAAATGGGAAAAATGAACTGAACGCGACTGTGGCATAGATTAAATTTCCGCTTTTATGAAAGCGCGGGGCTAATAGAAACGATGGCGGTTCTTGTGAGGTTCTGTGTGTGTGTGTGTGTGCAGGTTGGGGCTGTGACAGCAGCAACAACTCCTACAACAGTTGCATATATTTTGAGCTAGGTTTTGTATACGCCTCTCCCTGCTGACTCCAGCATCGGACCAGCCCGAACCAGCCCGGACCAGCCCGTGCCTGCCCGGTCCCAGGCTGGCGTTCGTCAGTTTCAAATGTCCGAAAAAAGAAATCCAATTTGCCGGGCCCCGCGCTGGCAAATGCCCCACGGACATGCGTTAATAAAAAATACAACAAAAAAAAAAAAGAAAGTACAAAAGCCATGGGGGAACTGCACGGGTGAACAAAAAACTGGCGACGGCTGCCAGGTTTCGGTCTCCGGCCGTGCCGTGGGTTGCCGGGGAGTGCCGTGACGGGGACGGGGACGAGGCCATAGCCAGGAACGTGTAGAAAATAAAAATTTCTATTTAAATGGCAAAAATCAACAAATGCAACGCAAAACAATCTAAAACACAAATCGAAATTAAATGACCGCACTTGCACACAAAAGGGGGCTACACACACACACACACACACACACACACGCAGATATACACAGGGATAGACACACACAGATGCAGATACAGATGCAGACAGACACTCACAGAGAGAGGCAGCTGGGAACATGGAAAAAACAAGCCACTCGTCCCGAAAACAAAAAAACAGCAAAAAAAAGTGCTCAGCAAGTGACTGAAATAAAGTGCAGCAGCTGCGCAGCTGGCCGAAAAAAGGTACGGCTAGAATGGTTTAGGAAAAATATTGGGCTGGGGGTGGGGAGAGGATGGTGATGGTCAGAGAAGCGGCCGGCTTCCATGTGAGTGAGCGGTGAGGGGTTGGTAGGGTGGGTACTACTAGACGCGGGATGTGCAATTTCAACATTTCATTCAGCGACGACGAGTTTTGAATTTGATTTGTTCGAATTTTTTTGTTTGTTCATTTTCCCTCGATTGGGTTATTGTTGCTCGAAAGGGGGCAAGGGGAACGGAAGCCCCCCAGAGACCTTGGCTTTGATCCATCCACATTTTAGACCCATAGGTCTTTAATTGAAATTTAATGGTCAGAGATTTGGAAGGAAACAAATTGGATCTTTGCCTCGAGCATGAGAGTATTTTTGACTCTAGAATGATGGTGCAAGGAAATATTTAAAGAAGATTGAAAAAAAATGAATCGCTAATCAAAACTGGAATACATTTCCAGAAGAAAGTGGCGATGATCCAACGGTTTGATCTCTTAAGCAAGTGGAGAATCTGCTTGGCAGAGGCTGTCGCAGTCCCTTGCCCCCAGAAAATATTCCTATCATTGAGCTTGACCTCAACATTGTTGGATCAACACTTTCCATTTATATCCTTCTCTCTCTCTCTTTCTGTCTGCTGGCGACTAAATTAATTAACCGTAAACGTGTAAAACTAAATTAAGTCACTTACAGGCTCTGAGTGAGGGACAAACCCTCTCCCAGAAAAGAATATAAAATGTTACCCAGAGAAACCCAACCCAACTGCCCAACCGCTTTACAATTAACAGTCCAACGCCCAGCTCCATGAACTCGAGCCGAGCCTGAATCCGATCCCTAGCCCGGTTAGACGCATATGTACAAGTCATGTCCGGGAAAAAAAGGGAAAACTATAGCAGTGTTTTGGGCGCCGAACGGGACACGGGCAGTGGGACAGATATGGAGCCCGCCCGAATCGGGCACCTCTGTAAGTGTGGATATATCAACACCTACACGCAGACACACACTCTCGCTGAAAACACAGACAGAGACAATGAGTGTAATGGATTTGCTGGGTCAGAAAGAGAGAGCTAGCTGCAGCGGAAAATAAAAACGGTAACCGCAATTTGACCCAGGTTTTTACTTGCTTTACATTTCGTGGCGCCCCGACAAATATGCAGATTGGAATAGATGGTTCGTTCGTTGAGCGGGTGTGCGCTGGGTTGGGGTGGGGGGTGAGTTTACGGACATACCTGCGCCGCGTTTACTTTCAACATGTGCCACAGCAGCAGATACATTTTCCAAGGGGGTGCTCGGGTGCTCGGCTGCTCGGCTGTTTGGGTGTTTGTCTGCAAACGCTTACAACAGCGTTAAATGGGGTTCATTCGGGGGTTGACTGTTTCGAGCGGCTGGAGCGGGGGATGACTATATATGTATGTACTTGTGGGTGCCCCCGGAGTGGGTGGGTGCGTGTGTGCATGGGCTTGATATAACTAACCAAAACCCAATGCAAACACATGAGGACGGTCCGATTCAGAGCTGTTGGGCAATATAGATTCTTTGTATCCCCTCTTCCGACTTTCGACTCTGTTTTGTTTGGACGGGCGGGCGCTTTCGCTTGTTCTGGCCGTAGAAATGTTGACCGGGGCAACATACGCAATTTCCATTTCATTTTCCATGTGTACGAGTGCTATACATGCGTGTGTGCGTGTGTGTTTACTTTCTAATGTATAAGGCCACATGTTCGTTTGTTCTCCCAGAGAGAGAGAGAGAGAGTGAGAGGGAGAGCAACTGAACGAACCCTAATGCATGCCTTGGGCGACTCTGGCCTGCCTTTTTTCGATTCTTGATACGCAAATTCCTTGTCTCCGTCGCCGGTTCTGGGCCGGCTCCGCTTTTGTTGTTACGGTTCCCAGTTCTATTCTGGTGTGGCCTGCTCTGCCGCTGCATTGTCTTTTCACACAATTGTCAACACAGTAAATGCAAATGGCAACCCAGCATTGAGAGCTGCAAAATTGGAAAACAAGCGCCCACTGGCATTTAAATGCGAAATTTGCACGCGATCAGCAAGCGGAATGGGCCTATGCCTACGCCTTTGCCTACGCCTACCCACGCCACCCATGCCGATGCCTGGGACAACGTGTGAGTGCCTGATTGTATTATAAGCAGGGACCCAACAGGACCCCATCAATCCTCACTCCTGCGTCGGCCCTTCCGTGCCACATTTAAATCAAATTATTGACATTTGTTTAAAGGCAACGTAGACGACTTGCATACAAATGACTTAAAGTTTCGAAGAAGCAAAATCAGCACTAAATACGACCCAAGTCCTTTGCCTGCCGGGCTGCCGGCTGCCCTGATGATAAGAGCCGGACGGGGGCGAGGACCCGGGGGCAAGGGCTGATTGGGGAAGTTGCCCCGGGGGCAGCAACCCTTTGCCGCATTTGCGTTTGCTGTTGCTGTTGCCTCTGTTGCCTCTTTGCCTTTGTCATGTTTTGTTTTTAATAGTTACTGAATCTCATTAGAATTTAGATGAGTCTTAATGAGTCATTGTTTTACACGTTAGACGTTGGGTCGCGACGGAGAACGAAGGACGAAGGACGAAAGACGAAGACAACGACGACGACGACTCTGACGCCGGTGGCAACAGAAGCAACAACAGGGGGACACACAGGGATTTGCAAAATAGTTCACAACTCGGAGTCGTACAATAACCCAAAAAGTTTTCGAGGCACAGGCACAGGCACAAAAAGGTGGAAACGTGGTTGCCAGGAATGCCTCCCCCACACAAACACACACACAGCCACACACATACAAATGACACGGAGCAAATCGCAACGCTCGGCACAACACAATGAAATTTTCATTTGATCTGTGCGACGCGACGACTTGATGAGGCTGCGTCCTGTCTCCGGCAGCGGCAGCAGCAGCGGCAACACACCCACACCCTTCCACAGCCCCCGGGGCCGGAGCATAGCAGCAGCCATTGCCACAAACGAAATGGGAAGAGGTGGTTGCCACCACCAGGAGCTACAGCATCGCTGTGGCAGCTACACAATACAGACGACGAAACGAGTGACTGCCTCATTTAAGTGGCAACTTAAATGCCACGCACACTTGCGGAAATGATGCTGACTCCGGCTCCTGCTCAGATAACGAAGACACTCTCCGGTACGCCTCGACCTGGCAGCCACTGCCAATGCCACTCTCAAAGGAAAAAATGTGGTAAAAGGATTGCGGCTTTGCAGCTTGCGGTAATCAACATTAAAAATCAGCATTATCATCAGCCCAGGCGGCGTCTAATGGTGACAATGACAGCGACAGGAGACAAGCGACAGAAGACAGAAGCCAAGAGACAAGAGACCAGGATCAAGATGGGGCAAAGTTGAAAGTTGAAATTCCTTAAAGTGACTGCAGTTTCATTAGCGACTCAAGTTGATTGGCTCTGCAGAATGCTCCACAAACAGCACAGCACCAGATGGCTGCTCTGCTGCTGCATTCGGAGTGCTCCAGCACTTAGTCGGGCAGCGTAATTAAGATGAAATTAAAGCGCAAAGTTTGCTTTAAGTTCGCCTCGCCTCGTCTCGCCTCGCCTCGCCTCCCCTCGACTCTTACACTGGCCAAACGCTAATTAGATTTTTTAGTTTTCGCTTAGCAGCAGAAGCAGAAGCAGCGGGCCATGTCCATCTAGACCCTCATGCTGGATGCAAATGAATGAAATTAAAAGCACATTATACTTAATAATGCGAGATGATTTGAGCCAAGCAAATTTAATTTAAATATTTGCTGAGCCAAGCCAAGAGCTTGCCCCATCGCTCCACCTCCACCTCCACCTCCAGCTCTAGCTTCCCGCCTTTAAGAGTCCAAGTCCAAGTCCCAGACCAAGTCCAAGTCCAAGTCCAATGGCGTGCCATATATCAAAGCATATCCCCCAGATAACCGCAGTGCCAAATTGTGGGCATAAGTGACTCTCAAAAGCACATAAATGTGGCAGGGACCATCTCATAGACTGACGGACGGATGGATGGAACCCACTGATTGGGATTTGGGATGGGTATGGGTATGGGTATGGGGGCTATGCGGCATTGATCAAAGTCATAAGTCAGCGGCATACAAATCTCCATGTAAATATCCTTTTACAGTTGAGTTGTCCTTTTTAGGGACAGCCCAGGCATTGGCTCAGTGGCAGTCGCAGTTGGCTCTCCCCCTGCAGGACGGCCATCACGGCACGTCTAAGCAACCGGATTATTAACATTTCAATATAATTTGTGGTCCTGCTTTTGCTTCTGCTTCTGTGTGTGTGCGGCTGTGTATGTGTGTGTGTGTGTGTGTGTGTGTGGGGCGTTCATATTCGTCGGAGGTCGGGTCGATGTAGATGTCGGATGAGAACCCAACTTTTTCCTGCTGACGACTGGGAAAATTAACGCGCCTCAGGACTTTGATCCTTTTTTTTATATGTGTATGCGTATAGTATATGGATATTTGCCAATCCGGCCCCCTGCTGCGTGTTAGTCTTCTGTATTTGCTTACATATTCATCAATTTTCGGGTTAAGTTGTGGGCGGGTCTTTGCTGCGGGTCTGGGCTCTAGGCTCTGGGCTCTGGGTTCTGGGACTCTCTCTGTGGCCCGCACGTTTTGCGGTTGCTGGCGTCAAATTGTTTTGCTTGTTTTGGGGCTCTCACATGACAGCGGGCAGTCCCAGCAGTCGGTCAGCTGGTGGTTTTCCAGCCGCCAACTAAACGCTTTTAGCTCTAATGCAGTTCAGTCCCCCGTTTGGCCCCAAAACAGTTCATAATTGCCATTAGGCCATACGCCATGCGGCATTCTATATGGCAGGTAGGCAGGCAGGCAGTCGACCCCCAGCGAAAATTGGACAAAGGGAATCGACAAATGCGATTGCAGCGCGAATAATAAATAATATATGAGAAACGATTGCTTAATATATCGATAGAAAGTACTAGAGGTGAATCTTTTGTTTGAAGCTTAGCCTCGATTCGTACCTCGAAAGTATCCTCGAGGGGCCTGTGCGTGTAATTAAACGTTGCAGCTTATGTAAGACAAACAGGAAATAAGGTTTAGCACAAACGCATAAATAACAACAGGGGAAAATCAGTAAACTCTCTTGTACGTACAGTGGGGAACATAAATAAACGCATACACAAACAATGAAAGCGGATAACATAAAATTTACAACAACTAAGACCAACAAGAGGAGGGGCAGTGGGAGAGGCAGAGGCAGAGGCAGAGGCAGAAGAAGGCCGAAGGAAGGCATAAAAGTAGATGACTATACTACACACACACACACACAAACACACACACGCACATAGTGGGAAACGCACACAGTCGCACACTGAGTAGCTTCCGTCTTTAATCAAACGGTACAAGGGGGCGTGTTGCTGGCTGGCTGGCTGGCTGGCGGGCTGGCTGGCAACACTGCTGACACACTTAGTCCAACCGACTTGAGCCGACTCCACTCTCCACAATCCTTGCGACGAGGTTGTTAACGCCAGGCAACATGGGCAGCAGGCAGCAGGTACAGGGCACGGACAGGTGCGTCCTCGGCAAATATACAAAACACTTGTAACTTGCCGTACGCCTAGAAAGGATTTATGATTAATTTATGTGCTCATGTGTGTGCTGTACGAGTATGTATGTAAAGGTAAGACAACGACAACGAGCCGAATGAAATGATGGTAAAAACTTAATTAACTCATTACACATACGCACCGTTTTAATCAGCAAACGAGTCGACAGGGAAAACGACGGAAAAGGAAACAGGGAAAAGAAATGAAAGGCATCAGCCCCGACGTATACCTGGGTATGCAGCACTACGGCAACCGCTTGACATGCTGACACCCACGAAGGCAATATGCGAGGGTTGGGTGATGGCAATCGAGGGCTTTCGCGGTGCAAATTTAAAGCAGCCTTTGACTGCAATTAGTGGCCGACTCGTTTGTCTGTCTCTCACAGACACAGACACAG